>OY288252.1:33315541-34002541 GCA_958450325.1 Agrostemma githago
TCATTAGTAAACTTTGATTTCCTTTTCGTCTTTGTAGTTCACACGACAAAGTATTAGAATTAGTCGCGTTACAAGCTCTATAATCACTATTTCAATCGAGTATTTGAATTAGCACCCGCTTTGTTGAGGTATAGGTCTATCTCACTTAGCACACTATCCTTGGTTACGTTCTATCTTTCCTTTTCAGCAACTGTTTCAATCTGATTTCGTTGCTTGTTTTCGTTTATCTCAAATTACTATCAATCTCCAAATAACTTGTTCAAAGTTCATTCTACTCACATCATTAGTAAGCTTTGCTTTCCTTTTCGTCTTTGTAGTTCACAAGACAAAGTATTAGAATTAGTCGCGTTACAAGCTCTATACTCGCTATTTCAATCGAGTGTTTGAATTAACACTCGCTTTGTTGAGGTATAGGTCTATCTCACTTAGCACACTATCCTTGGTTACGTTCTATCTTTCCTTTACAGCAACTATTTCAATCTGATTTCGTTGCTTGTTTTCGTTTATCTCAAATTACTATCAATCTCCAAATAACTTGTTCAAAGTTCATTCTACTCACATCATTAGTAAACTTTGATTTCCTTTTCGTCTTTGTAGTTTACATGACAAAGTATTAGAATTAGTCGCGTTACAAGCTCTATACTCGCTATTTCAATCGAGTGTTTGAATTAGCACCCGCTTTGTTGAGGTATAGGTCTATCTCACTTAGCACACTATCCTTGGTTACGTTCTATGTTTCCTTTACAGCAACTGTTTCAATCTGATTTCGTTGCTTGTTTTCGTTTATCTCAAATTACTATCAATCTCCAAATAACTTATTCAAAGTTCATTCTACTTACATCATTAGTAAGCTTTGCTTTCCTTTTCGTCTTTGTAGTTCACAAGACAAAGTATTAGAATTAGTCGCGTTACAAGCTCTATACTCGCTATTTCAAACGAGTGTTTGAATTAGCACCTGCTTTGTTGAGGTATAGGTCTATCTCACTTAGCACACTATCCTTTGTTACGTTCTATCTTTCCTTTACAGCAACTGTTTCAATCTGATTTCGTTGCGTTTTTTCGTTTATCTCAAATTACTATCAATCTCCAAATAACTTGTTCAAAGTTCATTCTCCTCACATCATTAGTAAGCTTTGATTTCCTTTTCGTCTTTGTAATTCACCAGACAAAGTATTAGAATTAGTCGCGTTACAAGCTCTATACTCGCTATCTCAATCGAGTGTTTGAAATAGTACCTGCTTTGTTAAGGTATAGGTCTATCTCACTTAGCACACTATCCTTGGTTACGTTCTATGTTTCCTTTACAGCAACTATTTCAATCTGATTTCGTTGCTTGTTTTCGTTTATCTCAAATTACTATCAATCTCCAAATAACTTGTTCAAAGTTCATTCTACTACATCATTAGTAAGCTTTGCTTTCCTTTTCGTCTTTGTAGTTCACAAGACAAAGTATTAGAATTAGTCGCGTTACAAGCTCTATACTCGCTATTTCAATCGAGTGTTTGAATTAACACTCGCTTTGTTGAGGTATAGGTCTATCTCACTTAGCACACTATCCTTGGTTACGTTCTATCTTTCCTTTACAGCAACTCTTTCAATCTGATTTTGTTGCTTGTTTTCGTTTATCTCAAATTACTATCAATCTCCAAATAACTTGTTCAAAGTTCATTCTACTCACATCATTAGTAAGCTTTGCTTTCCTTTTCGTCTTTGTAGTTCACAAGACAAAGTATTAGAATTAGTCGCGTTACAAGCTCTATACTCGCTATTTCAATCGAGTGTTTGAATTAGCACCTGCTTTGTTGAGGTATAGGTCTATCTCACTTAGCACTTTATCCTTGGTTACGTTCTATGTTCCTTTACAGTAACTATTTCAATCTGATTTCGTTGCTTGTTTTCGTTTATCTCAAATTACTATCAATCTCCAAATAACTTGTTCAAAGTTCATTCTACTCACATCATTAGTAAGCTTTGCTTTCCTTTTCGTCTTTGTAGTTCACAAGACAAAGTATTAGAATTAGTCGCGTTACAAGCTCTATACTCGCTATTTCAATCGAGTGTTTGAATTAACACTCGCTTTGTTGAGGTATAGGTCTATCTCACTTAGCACACTATCCTTGGTTACGTTCTATCTTTCCTTTACAGCAACTATTTCAATCTGATTTCGTTGCTTGTTTTCGTTTATCTCAAATTACTATCAATCTCCAAATAACTTGTTCAAAGTTCATTCTACTCACATCATTAGTAAACTTTGATTTCCTTTTCGTCTTTGTAGTTTACATGACAAAGTATTAGAATTAGTCGCGTTACAAGCTCTATACTCGCTATTTCAATCGAGTGTTTGAATTAGCACCTGCTTTGTTGAGGTATAGGTCTATCTCACTTAGCACACTATCCTTGGTTACGTTCTATGTTTCCTTTACAGCAACTGTTTCAATCTGATTTCGTTGCTTGTTTTCGTTTATCTCAAATTACTATCAATCTCCAAATAACTTATTCAAAGTTCATTCTACTTACATCATTAGTAAGCTTTGCTTTCCTTTTCGTCTTTGTAGTTCACAAGACAAAGTATTAGAATTAGTCGCGTTACAAGCTCTATACTCGCTATCTCAATCGAGTGTTTGAATTAGCACCCGCTTTAATGAGGTGTAGGTCTATCTCACTTAGCACACTATCCTTGGTTACGTTCTATCTTTCCTTTACAGCAACTGTTTCAATCTGATTTCGTTGCTTGTTTTCGTTTATCTCAAATTACTATCAATCTCCAAATAACCTTTTCAAAGTTCATTCTACTCACATCATTAGTAAGCTTTGCTTTCTTATTCGTCTTTGTAGTTCACAAGACAAAGTATTAGAATTAGTCGCGTTACAAGCTCTATACTCGCTATTTCAATCGAGTGTTTGAATTAGTACCTGCTTTGTTGAGGTATAGGTCTATCTCACTTAGCACACTATCCTTGGTTACGTTCTATCTTTCCTTTACAGAAACTGTTTCAATCTGATTTTGTTGCTTGTTTTCGTTTATCTCAAATTACTATCAATCTCCAAATAACTTGTTCAAAGTTCATTCTACTCAGATCATTAGTAAGCTTTGCTTTCCTTTTCGTCTTTGTAGTTCACAAGACAAAGTATTAGAATTAGTCGCGTTACAAGCTCTATACTCGCTATTTCAAACGAGTGTTTGAATTAGCACCTGCTTTGTTGAGGTATAGGTCTATCTCACTTAGCACACTATCCTTTGTTACGTTCTATCTTTCCTTTACAGCAACTGTTTCAATCTGATTTCGTTGCGTTTTTTCGTTTATCTCAAATTACTATCAATCTCCAAATAACTTGTTCAAAGTTCATTCTCCTCACATCATTAGTAAGCTTTGATTTCCTTTTCGTCTTTGTAGTTCACCAGACAAAGTATTAGAATTAGTCGCGTTACAAGCTCTATACTCGCTATCTCAATCGAGTATTTGAAATAGTACCTGCTTTGTTAAGGTATAGGTCTATCTCACTTAGCACACTATCCTTGGTTACGTTCTATGTTTCCTTTACAGCAACTATTTCAATCTGATTTCGTTGCTTGTTTTCGTTTATCTCAAATTACTATCAATCTCCAAATAACTTGTTCAAAGTTCATTCTACTACATCATTAGTAAGCTTTGCTTTCCTTTTCGTCTTTGTAGTTCACAAGACAAAGTATTAGAATTAGTCGCGTTACAAGCTCTATACTCGCTATTTCAATCGAGTGTTTGAATTAACACTCGCTTTGTTGAGGTATAGGTCTATCTCACTTAGCACACTATCCTTGGTTACGTTCTATCTTTCCTTTACTGCAACTCTTTCAATCTGATTTTGTTGCTTGTTTTCGTTTATCTCAAATTACTATCAATCTCCAAATAACTTGTTCAAAGTTCATTCTACTCACATCATTAGTAAGCTTTGCTTTCCTTTTCGTCTTTGTAGTTCACAAGACAAAGTATTAGAATTAGTCGCGTTACAAGCTCTATACTCGCTATTTCAATCGAGTGTTTGAATTAGCACCTGCTTTGTTGAGGTATAGGTCTATCTCACTTAGCACACTATCCTTGGTTACGTTCTATGTTCCTTTACAGTAACTATTTCAATCTGATTTCGTTGCTTGTTTTCGTTTATCTCAAATTACTATCAATCTCCAAATAACTTGTTCAAAGTTCATTCTACTCACATCATTAGTAAGCTTTGCTTTCCTTTTCGTCTTTGTAGTTCACAAGACAAAGTATTAGAATTAGTCGCGTTACAAGCTCTATACTCGCTATTTCAATCGAGTGTTTGAATTAACACTCGCTTTGTTGAGGTATAGGTCTATCTCACTTAGCACACTATCCTTGGTTACGTTCTATGTTTCCTTTACAGCAACTGTTTCAATCTGATTTCGTTGCTTGTTTTCGTTTATCTCAAATTACTATCAATCTCCAAATAACTTATACAAAGTTCATTCTACTTACATCATTAGTAAGCTTTGCTTTCCTTTTCGTCTTTGTAGTTCACAAGACAAAGTATTAGAATTAGTTGCGTTACAAGCTCTATACTCGCTATCTCAATCGAGTGTTTGAATTAGCACCCGCTTTAATGAGGTGTAGGTCTATCTCACTTAGCACACTATCCTTGGTTACGTTCTATCTTTCCTTTACAGCAACTGTTTCAATCTGATTTCGTTGCTTGTTTTCGTTTATCTCAAATTACTATCAATCTCCAAATAACCTGTTCAAAGTTCATTCTACTCACATCATTAGTAAGCTTTGCTTTCTTATTCGTCTTTGTAGTTCACAAGACAAAGTATTAGAATTAGTCGCGTTACAAGCTCTATACTCGCTATTTCAATCGAGTGTTTGAATTAGTACCTGCTTTGTTGAGGTATAGGTCTATCTCACTTAGCACACTATCCTTGGTTACGTTCTATCTTTCCTTTACAGAAACTGTTTCAATCTGATTTTGTTGCTTGTTTTCGTTTATCTCAAATTACTATCAATCTCCAAATAACTTGTTCAAAGTTCATTCTCCTCACATCATTAGTAAGCTTTGATTTCCTTTTCGTCTTTGTAGTTCACCAGACAAAGTATTAGAATTAGTCGCGTTACAAGCTCTATACTCGCTATCTCAATCGAGTGTTTGAAATAGTACCTGCTTTGTTAAGGTATAGGTCTATCTCACTTAGCACACTATCCTTGGTTACGTTCTATGTTTCCTTTACAGCAACTATTTCAATCTGATTTCGTTGCTTGTTTTCGTTTATCTCAAATTACTATCAATCTCCAAATAACTTGTTCAAAGTTCATTCTCCTCACATCATTAGTAAGCTTTGATTTCCTTTTCGTCTTTGTAGTTCACCAGACAAAGTATTAGAATTAGTCGCGTTACAAGCTCTATACTCGCTATCTCAATCGAGTGTTTGAAATAGTACCTGCTTTGTTAAGGTATAGGTCTATCTCACTTAGCACACTATCCTTGGTTACGTTCTATGTTTCCTTTACAGCAACTATTTCAATCTGATTTCGTTGCTTGTTTTCGTTTATCTCAAATTACTATCAATCTCCAAATAACTTGTTCAAAGTTCATTCTACTACATCATTAGTAAGCTTTGCTTTCCTTTTCGTCTTTGTAGTTCACAAGACAAAGTATTAGAATTAGTCGCGTTACAAGCTCTATACTCGCTATTTCAATCGAGTGTTTGAATTAACACTCGCTTTGTTGAGGTATAGGTCTATCTCACTTAGCACACTATCCTTGGTTACGTTCTATCTTTCCTTTACTGCAACTCTTTCAATCTGATTTCGTTGCTTGTTTTCGTTTATCTCAAATTACTATCAATCTCCAAATAACTTGTTCAAAGTTAATTCTACTCACATCATTAGTAAACTTTGATTTCCTTTTCGTCTTTGTAGTTCACATGACAAAGTATTAGAATTAGTCGCGTTACAAGGTCTATACTCGCTTCAATCGAGTGTTTGAATTAGCACCCGCTTTAATGAGGTGTAGGTCTATCTCACTTAGCACACTATCCTTGGTTACGTTCTATCTTTCCTTTACAGAAACTGTTTCAATCTGATTTTGTTGCTTGTTTTCGTTAATCTCAAATTACTATCAATCTCCAAATAACTTGTTCAAAGTTCATTCTACTCACATCATTAGTAAGCTTTGCTTTCCTTTTCGTCTTTGTAGTTCACAAGACAAAGTATTAGAATTAGTCGCGTTACAAGCTCTATACTCGCTATTTCAATCGAGTGTTTGAATTAGCACCTGCTTTGTTGAGGTATAGGTCTATCTCACTTAGCACACTATCCTTGGTTACGTTCTATGTTTCCTTTACAGTAACTATTTCAATCTGATTTTGTTGCTTGTTTTCGTTTATCTCAAATTACTATCAATCTCCAAATAACTTGTTCAAAGTTCATTCTACTCACATCATTAGTAAGCTTTGCTTTCCTTTTCGTCTTTGTAGTTCACAAGACAAAGTATTAGAATTAGTCGCGTTACAAGCTCTATACTCGCTATTTCAATCGAGTGTTTGAGTTAGCACTCGCTTTGTTGAGGTATAAGTCTATCTCACTTAGCACACTATCCTTGGTTACGTTCTATGTTTCCTTTACAGCAACTGCTTCAATCTGATTTCGTTGCTTGTTTTCGTTTATCTCAAATTACTATCAATCTCCAAATAACTTGTTCAAAGTTCATTCTACTCACATCATTAGTAAACTTTGCTTTCCTTTTTGTCTTTGTAGTTCACAAGACAAAGTATTAGAATTAGTCGCGTTACAAGCTCTATACTCGCTATTTCAATCGAGTGTTTGAGTTAGCACTCGCTTTGTTGAGGTATAGGTCTATCTCACTTAGCACACTATCCTTGGTTACGTTCTATCTTTCCATTACAGCAACTATTTCAATCTGATTTCGTTGCTTGTTTTCGTTTATCTCAAATTACTATCAATCTCCAAATAACTTGTTCAAAGTTCATTCTACTCACATCATTAGTAAACTTTGATTTCCTTTTCGTCTTTGTAGTTCACACGACAAAGTATTAGAATTAGTCGCGTTACAAGCTCTATACTCGCTATTTTAATCGAGTATTTGAATAAGCACCCGCTTTGTTGAGGTATAGGTCTATCTCACTTAGCACACTATCCTTGGTTACGTTCTATCTTTCCTTTACAGCAACTGTTTCAATCTGATTTTGTTGCTTGTTTTCGTTTATCTCAAATTACTATCAATCTCCAAATAACCTTTTCAAAGTTCATTCTACTCACATCATTAGTAAGCTTTGCTTTCTTATTCGTCTTTGTAGTTCACAAGACAAAGTATTAGAATTAGTCGCGTTACAAGCTCTATACTCGCTATTTCAATCGAGTGTTTGAATTAGTACCTGCTTTGTTGAGGTATAGGTCTATCTCACTTAGCACACTATCCTTGGTTACGTTCTATGTTTCCTTTACAGCAACTATTTCAATCTGATTTCGTTGCTTGTTTTCGTTTATCTCAAATTACTATCAATCTCCAAATAACTTGTTCAAAGTTCATTCTACTACATCATTAGTAAGCTTTGCTTTCCTTTTCGTCTTTGTAGTTCACAAGACAAAGTATTAGAATTAGTCGCGTTACAAGCTCTATACTCGCTATTTCAATCGAGTGTTTGAATTAGCACCCGCTTTAATGAGGTGTAGGTCTATCTCACTTAGCACACTATCCTTGGTTACGTTCTATCTTTCCTTTACAGCAACTGTTTCAATCTGATTTCGTTGCTTGTTTTCGTTTATCTCAAATTACTATCAATCTCCAAATAACCTTTTCAAAGTTCATTCTACTCACATCATTAGTAAGCTTTGCTTTCTTATTCGTCTTTGTAGTTCACAAGACAAAGTATTAGAATTAGTCGCGTTACAAGCTCTATACTCGCTATTTCAAACGAGTGTTTGAATTAGCACCTGCTTTGTTGAGGTATAGGTCTATCTCACTTAGCACACTATCCTTTGTTACGTTCTATCTTTCCTTTACAGCAACTGTTTCAATCTGATTTCGTTGCTTTTTTTCGTTTATCTCAAATTACTATCAATCTCCAAATAACTTGTTCAAAGTTCATTCTCCTCACATCATTAGTAAGCTTTGATTTCCCTTTCGTCTTTGTAGTTCACCAGACAAAGTATTAGAATTAGTCGCGTTACAAGCTCTATACTCGCTATCTCAATCGAGTGTTTGAAATAGTACCTGCTTTGTTAAGGTATAGGTCTATCTCACTTAGCACACTATCCTTGGTTACGTTCTATGTTTCCTTTACAGCAACTATTTCAATCTGATTTCGTTGCTTGTTTTCGTTTATCTCAAATTACTATCAATCTCCAAATAACTTGTTCAAAGTTCATTCTACTACATCATTAGTAAGCTTTGCTTTCCTTTTCGTCTTTGTAGTTCACAAGACAAAGTATTAGAATTAGTCGCGTTACAAGCTCTATACTCGCTATTTCAATCGAGTGTTTGAATTAACACTCGCTTTGTTTAGGTATAGGTCTATCTCACTTAGCACACTATCCTTGGTTACGTTCTATCTTTCCTTTACAGAAACTGTTTCAATCTGATTTTGTTGCTTGTTTTCGTTTATCTCAAATTACTATCAATCTCCAAATAACTTGTTCAAAGTTCATTCTACTCACATCATTAGTAAGCTTTGCTTTCCTTTTCGTCTTTGTAGTTCACAAGACAAAGTATTAGAACTAGTCGCGTTACAAGCTCTATACTCGCTATTTCAATCGAGTGTTTGAATTAGCACCTGCTTTGTTGAGGTATAGGTCTATCTCACTTAGCACACTATCCTTGGTTACGTTCTATGTTTCCTTTACAGTAACTATTTCAATCTGATTTCGTTGCTTGTTTTCGTTTATCTCAAATTACTATCAATCTCCAAATAACTTGTTCAAAGTTCATTCTACTCACATCATTAGTAAGCTTTGCTTTCCTTTTCGTCTTTGTAGTTCACAAGACAAAGTATTAGAATTAGTCGCGTTACAAGCTCTATACTCGCTATTTCAATCGAGTGTTTGAGTTAGCACTCGCTTTGTTGAGGTATAAGTCTATCTCACTTAGCACACTATCCTTGGTTACGTTCTATCTTTCCATTACAGCAACTATTTCAATCTGATTTCGTTGTTTGTTTTCGTTTATCTCAAATTACTATCAATCTTCAAATAAGTTGTTCAAAGTTCATTCTACTCACATCATTAGTAAACTTTGATTTCCTTTTCGTCTTTGTAGTTCACCAGTAAAAGTATTAGAATTAGTCGCGTTACAAGCTCTATACTCACTATTTAAATTGAGTATTTGAATTAGCACCTGCTTTGTTAAGGTATAGGTCTATCTCACTTAGCACACTGTCCTTGGTTACGTTCTATCTTTCCTTTACAGAAACTGTTTCAATCTGATTTCGTTGCTTGTTTTCGTTTATCTCAAATTACTATCAATCTCCAAATAACTTGTTCAAAGTTCATTCTACTCACATCATTAGTAAGCTTTGCTTTCCTTTTCGTCTTTGTAGTTCCCAAGACAAAGTATTAGAATTAGTCGCGTTACAAGCTCTATACTCGCTATTTCAATCGAGTGTTTGAATTAACACTCGCTTTGTTGAGGTATAGGTCTATCTCACTTAGCACACTATCCTTGGTTATGTTCTATGTTTCCTTTACAGCAACTGTTTCAATCTAATTTCGTTGCGTGTTTTCGTTTATCTCAAATTACTATCAATCTCCAAATAACTTGTTCAAAGTTCATTCTACTCACAACATTAGTAAACTTTGATTTCCTTTTCGTCTCTGTAGTTTACATGACAAAGTATTAGAATTAGTCGCGTTACAAGCTCTATACTCGCTATTTCAATCGAGTGTTTGAATTAGCACCTGCTTTGTTGAGGTATAGGTCTATCTCACTTAGCACACTATCCTTGGTTACGTTCTATGTTTCCTTTACAGTAACTATTTCAATCTGATTTCGTTGCATGTTTTCGTTTATCTCAAATTACTATCAATCTCCAAATAACTTGTTCAAAGTTCATTCTACTCACATCATTAGTAAGCTTTGCTTTCCTTTTCGTCTTTGTAGTTCACAAGACAAAGTATTAGAATTAGTCGCGTTACAAGCTCTATACTCGCTATCTCAATCGAGTGTTTGAATTAGCACCCGCTTTGTTGAGGTGTAGGTCTATCTCACTTAGCACACTATCCTTGGTTACGTTCTATCTTTCCTTTACAGCAACTGTTTCAATCTGATTTCGTTGCTTGTTTTCGTTTATCTCAAATTACTATCAATCTCCAAATAACTTGTTCAAAGTTCATTCTACTCACAAGCTTTGCTTTCCTTTTCGTCTTTGTAGTTCACCAGACAAAGTATTAGAATTAGTCGCGTTACAAGCTCTATACTCGCTATCTCAATCGAGTGTTTGAAATAGTACCTGCTTTGTTGAGGTATAGGTCTATCTCACTTAGCACACTATCCTTGGTTACGTTCTTTGTTTCCTTTACAGCAACTATTTCAATCTGATTTCGTTGCTTGTTTTCGTTTATCTCAAATTACTATCAATCTCCAAATAACTTATTCAAAGTTCATTCTACTTACATCATTAGTAAGCTTTGCTTTCTTATTCGTCTTTGTAGTTCACAAGACAAAGTATTAGAATTAGTCGCGTTACAAGCTCTATACTCGCTATTTCAATCGAGTGTTTGAATTAGTACCTGCTTTGTTGAGGTATAGGTCTATCTCACTTAGCACACTATCCTTGGTTACGTTCTTTGTTTCCTTTACAGCAACTATTTCAATCTGATTTCGTTGCATGTTTTCGTTTATCTCAAATTACTATCAATCTCCAAATAACTTGTTCAAAGTTCATTCTACTCACATCATTAGTAAGCTTTGCTTTCCTTTTCGTCTTTGTAGTTCACAAGACAAAGTATTAGAATTAGTCGCGTTACAAGCTCTATACTCGCTATTTCAATCGAGTGTTTGAATTAACACTCGCTTTGTTTAGGTATAGGTCTATCTCACTTAGCACACTATCCTTGGTTACGTTCTATCTTTCCTTTACAGAAACTGTTTCAATCTGATTTTGTTGCTTGTTTTCGTTTATCTCAAATTACTATCAATCTCCAAATAACTTGTTCAAAGTTCATTCTACTCACATCATTAGTAAGCTTTGCTTTCCTTTTCGTCTTTGTAGTTCACAAGACAAAGTATTAGAATTAGTCGCGTTACAAGGTCTATACTCGCTATTTCAATCGAGTGTTTGAATTAGCACCTGCTTTGTTGAGGTATAGGTCTATCTCACTTAGCACACTATCCTTGGTTACGTTCTATGTTTCCTTTACAGTAACTATTTCAATCTGATTTCGTTGCTTGTTTTCGTTTATCTCAAATTACTATCAATCTCCAAATAACTTGTTCAAAGTTCATTCTACTCACATCATTAGTAAGCTTTGCTTTCCTTTTCGTCTTTGTAGTTCACAAGACAAAGTATTAGAATTAGTCGCGTTACAAGCTCTATACTCGCTATTTCAATCGAGTGTTTGAGTTAGCACTCGCTTTGTTGAGGTATAAGTCTATCTCACTTAGCACACTATCCTTGGTTACGTTCTATCTTTCCATTACAGCAACTATTTCAATCTGATTTCGTTGTTTGTTTTCGTTTATCTCAAATTACTATCAATCTTCAAATAAGTTGTTCAAAGTTCATTCTACTCACATCATTAGTAAACTTTGATTTCCTTTTCGTCTTTGTAGTTCACCACACAAAGTATTAGAATTAGTCGCGTTACAAGCTCTATACTCACTATTTAAATTGAGTATTTGAATTAGCACCTGCTTTGTTAAGGTATAGGTCTATCTCACTTAGCACACTGTCCTTGGTTACGTTCTATCTTTCCTTTACAGAAACTGTTTCAATCTGATTTTGTTGCTTGTTTTCGTTTCTCTCAAATTACTATCAATCTCCAAATAACTTGTTCAAAGTTCATTCTACTCACATCATTAGTAAGCTTTGCTTTCCTTTTCGTCTTTGTAGTTCACAAGACAAAGTATTAGAATTAGTCGCGTTACAAGCTCTATACTCGCTATTTCAAACGAGTGTTTGAATTAGCACCTGCTTTGTTGAGGTATAGGTCTATCTCACTTAGCACACTATCCTTTGTTACGTTCTATCTTTCCTTTACAGCAACTGTTTCAATCTAATTTCGTTGCGTGTTTTCGTTTATCTCAAATTACTATCAATCTCCAAATAACTTGTTCAAAGTTCATTCTACTCACATCATTAGTAAGCTTTGCTTTCCTTTTCGTCTTTGTAGTTCACAAGACAAAGTATTAGAATTAGTCGCGTTACAAGCTCTATACTCGCTATCTCAATCGAGTGTTTGAATTAGTACCTGCTTTGTTGAGGTATAGGTCTATCTCACTTAGCACACTATCCTTGGTTACGTTCTATGTTTCCTTTACAGCAACTATTTCAATCTGATTTCGTTGCTTGTTTTCCTTTATCTCAAATTACTATCAATCTCCAAATAACTTGTTCAAAGTTCATTCTACTCACATCATTAGTAAGCTTTGCATTCTTTTTCGTCTTTGTAGTTCACAAGACAAAGTATTAGAATTAGTCGCGTTACAAGCTCTATACTCGCTATTTCAATCGAGTGTTTGAATTAGCACCTGCTTTGTTGAGGTATAGGTCTATCTCACTTAGCACACTATCCTTGGTTACGTTCTATCTTTCCTTTACAGTAACTATTTCAATCTGATTTCGTTGCTTGTTTTCGTTTATCTCAAATTACTATCAATCTCCAAATAACTTGTTCAAAGTTCATTCTACTCACATCATTAGTAAGCTTTGCTTTCCTTTTCGTCTTTGTAGTTCCCAAGACAAAGTATTAGAATTAGTCGCGTTACAAGCTCTATACTCGCTATTTCAATCGAGTGTTTGAATTAACACTCGCTTTGTTGAGGTATAGGTCTATCTCACTTAGCACACTATCCTTGGTTATGTTCTATGTTTCCTTTACAGCAACTGTTTCAATCTAATTTCGTTGCGTGTTTTCGTTTATCTCAAATTACTATCAATCTCCAAATAACTTGTTCAAAGTTCATTCTACTCACAACATTAGTAAACTTTGATTTCCTTTTCGTCTCTGTAGTTTACATGACAAAGTATTAGAATTAGTCGCGTTACAAGCTCTATACTCGCTATTTCAATCGAGTGTTTGAATTAGCACCTGCTTTGTTGAGGTATAGGTCTATCTCACTTAGCACACTATCCTTGGTTACGTTCTATGTTTCCTTTACAGTAACTATTTCAATCTGATTTCGTTGCATGTTTTCGTTTATCTCAAATTACTATCAATCTCCAAATAACTTGTTCAAAGTTCATTCTACTCACATCATTAGTAAGCTTTGCTTTCCTTTTCGTCTTTGTAGTTCACAAGACAAAGTATTAGAATTAGTCGCGTTACAAGCTCTATACTCGCTATCTCAATCGAGTGTTTGAATTAGCACCCGCTTTGTTGAGGTGTAGGTCTATCTCACTTAGCACACTATCCTTGGTTACGTTCTATCTTTCCTTTACAGCAACTGTTTCAATCTGATTTCGTTGCTTGTTTTCGTTTATCTCAAATTACTATCAATCTCCAAATAACTTGTTCAAAGTTCATTCTACTCACAAGCTTTGCTTTCCTTTTCGTCTTTGTAGTTCACCAGACAAAGTATTAGAATTAGTCGCGTTACAAGCTCTATACTCGCTATCTCAATCGAGTGTTTGAAATAGTACCTGCTTTGTTGAGGTATAGGTCTATCTCACTTAGCACACTATCCTTGGTTACGTTCTTTGTTTCCTTTACAGCAACTATTTCAATCTGATTTCGTTGCTTGTTTTCGTTTATCTCAAATTACTATCAATCTCCAAATAACTTGTTCAAAGTTCATTCTACTCACATCATTAGTAAACTTTGATTTCCTTTTCGTCTTTGTAGTTCACATGACAAAGTATTAGAATTAGTCGCGTTACAAGGTCTATACTCGCTATTTCAATCGAGTGTTTGAATTAGCACCTGCTTTGTTGAGGTATAGGTCTATCTCACTTAGCACACTATCCTTGGTTACGTTCTATGTTTCCTTTACAGCAACTGTTTCAATCTGATTTCGTTGCTTGTTTTCGTTTATCTCAAATTACTATCAATCTCCAAATAACTTATTCAAAGTTCATTCTACTTACATCATTAGTAAGCTTTGCTTTCCTTTTCGTCTTTGTAGTTCACAAGACAAAGTATTAGAATTAGTCGCGTTACAAGCTCTATACTCGCTATCTCAATCGAGTGTTTGAATTAGCACCCGCTTTGTTGAGGTGTAGGTCTATCTCACTTAGCACACTATCCTTGGTTACGTTCTTTGTTTCCTTTACAGCAACTATTTCAATCTGATTTCGTTGCATGTTTTCGTTTATCTCAAATTACTATCAATCTCCAAATAACTTGTTCAAAGTTCATTCTACTCACATCATTAGTAAGCTTTGCTTTCCTTTTCGTCTTTGTAGTTCACAAGACAAAGTATTAGAATTAGTCGCGTTACAAGCTCTATACTCGCTATCTCAATCGAGTGTTTGAATTAGCACCCGCTTTGTTGAGGTGTAGGTCTATCTCACTTAGCACACTATCCTTGGTTACGTTCTATCTTTCCTTTACAGCAACTGTTTCAATCTGATTTCGTTGCTTGTTTTCGTTTATCTCAAATTACTATCAATCTCCAAATAACTTGTTCAAAGTTCATTCTACTCACAAGCTTTGCTTTCCTTTTCGTCTTTGTAGTTCACCAGACAAAGTATTAGAATTAGTCGCGTTACAAGCTCTATACTCGCTATCTCAATCGAGTGTTTGAAATAGTACCTGCTTTGTTGAGGTATAGGTCTATCTCACTTAGCACACTATCCTTGGTTACGTTCTTTGTTTCCTTTACAGCAACTATTTCAATCTGATTTCGTTGCTTGTTTTCGTTTATCTCAAATTACTATCAATCTCCAAATAACTTATTCAAAGTTCATTCTACTTACATCATTAGTAAGCTTTGCTTTCTTATTCGTCTTTGTAGTTCACAAGACAAAGTATTAGAATTAGTCGCGTTACAAGCTCTATACTCGCTATTTCAATCGAGTGTTTGAATTAGTACCTGCTTTGTTGAGGTATAGGTCTATCTCACTTAGCACACTATCCTTGGTTACGTTCTTTGTTTCCTTTACAGCAACTATTTCAATCTGATTTCGTTGCATGTTTTCGTTTATCTCAAATTACTATCAATCTCCAAATAACTTGTTCAAAGTTCATTCTACTCACATCATTAGTAAGCTTTGCTTTCCTTTTCGTCTTTGTAGTTCACAAGACAAAGTATTAGAATTAGTCGCGTTACAAGCTCTATACTCGCTATTTCAATCGAGTGTTTGAATTAACACTCGCTTTGTTTAGGTATAGGTCTATCTCACTTAGCACACTATCCTTGGTTACGTTCTATCTTTCCTTTACAGAAACTGTTTCAATCTGATTTTGTTGCTTGTTTTCGTTTATCTCAAATTACTATCAATCTCCAAATAACTTGTTCAAAGTTCATTCTACTCACATCATTAGTAAGCTTTGCTTTCCTTTTCGTCTTTGTAGTTCACAAGACAAAGTATTAGAATTAGTCGCGTTACAAGGTCTATACTCGCTATTTCAATCGAGTGTTTGAATTAGCACCTGCTTTGTTGAGGTATAGGTCTATCTCACTTAGCACACTATCCTTGGTTACGTTCTATGTTTCCTTTACAGTAACTATTTCAATCTGATTTCGTTGCTTGTTTTCGTTTATCTCAAATTACTATCAATCTCCAAATAACTTGTTCAAAGTTCATTCTACTCACATCATTAGTAAGCTTTGCTTTCCTTTTCGTCTTTGTAGTTCACAAGACAAAGTATTAGAATTAGTCGCGTTACAAGCTCTATACTCGCTATTTCAATCGAGTGTTTGAGTTAGCACTCGCTTTGTTGAGGTATAAGTCTATCTCACTTAGCACACTATCCTTGGTTACGTTCTATCTTTCCATTACAGCAACTATTTCAATCTGATTTCGTTGTTTGTTTTCGTTTATCTCAAATTACTATCAATCTTCAAATAAGTTGTTCAAAGTTCATTCTACTCACATCATTAGTAAACTTTGATTTCCTTTTCGTCTTTGTAGTTCACCACACAAAGTATTAGAATTAGTCGCGTTACAAGCTCTATACTCACTATTTAAATTGAGTATTTGAATTAGCACCTGCTTTGTTAAGGTATAGGTCTATCTCACTTAGCACACTGTCCTTGGTTACGTTCTATCTTTCCTTTACAGAAACTGTTTCAATCTGATTTTGTTGCTTGTTTTCGTTTCTCTCAAATTACTATCAATCTCCAAATAACTTGTTCAAAGTTCATTCTACTCACATCATTAGTAAGCTTTGCTTTCCTTTTCGTCTTTGTAGTTCACAAGACAAAGTATTAGAATTAGTCGCGTTACAAGCTCTATACTCGCTATTTCAAACGAGTGTTTGAATTAGCACCTGCTTTGTTGAGGTATAGGTCTATCTCACTTAGCACACTATCCTTTGTTACGTTCTATCTTTCCTTTACAGCAACTGTTTCAATCTAATTTCGTTGCGTGTTTTCGTTTATCTCAAATTACTATCAATCTCCAAATAACTTGTTCAAAGTTCATTCTACTCACATCATTAGTAAGCTTTGCTTTCCTTTTCGTCTTTGTAGTTCACAAGACAAAGTATTAGAATTAGTCGCGTTACAAGCTCTATACTCGCTATCTCAATCGAGTGTTTGAATTAGTACCTGCTTTGTTGAGGTATAGGTCTATCTCACTTAGCACACTATCCTTGGTTACGTTCTATGTTTCCTTTACAGCAACTATTTCAATCTGATTTCGTTGCTTGTTTTCCTTTATCTCAAATTACTATCAATCTCCAAATAACTTGTTCAAAGTTCATTCTACTCACATCATTAGTAAGCTTTGCATTCTTTTTCGTCTTTGTAGTTCACAAGACAAAGTATTAGAATTAGTCGCGTTACAAGCTCTATACTCGCTATTTCAATCGAGTGTTTGAATTAGCACCTGCTTTGTTGAGGTATAGGTCTATCTCACTTAGCACACTATCCTTGGTTACGTTCTATCTTTCCTTTACAGTAACTATTTCAATCTGATTTCGTTGCTTGTTTTCGTTTATCTCAAATTACTATCAATCTCCAAATAACTTGTTCAAAGTTCATTCTACTCACATCATTAGTAAGCTTTGCTTTCCTTTTCGTCTTTGTAGTTCCCAAGACAAAGTATTAGAATTAGTCGCGTTACAAGCTCTATACTCGCTATTTCAATCGAGTGTTTGAATTAACACTCGCTTTGTTGAGGTATAGGTCTATCTCACTTAGCACACTATCCTTGGTTATGTTCTATGTTTCCTTTACAGCAACTGTTTCAATCTAATTTCGTTGCGTGTTTTCGTTTATCTCAAATTACTATCAATCTCCAAATAACTTGTTCAAAGTTCATTCTACTCACAACATTAGTAAACTTTGATTTCCTTTTCGTCTCTGTAGTTTACATGACAAAGTATTAGAATTAGTCGCGTTACAAGCTCTATACTCGCTATTTCAATCGAGTGTTTGAATTAGCACCTGCTTTGTTGAGGTATAGGTCTATCTCACTTAGCACACTATCCTTGGTTACGTTCTATGTTTCCTTTACAGTAACTATTTCAATCTGATTTCGTTGCATGTTTTCGTTTATCTCAAATTACTATCAATCTCCAAATAACTTGTTCAAAGTTCATTCTACTCACATCATTAGTAAGCTTTGCTTTCCTTTTCGTCTTTGTAGTTCACAAGACAAAGTATTAGAATTAGTCGCGTTACAAGCTCTATACTCGCTATCTCAATCGAGTGTTTGAATTAGCACCCGCTTTGTTGAGGTGTAGGTCTATCTCACTTAGCACACTATCCTTGGTTACGTTCTATCTTTCCTTTACAGCAACTGTTTCAATCTGATTTCGTTGCTTGTTTTCGTTTATCTCAAATTACTATCAATCTCCAAATAACTTGTTCAAAGTTCATTCTACTCACAAGCTTTGCTTTCCTTTTCGTCTTTGTAGTTCACCAGACAAAGTATTAGAATTAGTCGCGTTACAAGCTCTATACTCGCTATCTCAATCGAGTGTTTGAAATAGTACCTGCTTTGTTGAGGTATAGGTCTATCTCACTTAGCACACTATCCTTGGTTACGTTCTTTGTTTCCTTTACAGCAACTATTTCAATCTGATTTCGTTGCTTGTTTTCGTTTATCTCAAATTACTATCAATCTCCAAATAACTTGTTCAAAGTTCATTCTACTCACATCATTAGTAAACTTTGATTTCCTTTTCGTCTTTGTAGTTCACATGACAAAGTATTAGAATTAGTCGCGTTACAAGGTCTATACTCGCTATTTCAATCGAGTGTTTGAATTAGCACCTGCTTTGTTGAGGTATAGGTCTATCTCACTTAGCACACTATCCTTGGTTACGTTCTATGTTTCCTTTACAGCAACTGTTTCAATCTGATTTCGTTGCTTGTTTTCGTTTATCTCAAATTACTATCAATCTCCAAATAACTTATTCAAAGTTCATTCTACTTACATCATTAGTAAGCTTTGCTTTCCTTTTCGTCTTTGTAGTTCACAAGACAAAGTATTAGAATTAGTCGCGTTACAAGCTCTATACTCGCTATCTCAATCGAGTGTTTGAATTAGCACCCGCTTTGTTGAGGTGTAGGTCTATCTCACTTAGCACACTATCCTTGGTTACGTTCTATCTTTCCTTTACAGCAGCTGTTTCAATCTGATTTCGTTGCTTGTTTTCGTTTATCTCAAATTACTATCAATCTCCAAATAACCTGTTCAAAGTTCATTCTACACACATCATTAGTAAGCTTTGCTTTCTTTTTCGTCTTTGTAGTTCACAAGACAAAGTATTAGAATTAGTCGCGTTACAAGCTCTATACTCGCTATTTCAATCGAGTGTTTGAATTAGCACCTGCTTTGTTGAGGTATAGGTCTATCTCACTTAGCACACTATCCTTGGTTACGTTCTATGTTTCCTTTACAGCAACTGTTTCAATCTGATTTCGTTGCTTGTTTTCGTTTATCACAAATTACTATCAATCTCCAAATAACTTGTTCAAAGTTCATTCTACTCACATCATTAGTAAGCTTTGCTTTTTTTTTCGTCTTTGTAGTTCACAAGACAAAGTATTAGAATTAGTCGCGTTACAAGCTCTATACTTGCTATTTCAATCGAGTGTTTGAAATAACACTCGCTTTGTTGAGGTATAGGTCTATCTCACTTAGCACACTATCCTTGGTTACGTTATATCTTTTCTTTACAGCAACTATTTCAATCTGATTTCGTTGCTTGTTTTCGTTTATCTCAAATTACTATCAATCTCCAAATAACTTGTTCAAAGTTCATTCTACTCACATCATTAGTAAACTTTGATTTCGTTTTCGTCTTTGTAGTTCACATGACAAAGTATTAGAATTAGTCGCGTTACAAGGTCTATACTCGCTTCAATCGAGTGTTTGAATTAGCACCTGCTTTGTTGAGGTATAGGTCTATCTCACTTAGCACACTATCCTTGGTTACGTTCTATGTTTCCTTTACAGCAACTGTTTCAATCTGATTTCGTTGCTTGTTTTCGTTTATCTCAAATTACTATCAATCTCCAAATAACTTATTCAAAGTTCATTCTACTCACATCATTAGTAAGCTTTGCTTTTTTTTTCGTCTTTGTAGTTCACAAGACAAAGTATTAGAATTAGTCGCGTTACAAGCTCTATACTTGCTATTTCAATCGAGTGTTTGAAATAACACTCGCTTTGTTGAGGTATAGGTCTATCTCACTTAGCACACTATCCTTGGTTACGTTATATCTTTTCTTTACAGCAACTATTTCAATCTGATTTCGTTGCTTGTTTTCGTTTATCTCAAATTACTATCAATCTCCAAATAACTTGTTCAAAGTTCATTCTACTCACATCATTAGTAAGCTTTGCTTTCCTTTTCGTCTTTGTAGTTCACAAGACAAAGTATTAGAATTAGTCGCGTTACAAGCTCTATACTCGCTATTTCAAACGAGTGTTTGAATTAGCACCTGCTTTGTTGAGGTATAGGTCTATCTCACTTAGCATACTATCCTTTGTTACGTTCTATCTTTCCTTTACAACAACTGTTTCAATCTGATTTCGTTGCGTTTTTTCGTTTATCTCAAATTACTATCAATCTCCAAATAACTTGTTCAAAGTTCATTCTCCTCACATCATTAGTAAGCTTTGATTTCCTTTTCGTCTTTGTAGTTCACCAGACAAAGTATTAGAATTAGTCGCGTTACAAGCTCTATACTCGCTATCTCAATCGAGTGTTTGAATTAGTACCTGCTTTGTTGAGGTATAGGTCTATCTCACTTAGCACACTATCCTTGGTTACGTTCTATCTTTCCATTACAGCAACTATTTCAATCTGATTTCGTTGCTTGTTTTCGTTTATCTCAAATTACTATCAATCTCCAAATAACTTGTTCAAAGTTCATTCTACTCACATCATTAGTAAGCTTTGCTTTTTTTTTCGTCTTTGTAGTTCACAAGACAAAGTATTAGAATTAGTCGCGTTACAAGCTCTATACTCGCTATTTCAATCGAGTGTTTGAAAATAACACTCGCTTTGTTGAGGTATAGGTCTATCTCACTTAGCACACTATCCTTGGTTACGTTCTATCTTTTCTTTACAGCAACTATTTCAATCTGATTTCGTTGCTTGTTTTCGTTTATCTCAAATTACTATCAATCTCCAAATAACTTGTTCAAAGTTCATTCTACTCACATCATTAGTAAACTTTGATTTCCTTTTCGTCTTTGTAGTTCACATGACAAAGTATTAGAATTAGTCGCGTTACAAGGTCTATACTCGCTTCAATCGAGTGTTTGAATTAGCACCTGCTTTGTTGAGGTATAGGTCTATCTCACTTAGCACACTATCCTTGGTTACGTTCTATCTTTCCTTTACAGTAACTATTTCTATCTGATTTCGTTGCTTGTTTTCGTTTATCTCAAATTACTATCAATCTCCAAATAACTTGTTCAAAGTTCATTCTACTCACATCATTAGTAAGCTTTGCTTTCCTTTTCGTCTTTGTAGTTCACAAGACAAAGTATTAGAATTAGGCGCGTTACAAGCTCTATACTCGCTATTTCAATCGAGTGTTTGAATTAGCACCTGCTTTGTTGAGGTATAGGTCTATCTCACTTAGCACACTATCCTTGGTTACGTTCTATCTTTCCTTTACAGTAACTATTTCTATCTGATTTCGTTGATTGTTTTCGTTTATCTCAAATTACTATCAATCTCCAAATAACTTGTTCAAAGTTCATTCTACTCACATCATTAGTAAGCTTTGCTTTTTTTTTCGTCTTTGTAGTTCACAAGACAAAGTATTAGAATTAGTCGCGTTACAAGCTCTATACTTGCTATTTCAATCGAGTGTTTGAAATAACACTCGCTTTGTTGAGGTATAGGTCTATCTCACTTAGCACACTATCCTTGGTTACGTTATATCTTTTCTTTACAGCAACTATTTCAATCTGATTTCGTTGCTTGTTTTCGTTTATCTCAAATTACTATCAATCTCCAAATAACTTGTTCAAAGTTCATTCTACTCACATCATTAGTAAGCTTTGCTTTCCTTTTCGTCTTTGTAGTTCACAAGACAAAGTATTAGAATTAGTCGCGTTACAAGCTCTATACTCGCTATTTCAAACGAGTGTTTGAATTAGCACCTGCTTTGTTGAGGTATAGGTCTATCTCACTTAGCATACTATCCTTTGTTACGTTCTATCTTTCCTTTACAACAACTGTTTCAATCTGATTTCGTTGCGTTTTTTCGTTTATCTCAAATTACTATCAATCTCCAAATAACTTGTTCAAAGTTCATTCTCCTCACATCATTAGTAAGCTTTGATTTCCTTTTCGTCTTTGTAGTTCACCAGACAAAGTATTAGAATTAGTCGCGTTACAAGCTCTATACTCGCTATCTCAATCGAGTGTTTGAATTAGTACCTGCTTTGTTGAGGTATAGGTCTATCTCACTTAGCACACTATCCTTGGTTACGTTCTATCTTTCCATTACAGCAACTATTTCAATCTGATTTCGTTGCTTGTTTTCGTTTATCTCAAATTACTATCAATCTCCAAATAACTTGTTCAAAGTTCATTCTACTCACATCATTAGTAAGCTTTGCTTTTTTTTTCGTCTTTGTAGTTCACAAGACAAAGTATTAGAATTAATCGCGTTACAAGCTCTATACTCGCTATTTCAATCGAGTGTTTGAAAATAACACTCGCTTTGTTGAGGTATAGGTCTATCTCACTTAGCACACTATCCTTGGTTACGTTCTATCTTTTCTTTACAGCAACTATTTCAATCTGATTTCGTTGCTTGTTTTCGTTTATCTCAAATTACTATCAATCTCCAAATAACTTGTTCAAAGTTCATTCTACTCACATCATTAGTAAACTTTGATTTCCTTTTCGTCTTTGTAGTTCACATGACAAAGTATTAGAATTAGTCGCGTTACAAGGTCTATACTCGCTTCAATCGAGTGTTTGAATTAGCACCTGCTTTGTTGAGGTATAGGTCTATCTCACTTAGCACACTATCCTTGGTTACGTTCTATCTTTCCTTTACAGTAACTATTTCTATCTGATTTCGTTGCTTGTTTTCGTTTATCTCAAATTACTATCAATCTCCAAATAACTTGTTCAAAGTTCATTCTACTCACATCATTAGTAAGCTTTGCTTTCCTTTTCGTCTTTGTAGTTCACAAGACAAAGTATTAGAATTAGGCGCGTTACAAGCTCTATACTCGCTATTTCAATCGAGTGTTTGAATTAGCACCTGCTTTGTTGAGGTATAGGTCTATCTCACTTAGCACACTATCCTTGGTTACGTTCTATCTTTCCTTTACAGTAACTATTTCTATCTGATTTCGTTGATTGTTTTCGTTTATCTCAAATTACTATCAATCTCCAAATAACTTGTTCAAAGTTCATTCTACTCACATCATTAGTAAGCTTTGCTTTCCTTTTCGTCTTTGTAGTTCACAAGACAAAGTATTAGAATTAGTCGCGTTACAAGCTCTATACTCGCTATTTCAATCGAGTGTTTGAGTTAGCACTCGCTTTGTTGAGGTATAGGTCTATCTCACTTAGCACACTATCCTTGGTTACGTTCTATCTTTCCATTACAGCAACTATTTCAATCTGATTTCGTTGCTTGTTTTCGTTTATCTCAAATTACTATCAATCTCAGAATAACTTGTTCAAAGTTCATTCTACTCACATCATTAGTAAACTTTGATTTCCTTTTCGTCTTTGTAGTTCACACGACAAAGTATTAGAATTAGTCGCGTTACAAGCTCTATACTCGCTATTTTAATCGAGTATTTGAATAAGCACCCGCTTTGTTGAGGTATAGGTCTATCTCACTTAGCACACTATCCTTGGTTACGTTCTATCTTTCCATTACAGCAACTATTTCAATCTGATTTCGTTGCTTGTTTTCGTTTATCTCAAATTACAATCAATCTCCAAATAACTTGTTCAAAGTTCATTCTACTCACATCATTAGTAAGCTTTGCTTTCCTTTTTGTCTATGTAGTTCACAAGACAAAGTATTAGAATTAGTCGCGTTACAAGCTCTATACTCGCTATTTCAATCGAGTGTTTGAGTTAGCACTCGCTTTGTTGAGGTATAGGTCTATCTCACTTAGCACACTATCCTTGGTTACGTTCTATCTTTCCTTTACAGCAACTGTTTCAATCTGATTTTGTTGCTTGTTTTCGTTTATCTCAAATTACGATCAATCTCCAAATAACTTGTTCAAAGTTCATTCTACTCACATCATTAGTAAGCTTTGCTTTCCTTTTCGTCTTTGTAGTTCACAAGACAAAGTATTAGAATTAGGCGCGTTACAAGCTCTATACTCGATATTTCAATCGAGTGTTTGAATTAGCACCTGCTTTGTTGAGGTATAGGTCTATCTCACTTAGCACACTATCCTTGGTTACGTTCTATCTTTCCTTTACAGGAACTATTTCTATCTGATTTCGTTGCTTGTTTTCGTTTATCTCAAATTACTATCAATCTCCAAATAACTTGTTCAAAGTTCATTCTACTCACATCATTAGTAAGCTTTGCTTTCCTTTTCGTCTTTGTAGTTCACAAGACAAAGTATTAGAATTAGTCGCGTTACAAGCTCTATACTCGCTATTTCAATCGAGTGTTTGAATTAACACCCGCTTTGTTGAGGTATAGGTCTATCTCACTTAGCACACTATCCTTGGTTACGTTCTATCTTTCCTTTACAGCAACTATTTCAATCTGATTTCGTTGCTTGTTTTCGTTTATCTCAAATTACTATCAATCTCCAAATAACTTGTTCAAAGTTCATTCTACTCACATCATTAGTAAACTTTGATTTCCTTTTCGTCTTTGTAGTTCACATGACAAAGTATTAGAATTAGTCGCGTTACAAGCTCTATACTCGCTATTTCAAACGAGTGTTTGAATTGGTACCTGCTTTGTTGAGGTATAGGTCTATCTCACTTAGCACACTATCCTTGGTTACGTTCTATGTTTCCTTTACAGCAACTGCTTCAATCTGATTTCGTTGCTTGTTTTCGTTTATCTCAAATTACTATCAATCTCCAAATAACTTGTTCAAAGTTCATTCTACTCACATCATTAGTAAGCTTTGCTTTCCTTTTTGTCTTTGTAGTTCACAAGACAAAGTATTAGAATTAGTCGCGTTACAAGCTCTATACTCGCTATTTCAATCGAGTGTTTGAGTTAGCACTCGCTTTGTTGAGGTATAGGTCTATCTCACTTAGCACACTATCCTTGGTTACATTCTATCTTTCCATTACAGCAACTATTTCAATCTGATTTCGTTGCTTGTTTTCGTTTATCTCAAATTACTATCAATCTCCAAATAACTTGTTCAAAGTTCATTCTACTCACATCATTAGTAAACTTTGATTTCCTTTTCGTCTTTGTAGTTCACACGACAAAGTATTAGAATTAGTCGCGTTACAAGCTCTATACTCGCTATTTCAATCGAGTGTTTGAATTAACACCCGCTTTGTTGAGGTATAGGTCTATCTCACTTAGCACACTATCCTTGGTTACGTTCTATCTTTCCTTTACAGCAACTATTTCAATCTGATTTCGTTGCTTGTTTTCGTTTATCTCAAATTACGATCAATCTCCAAATAACTTGTTCAAAGTTCATTCTACTCACATCATTAGTAAGCTTTGCTTTCCTTTTCGTCTTTGTAGTTCACAAGACAAAGTATTAGAATTAGGCGCGTTACAAGCTCTATACTCGATATTTCAATCGAGTGTTTGAATTAGCACCTGCTTTGTTGAGGTATAGGTCTATCTCACTTAGCACACTATCCTTGGTTACGTTCTATCTTTCCATTACAGCAACTATTTCAATCTGATTTCGTTGCTTGTTTTCGTTTATCTCAAATTACTATCAATCTCAGAATAACTTGTTCAAAGTTCATTCTACTCACATCATTAGTAAACTTTGATTTCCTTTTCGTCTTTGTAGTTCACACGACAAAGTATTAGAATTAGTCGCGTTACAAGCTCTATACTCGCTATTTTAATCGAGTATTTGAATAAGCACCCGCTTTGTTGAGGTATAGGTCTATCTCACTTAGCACACTATCCTTGGTTACGTTCTATCTTTCCTTTACAGTAACTATTTCTATCTGATTTCGTTGCTTGTTTTCGTTTATCTCAAATTACTATCAATCTCCAAATAACTTGTTCAAAGTTCATTCTACTCACATCATTAGTAAGCTTTGCTTTTCTTTTCGTCTTTGTAGTTCACAAGACAAAGTATTAGAATTAGTCGCGTTACAAGCTCTATACTCGCTATTTCAATCGAGTGTTTGAGTTAGCACTCGCTTTGTTGAGGTATAGGTCTATCTCACTTAGCACACTATCCTTGGTTACGTTCTATCTTTCCATTACAGCAACTATTTCAATCTGATTTCGTTGCTTGTTTTCGTTTATCTCAAATTACAATCAATCTCAGAATAACTTGTTCAAAGTTCATTCTACTCACATCATTATTAAACTTTGATTTCCTTTTCGTCTTTGTAGTTCACACGACAAAGTATTAGAATTAGTCGCGTTACAAGCTCTATACTCGCTATTTTAATCGAGTATTTGAATAAGCACCCGCTTTGTTGAGGTATAGGTCTATGTCACTTAGCACACTATCCTTGGTTACGTTCTATCTTTCCTTTACAGCAACTGTTTCAATCTGATTTTGTTGCTTGTTTTCGTTTATCTCAAATTACTATCAATCTCCAAATAACTTGTTCAAAGTTCATTCTACTCACATCATTAGTAAGCTTTGCTTTCCTTTTTGTCTATGTAGTTCACAAGACAAAGTATTAGAATTAGTCGCGTTACAAGCTCTATACTCGCTATTTCAATCGAGTGTTTGAGTTAGCACTCGCTTTGTTGAGGTATAGGTCTATCTCACTTAGCACACTATCCTTGGTTACGTTCTATCTTTCCATTACAGCAACTATTTCAATCTGATTTCGTTGCTTGTTTTCGTTTATCTCAAATTACTATCAATCTCAGAATAACTTGTTCAAAGTTCATTCTATTCACATCATTAGTAAACTTTGATTTCCTTTTCGTCTTTGTAGTTCACACGACAAAGTATTAGAATTAGTCGCGTTACAAGCTCTATACTCGCTATTTCAATCGAGTGTTTGAGTTAGCACTCGCTTTGTTGAGGTATAGGTCTATCTCACTTAGCACACTATCCTTGGTTACGTTCTATCTTTCCATTACAGCAACTATTTCAATCTGATTTCGTTGCTTGTTTTCGTTTATCTCAAATTACTATCAATCTCAGAATAACTTGTTCAAAGTTCATTCTACTCACATCATTAGTAAACTTTGATTTCCTTTTCGTCTTTGTAGTTCACATGACAAAGTATTAGAATTAGTCGCGTTACAAGGTCTATACTCGCTTCAATCGAGTGTTTGAATTAGCACCTGCTTTGTTGAGGTATAGGTCTATCTCACTTAGCACACTATCCTTGGTTACGTTCTATGTTTCCTTTACAGCAACTGCTTCAATCTGATTTCGTTGCTTGTTTTCGTTTATCTCAAATTACTATCAATCTCCAAATAACTTGTTCAAAGTTCATTCTACTCACATCATTAGTAAGCTTTGCTTTCCTTTTTGTCTATGTAGTTCACAAGACAAAGTATTAGAATTAGTCGCGTTACAAGCTCTATACTCGCTATTTCAATCGAGTGTTTGAGTTAGCACTCGCTTTGTTGAGGTATAGGTCTATCTCACTTAGCACACTATCCTTGGTTACGTTCTATCTTTCCATTACAGCAACTATTTCAATCTGATTTCGTTGCTTGTTTTCGTTTATCTCAAATTACTATCAATCTCAGAATAACTTGTTCAAAGTTCATTCTACTCACATCATTAGTAAACTTTGATTTCCTTTTCGTCTTTGTAGTTCACACGACAAAGTATTAGAATTAGTCGCGTTACAAGCTCTATACTCGCTATTTTAATCGAGTATTTGAATAAGCACCCGCTTTGTTGAGGTATAGGTCTATCTCACTTAGCACACTATCCTTGGTTACGTTCTATCTTTCCTTTACAGCAACTGTTTCAATCTGATTTTGTTGCTTGTTTTCGTTTATCTCAAATTACTATCAATCTCCAAATAACTTGTTCAAAGTTCATTCTACTCACATCATTAGTAAGCTTTGCTTTCCTTTTTGTCTATGTAGTTCACAAGACAAAGTATTAGAATTAGTCGCGTTACAAGCTCTATACTCGCTATTTCAATCGAGTGTTTGAGTTAGCACTCGCTTTGTTGAGGTATAGGTCTATCTCACTTAGCACACTATCCTTGGTTACGTTCTATCTTTCCATTACAGCAACTATTTCAATCTGATTTCGTTGCTTGTTTTTGTTTATCTCAAATTACTATCAATCTCAGAATAACTTGTTCAAAGTTCATTCTACTCACATCATTAGTAAACTTTGATTTACTTTTCGTCTTTGTAGTTCACACGACAAAGTATTAGAATTAGTCGCGTTACAAGCTCTATACTCGCTATTTTAATCGAGTATATGAATAAGCACCCGCTTTGTTGAGGTATAGGTCTATCTCACTTAGCACACTATCCTTGGTTACGTTCTATCTTTCCTTTACAGCAACTGTTTCAATCTGATTTTGTTGCTTGTTTTCGTTTATCTCAAATTACGATCAATCTCCAAATAACTTGTTCAAAGTTCATTCTACTCACATCATTAGTAAGCTTTGCTTTCCTTTTCGTCTTTGTAGTTCACAAGACAAAGTATTAGAATTAGGCGCGTTACAAGCTCTATACTCGATATTTCAATCGAGTGTTTGAATTAGCACCTGCTTTGTTGAGGTATAGGTCTATCTCACTTAGCACACTATCCTTGGTTACGTTCTATCTTTCCATTACAGCAACTATTTCAATCTGATTTCGTTGCTTGTTTTCGTTTATCTCAAATTACTATCAATCTCAGAATAACTTGTTCAAAGTTCATTCTACTCACATCATTAGTAAACTTTGATTTCCTTTTCGTCTTTGTAGTTCACACGACAAAGTATTAGAATTAGTCGCGTTACAAGCTCTATACTCGCTATTTTAATCGAGTATTTGAATAAGCACCCGCTTTGTTGAGGTATAGGTCTATCTCACTTAGCACACTATCCTTGGTTACGTTCTATCTTTCCTTTACAGTAACTATTTCTATCTGATTTCGTTGCTTGTTTTCGTTTATCTCAAATTACTATCAATCTCCAAATAACTTGTTCAAAGTTCATTCTACTCACATCATTAGTAAGCTTTGCTTTTCTTTTCGTCTTTGTAGTTCACAAGACAAAGTATTAGAATTAGTCGCGTTACAAGCTCTATACTCGCTATTTCAATCGAGTGTTTGAGTTAGCACTCGCTTTGTTGAGGTATAGGTCTATCTCACTTAGCACACTATCCTTGGTTACGTTCTATCTTTCCATTACAGCAACTATTTCAATCTGATTTCGTTGCTTGTTTTCGTTTATCTCAAATTACAATCAATCTCAGAATAACTTGTTCAAAGTTCATTCTACTCACATCATTAGTAAACTTTGATTTCCTTTTCGTCTTTGTAGTTCACACGACAAAGTATTAGAATTAGTCGCGTTACAAGCTCTATACTCGCTATTTTAATCGAGTATTTGAATAAGCACCCGCTTTGTTGAGGTATAGGTCTATCTCACTTAGCACACTATCCTTGGTTACGTTCTATCTTTCCTTTACAGCAACTGTTTCAATCTGATTTTGTTGCTTGTTTTCGTTTATCTCAAATTACTATCAATCTCCAAATAACTTGTTCAAAGTTCATTCTACTCACATCATTAGTAAGCTTTGCTTTCCTTTTTGTCTATGTAGTTCACAAGACAAAGTATTAGAATTAGTCGCGTTACAAGCTCTATACTCGCTATTTCAATCGAGTGTTTGAGTTAGCACTCGCTTTGTT
Organism: Agrostemma githago; assembly: GCA_958450325.1. Classification (NCBI taxonomy): domain Eukaryota; kingdom Viridiplantae; phylum Streptophyta; class Magnoliopsida; order Caryophyllales; family Caryophyllaceae; genus Agrostemma; species Agrostemma githago. The sequence goes on from OY288252.1 coordinate 33,345,291, forward strand.
GAGGTATAGGTCTATCTCACTTAGCACACTATCCTTGGTTACGTTCTATCTTTCCATTACAGCAACTATTTCAATCTGATTTCGTTGCTTGTTTTCGTTTATCTCAAATTACTATCAATCTCAGAATAACTTGTTCAAAGTTCATTCTACTCACATCATTAGTAAACTTTGATTTCCTTTTCGTCTTTGTAGTTCACACGACAAAGTATTAGAATTAGTCGCGTTACAAGCTCTATACTCGCTATTTCAATCGAGTGTTTGAGTTAGCACTCGCTTTGTTGAGGTATAGGTCTATCTCACTTAGCACACTATCCTTGGTTACGTTCTATCTTTCCATTACAGCAACTATTTCAATCTGATTTCGTTGCTTGTTTTCGTTTATCTCAAATTACTATCAATCTCAGAATAACTTGTTCAAAGTTCATTCTACTCACATCATTAGTAAACTTTGATTTCCTTTTCGTCTTTGTAGTTCACACGACAAAGTATTAGAATTAGTCGCGTTACAAGCTCTATACTCGCTATTTTAATCGAGTATATGAATAAGCACCCGCTTTGTTGAGGTATAGGTCTATCTCACTTAGCACACTATCCTTGGTTACGTTCTATCTTTCCTTTACAGTAACTATTTCTATCTGATTTCGTTGCTTGTTTTCGTTTATCTCAAATTACTATCAATCTCCAAATAACTTGTTCAAAGTTCATTCTACTCACATCATTAGTAAGCTTTGCTTTTCTTTTCGTCTTTGTAGTTCACAAGACAAAGTATTAGAATTAGTCGCGTTACAAGCTCTATACTCGCTATTTCAATCGAGTGTTTGAGTTAGCACTCGCTTTGTTGAGGTATAGGTCTATCTCACTTAGCACACTATCCTTGGTTACGTTCTATCTTTCCATTACAGCAACTATTTCAATCTGATTTCGTTGCTTGTTTTCGTTTATCTCAAATTACAATCAATCTCAGAATAACTTGTTCAAAGTTCATTCTACTCACATCATTAGTAAACTTTGATTTCCTTTTCGTCTTTGTAGTTCACACGACAAAGTATTAGAATTAGTCGCGTTACAAGCTCTATACTCGCTATTTTAATCGAGTATTTGAATAAGCACCCGCTTTGTTGAGGTATAGGTCTATCTCACTTAGCACACTATCCTTGGTTACGTTCTATCTTTCCTTTACAGCAACTGTTTCAATCTGATTTTGTTGCTTGTTTTCGTTTATCTCAAATTACTATCAATCTCCAAATAACTTGTTCAAAGTTCATTCTACTCACATCATTAGTAAGCTTTGCTTTCCTTTTTGTCTATGTAGTTCACAAGACAAAGTATTAGAATTAGTCGCGTTACAAGCTCTATACTCGCTATTTCAATCGAGTGTTTGAGTTAGCACTCGCTTTGTTGAGGTATAGGTCTATCTCACTTAGCACACTATCCTTGGTTACGTTCTATCTTTCCATTACAGCAACTATTTCAATCTGATTTCGTTGCTTGTTTTCGTTTATCTCAAATTACTATCAATCTCAGAATAACTTGTTCAAAGTTCATTCTACTCACATCATTAGTAAACTTTGATTTCCTTTTCGTCTTTGTAGTTCACACGACAAAGTATTAGAATTAGTCGCGTTACAAGCTCTATACTCGCTATTTCAATCGAGTGTTTGAGTTAGCACTCGCTTTGTTGAGGTATAGGTCTATCTCACTTAGCACACTATCCTTGGTTACGTTCTATCTTTCCATTACAGCAACTATTTCAATCTGATTTCGTTGCTTGTTTTCGTTTATCTCAAATTACTATCAATCTCAGAATAACTTGTTCAAAGTTCATTCTACTCACATCATTAGTAAACTTTGATTTCCTTTTCGTCTTTGTAGTTCACATGACAAAGTATTAGAATTAGTCGCGTTACAAGGTCTATACTCGCTTCAATCGAGTGTTTGAATTAGCACCTGCTTTGTTGAGGTATAGGTCTATCTCACTTAGCACACTATCCTTGGTTACGTTCTATGTTTCCTTTACAGCAACTTCTTCAATCTGATTTCGTTGCTTGTTTTCGTTTATCTCAAATTACTATCAATCTCCAAATAACTTGTTCAAAGTTCATTCTACTCACATCATTAGTAAGCTTTGCTTTCCTTTTTGTCTATGTAGTTCACAAGACAAAGTATTAGAATTAGTCGCGTTACAAGCTCTATACTCGCTATTTCAATCGAGTGTTTGAGTTAGCACTCGCTTTGTTGAGGTATAGGTCTATCTCACTTAGCACACTATCCTTGGTTACGTTCTATCTTTCCATTACAGCAACTATTTCAATCTGATTTCGTTGCTTGTTTTCGTTTATCTCAAATTACTATCAATCTCAGAATAACTTGTTCAAAGTTCATTCTACTCACATCATTAGTAAACTTTGATTTCCTTTTCGTCTTTGTAGTTCACACGACAAAGTATTAGAATTAGTCGCGTTACAAGCTCTATACTCGCTATTTTAATCGAGTATTTGAATAAGCACCCGCTTTGTTGAGGTATAGGTCTATCTCACTTAGCACACTATCCTTGGTTACGTTCTATCTTTCCTTTACAGTAACTATTTCTATCTGATTTCGTTGCTTGTTTTCGTTTATCTCAAATTACTATCAATCTCAGAATAACTTGTTCAAAGTTCATTCTACTCACATCATTAGTAAACTTTGATTTCCTTTTCGTCTTTGTAGTTCACACGACAAAGTATTAGAATTAGTCGCGTTACAAGCTCTATACTCGCTATTTTAATCGAGTATTTGAATAAGCACCCGCTTTGTTGAGGTATAGGTCTATCTCACTTAGCACACTATCCTTGGTTACGTTCTATCTTTCCTTTACAGTAACTATTTCTATCTGATTTCGTTGCTTGTTTTCGTTTATCTCAAATTACTATCAATCTCCAAATAACTTGTTCAAAGTTCATTCTACTCACATCATTAGTAAGCTTTGCTTTTCTTTTCGTCTTTGTAGTTCACAAGACAAAGTATTAGAATTAGTCGCGTTACAAGCTCTATACTCGCTATTTCAATCGAGTGTTTGAGTTAGCACTCGCTTTGTTGAGGTATAGGTCTATCTCACTTAGCACACTATCCTTGGTTACGTTCTATCTTTCCATTACAGCAACTATTTCAATCTGATTTCGTTGCTTGTTTTCGTTTATCTCAAATTACAATCAATCTCAGAATAACTTGTTCAAAGTTCATTCTACTCACATCATTAGTAAACTTTGATTTCCTTTTCGTCTTTGTAGTTCACACGACAAAGTATTAGAATTAGTCGCGTTACAAGCTCTATACTCGCTATTTTAATCGAGTATTTGAATAAGCACCCGCTTTGTTGAGGTATAGGTCTATCTCACTTAGCACACTATCCTTGGTTACGTTCTATCTTTCCTTTACAGCAACTGTTTCAATCTGATTTTGTTGCTTGTTTTCGTTTATCTCAAATTACTATCAATCTCCAAATAACTTGTTCAAAGTTCATTCTACTCACATCATTAGTAAGCTTTGCTTTCCTTTTTGTCTATGTAGTTCACAAGACAAAGTATTAGAATTAGTCGCGTTACAAGCTCTATACTCGCTATTTCAATCGAGTGTTTGAGTTAGCACTCGCTTTGTTGAGGTATAGGTCTATCTCACTTAGCACACTATCCTTGGTTACGTTCTATCTTTCCATTACAGCAACTATTTCAATCTGATTTCGTTGCTTGTTTTCGTTTATCTCAAATTACTATCAATCTCAGAATAACTTGTTCAAAGTTCATTCTACTCACATCATTAGTAAACTTTGATTTCCTTTTCGTCTTTGTAGTTCACACGACAAAGTATTAGAATTAGTCGCGTTACAAGCTCTATACTCGCTATTTTAATCGAGTATATGAATAAGCACCCGCTTTGTTGAGGTATAGGTCTATCTCACTTAGCACACTATCCTTGGTTACGTTCTATCTTTCCTTTACAGCAACTGTTTCAATCTGATTTTGTTGCTTGTTTTCGTTTATCTCAAATTACGATCAATCTCCAAATAACTTGTTCAAAGTTCATTCTACTCACATCATTAGTAAGCTTTGCTTTCCTTTTCGTCTTTGTAGTTCACAAGACAAAGTATTAGAATTAGGCGCGTTACAAGCTCTATACTCGATATTTCAATCGAGTGTTTGAATTAGCACCTGCTTTGTTGAGGTATAGGTCTATCTCACTTAGCACACTATCCTTGGTTACGTTCTATCTTTCCTTTACAGTAACTATTTCTATCTGATTTCGTTGCTTGTTTTCGTTTATCTCAAATTACTATCAATCTCAGAATAACTTGTTCAAAGTTCATTCTACTCACATCATTAGTAAACTTTGATTTCCTTTTCGTCTTTGTAGTTCACACGACAAAGTATTAGAATTAGTCGCGTTACAAGCTCTATACTCGCTATTTTAATCGAGTATTTGAATAAGCACCCGCTTTGTTGAGGTATAGGTCTATCTCACTTAGCACACTATCCTTGGTTACGTTCTATCTTTCCTTTACAGTAACTATTTCTATCTGATTTCGTTGCTTGTTTTCGTTTATCTCAAATTACTATCAATCTCCAAATAACTTGTTCAAAGTTCATTCTACTCACATCATTAGTAAGCTTTGCTTTTCTTTTCGTCTTTGTAGTTCACAAGACAAAGTATTAGAATTAGTCGCGTTACAAGCTCTATACTCGCTATTTCAATCGAGTGTTTGAGTTAGCACTCGCTTTGTTGAGGTATAGGTCTATCTCACTTAGCACACTATCCTTGGTTACGTTCTATCTTTCCATTACAGCAACTATTTCAATCTGATTTCGTTGCTTGTTTTCGTTTATCTCAAATTACTATCAATCTCAGAATAACTTGTTCAAAGTTCATTCTACTCACATCATTAGTAAACTTTGATTTCCTTTTCGTCTTTGTAGTTCACACGACAAAGTATTAGAATTAGTCGCGTTACAAGCTCTATACTCGCTATTTTAATCGAGTATTTGAATAAGCACCCGCTTTGTTGAGGTATAGGTCTATCTCACTTAGCACACTATCCTTGGTTACGTTCTATCTTTCCTTTACAGCAACTGTTTCAATCTGATTTTGTTGCTTGTTTTCGTTTATCTCAAATTACTATCAATCTCCAAATAACTTGTTCAAAGTTCATTCTACTCACATCATTAGTAAGCTTTGCTTTCCTTTTTGTCTATGTAGTTCACAAGACAAAGTATTAGAATTAGTCGCGTTACAAGCTCTATACTCGCTATTTCAATCGAGTGTTTGAGTTAGCACTCGCTTTGTTGAGGTATAGGTCTATCTCACTTAGCACACTATCCTTGGTTACGTTCTATCTTTCCATTACAGCAACTATTTCAATCTGATTTCGTTGCTTGTTTTCGTTTATCTCAAATTACAATCAATCTCAGAATAACTTGTTCAAAGTTCATTCTACTCACATCATTAGTAAACTTTGATTTCCTTTTCGTCTTTGTAGTTCACACGACAAAGTATTAGAATTAGTCGCGTTACAAGCTCTATACTCGCTATTTTAATCGAGTATTTGAATAAGCACCCGCTTTGTTGAGGTATAGGTCTATCTCACTTAGCACACTATCCTTGGTTACGTTCTATCTTTCCTTTACAGCAACTGTTTCAATCTGATTTTGTTGCTTGTTTTCGTTTATCTCAAATTACTATCAATCTCCAAATAACTTGTTCAAAGTTCATTCTACTCACATCATTAGTAAGCTTTGCTTTCCTTTTTGTCTATGTAGTTCACAAGACAAAGTATTAGAATTAGTCGCGTTACAAGCTCTATACTCGCTATTTCAATCGAGTGTTTGAGTTAGCACTCGCTTTGTTGAGGTATAGGTCTATCTCACTTAGCACACTATCCTTGGTTACGTTCTATCTTTCCATTACAGCAACTATTTCAATCTGATTTCGTTGCTTGTTTTCGTTTATCTCAAATTACTATCAATCTCAGAATAACTTGTTCAAAGTTCATTCTACTCACATCATTAGTAAACTTTGATTTCCTTTTCGTCTTTGTAGTTCACACGACAAAGTATTAGAATTAGTCGCGTTACAAGCTCTATACTCGCTATTTTAATCGAGTATATGAATAAGCACCCGCTTTGTTGAGGTATAGGTCTATCTCACTTAGCACACTATCCTTGGTTACGTTCTATCTTTCCTTTACAGCAACTGTTTCAATCTGATTTTGTTGCTTGTTTTCGTTTATCTCAAATTACGATCAATCTCCAAATAACTTGTTCAAAGTTCATTCTACTCACATCATTAGTAAGCTTTGCTTTCCTTTTCGTCTTTGTAGTTCACAAGACAAAGTATTAGAATTAGGCGCGTTACAAGCTCTATACTCGATATTTCAATCGAGTGTTTGAATTAGCACCTGCTTTGTTGAGGTATAGGTCTATCTCACTTAGCACACTATCCTTGGTTACGTTCTATCTTTCCTTTACAGTAACTATTTCTATCTGATTTCGTTGCTTGTTTTCGTTTATCTCAAATTACTATCAATCTCAGAATAACTTGTTCAAAGTTCATTCTACTCACATCATTAGTAAACTTTGATTTCCTTTTCGTCTTTGTAGTTCACACGACAAAGTATTAGAATTAGTCGCGTTACAAGCTCTATACTCGCTATTTTAATCGAGTATTTGAATAAGCACCCGCTTTGTTGAGGTATAGGTCTATCTCACTTAGCACACTATCCTTGGTTACGTTCTATCTTTCCTTTACAGTAACTATTTCTATCTGATTTCGTTGCTTGTTTTCGTTTATCTCAAATTACTATCAATCTCCAAATAACTTGTTCAAAGTTCATTCTACTCACATCATTAGTAAGCTTTGCTTTTCTTTTCGTCTTTGTAGTTCACAAGACAAAGTATTAGAATTAGTCGCGTTACAAGCTCTATACTCGCTATTTCAATCGAGTGTTTGAGTTAGCACTCGCTTTGTTGAGGTATAGGTCTATCTCACTTAGCACACTATCCTTGGTTACGTTCTATCTTTCCATTACAGCAACTATTTCAATCTGATTTCGTTGCTTGTTTTCGTTTATCTCAAATTACTATCAATCTCAGAATAACTTGTTCAAAGTTCATTCTACTCACATCATTAGTAAACTTTGATTTCCTTTTCGTCTTTGTAGTTCACACGACAAAGTATTAGAATTAGTCGCGTTACAAGCTCTATACTCGCTATTTTAATCGAGTATTTGAATAAACACCCGCTTTGTTGAGGTATAGGTCTATCTCACTTAGCACACTATCCTTGGTTACGTTCTATCTTTCCTTTACAGCAACTGTTTCAATCTGATTTTGTTGCTTGTTTTCGTTTATCTCAAATTACTATCAATCTCCAAATAACTTGTTCAAAGTTCATTCTACTCACATCATTAGTAAGCTTTGCTTTCCTTTTTGTCTATGTAGTTCACAAGACAAAGTATTAGAATTAGTCGCGTTACAAGCTCTATACTCGCTATTTCAATCGAGTGTTTGAGTTAGCACTCGCTTTGTTGAGGTATAGGTCTATCTCACTTAGCACACTATCCTTGGTTACGTTCTATCTTTCCATTACAGCAACTATTTCAATCTGATTTCGTTGCTTGTTTTCGTTTATCTCAAATTACAATCAATCTCAGAATAACTTGTTCAAAGTTCATTCTACTCACATCATTAGTAAACTTTGATTTCCTTTTCGTCTTTGTAGTTCACACGACAAAGTATTAGAATTAGTCGCGTTACAAGCTCTATACTCGCTATTTTAATCGAGTATTTGAATAAGCACCCGCTTTGTTGAGGTATAGGTCTATCTCACTTAGCACACTATCCTTGGTTACGTTCTATCTTTCCTTTACAGCAACTGTTTCAATCTGATTTTGTTGCTTGTTTTCGTTTATCTCAAATTACTATCAATCTCCAAATAACTTGTTCAAAGTTCATTCTACTCACATCATTAGTAAGCTTTGCTTTCCTTTTTGTCTATGTAGTTCACAAGACAAAGTATTAGAATTAGTCGCGTTACAAGCTCTATACTCGCTATTTCAATCGAGTGTTTGAGTTAGCACTCGCTTTGTTGAGGTATAGGTCTATCTCACTTAGCACACTATCCTTGGTTACGTTCTATCTTTCCATTACAGCAACTATTTCAATCTGATTTCGTTGCTTGTTTTCGTTTATCTCAAATTACTATCAATCTCAGAATAACTTGTTCAAAGTTCTTTCTACTCACATCATTAGTAAACTTTGATTTCCTTTTCGTCTTTGTAGTTCACACGACAAAGTATTAGAACTAGTCGCGTTACAAGCTCTATACTCGCTATTTTAATCGAGTATATGAATAAGCACCCGCTTTGTTGAGGTATAGGTCTATCTCACTTAGCACACTATCCTTGGTTACGTTCTATCTTTCCTTTACAGCAACTGTTTCAATCTGATTTTGTTGCTTGTTTTCGTTTATCTCAAATTACGATCAATCTCCAAATAACTTGTTCAAAGTTCATTCTACTCACATCATTAGTAAGCTTTGCTTTCCTTTTCGTCTTTGTAGTTCACAAGACAAAGTATTAGAATTAGGCGCGTTACAAGCTCTATATTCGATATTTCAATCGAGTGTTTGAATTAGCACCTGCTTTGTTGAGGTATAGGTCTATCTCACTTAGCACACTATCCTTGGTTACGTTCTATCTTTCCTTTACAGTAACTATTTCTATCTGATTTCGTTGCTTGTTTTCGTTTATCTCAAATTACTATCAATCTCCAAATAACTTGTTCAAAGTTCATTCTACTCACATCATTAGTAAGCTTTGCTTTCCTTTTCGTCTTTGTAGTTCACAAGACAAAGTATTAGAATTAGTCGCGTTACAAGCTCTATACTCGCTATTTCAATCGAGTGTTTGAATTAACACTCGCTTTGTTGAGGTATAGGTCTATCTCACTTAGCACACTATCCTTGGTTACGTTCTATCTTTCCTTTACAGCAACTCTTTCAATCTGATTTCGTTGCTTGTTTTCGTTTATCTCAAATTACTATCAATCTCCAAATAACTTGTTCAAAGTTCATTCTACTCACATCATTAGTAAACTTTGATTTCCTTTTCGTCTTTGTAGTTCACATGACAAAGTATTAGAATTAGTCGCGTTACAAGCTCTATACTCGCTATTTCAAACGAGTGTTTGAATTGGTACCTGCTTTGTTGAGGTATAGGTCTATCTCACTTAGCACACTATCCTTGGTTACGTTCTATGTTTCCTTTACAGCAACTGCTTCAATCTGATTTCGTTGCTTGTTTTCGTTTATCTCAAATTACTATCAATCTCCAAATAACTTGTTCAAAGTTCATTCTACTCACATCATTAGTAAACTTTGCTTTCCTTTTTGTCTTTGTAGTTCACAAGACAAAGTATTAGAATTAGTCGCGTTACAAGCTCTATACTCGCTATTTCAATCGAGTGTTTGAGTTAGCACTCGCTTTGTTGAGGTATAGGTCTATCTCACTTAGCACACTATCCTTGGTTACGTTCTATCTTTCCATTACAGCAACTATTTCAATCTGATTTCGTTGCTTGTTTTCGTTTATCTCAAATTACTATCAATCTCCAAATAACTTGTTCAAAGTTCATTCTACTCACATCATTAGTAAACTTTGATTTCCTTTTCGTCTTTGTAGTTCACACGACAAAGTATTAGAATTAGTCGCGTTACAAGCTCTATACTCGCTATTTTAATCGAGTATTTGAATAAGCACCCGCTTTGTTGAGGTATAGGTCTATCTCACTTAGCACACTATCCTTGGTTACGTTCTATCTTTCCTTTACAGCAACTGTTTCAATCTGATTTTGTTGCTTGTTTTCGTTTATCTCAAATTACGATCAATCTCCAAATAACTTGTTCAAAGTTCATTCTACTCACATCATTAGTAAGCTTTGCTTTCCTTTTCGTCTTTGTAGTTCACAAGACAAAGTATTAGAATTAGGCGCGTTACAAGCTCTATACTCGATATTTCAATCGAGTGTTTGAATTAGCACCTGCTTTGTTGAGGTATAGGTCTATCTCACTGAGCACACTATCCTTGGTTACGTTCTATCTTTCCTTTACAGTAACTATTTCTATCTGATTTCGTTGCTTGTTTTCGTTTATCTCAAATTACTATCAATCTCCAAATAACTTGTTCAAAGTTCATTCTACTCACATCATTTGTAAGCTTTGCTTTCCTTTTCGTCTTTGTAGTTCACAAGACAAAGTATTAGAATTAGTCGCGTTACAAGCTCTATACTCGCTATTTCAATCGAGTGTTTGAGTTAGCACTCGCTTTGTTGAGGTATAGGTCTATCTCACTTAGCACACTATCCTTGGTTACGTTCTATCTTTCCATTACAGCAACTATTTCAATCTGATTTCGTTGCTTGTTTTCGTTTATCTCAAATTACTATCAATCTCCAAATAACTTGTTCAAAGTTCATTCTACTCACATCATTAGTAAACTTTGATTTCCTTTTCGTCTTTGTAGTTCACACGACAAAGTATTAGAATTAGTCGCGTTACAAGCTCTATACTCGCTATTTTAATTGAGTATTTGAATTAGCACCCGCTTTGTTGAGGTATAGGTCTATCTCACTTAGCACACTATCCTTGGTTACGTTCTATCTTTCCTTTACAGCAACTGTTTCAATCTGATTTCGTTGCTTGTTTTCGTTTATCTTAAATTACTATCAATCTCCAAATAACTTGTTCAAAGTTCATTCTACTCATATCATTAGTAAGCTTTGCTTTCTTTTTCGTCTTTGTAGTTCACAAGACAAAGTATTAGAATTAGTCGCGTTACAAGCTCTATACTCGCTATTTCAATCGAGTGTTTGAATTAGCACCTGCTTTGTTGAGGTATAGGTCTATCTCACTTAGCACACTATCCTTGGTTACGTTCTATCTTTCCTTTACAGAAACTGTTCAATCTGATTTTGTTGCTTGTTTTCGTTTATCTCAAATTACTATCAATCTCCAAATAACTTGTTCAAAGTTCATTCTACTCACATCATTAGTAAGCTTTGCTTTCCTTTTCGTCTTTGTAGTTCACAAGACAAAGTATTAGAATTAGTCGCGTTACAAGCTCTATACTCGCTATTTCAAACGAGTGTTTGAATTGGTACCTGCTTTGTTGAGGTATAGGTCTATCTCACTTAGCACACTATCCTTGGTTACGTTCTATGTTTCCTTTACAGCAACTGCTTCAATCTGATTTCGTTGCTTGTTTTCGTTTATCTCAAATTACTATCAATCTCCAAATAACTTGTTCAAAGTTCATTCTACTCACATCATTAGTAAACTTTGCTTTCCTTTTTGTCTTTGTAGTTCACAAGACAAAGTATTAGAATTAGTCGCGTTACAAGCTCTATACTCGCTATTTCAATCGAGTGTTTGAGTTAGCACTCGCTTTGTTGAGGTATAGGTCTATCTCACTTAGCACACTATCCTTGGTTACGTTCTATCTTTCCATTACAGCAACTATTTCAATCTGATTTCGTTGCTTGTTTTCGTTTATCTCAAATTACTATCAATCTCCAAATAACTTGTTCAAAGTTCATTCTACTCACATCATTAGTAAACTTTGATTTCCTTTTCGTCTTTGTAGTTCACACGACAAAGTATTAGAATTAGTCGCGTTACAAGCTCTATACTCGCTATTTTAATCGAGTATTTGAATAAGCACCCGCTTTGTTGAGGTATAGGTCTATCTCACTTAGCACACTATCCTTGGTTACGTTCTATCTTTCCTTTACAGCAACTGTTTCAATCTGATTTTGTTGCTTGTTTTCGTTTATCTCAAATTACGATCAATCTCCAAATAACTTGTTCAAAGTTCATTCTACTCACATCATTAGTAAGCTTTGCTTTCCTTTTCGTCTTTGTAGTTCACAAGACAAAGTATTAGAATTAGGCGCGTTACAAGCTCTATACTCGATATTTCAATCGAGTGTTTGAATTAGCACCTGCTTTGTTGAGGTATAGGTCTATCTCACTGAGCACACTATCCTTGGTTACGTTCTATCTTTCCTTTACAGTAACTATTTCTATCTGATTTCGTTGCTTGTTTTCGTTTATCTCAAATTACTATCAATCTCCAAATAACTTGTTCAAAGTTCATTCTACTCACATCATTTGTAAGCTTTGCTTTCCTTTTCGTCTTTGTAGTTCACAAGACAAAGTATTAGAATTAGTCGCGTTACAAGCTCTATACTCGCTATTTCAATCGAGTGTTTGAGTTAGCACTCGCTTTGTTGAGGTATAGGTCTATCTCACTTAGCACACTATCCTTGGTTACGTTCTATCTTTCCATTACAGCAACTATTTCAATCTGATTTCGTTGCTTGTTTTCGTTTATCTCAAATTACTATCAATCTCCAAATAACTTGTTCAAAGTTCATTCTACTCACATCATTAGTAAACTTTGATTTCCTTTTCGTCTTTGTAGTTCACACGACAAAGTATTAGAATTAGTCGCGTTACAAGCTCTATACTCGCTATTTTAATTGAGTATTTGAATTAGCACCCGCTTTGTTGAGGTATAGGTCTATCTCACTTAGCACACTATCCTTGGTTACGTTCTATCTTTCCTTTACAGCAACTGTTTCAATCTGATTTCGTTGCTTGTTTTCGTTTATCTTAAATTACTATCAATCTCCAAATAACTTGTTCAAAGTTCATTCTACTCATATCATTAGTAAGCTTTGCTTTCTTTTTCGTCTTTGTAGTTCACAAGACAAAGTATTAGAATTAGTCGCGTTACAAGCTCTATACTCGCTATTTCAATCGAGTGTTTGAATTAGCACCTGCTTTGTTGAGGTATAGGTCTATCTCACTTAGCACACTATCCTTGGTTACGTTCTATCTTTCCTTTACAGAAACTGTTCAATCTGATTTTGTTGCTTGTTTTCGTTTATCTCAAATTACTATCAATCTCCAAATAACTTGTTCAAAGTTCATTCTACTCACATCATTAGTAAGCTTTGCTTTCCTTTTCGTCTTTGTAGTTCACAAGACAAAGTATTAGAATTAGTCGCGTTACAAGCTCTATACTCGCTATTTCAAACGAGTGTTTGAATTGGTACCTGCTTTGTTGAGGTATAGGTCTATCTCACTCAGCACACTATCCTTTGTTACGTTCTATGTTTCCTTTACAGCAACTGTTTCAATCTAATTTCGTTGCGTGTTTTCGTTTATTTCAAATTACTATCAATCTCCAAATAACTTGTTCAAAGTTCATTCTACTCACATCATTAGTAAGCTTTGCTTTCTTTTTCGTCTTTGTAGTTCACAAGACAAAGTATTAGAATTAGTTGCGTTACAAGCTCTATACTCGCTATTTCAATCGAGTGTTTGAATTAGCACCTGCTTTGTTGAGGTATAATTCTATCTCACTTAGCACACTATCCTTGGTTACGTTCTATCTTTCCTTTACAGAAACTGTTTCAATCTGATTTTGTTGCTTGTTTTCGTTTATCTCAAATTACTATCAATCTCCAAATAACTTCTTTAAAGTTCATTCTACTCACATCATTAGTAAGCTTTGCTTTCCTTTTCGTCTTTGTAGTTCACAAGACAAAGTATTAGAATTAGTCGCGTTACAAGCTCTATACTCGCTATTTCAAACGAGTGTTTGAATTAGCACCTGCTTTGTTGAGGTATAGGTCTATCTCACTTAGCACACTATCCTTGGTTACGTTCTATCTTTCCTTTACAGAAACTGTTTCAATCTGATTTCGTTGCTTGTTTTCGTTCATCTCAAATTACTATCAATCTCCAAATAACTTGTTCAAAGTTCATTCTTCTCACATCATTCGTAAGCTTTGCTTTCCTTTTCGTCTTTGTAGTTCACAAGACAAAGTATTAGAATTAGTCGCGTTACAAGCTCTATACTTTCTATTTCAAACGAGTGTTTGAATTAGCACCTGCTTTGTTGAGGTATAGGTCTATCTCACTTAGCACACTATCCTTGGTTACGTTCTATGTTTCCTTTACAGCAACTGTTTCAATCTGATTTCGTTGCTTGTTTTCGTTTATCTCAAATTACTATCAATCTCCAAATAACTTGTTCAAAGTTCATTCTACTCACATCATTAGTAAGCTTTGCTTTCCTTTTCGTCTTTGTAGTTCACAAGACAAAGTATTAGAATTAGTTGCGTTACAAGCTCTATACTCGCTATCTCAGTCGAGTGTTTAAATTAGCACCCGCTTTGTTGAGGTATAGGTCTATCTCACTTAGCACACTATCCTTGGTTACGTTCTATCTTTCCTTTACAGCAACTGTTTCAATCTGATTTCGTTGCTTGTTTTCGTTTATCTCAAATTACTATCAATCTCCAAATAACTTGTTCATAGTTCATTCTACTCACATCATTAGTAAGCTTTGCTTTCCTTTTCGTCTTTGTAGTTCACAAGACAAAGTATTAGAATTAGTCGCGTTACAAGCTCTATACTTTCTATTTCAAACGAGTGTTTGAATTAGCACCTGCTTTGTTGAGGTATAGGTCTATCTCACTTAGCACACTATCCTTGGTTACGTTCTATGTTTCCTTTACAGCAACTGTTTCAATCTGATTTCGTTGCTTGTTTTCGTTTATCTCAAATTACTATCAATCTCCAAATAACTTGTTCAAAGTTCATTCTACTCACATCATTACTAAGCTTTGCTTTCCTTTTCGTCTTTGTAGTTCACAAGACAAAGTATTAGAATTAGTTGCGTTACAAGCTCTATACTCGCTATCTCAATCGAGTGTTTGAATTAGCACCTGCTTTGTTGAGGTATAGGTCTATCTCACTTAGCACACTATCCTTGGTTACGTTCTATCTTTCGTTTACAGCAACTGTTTCAATCTAATTTCGTTGCTTGTTTTCGTTTATCTCAAATTACTATCAATCTCCAAGTAACCTGTTCAAAGTTCATTCTACTCACATCATTAGTAAGCTTTGCTTTCTTTTTCGTCTTTGTAGTTCACAAGACAAAGTATTAGAATTAGTAGCGTTACAAGCTCTATACTCGCTATTTCAATCGAGTGTTTGAATTAGCACCTGCTTTGTTGAGGTATAGGTCTATCTCACTTAGCACACTATCCTTGGTTACGTTCTATCTTTCCTTTACATAAACTGTTTCAATCTGATTTTGTTGCTTGTTTTCGTTTATCTTAAATTACTATCAATCTCCAAATAACTTGTTCAAAGTTCATTCTACTCACATCATTAGTAAGCTTTGCTTTCTTTTTCGTCTTTGTAGTTCACAAGACAAAGTATTAGAATTAGTCGCGTTACAAGCTATATACTTTCTATTTCAAACGAGTGTTTGAATTAGCACCTGCTTTGTTGAGGTATAGGTCTATCTCACTTAGCACACTATCCTTGTTTACGTTCTATGTTTCCTTTACAGCAACTGTTTCAATCTGATTTTGTTGCTTGTTTTCGTTTATATCAAATTACTATCAATCTCCAAATAACTTGTTCAAAGTTCATTCTACTCACATCATTAGTAAGCTTTGCTTTCCTTTTCGTCTTTTTAGTTCACAAGACAAAGTATTAGAATTAGTTGCGTCACAAGCTCTATACTCGCTATCTCAATCGAGTGTTTGAATTAACACCCGCTTTGTTGAGGTATAGGTCTATCTCACTTAGCACACTATCCTTGGTTACGTTCTATCTTTCCTTTACAGCAACTGTTTCAATCTGATTTCGTTGCGTTTTTTCGTTTATCTCAAATTACTATCAATCTCCAAATAACTTGTTCAAAGTTCATTCTACTCACATCATTAGTAAGCTTTGCTTTCCTTTTCGTCTTTGTAGTTCACCAGACAAAGTATTAGAATTAGTCGCGTTACAAGCTCTATACTCGCTATTTCAATCGAGTGTTTGAATTAGCACCTGCTTTGTTGAGGTATTGGTCTATCTCACTTAGCACACTATCCTTGGTTACATTCTATCTTTCCTTTACAGCAACTCTTTCAATCTGATTTCGTTGCTTGTTTTCGTTTATCTCAAATTACTATCAATCTCCAAATAACTTGTTCAAAGTTCATTCTACTCACATCATTAGTAAACTTTGATTTCCTTTTCGTCTTTGTAGTTCACATGACAAAGTATTAGAATTAGTCGCGTTACAAGCTCTATACTCGCTATTTCAAACGAGTGTTTGAATTGGTACCTGCTTTGTTGAGGTATAGGTCTATCTCACTTAGCACACTATCCTTGGTTACGTTCTATGTTTCCTTTACAGCAACTGCTTCAATCTGATTTCGTTGCTTGTTTTCGTTTATCTCAAATTACTATCAATCTCCAAATAACTTGTTCAAAGTTCATTCTACTCACATCATTAGTAAGCTTTGCTTTCCTTTTTGTCTTTGTAGTTCACAAGACAAAGTATTAGAATTAGTCGTGTTACAAGCTCTATACTCGCTATTTCAATCGAGTGTTTGAGTTAGCACTCGCTTTGTTGAGGTATAGGTCTATCTCACTTAGCACACTATCCTTGGTTACGTTCTATCTTTCCATTACAGCAACTATTTCAATCTGATTTCGTTGCTTGTTTTCGTTTATCTCAAATTACTATCAATCTCCAAATAACTTGTTCAAAGTTCATTCTACTCACATCATTAGTAAACTTTGATTTCCTTTTCGTCTTTGTAGTTCACACGACAAAGTATTAGAATTAGTCGCGTTACAAGCTCTATACTCGCTATTTTAATCGAGTATTTGAATAAGCACCCGCTTTGTTGAGGTATAGGTCTATCTCACTTAGCACACTATCCTTGGTTACGTTCTATCTTTCCTTTACAGCAACTGTTTCAATCTGATTTTGTTGCTTGTTTTCGTTTATCTCAAATTACGATCAATCTCCAAATAACTTGTTCAAAGTTCATTCTACTCACATCATTAGTAAGCTTTGCTTTCCTTTTCGTCTTTGTAGTTCACAAGACAAAGTATTAGAATTAGGCGCGTTACAAGCTCTATACTCGATATTTCAATCGAGTGTTTGAATTAGCACCTGCTTTGTTGAGGTATAGGTCTATCTCACTGAGCACACTATCCTTGGTTACGTTCTATGTTTCCTTTACAGCAACTGCTTCAATCTGATTTCGTTGCTTGTTTTCGTTTATCTCAAATTACTATCAATCTCCAAATAACTTGTTCAAAGTTCATTCTACTCACATCATTACTAAGCTTTGCTTTCCTTTTCGTCTTTGTAGTTCACAAGACAAAGTATTAGAATTAGTTGCGTTACAAGCTCTATACTCGCTATCTCAATCGAGTGTTTGAATTAGCACCTGCTTTGTTGAGGTATAGGTCTATCTCACTTAGCACACTATCCTTGGTTACGTTCTATCTTTCGTTTACAGCAACTGTTTCAATCTAATTTCGTTGCTTGTTTTCGTTTATCTCAAATTACTATCAATCTCCAAATAACCTGTTCAAAGTTCATTCTACTCACATCATTAGTAAGCTTTGCTTTCTTTTTCGTCTTTGTAGTTCACAAGACAAAGTATTAGAATTAGTAGCGTTACAAGCTCTATACTCGCTATTTCAATCGAGTGTTTGAATTAGCACCTGCTTTGTTGAGGTATAGGTCTATCTCACTTAGCACACTATCCTTGGTTACGTTCTATCTTTCCTTTACATAAACTGTTTCAATCTGATTTTGTTGCTTGTTTTCGTTTATCTTAAATTACTATCAATCTCCAAATAACTTGTTCAAAGTTCATTCTACTCACATCATTAGTAAGCTTTGCTTTCTTTTTCGTCTTTGTAGTTCACAAGACAAAGTATTAGAATTAGTCGCGTTACAAGCTATATACTTTCTATTTCAAACGAGTGTTTGAATTAGCACCTGCTTTGTTGAGGTATAGGTCTATCTCACTTAGCACACTATCCTTGTTTACGTTCTATGTTTCCTTTACAGCAACTGTTTCAATCTGATTTTGTTGCTTGTTTTCGTTTATATCAAATTACTATCAATCTCCAAATAACTTGTTCAAAGTTCATTCTACTCACATCATTAGTAAGCTTTGCTTTCCTTTTCGTCTTTTTAGTTCACAAGACAAAGTATTAGAATTAGTTGCGTCACAAGCTCTATACTCGCTATCTCAATCGAGTGTTTGAATTAACACCCGCTTTGTTGAGGTATAGGTCTATCTCACTTAGCACACTATCCTTGGTTACGTTCTATCTTTCCTTTACAGCAACTGTTTCAATCTGATTTCGTTGCGTTTTTTCGTTTATCTCAAATTACTATCAATCTCCAAATAACTTGTTCAAAGTTCATTCTACTCACATCATTAGTAAGCTTTGCTTTCCTTTTCGTCTTTGTAGTTCACCAGACAAAGTATTAGAATTAGTCGCGTTACAAGCTCTATACTCGCTATTTCAATCGAGTGTTTGAATTAGCACCTGCTTTGTTGAGGTATTGGTCTATCTCACTTAGCACACTATCCTTGGTTACATTCTATCTTTCCTTTACAGCAACTCTTTCAATCTGATTTCGTTGCTTGTTTTCGTTTATCTCAAATTACTATCAATCTCCAAATAACTTGTTCAAAGTTCATTCTACTCACATCATTAGTAAACTTTGATTTCCTTTTCGTCTTTGTAGTTCACATGACAAAGTATTAGAATTAGTCGCGTTACAAGCTCTATACTCGCTATTTCAAACGAGTGTTTGAATTGGTACCTGCTTTGTTGAGGTATAGGTCTATCTCACTTAGCACACTATCCTTGGTTACGTTCTATGTTTCCTTTACAGCAACTGCTTCAATCTGATTTCGTTGCTTGTTTTCGTTTATCTCAAATTACTATCAATCTCCAAATAACTTGTTCAAAGTTCATTCTACTCACATCATTAGTAAGCTTTGCTTTCCTTTTTGTCTTTGTAGTTCACAAGACAAAGTATTAGAATTAGTCGTGTTACAAGCTCTATACTCGCTATTTCAATCGAGTGTTTGAGTTAGCACTCGCTTTGTTGAGGTATAGGTCTATCTCACTTAGCACACTATCCTTGGTTACGTTCTATCTTTCCATTACAGCAACTATTTCAATCTGATTTCGTTGCTTGTTTTCGTTTATCTCAAATTACTATCAATCTCCAAATAACTTGTTCAAAGTTCATTCTACTCACATCATTAGTAAACTTTGATTTCCTTTTCGTCTTTGTAGTTCACACGACAAAGTATTAGAATTAGTCGCGTTACAAGCTCTATACTCGCTATTTTAATCGAGTATTTGAATAAGCACCCGCTTTGTTGAGGTATAGGTCTATCTCACTTAGCACACTATCCTTGGTTACGTTCTATCTTTCCTTTACAGCAACTGTTTCAATCTGATTTTGTTGCTTGTTTTCGTTTATCTCAAATTACGATCAATCTCCAAATAACTTGTTCAAAGTTCATTCTACTCACATCATTAGTAAGCTTTGCTTTCCTTTTCGTCTTTGTAGTTCACAAGACAAAGTATTAGAATTAGGCGCGTTACAAGCTCTATACTCGATATTTCAATCGAGTGTTTGAATTAGCACCTGCTTTGTTGAGGTATAGGTCTATCTCACTGAGCACACTATCCTTGGTTACGTTCTATCTTTCCTTTACAGTAACTATTTCTATCTGATTTCGTTGCTTGTTTTCGTTTATCTCAAATTACTATCAATCTCCAAATAACTTGTTCAAAGTTCATTCTACTCACATCATTAGTAAGCTTTGCTTTCCTTTTCGTCTTTGTAGTTCACAAGACAAAGTATTAGAATTAGTCGCGTTACAAGCTCTATACTCGCTATTTCAATCGAGTGTTTGAATTAACACTCGCTTTGTTGAGGTATAGGTCTATCTCACTTAGCACACTATCCTTGGTTACGTTCTATCTTTCCTTTACAGCAACTCTTTCAATCTGATTTCGTTGCTTGTTTTCGTTTATCTCAAATTACTATCAATCTCCAATTAACTTGTTCAAAGTTCATTCTACTCACATCATTAGTAAACTTTGATTTCCTTTTCGTCTTTGTAGTTCACATGACAAAGTATTAGATTTAGTCGCGTTACAAGCTCTATACTCGCTATTTCAATCGAGTGTTTGAGTTAGCACTCGCTTTGTTGAGGTATAGGTCTATCTCACTTAGCACACTATCCTTGGTTACGTTCTATCTTTCCATTACAGCAACTATTTCAATCTGATTTCGTTGCTTGTTTTCGTTTATCTCAAATTACTATCAATCTCCAAATAACTTGTTCAAAGTTCATTCTACTCACATCATTAGTAAACTTTGATTTCCTTTTCGTCTTTGTAGTTCACACGACAAAGTATTAGAATTAGTCGCGTTACAAGCTCTATACTCGCTATTTCAATCGAGTGTTTGAATTAGCACCTGCTTTGTTGAGGTATAGTTCTATCTCACTTTGCACACTATCCTTGGTTACGTTCTATCTTTCCTTTACAGTAACTATTTCAATTTGATTTCGTTGCTTGTTTTCGTTTATCTCAAATTACTATCAATCTCCAAATAACTTGTTCAAAGTTCATTCTACTCACATCATTAGTAAGCTTTGCTTTCCTTTTCGTCTTTGTAGTTCACAAGACAAAGTATTAGAATTAGTCGCGTTACAAGCTCTATACTCGCTATTTCAAACGAGTGTTTGAATTGGTACCTGCTTTGTTGAGGTATAGGTCTATCTCACTCAGCACACTATCCTTTGTTACGTTCTATGTTTCCTTTACAGCAACTGTTTCAATCTAATTTCGTTGCGTGTTTTCGTTTATTTCAAATTACTATCAATCTCCAAATAACTTGTTCAAAGTTCATTCTACTCACATCATTAGTAAGCTTTGCTTTCTTTTTCGTCTTTGTAGTTCACAAGACAAAGTATTAGAATTAGTTGCGTTACAAGCTCTATACTCGCTATTTCAATCGAGTGTTTGAATTAGCACCTGCTTTGTTGAGGTATAATTCTATCTCACTTAGCACACTATCCTTGGTTACGTTCTATCTTTCCTTTACAGAAACTGTTTCAATCTGATTTTGTTGCTTGTTTTCGTTTATCTCAAATTACTATCAATCTCCAAATAACTTCTTTAAAGTTCATTCTACTCACATCATTAGTAAGCTTTGCTTTCCTTTTCGTCTTTGTAGTTCACAAGACAAAGTATTAGAATTAGTCGCGTTACAAGCTCTATACTCGCTATTTCAAACGAGTGTTTGAATTAGCACCTGCTTTGTTGAGGTATAGGTCTATCTCACTTAGCACACTATCCTTGGTTACGTTCTATCTTTCCTTTACAGAAACTGTTTCAATCTGATTTTGTTGCTTGTTTTCGTTTATCTCAAATTACTATCAATCTCCAAATAACTTGTTCAAAGTTCATTCTTCTCACATCATTAGTAAGCTTTGCTTTCCTTTTCGTCTTTGTAGTTCACAAGACAAAGTATTAGAATTAGTCGCGTTACAAGCTCTATACTTTCTATTTCAAACGAGTGTTTGAATTAGCACCTGCTTTGTTGAGGTATAGGTCTATCTCACTTAGCACACTATCCTTGGTTACGTTCTATGTTTCCTTTACAGCAACTGTTTCAATCTGATTTCGTTGCTTGTTTTCGTTTATCTCAAATTACTATCAATCTCCAAATAACTTGTTCAAAGTTCATTCTACTCACATCATTAGTAAGCTTTGCTTTCCTTTTCGTCTTTGTAGTTCACAAGACAAAGTATTAGAATTAGTTGCGTTACAAGCTCTATACTCGCTATCTCAGTCGAGTGTTTGAATTAGCACCCGCTTTGTTGAGGTATAGGTCTATCTCACTTAGCACACTATCCTTGGTTACGTTCTATCTTTCCTTTACAGCAACTGTTTCAATCTGATTTCGTTGCTTGTTTTCGTTTATCTCAAATTACTATCAATCTCCAAATAACTTGTTCATAGTTCATTCTACTCACATCATTAGTAAGCTTTGCTTTCCTTTTCGTCTTTGTAGTTCACAAGACAAAGTATTAGAATTAGTCGCGTTACAAGCTCTATACTTTCTATTTCAAACGAGTGTTTGAATTAGCACCTGCTTTGTTGAGGTATAGGTCTATCTCACTTAGCACACTATCCTTGGTTACGTTCTATGTTTCCTTTACAGCAACTGTTTCAATCTGATTTCGTTGCTTGTTTTCGTTTATCTCAAATTACTATCAATCTCCAAATAACTTGTTCAAAGTTCATTCTACTCACATCATTACTAAGCTTTGCTTTCCTTTTCGTCTTTGTAGTTCACAAGACAAAGTATTAGAATTAGTTGCGTTACAAGCTCTATACTCGCTATCTCAATCGAGTGTTTGAATTAGCACCTGCTTTGTTGAGGTATAGGTCTATCTCACTTAGCACACTATCCTTGGTTACGTTCTATCTTTCCATTACAGCAACTGTTTCAATCTAATTTCGTTGCTTGTTTTCGTTTATCTCAAATTACTATCAATCTCCAAATAACCTGTTCAAAGTTCATTCTACTCACATCATTAGTAAGCTTTGCTTTCTTTTTCGTCTTTGTAGTTCACAAGACAAAGTATTAGAATTAGTAGCGTTACAAGCTCTATACTCGCTATTTCAATCGAGTGTTTGAATTAGCACCTGCTTTGTTGAGGTATAGGTCTATCTCACTTAGCACACTATCCTTGGTTACGTTCTATCTTTCCTTTACATAAACTGTTTCAATCTGATTTTGTTGCTTGTTTTCGTTTATCTTAAATTACTATCAATCTCCAAATAACTTGTTCAAAGTTCATTCTACTCACATCATTAGTAAGCTTTGCTTTCTTTTTCGTCTTTGTAGTTCACAAGACAAAGTATTAGAATTAGTCGCGTTACAAGCTATATACTTTCTATTTCAAACGAGTGTTTGAATTAGCACCTGCTTTGTTGAGGTATAGGTCTATCTCACTTAGCACACTATCCTTGTTTACGTTCTATGTTTCCTTTACAGCAACTGTTTCAATCTGATTTTGTTGCTTGTTTTCGTTTATATCAAATTACTATCAATCTCCAAATAACTTGTTCAAAGTTCATTCTACTCACATCATTAGTAAGCTTTGCTTTCCTTTTCGTCTTTTTAGTTCACAAGACAAAGTATTAGAATTAGTTGCGTCACAAGCTCTATACTCGCTATCTCAATCGAGTGTTTGAATTAACACCCGCTTTGTTGAGGTATAGGTCTATCTCACTTAGCACACTATCCTTGGTTACGTTCTATCTTTCCTTTACAGCAACTGTTTCAATCTGATTTCGTTGCGTTTTTTCGTTTATCTCAAATTACTATCAATCTCCAAATAACTTGTTCAAAGTTCATTCTACTCACATCATTAGTAAGCTTTGCTTTCCTTTTCGTCTTTGTAGTTCACCAGACAAAGTATTAGAATTAGTCGCGTTACAAGCTCTATACTCGCTATCTCAATCGAGTGTTTGAATTAGCACCCGCTTTGTTGAGGTGTAGGTCTATCTCACTTAGCACACTATCCTTGGTTACGTTCTATCTTTCCTTTACAGCAACTGTTTCAATCTGATTTCGTTGCTTGTTTTCGTTTATCTCAAATTACTATCAATCTCCAAATAACCTGTTCAAAGTTCATTCTACTCACATCATTAGTAAGCTTTGCTTTCTTTTTCGTCTTTGTAGTTCACAAGACAAAGTATTAGAATTAGTCGCGTTACAAGCTCTATACTCGCTATTTCAATCGAGTGTTTGAATTAGCACCTGCTTTGTTGAGGTATAGTTCTATCTCACTTTGCACACTATCCTTGGTTACGTTCTATCTTTCCTTTACAGTAACTATTTCAATTTGATTTCGTTGCTTGTTTTCGTTTATCTCAAATTACTATCAATCTCCAAATAACTTGTTCAAATATCATTCTACTCACATCATTAGTAAGCTTTCCTTTCCTTTTCGTCTTTGTAGTTCACAAGACAAAGTATTAGAATTAGTCGCGTTACAAGCTCTATACTCGCTATTTCAATCGAGTGTTTGAATTACCACTCGCTTTGTTGAGGTATAGGTCTATCTCACTTAGCACACTATCCTTGGTTACGTTCTATCTTTCCTTTACAGCAACTATTTCAATCTGATTTCGTTGCTTGTTTTCGTTTATCTCAAATTACTATCAATCCCCAAATAACTTGTTCAAAGTTCATTTTACTCACATCATTAGTAAACTTCGATTTCCTTTTCGTCTTTGTAGTTCACATGACAAAGTATTAGAATTAGTCGCGTTACAAGGTCTATACTCGCTATTTCAATCGAGTGTTTGAATTAGCACCTGCTTTGTTGAGGTATAGGTCTATCTCACTTAGCACACTATCCTTGGTTACGTTCTATGTTTCCTTTACAGCAACTGTTTCAATCTGATTTCGTTGCTTGTTTTCGTTTATCTCAAATTACTATCAATCTCCAAATAACTTGTTCAAAGTTCATTCTACTCACATCATTAGTAAGCTTTGCTTTCCTTTTCGTCTTTTTAGTTCACAAGACAAAGTATTAGAATTAGTTGTGTTACAAGCTCTATACTCGCTATCTCAATCGAGTGTTTGAATTAGCACCCGCTTTGTTGAGGTATAGGTCTATCTCACTTAGCACACTATCCTTGGTTACGTTCTATCTTTCCATTACAGCAACTATTTCAATATGATTTCGTTGCTTGTTTTCGTTTATCTCAAATTACTATCAATCTCCAAATAACTTGTTCAATGTTCATTCTACTCACATCATTAGTAAACTTTGATTTCCTTTTCGTCTTTGTAGTTCACACGACAAAGTATTAGAATTAGTCGCGTTACAAGCTCTATACTCGCTATTTCAATCGAGTGTTTGAGTTAGCACTCGCTTTGTTGAGGTATAGGCCTATCTCACTTAGCACACTATCCTTGGTTACGTTCTATCTTTCCATTACAGCAACTATTTCAATCTGATTTCGTTGCTTGTTTTCGTTTATCTCAAATTACAATCAATCTCAGAATAACTTGTTCAAAGTTCATTCTACTCACATCATTAGTAAACTTTGATTTCCTTTTCGTCTTTGTAGTTCACACGACAAAGTATTAGAATTAGTCGCGTTACAAGCTCTATACTCGCTATGTCAATCGAGTGTTTGAATTAGTACCTGCTTTGTTGAGGTATAGGTCTATCTCACTTAGCACACTATCCTTGGTTACGTTCTATGTTTCCTTTACAGCAACTATTTCAATCTGATTTCGTTGCTTGTTTTCGTTTATCTCAAATTACTATCAATCTCCAAATAACTTGTTCAAAGTTCATTCTAACCACATCATTAGTAAGCTTTGCTTTCCTTTTCGTCTTTGTAGTTCACAAGACAAAGTATTAGAATTAGTCGCGTTACAAGCTCTATACTCGCTATCTCAATCGAGTGTTTGAATTAGCACCCGCTTTGTTGAGGTGTAGGTCTATCTCACTTAGCACACTATCCTTGGTTACGTTCTATCTTTCCTTTACAGCAACTGTTTCAATCTGATTTCGTTGCTTGTTTTCGTTTATCTCAAATTACTATCAATCTCCAAATAACCTGTTCAAAGTTCATTCTACTCACATCATTAGTAAGCTTTGCTTTCTTTTTCGTCTTTGTAGTTCACAAGACAAAGTATTAGAATTAGTCGCGTTACAAGCTCTATACTCGCTATTTCAATCGAGTGTTTGAATTAGCACCTGCTTTGTTGAGGTATAGTTCTATCTCACTTTGCACACTATCCTTGGTTACGTTCTATCTTTCCTTTACAGTAACTATTTCAATTTGATTTCGTTGCTTGTTTTCGTTTATCTCAAATTACTATCAATCTCCAAATAACTTGTTCAAATATCATTCTACTCACATCATTAGTAAGCTTTCCTTTCCTTTTCGTCTTTGTAGTTCACAAGACAAAGTATTAGAATTAGTCGCGTTACAAGCTCTATACTCGCTATTTCAATCGAGTGTTTGAATTACCACTCGCTTTGTTGAGGTATAGGTCTATCTCACTTAGCACACTATCCTTGGTTACGTTCTATCTTTCCTTTACAGCAACTATTTCAATCTGATTTCGTTGCTTGTTTTCGTTTATCTCAAATTACTATCAATCCCCAAATAACTTGTTCAAAGTTCATTTTACTCACATCATTAGTAAACTTCGATTTCCTTTTCGTCTTTGTAGTTCACATGACAAAGTATTAGAATTAGTCGCGTTACAAGGTCTATACTCGCTATTTCAATCGAGTGTTTGAATTAGCACCTGCTTTGTTGAGGTATAGGTCTATCTCACTTAGCACACTATCCTTGGTTACGTTCTATGTTTCCTTTACAGCAACTGTTTCAATCTGATTTCGTTGCTTGTTTTCGTTTATCTCAAATTACTATCAATCTCCAAATAACTTGTTCAAAGTTCATTCAACTCACATCATTAGTAAGCTTTGCTTTCCTTTTCGTCTTTGTAGTTCACAAGACAAAGTATTAGAATTAGTCGCGTTACAAGCTCTATACTCGCTATTTCAAACGAGTGTTTGAATTAGCACCTGCTTTGTTGAGGTATAGGTCTATCTCACTTAGCACACTATCCTTTGTTACGTTCTATCTTTTCTTTACAGCAACTGTTTCAATCTGATTTCGTTGCGCGTTTTCGTTTATCTCAAATTACTATCAATCTCCAAACAACTTGTTCAAAGTTCATTCTACTCACATCATTAGTAAGCTTTGCTTTCCTTTTCGTCTTTGTAGTTCACCAGACAAAGTATTAGAATTAGTCGCGTTACAAGCTCTATACTTGCTATCTCAATCGAGTGTTTGAATTAGTACCTGCTTTGTTGAGGTATAGGTCTATCTCACTTAGCACACTATCCTTGGTTACGTTCTATGTTTCCTTTACAGCAACTATTTCAATCTGATTTCGTTGCTTGTTTTCGTTTATCTCAAATTACTATCAATCTCCAAATAACTTGTTCAAAGTTCATTCTACTCACATCATTAGTAAGCTTTGCTTTCCTTTTTGTCTTTGTAGTTCACAAGACAAAGTATTAGAATTAGTCGCATTACAAGCTCTATACTCGCTATTTCAATCGAGTGTTTGAGTTAGCACTCGCTTTGTTGAGGTATAGGTCTATTTCACTTAGCACACTATCCTTGGTTACGTTCTATCTTTCCATTACAGCAACTATTTCAATATGATTTCGTTGCTTGTTTTCGTTTATCTCAAATTACTATCAATCTCCAAATAACTTGTTCAATGTTCATTCTACTCACATCATTAGTAAACTTTGATTTCCTTTTCGTCTTTGTAGTTCACACGACAAAGTATTAGAATTAGTCGCGTTACAAGCTCTATACTCGCTATTTCAATCGAGTGTTTGAGTTAGCACTCGCTTTGTTGAGGTATATGCCTATCTCACTTAGCACACTATCTTTGGTTACGTTCTATCTTTCCATTACAGCAACTATTTCAATCTGATTTCGTTGCTTGTTTTCGTTTATCTCAAATTACTATCAATCTCCAAATAACTTGTTCAAAGTTCATTCTACTCACATCATTAGTAAACTTTGATTTCCTTTTCGTCTTTGTAGTTCACACGACAAAGTATTAGAATTAGTCGCGTTACAAGCTCTATACTCGCTATGTCAATCGAGTGTTTGAATTAGTACCTGCTTTGTTGAGGTATAGGTCTATCTCACTTAGCACACTATCCTTGGTTACGTTCTATGTTTCCTTTACAGCAACTATTTCAATCTGATTTCGTTGCTTGTTTTCGTTTATCTCAAATTACTATCAATCTCCAAATAACTTGTTCAAAGTTCATTCTAACCACATCATTAGTAAGCTTTGCTTTCCTTTTCGTCTTTGTAGTTCACAAGACAAAGTATTAGAATTAGTCGCGTTACAAGCTCTATACTCGCTATCTCAATCGAGTGTTTGAATTAGCACCCGCTTTGTTGAGGTGTAGGTCTATCTCACTTAGCACACTATCCTTGGTTACGTTCTATCTTTCCTTTACAGCAACTGTTTCAATCTGATTTCGTTGCTTGTTTTCGTTTATCTCAAATTACTATCAATCTCCAAATAACCTGTTCAAAGTTCATTCTACTCACATCATTAGTAAGCTTTGCTTTCTTTTTCGTCTTTGTAGTTCACAAGACAAAGTATTAGAATTAGTCGCGTTACAAGCTCTATACTCGCTATTTCAATCGAGTGTTTGAATTACCACTCGCTTTGTTGAGGTATAGGTCTATCTCACTTAGCACACTATCCTTGGTTACGTTCTATCTTTCCTTTACAGCAACTATTTCAATCTGATTTCGTTGCTTGTTTTCGTTTATCTCAAATTACTATCAATCCCCAAATAACTTGTTCAAAGTTCATTTTACTCACATCATTAGTAAACTTCGATTTCCTTTTCGTCTTTGTAGTTCACATGACAAAGTATTAGAATTAGTCGCGTTACAAGGTCTATACTCGCTATTTCAATCGAGTGTTTGAATTAGCACCTGCTTTGTTGAGGTATAGGTCTATCTCACTTAGCACACTATCCTTGGTTACGTTCTATGTTTCCTTTACAGCAACTGTTTCAATCTGATTTCGTTGCTTGTTTTCGTTTATCTCAAATTACTATCAATCTCCAAATAACTTGTTCAAAGTTCATTCAACTCACATCATTAGTAAGCTTTGCTTTCCTTTTCGTCTTTGTAGTTCACAAGACAAAGTATTAGAATTAGTCGCGTTACAAGCTCTATACTCGATATTTCAAACGAGTGTTTGAATTAGCACCTGCTTTGTTGAGGTATAGGTCTATCTCACTTAGCACACTATCCTTTGTTACGTTCTATCTTTCCTTTACAGCAACTGTTTCAATCTGATTTCGTTGCGCGTTTTCGTTTATCTCAAATTACTATCAATCTCCAAACAACTTGTTCAAAGTTCATTCTACTCACATCATTAGTAAGCTTTGCTTTCCTTTTCGTCTTTGTAGTTCACCAGACAAAGTATTAGAATTAGTCGCGTTACAAGCTCTATACTTGCTATCTCAATCGAGTGTTTGAATTAGTACCTGCTTTGTTGAGGTATAGGTCTATCTCACTTAGCACACTATCCTTGGTTACGTTCTATGTTTCCTTTACAGCAACTATTTCAATCTGATTTCGTTGCTTGTTTTCGTTTATCTCAAATTACTATCAATCTCCAAATAACTTGTTCAAAGTTCATTCTACTCACATCATTAGTAAGCTTTGCTTTCCTTTTTGTCTTTGTAGTTCACAAGACAAAGTATTAGAATTAGTCGCATTACAAGCTCTATACTCGCTTTTTCAATCGAGTGTTTGAGTTAGCACTCGCTTTGTTGAGGTATAGGTCTATTTCACTTAGCACACTATCCTTGGTTACGTTCTATCTTTCCATTACAGCAACTATTTCAATATGATTTCGTTGCTTGTTTTCGTTTATCTCAAATTACTATCAATCTCCAAATAACTTGTTCAATGTTCATTCTACTCACATCATTAGTAAACTTTGATTTCCTTTTCGTCTTTGTAGTTCACACGACAAAGTATTAGAATTAGTCGCGTTACAAGCTCTATACTCGCTATTTCAATCGAGTGTTTGAGTTAGCACTCGCTTTGTTGAGGTATATGCCTATCTCACTTAGCACACTATCTTTGGTTACGTTCTATCTTTCCATTACAGCAACTATTTCAATCTGATTTCGTTGCTTGTTTTCGTTTATCTCAAATTACTATCAATCTCCAAATAACTTGTTCAAAGTTCATTCTACTCACATCATTAGTAAACTTTGATTTCCTTTTCGTCTTTGTAGTTCACACGACAAAGTATTAGAATTAGTCGCGTTACAAGCTCTATACTCGCTATGTCAATCGAGTGTTTGAATTAGTACCTGCTTTGTTGAGGTATAGGTCTATCTCACTTAGCACACTATCCTTGGTTACGTTCTATGTTTCCTTTACAGCAACTATTTCAATCTGATTTCGTTGCTTGTTTTCGTTTATCTCAAATTACTATCAATCTCCAAATAACTTGTTCAAAGTTCATTCTAACCACATCATTAGTAAGCTTTGCTTTCCTTTTCGTCTTTGTAGTTCACAAGACAAAGTATTAGAATTAGTCGCGTTACAAGCTCTATACTCGCTATCTCAATCGAGTGTTTGAATTAGCACCCGCTTTGTTGAGGTGTAGGTCTATCTCACTTAGCACACTATCCTTGGTTACGTTCTATCTTTCCTTTACAGCAACTGTTTCAATCTGATTTCGTTGCTTGTTTTCGTTTATCTCAAATTACTATCAATCTCCAAATAACCTGTTCAAAGTTCATTCTACTCACATCATTAGTAAGCTTTGCTTTCTTTTTCGTCTTTGTAGTTCACAAGACAAAGTATTAGAATTAGTCGCGTTACAAGCTCTATACTCGCTATTTCAATCGAGTGTTTGAATTACCACTCGCTTTGTTGAGGTATAGGTCTATCTCACTTAGCACACTATCCTTGGTTACGTTCTATCTTTCCTTTACAGCAACTATTTCAATCTGATTTCGTTGCTTGTTTTCGTTTATCTCAAATTACTATCAATCCCCAAATAACTTGTTCAAAGTTCATTTTACTCACATCATTAGTAAACTTCGATTTCCTTTTCGTCTTTGTAGTTCACATGACAAAGTATTAGAATTAGTCGCGTTACAAGGTCTATACTCGCTATTTCAATCGAGTGTTTGAATTAGCACCTGCTTTGTTGAGGTATAGGTCTATCTCACTTAGCACACTATCCTTGGTTACGTTCTATGTTTCCTTTACAGCAACTGTTTCAATCTGATTTCGTTGCTTGTTTTCGTTTATCTCAAATTACTATCAATCTCCAAATAACTTGTTCAAAGTTCATTCAACTCACATCATTAGTAAGCTTTGCTTTCCTTTTCGTCTTTGTAGTTCACAAGACAAAGTATTAGAATTAGTCGCGTTACAAGCTCTATACTCGATATTTCAAACGAGTGTTTGAATTAGCACCTGCTTTGTTGAGGTATAGGTCTATCTCACTTAGCACACTATCCTTTGTTACGTTCTATCTTTCCTTTACAGCAACTGTTTCAATCTGATTTCGTTGCGCGTTTTCGTTTATCTCAAATTACTATCAATCTCCAAACAACTTGTTCAAAGTTCATTCTACTCACATCATTAGTAAGCTTTGCTTTCCTTTTCGTCTTTGTAGTTCACCAGACAAAGTATTAGAATTAGTCGCGTTACAAGCTCTATACTTGCTATCTCAATCGAGTGTTTGAATTAGTACCTGCTTTGTTGAGGTATAGGTCTATCTCACTTAGCACACTATCCTTGGTTACGTTCTATGTTTCCTTTACAGCAACTATTTCAATCTGATTTCGTTGCTTGTTTTCGTTTATCTCAAATTACTATCAATCTCCAAATAACTTGTTCAAAGTTCATTCTACTCACATCATTAGTAAGCTTTGCTTTCCTTTTTGTCTTTGTAGTTCACAAGACAAAGTATTAGAATTAGTCGCATTACAAGCTCTATACTCGCTATTTCAATCGAGTGTTTGAGTTAGCACTCGCTTTGTTGAGGTATAGGTCTATTTCACTTAGCACACTATCCTTGGTTACGTTCTATCTTTCCATTACAGCAACTATTTCAATATGATTTCGTTGCTTGTTTTCGTTTATCTCAAATTACTATCAATCTCCAAATAACTTGTTCAAAGTTCATTCTACTCACATCATTAGTAAACTTTGATTTCCTTTTCGTCTTTGTAGTTCACACGACAAAGTATTAGAATTAGTAGCGTTACAAGCTCTATACTCGCTATTTCAATCGAGTGTTTGAGTTAGCACTCGCTTTGTTGAGATATAGGTCTATCTCACTTAGCACACTATCTTTGGTTACGTTCTATCTTTCCATTACAGCAACTATTTCAATCTGATTTCGTTGCTTGTTTTCGTTTATCTCAAATTACTATCAATCTCCAAATAACTTGTTCAAAGTTCATTCTACTCACATCATTAGTAAACTTTGATATCCTTTTCGTCTTTGTAGTTCACACGACAAAGTATTAGAATTAGTCGCGTTACAAGCTCTATACTCGCTATTTCAATCGAGTGTTTGAATTACCACTCGCTTTGTTGAGGTATAGGTCTATCTCACTTAGCACACTATCCTTGGTTACGTTCTATCTTTCCTTTACAGCAACTATTTCAATCTGATTTCGTTGCTTGTTTTCGTTTATCTCAAATTACTATCAATCCCCAAATAACTTGTTCAAAGTTCATTTTACTCACATCATTAGTAAACTTCGATTTCCTTTTCGTCTTTGTAGTTCACATGACAAAGTATTAGAATTAGTCGCGTTACAAGGTCTATACTCGCTATTTCAATCGAGTGTTTGAATTAGCACCTGCTTTGTTGAGGTATAGGTCTATCTCACTTAGCACACTATCCTTGGTTACGTTCTATGTTTCCTTTACAGCAACTGTTTCAATCTGATTTCGTTGCTTGTTTTCGTTTATCTCAAATTACTATCAATCTCCAAATAACTTGTTCAAAGTTCATTCAACTCACATCATTAGTAAGCTTTGCTTTCCTTTTCGTCTTTGTAGTTCACAAGACAAAGTATTAGAATTAGTCGCGTTACAAGCTCTATACTCGCTATTTCAAACGAGTGTTTGAATTAGCACCTGCTTTGTTGAGGTATAGGTCTATCTCACTTAGCACACTATCCTTTGTTACGTTCTATCTTTCCTTTACAGCAACTGTTTCAATCTGATTTCGTTGCGCGTTTTCGTTTATCTCAAATTACTATCAATCTCCAAACAACTTGTTCAAAGTTCATTCTACTCACATCATTAGTAAGCTTTGCTTTCCTTTTCGTCTTTGTAGTTCACCAGACAAAGTATTAGAATTAGTCGCGTTACAAGCTCTATACTTGCTATCTCAATCGAGTGTTTGAATTAGTACCTGCTTTGTTGAGGTATAGGTCTATCTCACTTAGCACACTATCCTTGGTTACGTTCTATGTTTCCTTTACAGCAACTATTTCAATCTGATTTCGTTGCTTGTTTTCGTTTATCTCAAATTACTATCAATCTCCAAATAACTTGTTCAAAGTTCATTCTACTCACATCATTAGTAAGCTTTGCTTTCCTTTTTGTCTTTGTAGTTCACAAGACAAAGTATTAGAATTAGTCGCATTACAAGCTCTATACTCGCTTTTTCAATCGAGTGTTTGAGTTAGCACTCGCTTTGTTGAGGTATAGGTCTATTTCACTTAGCACACTATCCTTGGTTACGTTCTATCTTTCCATTACAGCAACTATTTCAATATGATTTCGTTGCTTGTTTTCGTTTATCTCAAATTACTATCAATCTCCAAATAACTTGTTCAATGTTCATTCTACTCACATCATTAGTAAACTTTGATTTCCTTTTCGTCTTTGTAGTTCACACGACAAAGTATTAGAATTAGTCGCGTTACAAGCTCTATACTCGCTATTTCAATCGAGTGTTTGAGTTAGCACTCGCTTTGTTGAGGTATATGCCTATCTCACTTAGCACACTATCTTTGGTTACGTTCTATCTTTCCATTACAGCAACTATTTCAATCTGATTTCGTTGCTTGTTTTCGTTTATCTCAAATTACTATCAATCTCCAAATAACTTGTTCAAAGTTCATTCTACTCACATCATTAGTAAACTTTGATTTCCTTTTCGTCTTTGTAGTTCACACGACAAAGTATTAGAATTAGTCGCGTTACAAGCTCTATACTCGCTATGTCAATCGAGTGTTTGAATTAGTACCTGCTTTGTTGAGGTATAGGTCTATCTCACTTAGCACACTATCCTTGGTTACGTTCTATGTTTCCTTTACAGCAACTATTTCAATCTGATTTCGTTGCTTGTTTTCGTTTATCTCAAATTACTATCAATCTCCAAATAACTTGTTCAAAGTTCATTCTAACCACATCATTAGTAAGCTTTGCTTTCCTTTTCGTCTTTGTAGTTCACAAGACAAAGTATTAGAATTAGTCGCGTTACAAGCTCTATACTCGCTATCTCAATCGAGTGTTTGAATTAGCACCCGCTTTGTTGAGGTGTAGGTCTATCTCACTTAGCACACTATCCTTGGTTACGTTCTATCTTTCCTTTACAGCAACTGTTTCAATCTGATTTCGTTGCTTGTTTTCGTTTATCTCAAATTACTATCAATCTCCAAATAACCTGTTCAAAGTTCATTCTACTCACATCATTAGTAAGCTTTGCTTTCTTTTTCGTCTTTGTAGTTCACAAGACAAAGTATTAGAATTAGTCGCGTTACAAGCTCTATACTCGCTATTTCAATCGAGTGTTTGAATTACCACTCGCTTTGTTGAGGTATAGGTCTATCTCACTTAGCACACTATCCTTGGTTACGTTCTATCTTTCCTTTACAGCAACTATTTCAATCTGATTTCGTTGCTTGTTTTCGTTTATCTCAAATTACTATCAATCCCCAAATAACTTGTTCAAAGTTCATTTTACTCACATCATTAGTAAACTTCGATTTCCTTTTCGTCTTTGTAGTTCACATGACAAAGTATTAGAATTAGTCGCGTTACAAGGTCTATACTCGCTATTTCAATCGAGTGTTTGAATTAGCACCTGCTTTGTTGAGGTATAGGTCTATCTCACTTAGCACACTATCCTTGGTTACGTTCTATGTTTCCTTTACAGCAACTGTTTCAATCTGATTTCGTTGCTTGTTTTTGTTTATCTCAAATTACTATCAATCTCCAAATAACTTGTTCAAAGTTCATTCAACTCACATCATTAGTAAGCTTTGCTTTCCTTTTCGTCTTTGTAGTTCACAAGACAAAGTATTAGAATTAGTCGCGTTACAAGCTCTATACTCGATATTTCAAACGAGTGTTTGAATTAGCACCTGCTTTGTTGAGGTATAGGTCTATCTCACTTAGCACACTATCCTTTGTTACGTTCTATCTTTCCTTTACAGCAACTGTTTCAATCTGATTTCGTTGCGCGTTTTCGTTTATCTCAAATTACTATCAATCTCCAAACAACTTGTTCAAAGTTCATTCTACTCACATCATTAGTAAGCTTTGCTTTCCTTTTCGTCTTTGTAGTTCACCAGACAAAGTATTAGAATTAGTCGCGTTACAAGCTCTATACTTGCTATCTCAATCGAGTGTTTGAATTAGTACCTGCTTTGTTGAGGTATAGGTCTATCTCACTTAGCACACTATCCTTGGTTACGTTCTATGTTTCCTTTACAGCAACTATTTCAATCTGATTTCGTTGCTTGTTTTCGTTTATCTCAAATTACTATCAATCTCCAAATAACTTGTTCAAAGTTCATTCTACTCACATCATTAGTAAGCTTTGCTTTCCTTTTTGTCTTTGTAGTTCACAAGACAAAGTATTAGAATTAGTCGCATTACAAGCTCTATACTCGCTATTTCAATCGAGTGTTTGAGTTAGCACTCGCTTTGTTGAGGTATAGGTCTATTTCACTTAGCACACTATCCTTGGTTACGTTCTATCTTTCCATTACAGCAACTATTTCAATATGATTTCGTTGCTTGTTTTCGTTTATCTCAAATTACTATCAATCTCCAAATAACTTGTTCAAAGTTCATTCTACTCACATCATTAGTAAACTTTGATTTCCTTTTCGTCTTTGTAGTTCACACGACAAAGTATTAGAATTAGTAGCGTTACAAGCTCTATACTCGCTATTTCAATCGAGTGTTTGAGTTAGCACTCGCTTTGTTGAGGTATAGGTCTATCTCACTTAGCACACTATCTTTGGTTACGTTCTATCTTTCCATTACAGCAACTATTTCAATCTGATTTCGTTGCTTGTTTTCGTTTATCTCAAATTACTATCAATCTCCAAATAACTTGTTCAAAGTTCATTCTACTCACATCATTAGTAAACTTTGATATCCTTTTCGTCTTTGTAGTTCACACGACAAAGTATTAGAATTAGTCGCGTTACAAGCTCTATACTCGCTATCTCAATCGAGTGTTTGAATTAGTACCTGCTTTGTTGAGGTATAGGTCAATCTCACTTAGCACACTATCCTTGGTTACGTTCTATGTTTCCTTTACAGCAACTGTTTCAATCTGATTTCGTTGCTTGTTTTCGTTTATCTCAAATTACTATCAATCTCCAAATAACTTGTTCAAAGTTCATTCTACTCACATCATTAGTAAACTTTGATTTCTTTTTCGTCTTTGTAGTTCACATGACAAAGTATTAGAATTAGTCGCGTTACAAGGTCTATACTCGCTATTTCAATCGAGTGTTTGAATTAGCACCTGCTTTGTTGAGGTATAGGTCTATCTCACTTAGCACACTATCTTTGGTTACGTTCTATCTTTCCATTACAGCAACTATTTCAATCTGATTTCGTTGCTTGTTTTCGTTTATCTCAAATTACTATCAATCTCCAAATAACTTGTTCAAAGTTCATTCTACTCACATCATTAGTAAACTTTGATTTCCTTTTCGTCTTTGTAGTTCACACGACAAAGTATTAGAATTAGTCGCGTTACAAGCTCTATACTCGCTATCTCAATCGAGTGTTTGAATTAGTACCTGCTTTGTTGAGGTATAGGTCTATCTCACTTAACACACTATCCTTGGTTACGTTCTATCTTTCCTTTACAGCAACTATTTCAATCTGATTTCGTTGCTTGTTTTCGTTTATCTCAAATTACTATCAATCCCCAAATAACTTGTTCAAAGTTCATTCTACTCACATCATTAGTAAACTTTGATTTCCTTTTCGTCTTTGTAGTTCACATGACAAAGTATTAGAACTAGTCGCGTTACAAGGTCTATACTCGCTATTTCAATCGAGTGTTTGAATTAGCACCTGCTTTGTTGAGGTATAGGTCTATCTCACTTAGCACACTATCCTTGGTTACGTTCTATGTTTCCTTTACAGCAACTGTTTCAATCTGATTTCGTTGCTTGTTTTCGTTTATCTCAAATTACTATCAATCTCCAAATAACTTGTTCAAAGTTCATTCTACTCACATCATTAGTAAACTTTGATTTCCTTTTCGTCTTTGTAGTTCACATGACAAAGTATTAGAATTAGTCGCGTTACAAGGTCTATACTCGCTAATTCAATCGAGTGTTTGAATTAGCACCTGCTTTGTTGAGGTATAGGTCTATCTCACTTAGCACACTATCTTTGGTTACGTTCTATCTTTCCATTACAGCAACTATTTCAATCAGATTTCGTTGCTTGTTTTCGTTTATCTCAAATTACTATCAATCTCCAAATAACTTGTTCAAAGTTCATTCTACTCACATCATTAGTAAACTTTGATTTCCTTTTCGTCTTTGTAGTTCACACGACAAAGTATTAGAATTAGTCGCGTTACAAGCTCTATACTCGCTATCTCAATCGAGTGTTTGAATTAGTACCTGCTTTGTTGAGGTATAGGTCTATCTCACTTAGCACACTATCCTTGGTTACGTTCTATGTTTCCTTTACAGCAACTATTTCAATCTGATTTCGTTGCTTGTTTTCGTTTATCTCAAATTACTATCAATCTCCAAATAACTTGTTCAAAGTTCATTCTAACCACATCATTAGTAAGCTTTGCTTTCCTTTTCGTCTTTGTAGTTCACAAGAAAAAGTATTAGAATTAGTCGCGTTACAAGCTCTATACTCGCTATTTCAATCGAGTGTTTGAATTAGCACCTGCTTTGTTGAGGTATAGGTCTATCTCACTTAGCACACTATCCTTGGTTACGTTCTATCTTTCCTTTACAGTAACTATTTCAATCTGATTTCGTTGCTTGTTTTCGTTTATCTCAAATTACTATCAATCTCCAAATAACTTGTTCAAAGTTCATTCTACTCACATCATTAGTAAGCTTTCCTTTCCTTTTCGTCTTTGTAGTTCACAAGACAAAGTATTAGAATTAGTCGCGTTACAAGCTCTATACTCGCTATTTCAATCGAGTATTTGAATTACCACTCGCTTTGTTGAGGTATAGGTCTATCTCACTTAACACACTATCCTTGGTTACGTTCTATCTTTCCTTTACAGCAACTATTTCAATCTGATTTCGTTGCTTGTTTTCGTTTATCTCAAATTACTATCAATCCCCAAATAACTTGTTCAAAGTTCATTCTACTCACATCATTAGTAAACTTTGATTTCCTTTTCGTCTTTGTAGTTCACAAGACAAAGTATTAGAATTAGTCGCGTTACAAGGTCTATACTCGCTATTTCAATCGAGTGTTTGAATTAGCACCTGCTTTGTTGAGGTATAGGTCTATCTCACTTAGCACACTATCCTTGGTTACGTTCTATGTTTCCTTTACAGCAACTGTTTCAATCTGATTTCGTTGCTTGTTTTCGTTTATCTCAAATTACTATCAATCTCCAAATAACTTGTTCAAAGTTCATTCTACTCACATCATTAGTAAGCTTTGCTTTCCTTTTCGTCTTTGTAGTTCACAAGACAAAGTATTAGAATTAGTCGCGTTACAAGCTCTATACTCGCTATTTCAAACGAGTGTTTGAATTAGCACCTGCTTTGTTGAGGTATAGGTCTATGTCACTTAGCACACTATCCTTTGTTACGCTCTATCTTTCCTTTACAGCAACTGTTTCAATCTGATTTCGTTGCGTGTTTTCGTTTATCTCAAATTACTATCAATCTCCAAACAACTTGTTCAGAGTTCATTCTACTCACATCATTAGTAAGCTTTGCTTTCCTTTTCGTCTTTGTAGTTCACAAGACAAAGTATTAGAATTAGTCGCGTTACAAGCTCTATACTCGCTATTTCAAACGAGTGTTTGAATTAGCACCTGCTTTGTTGAGGTATAATTCTATCTCACTTAGCACACTATCCTTGGTTACGTTCTATCTTTCCTATACAGCAACTATTTCAATCTGATTTCGTTGCTTGTTTTCGTTTATCTCAAATTACTATCAATCTCCAAATAACTTGTTCAAAGTTCATTCTACTCACATCATTAGTAAGCTTTGCTTTCCTTTTCGTCTTTGTAGTTCACAAGACAAAGTATTAGAATTAGTCGCGTCACAAGCTCTATACTCGCTATTTCAAACGAGTGTTTGAATAAGCACCTGCTTTGTTGAGGTATAGGTCTATCTCACTTAGCACACTATCCTTTGTTACGTTCTATCTTTCCTTTACAGCAACTGTTT
Source organism: Agrostemma githago (assembly GCA_958450325.1). Taxonomy (NCBI): domain Eukaryota; kingdom Viridiplantae; phylum Streptophyta; class Magnoliopsida; order Caryophyllales; family Caryophyllaceae; genus Agrostemma; species Agrostemma githago. Next base: position 33,384,557 of record OY288252.1, read on the forward strand.
CAATCTGATTTCGTTGCGTGTTTTCGTTTATCTCAAATTACTATCAATCTCCAAACAACTTGTTCAAAGTTCATTCTACTCACATCATTAGTAAGCTTTGCTTTCCTTTTCGTCTTTGTAGTTCACCAGACAAAGTATTAGAATTAGTCGCGTTACAAGCTCTATACTCGCTATCTCAATCGAGTGTTTGAATTAGTACCTGCTTTGTTGAGGTATAGGTCTATCTCACTTAGCACACTATCCTTGGTTACGTTCTATGTTTCCTTTACAGCAACTATTTCAATCTGATTTCGTTGCTTGTTTTCGTTTATCTCAAATTACTATCAATCTCCAAATAACTTGTTCAAAGTTCATTCTAACCACATCATTAGTAAGCTTTGCTTTCCTTTTCGTCTTTGTAGTTCACAAGACAAAGTATTAGAATTAGTCGCGTTACAAGCTCTATACTCGCTATTTCAATCGAGTGTTTGAATTAGCACCTGCTTTGTTGAGGTATAGGTCTATCTCACTTAGCACACTATCCTTGGTTACGTTCTATCTTTCCTTTACAGTAACTATTTCAATCTGATTTCGTTGCTTGTTTTCGTTTATCTCAAATTACTATCAATCTCCAAATAACTTGTTCAAAGTTCATTCTAACCACATCATTAGTAAGCTTTGCTTTCCTTTTCGTCTTTGTAGTTCACAAGACAAAGTATTAGAATTAGTCGCGTTACAAGCTCTATACTCGCTATTTCAATCGAGTGTTTGAATTAGCACCTGCTTTATTGAGGTATAGGTCTATCTCACTTAGCACACTATCCTTGGTTACGTTCTATCTTTCCTTTACAGTAACTATTTCAATCTGATTTCGTTGCTTGTTTTCGTTTATCTCAAATTACTATCAATCTCCAAATAACTTGTTCAAAGTTCATTCTACTCACATAATTAGTAAGCTTTCCTTTCCTTTTCGTCTTTGTAGTTCACAAGACAAAGTATTAGAATTAGTCGCGTTACAAGCTCTATACTCGCTATTTCAATCGAGTGTTTGAATTACCACTCGCTTTGTTGAGGTATAGGTCTATCTCACTTAGCACACTATCCTTGGTTACGTTCTATCTTTCCTTTACAGCAACTATTTCAATCTGATTTCGTTGCTTGTTTTCGTTTATCTCAAATTACTATCAATCTACAAATAACTTGTTCAAAGTTCATTCTAACCACATCATTAGTAAGCTTTGCTTTCCTTTTCGTCTTTGTAGTTCACAAGACAAAGCATTATAATTAGTCGCGTTACAAGCTCTATAATCGCTATTTCAATCGAGTGTTTGAATTACCACTCGCTTTGTTGAGGTATAAGTCTATCTCACTTAGCACACTATCCTTGGTTACGTTCTATGTTTCCTTTACAGCAACTGTTTCAATCTGATTTCGTTGCTTGTTTTCGTTTATCTCAAATTACTATCAATCTCCAAATAACTTGTTCAAAGTTCATTCTACTCACATCATTAGTAAGCTTTGCTTTCCTTTTCGTCTTTGTAGTTCACAAGACAAAGTATTAGAATTAGTCGCGTTACAAGCTCTATACTCGCTATTTCAAACGAGTGTTTGAATTAGCACCTACTTTGTTGAGGTATAGGTCTATCTCACTTAGCACACTATCCTTTGTTACGTTCTATCTTTCCTTTACAGGAACTGTTTCAATCTGATTTCGTTGCGTGTTTTCGTTTATCTCAAATTACTATCAATCTCCAAACAACTTGTTCAAAGTTCATTCTACTCACATCATTAGTAAGCTTTGCTTTCCTTTTCGTCTTTGTAGTTCACAAGACAAAGTATTAGAATTAGTCGCGTTACAAGCTCTATACTCGCTATCTCAATCGAGTGTTTGAATTAGTACCTGCTTTGTTGAGGTATAGGTCAATCTCACTTAGCACACTATCCTTGGTTACGTTCTACGTTTCCTTTACAGCAACTGTTTCAATCTGATTTCGTTGCTTGTTTTCGTTTATCTCAAATTACTTCAAGGTCACTAAACCCGCAACAAACTGAACCGTAAGAGGGTATTGGTGAACCCCGTCGTGGATGTGATTCAAAGATGGGGCACTGAACCTTAAGAGTAGGGTACTGCATAAGACGGGACGGAAAAGGGTTTAGGGTTGGATTATGCGAACCCGATTCGCGGCTCCGCCTAATCCAACCCTAAACCCTTTTCCTTATTCAAGGTCATTAAACCCGCAACAAACTGAACCCTAAGAGGGTATTGGTGAACCCTGTCGTGGATGTGATTCAAAGATGGGGCACTGAACCTTAAGAGTAGGGTACTGAATAAGACGGGACGGAAAAGGGTTTAGGATTGGATTATGCGAACCCGATTCGCGGCTCCGCCTAATCCGACCCTAAACCCTTTTCCTTATTCAAGGTCACTAAACCCGCAACAAACTGAACCCGAAGAGGGTATTGGTGAACCCTGTCGTGGATGTGATTCAAAGATGGGGCACTGAACCTTAAGAGTAGGGTACTGCATAAGACGGGACGGAAAAGGGTTTAGGGTTGGATTAGGCGGACCCGCTACGCGGCTCCGCCTAATCCAACCCTAAACCCTTTTCCTTATTCAAAATCACTAAACCCACAACAAACTGAACCCAAAGAGAGTATTGGTCAACCCTGTCGTGGATGTGATTCAAAGATGGGGCACTGAACCTTAAGAGTAGGGTACTGCATAAGACGGGACGGAAAAGGGTTTAGGGTTGGATTAGGCGAACCCGCTTCGCGCCTCCGCCTAATCCAACCCTAATCCCTTTTCCTTATTCAAGGTAACTTTACCCGCAACAAACTGAACCCTAAGATGGTATTGGTGAACCCTATCGTGGATGTGATTCAAAGATGAGGCACTGAACCTTAAGAGTAGGGTACTGCATAAGACGTGACGGAAAAGGGTTTAGGGTTGGATTAGGCGGACCTGCTACGCGGCTCCGCCTAATCCAACCCTAAACCCTTTTCCTTATTCAAAATCACTAAACCCGCAACAAACTGAACCGTAAGAGGGTATTGGTGAACCCCGTCGTGGATGTGATTCAAAGATGGGGCACTGAACCTTAAGAGTAGGGTACTGCATAAGACGGGACGGAAAAGGGTTTAGGGTTGGATTAGGCGAACCCGCTTCGCGGCTCCGCCTAATCCAACCCTAAACCCTTTTCCTTATTCAAGGTCACTAAACCCGCAACAAACTGAACCCTAAGAGGGTATTGGTGAACCCTGTCGTGGATGTGATTCAAAGATGGGGCACTGAACCTTAAGAGTAGGGTACTGCATAAGACGGGGCGGAAAAGGGTTTAGGGTTGGATTAAGCGAACCCGCTTCGCGGCTCCGCCTAATCCAACCCTAAACCCTTTTCCTTATTCAAGGTCCCTAAACCCGCAACAAACTGAACCCTAAGAGGTTATTGGTGAACCCTGTCGTGGATGTAATTCAAAGATGGGGCACTGAACCTTAAGAGTAGGGTACTACATAAGACGGGACGGAAAAGGGTTTAGAGTTGGATTATGCGAACCCGATTCGCGGCTCCGCCTTATCCAACCCTAAACCCTTTTCCTTTTTCAAGGTCACTAAACCCGCAACAAACTGAACCCTAAGAGGGTATTGGTGAACCCTGTCGTGGATGTGATTCAAAGATGGGGCACTGAACCTTAAGAGTAGGGTATTGCATAAGACGGGACGGAAAAGGGTTTAGGGTTGGATTATGCGAACCCGATTCGCGGCTCCGCCTAATCCAACCCTAAACCCTTTTCCTTATTCAAGGTCATTAAACCCGCAACAAACTGAACCCTAAGAGGGTATTGGTGAACCCTGTCGTGGATGTGATTCAAAGATGGGGCACTGAACCTTAAGAGTAGGGTACTGAATAAGACGGGACGGAAAAGGGTTTAGGATTGGATTATGCGAACCCGATTCGCGGCTCCGCCTAATCCGACCCTAAACCCTTTTCCTTATTCAAGGTCACTAAACCCGCAACAAACTGAACCGGAAGAGGGTATTGGTGAACCCTGTCGTGGATGTGATTCAAAGATGGGGCACTGAACCTTAAGAGTAGGGTACTGCATAAGACGGGACGGAAAAGGGTTTAGGGTTGGATTAGGCGGACCCGCTACGCGGCTCCGCCTAATCCAACCCTAACCCCTTTTCCTTATTCAAAATCACTAAACCCGCAACAAACTGAACCCTAAGAGGGTATTGGTGAACCCTGTCGTGGATGTGATTCAAAGATGGGGCACTGAACCTTAAGAGTAGGGTACTGCATAAGACGGGACGGAAAAGGGTTTAGGGTTGGATTAGGCGAACCCGCTTCGCGCCTCCGCCTAATCCAACCCTAAACCCTTTTCCTTGATCAAGGTAACTAAACCCGCAGCAAACTGAACCCTAAGGTATTGGTGAACCCTATCGTGGATGTGATTCAAAGATGAGGCACTGAACCTTAAGAGTAGGGTACTGCATAAGACGGGACGGAAAAGGGTTTAGAGTTGGATTAGGCAGACCTGCTACGCGGCTCCGCCTAATCCAACCCTAAACCCTTTTCCTTATTCAAAATCACTAAACCCGCAACAAACTGAACCGTAAGAGGGTATTGGTGAACCCCGTCGTGGATGTGATTCAAAGATGGGGCACTGAACCTTAAGAGTAGGGTACTGCATAAGACGGGACGGAAAAGGGTTTAGGGTTGGATTAGGCGAACCCGCTTCGCGGCTCCGCCTAATCCAACCCTAAACCCTTTTCCTTATTCAAGGTCACTAAACCCGCAACAAACTGAACCCTAAGAGGGTATTGGTGAACCCTGTCGTGGATGTGATTCAAAGATGGGGCACTGAACCTTAAGAGTAGGGTACTGCATAAGACGGGGCGGAAAAGGGTTTAGGGTTGGATTAAGCGAACCCGCTTCGCGGCTCCGCCTAATCCAACCCTAAACCCTTTTCCTTATTCAAGGTCCCTAAACCCGCAACAAACTGAACCCTAAGAGGGTATTGGTGAACCCTGTCGTGGATGTTATTCAAAGATGGGGCACTGAACCTTAAGAGTAGGGTACTACATAAGACGGGACGGAAAAGGGTTTAGAGTTGGATTATGCGAACCCGATTCGCGGCTCCGCCTTATCCAACCCTAAACCCTTTTCCTTATTCAAGGTCACTAAACCCGCAACAAACTGAACCCTAAGAGGGTATTGGTGAACCCTGTCGTGGGTGTGATTCAAAGATGGGGCACTGAACCTTAAGAGTAGGGTACTGCATAAGACGGGACGGAAAAGGGTTTAGGGTTGGATTATGCGAACCCGATTCGCGGCTCCGCCTAATCCAACCCTAAACCCTTTTCCTTATTCAAGGTCATTAAACCCGCAACAAACTGAACACTAAGAGGGTATTGGTGAACCCTGTCGTGAATGTGATTCAAAGATGGGGCACTGAACCTTAAGAGTAGGGTACTGAATAAGACGGGACGGAAAAGGGTTTAGGATTGGATTATGCGAACCCGATTCGCGGCTCCGCCTAATCCGACCCTAAACCCTTTTCCTTATTCAAGGTCACTAAACCCGCAACAAACTGAACCCGAAGAGGGTATTGGTGAACCCTGTCGTGGATGTGATTCAAAGATGGGGCACTGAACCTTAAGAGTAGGGTACTGCATAAGACGGGACGGAAAAGGGTTTAGGGTTAGATTAGGCGGACCCGCTACGCGGCTCCGCCTAATCCAACCCTAACCCCTTTTCCTTATTCAAAATCACTAAACCCGCAACAAACTGAACCCTAAGAGGGTATTGGTGAACCCTGTTGTGGATGTGATTCAAAGATGGGGCACTGAACCTTAAGAGTAGGGTACTGCATAAGACGGGACGGAAAAGGGTTTAGGGTTGGATTAGGCGAACCCGCTTCGCGCCTCCGCCTAATCCAACCCTAAACCCTTTTCCTTATTCAAGGTAACTAAACCCGCAACAAACTGAACCCTAAGAGGGTATTGGTGAACCCTGTCGTGGATGTGATTCAAAGATGGGGCACTGAACCTTAAGAGTAGGGTACTGCATAAGACGGGACAGAAAAGGGTTTAGGGTTGGATTAGGCGAACCCGCTTCGCGCCTCCGCCTAATCCAACCCTAAACCCTTTTCCTTATTCAAGGTAACTAAACCCGCAACAAACTGAACCCTAAGAGGGTATTGGTGAACCCTGTCGTGGATGTGATTCAAAGATGGGGCACTGAACCTTAAGAGTAGGGTACTGCATAAGACGGGACGGAAAAGGGTTTAGGGTTGGATTAGGCAGACCTGCTACGCGGCTCCGCCTAATCCAACCCTAAACCCTTTTCCTTATTCAAAATCACTAAACCCGCAACAAACTGAACCATAAGAGGGTATTGGTGAACCCTGTCGTGGATGTGATTCAAAGATGGGGCACTGAACCTTAAGAGTAGGGTACTGCATAAGACGGGACAGAAAAGGGTTTAGGGTTGGATTAGGCGAACCCGCTTCGCGCCTCCGCCTAATCCAACCCTAAACCCTTTTCCTTATTCAAGGTAACTAAACCCGCAACAAACTGAACCCTAAGAGGGTATTGGTGAACCCTGTCGTGGATGTGATTCAAAGATGGGGCACTGAACCTTAAGAGTAGGGTACTGCATAAGACGGGACGGAAAAGGGTTTAGGGTTGGATTAGGCAGACCTGCTACGCGTCTCCGCCTAATCCAACCCTAAACCCTTTTCCTTATTCAAAATCACTAAACCCGCAACAAGCTGAACCCTAAGAGGGTATTGGTGAACCCCGTCGTGGATGTGATTCAAAGATGGGGCACTGAACCTTAAGAGTAGGGTACTGCATAAGACGGGACGGAAAAGGGTTTAGGGTTGGATTAGGCGAACCCGCTTCGCGGCTCCGCCTAATCCAACCCTAAACCCTTTTCCTTATTCAAGGTCACTAAACCCGCAACAAACTGAACCCTAAGAGGGTATTGGTGAACCCTGTCGTGGATGTGATTCAAATATGGGGCACTGAACCTTAAGAGTAGGGTACTGCATAAGACGGGACGGAAAAGGGTTTAGGGTTGGATTAGGCGAACCCGCTTCGCGCCTCCGCCTAATCCAACCCTAAACCCTTTTCCTTATTCAAGGTAACTAAACCCGCAACAAACTGAACCCTAAGAGGGTATTGGTGAACCCTGTCGTGGATGTGATTCAAAGATGGGGCACTGAACCTTAAGAGTAGGGTACTGCATAAGACGGGACGGAAAAGGGTTTAGGGTTGGATTATGCGAACCCGATTCGCGGCTCCGCCTAATCCAACCCTAAACCCTTTTCCTTATTCAAGGTCATTAAACCCGCAACAAACTGAACACTAAGAGGGTATTGGTGAACCCTGTCGTGAATGTGATTCAAAGATGGGGCACTGAACCTTAAGAGTAGGGTACTGAATAAGACGGGACGGAAAAGGGTTTAGGATTGGATTATGCGAACCCGATTCGCGGCTCCGCCTAATCCGACCCTAAACCCTTTTCCTTATTCAAGGTCACTAAACCCGCAACAAACTGAACCCTAAGAGGGTATTGGTGAACCCTGTCGTGAATGTGATTCAAAGATGGGGCACTGAACCTTAAGAATAGGGTACTGAATAAGACGGGACGGAAAAGGGTTTAGGATTGGATTATGCGAACCCGATTCGCGGCTCCGCCTAATCCGACCCTAAACCCTTTTCCTTATTCAAGGTCATTAAACCCGCAACAAACTGAACCCTAAGAGGGTATTGGTGAACCCTGTCGTGAATGTGATTCAAAGATGGGGCACTGAACCTTAAGAATAGGGTACTGAATAAGACGGGACGGAAAAGGGTTTAGGATTGGATTATGCGAACCCGATTCGCGGCTCCGCCTAATCCGACCCTAAACCCTTTTCCTTATTCAAGGTCACTAAACCCGCAACAAACTGAACCCGAAGAGGGTATTGGTGAACCCTGTCGTGGATGTGATTCAAAGATGGGGCACTGAACCTTAAGAGTAGGGTACTGCATAAGACGGGACGGAAAAGGGTTTAGGGTTGGATTAGGCGAACCCGCTTCGCGCCTCCGCCTAATCCAACCCTAAACCCTTTTCCTTATTCAAGGTAACTAAACCCGCAACAAACTGAACCCTAAGAGGGTATTGGTGAACCCTGTCGTGGATGTGATTCAAAGATGGGGCACTGAACCTTAAGAGTAGGGTACTGCATAAGACGGGACGGAAAAGGGTTTAGGGTTGGATTAGGCGAACCCGCTTCGCGCCTCCGCCTAATCCAACCCTAAACCCTTTTCCTTATTCAAGGTAACTAAACCCGCAACAAACTGAACCCTAAGAGGGTATTGGTGAACCCTGTCGTGGATGTGATTCAAAGATGGGGCACTGAACCTTAAGAGTAGGGTACTGCATAAGACGGGACGGAAAAGGGTTTAGGGTTGGATTAGGCGGACCTGCTACGCGGCTCCGCCTAATCCAACCCTAAACCCTTTTCCTTATTCAAAATCACTAAACCCGCAACAAACTGAACCATAAGAGGGTATTGGTGAACCCTGTCGTGGATGTGATTCAAAGATGGGGCACTGAACCTTAAGAGTAGGGTACTGAATAAGACGGGACGGAAAAGGGTTTAGGATTGGATTATGCGAACCCGATTCGCGGCTCCGCCTAATCCGACCCTAAACCCTTTTCCTTATTCAAGGTCACTAAACCCGCAACAAACTGAACCCGAAGAGGGTATTGGTGAACCCTGTCGTGGATGTGATTCAAAGATGGGGCACTGAACCTTAAGAGTAGGGTACTGCATAAGACGGGACGGAAAAGGGTTTAGGGTTGGATTAGGCGGACCCGCTACGCGGCTCCGCCTAATCCAACCCTAACCCCTTTTCCTTATTCAAAATCACTAAACCCGCAACAAACTGAACCCTAAGAGGGTATTGGTGAACCCTGTCGTGGATGTGATTCAAAGATGGGGCACTGAACCTTAAGAGTAGGGTACTGCATAAGACGGGACGGAAAAGGGTTTAGGGTTGGATTAGGCGAACCCGCTTCGCGCCTCCGCCTAATCCAACCCTAAACCCTTTTCCTTATTCAAGGTAACTAAACCCGCAACAAACTGAACCCTAAGAGGGTATTGGTGAACCCTGTCGTGGATGTGATTCAAAGATGGGGCACTGAACCTTAAGAGTAGGGTACTGCATAAGACGGGACGGAAAAGGGTTTAGGGTTGGATTAGGCGGACCCGCTACGCGGCTCCGCCTAATCCAACCCTAACCCCTTTTCCTTATTCAAAATCACTAAACCCGCAACAAACTGAACCCTAAGAGGGTATTGGTGAACCCTGTCGTGGATGTGATTCAAAGATGGGGCACTGAACCTTAAGAGTAGGGTACTGCATAAGACGGGACGGAAAAGGGTTTAGGGTTGGATTAGGCGAACCCGCTTCGCGCCTCTGCCTAATCCAACCCTAAACCGTTTTCCTTATTCAAGGTAACTAAACCCGCAACAAACTGAACCCTAAGAGGGTATTGGTGAACCCTGTCGTGGATGTGATTCAAAGATGGGGCACTGAACCTTAAGAGTAGGGTACTGCATAAGACGGGACGGAAAAGGGTTTAGGGTTGGATTAGGCGAACCCGCTTCGCGCCTCCGCCTAATCCAACCCTAAACCCTTTTCCTTATTCAAGGTCACTAAACCCGCAACAAACTGAACCCTAAGAGGGTATTGGTGAACCCTGTCGTGGATGTGATTCAAAGATGGGGCACTGAACCTTAAGAGTAGGGTACTGCATAAGACGGGACGGAAAAGGGTTTAGGGTTGGATTAGGCGGACCTGCTACGCGGCTCCGCCTAATCCAACCCTAAACCCTTTTCCTTATTCAAAATCACTAAACCCGCAACAAACTGAACCATAAGAGGGTATTGGTGAACCCTGTCGTGGATGTGATTCAAAGATGGGGCACTGAACCTTAAGAGTAGGGTACTGCATAAGACGGGACAGAAAAGGGTTTAGGGTTGGATTAGGCGAACCCGCTTCGCGCCTCCGCCTAATCCAACCCTAAACCCTTTTCCTTATTCAAGGTAACTAAACCCGCAACAAACTGAACCCTAAGAGGGTATTGGTGAACCCTGTCGTGGATGTGATTCAAAGATGGGGCACTGAACCTTAAGAGTAGGGTACTGCATAAGACGGGACGGAAAAGGGTTTAGGGTTGGATTAGGCAGACCTGCTACGCGGCTCCGCCTAATCCAACCCTAAACCCTTTTCCTTATTCAAAATCACTAAACCCGCAACAAGCTGAACCCTAAGAGGGTATTAGTGAACCCTGTCGTGGATGTGATTCAAAGATGGGGCACTGAACCTTAAGAGTAGGGTACTGCATAAGACGGGACAGAAAAGGGTTTTGGGTTGGATTAAGCGAACCCGCTTCGCGGCTCCGCCTAATCCAGCCCTAAACCCTTTTCCTTATTTAAGGTCACTAAACCCGCAACAAACTGAACCCTAAGAGGGTATTGGTGAACCCTGTCGTGGATGTGATTCAAAGATGGGGCACTGAACCTTAAGAGTAGGATACTGCATAAGACGGGACGGAAAAGGGTTTAGGGTTGGATTATGCGAACCCGATTCGCGGCTCCGCCTTATCCAACCCTAAACCCTTTTCCTTATTCAAGGTCACTAAACCCGCAACAAACTGAACCCTAAGAGGGTATTGGTGAACCCTGTCGTGGATGTGATTCAAAGATGGGGCACTGAACCTTAAGAGTAGGGTACTGCATAAGACGGGACGGAAAAGGGTTTAGGGTTGGATTAGGCAGACCTGCTACGCGGCTCCGCCTAATCCAACCCTAAACCCTTTTCCTTATTCAAAATCACTAAACCCGCAACAAGCTGAACCCTAAGAGGGTATTGGTGAACCATGTCGTGGATGTGAGTCAAAGATGGGGCACTGAACCTTAAGAGTAGGGTACTGCATAAGACGGGACAGAAAAGGGTTTTGGGTTGGATTAAGCGAACCCGCTTCGCGGCTCCGCCTAATCCAGCCCTAAACCCTTTTCATTATTCAAGGTCACTAAACCCGCAACAAACTGAACCCTAAGAGGGTATTGGTGAACCCTTTCGTGGATGTGATTCAAAGATGGGGCACTGAACCTTAAGAGTAGGATACTGCATAAGACGGGACGGAAAAGGGTTTAGGGTTGGATTATGCGAACCCGATTCGCGGCTCCGCCTTATCCAACCCTAAACCCTTTTCCTTATTCAAGGTCACTAAACCCGCAACAAACTGAACCCTATGAGGGTATTGGTGAACCCTGTCGTGGTAGTGATTCAAAGATGGGGCCCTGAATCTTAAGAGTAGGGTACTGAATAAGACGGGACGGAAAAGGGTTTAGGGTTGGATTATGCGAACCCGATTCGCGGCACCGCTTAATCCAACCCTAAACCCTTTTCCTTATTCAAGGTCACTAAACTCGCAACAAACTGAACCCGAAGAGGGTATTGGTGAACCCTGTCGTGGATGTGATTCAAAGATGGGGCACTGAACCTTAAGAGTAGGGTACTACATAAGACGGGACGGAAAAGGGTTTAGGGTTGGATTATGCGAACCCGATTCGCGACTCCGCCTAATCCAACCCTAAACCCTTTTCCTTATTCAAGGTCACTAAACCCGCAACAAACTGAACCCTAAGAGGGTATTGGTGAACCCTGTCGTGGATGTGATTCAAAGATGGGGCACTGAACCTTAAGAGTAGGGTACTGCATAAGACGGGACGGAAAAGGGTTTAGGGTTGGATTAGGCGGACCCGTTACGCGGCTCCGCCTAATCCAACTCTAAACCCTTTTCCTTATTCAAGGTCCCTAAACCCGCAACAAACTGAACCCTAAGAGGGTATTGGTGAACCCTGTCGTGGATGTAATTCAAAGATGGGGCACTGAACCTTAAGAGTAGGGTACTACATAAGACGGGACGGAAAAGGGTTTAGGGTTGGATTATGCGAACCCGATTCGCGACTCCGCCTAATCCAACCCTAAACCCTTTTCCTTATTCAAGGTCACTAAACCCGCAACAAACTGAACCCTAAGAGGGTATTGGTGAACCCTGTCGTGGATGTGATTCAAAGATGGGGCACTGAACCTTAAGAGTAGGGTACTGAATAAGACGGGACGGAAAAGGGTTTAGGGTTGGATTATGCGAACCCGATTCGCGGCTCCGCCTAATCCAACCCTAAACCCTTTTCCTTATTCAAGGTCACTAAACCCGCAACAAACTGAACCCGAACAGGGTATTGGTGAACCCTGTCGTGGATGTGATTCAAAGATGGGGCACTGAACCTTAAGAGTAGGGTACTGCATAAGACGGGACGGAAAAGGGTTTAGGGTTGGATTAGGCGGACCCGTTACGCGGCTCCGCCTAATCCAACCCTAAACCCTTTTCCTTATTCAAAATCACTAAACCCGCAACAAATTGAACCCTAAGAGGGTATTGGTGAACCCTGTCGTGGATGTGATTCAAAGATGGGGCACTGAACCTTAAGAGTAGGATACTGCATAAGACGGGACGGAAAAGGGTTTAGGGTTGGATTATGCGAACCCGATTCGCGGCTCCGCCTAATCCAACCCTAAACCCTTTTCCTTATTCAAGGTCACTAAACCCGCAACAAACTGAACCCTAAGAGGGTATTGATGAACCCTGTCGTGGATGTGATTCAAAGATGGGGCACTGAACCTTAAGAGTAGGGTACTGCATAAGACGGGACGGAAAAGGGTTTAGGGTTGGATTAAGCGAACCCGCTTCGCGGCTCCGCCTAATCCAACTCTAAACCCTTTTCCTTATTCAAGGTCCCTAAACCCGCAACAAACTGAACCCTAAGAGGGTATTGGTGAACCCTGTCGTGGATGTAATTCAAAGATGGGGCACTGAACCTTAAGACTAGGGTACTACATAAGACGGGACGGAAAAGGCTTTAGGGTTGGATTATGCGAACCCGATTCGCGACTCCGCCTAATCCAACCCTAAACCCTTTTCCTTATTCAAGGTCACTAAACCCGCAACAAACTGAACCCTAAGAGGGTATTGGTGAACCCTGTCGTGGATGTGATTCAAAGATGGGCACTGAACCTTAAGAGTAGGGTACTGAATAAGACGGGACGGAAAAGGGTTTAGGGTTGGATTATGCGAACCCGATTCGCGGCTCCGCCTAATCCAACCCTAAACCCTTTTCCTTATTCAAGGTCACTAAACCCGCAACAAACTGAACCCGAAGAGGGTATTGGTGAACCCTGTCGTGGATGTGATTCAAAGATGGGGCACTGAACCTTAAGAGTAGAGTACTGCATAAGACGGGACGGAAAAGGGTTTAGGGTTGGATTAGGCGGACCCGCTACGCGGCTCCGCCTAATCCAACCCTAAACCCTTTTCCTTATTAAAAATCACTAAACCTGCAACAAACTGAACCCTAAGAGGGTATTGGTGAGCCTGTCGTGGATGTGATTCAAAGATGGGGCACTGAACCTTAAGAGTAGGGTACTGCATAAGACGGGACGGAAAAGGGTTTAGGGTTGGATTAGGCGGACCCGCTACGCGGCTCCGCCTAATCCAACCCTAAACCCTTTTCCTTATTAAAAATCACTAAACCTGCAACAAACTGAACCCTAAGAGGGTATTGGTGAGCCTGTCGTGGATGTGATTCAAAGATGGGGCACTGAACCTTAAGAGTAGGGTACTGCATAAGACGGGACGGAAAAGGGTTTAGGGTTAGATTAGGCGGACCCGCTACGCGGCTCCGCCTAATCCAACCCTAAACCCTTTTCCTTATTAAAAATCACTAAACCCGCAACAAACTGAACCCTAAGAGGGTATTGGTGAGCCCTGTCGTGGATGTGATTCAAAGATGGGGCACTGAACCTTAAGAGTAGGGTACTGCATAAGACGGGACGGAAAAGGGTTTAGTGTTGGATTAGGCGGACCCGCATCGCGGCTCCGCCTAATCCAACCCTAAACCCTTTTCCTTATTCAAGGTCACTAAACCCGCAACAAACTGAACCCTAAGAGGGTATTGGTGAACCCTGTCGTGGATGTGATTCAAAGATCGAGCACTGAACCTTAAGAGTAGAGTACTGCATAAGACGGGACGGAAAAGGGTTTAAGGTTGGATTAGGCGAACCCTCTTCGCGGCTCCGCCTAATCCAACCCTAAACCTTTTCCTTATTCAAGGTCACTAAACCCGCAACAAACTGAACCCTAAGAGGGTATTGGTGAACCCTGTCGTGGATGTGATTCAAAGATGGGGCACTGAACCTTAAGAGTAGGGTACTGCATAAGACGGGACGGAAAAGGGTTTAGGGTTGGATTAAGCGAACCCGCTTCCCGGCTCCGCCTAATCCAACCCAAAACCCTTTTCCTTATTCAAGGTCCCTAAACCCGCAACAAACTGAACCCTAAGAGGGTATTGGTGAACCCTGTCGTGAATGTAATTCAAAGATGGGGCACTGAACCTTAAGAGTAGGGTACTACATAAGACGGGACGGAAAAGGGTTTAGGGTTGGATTATGCGAACCCGATTCGCGGCTCCGCCTAATCCAACCCTAAACCCTTTTCCTTATTCAAGGTCACTAAACCCGCAACAAACTGAACCCGAAGAGGGTATTGGTGAACCCTGTCGTGGATGTGATTCAAAGATGGGGCACTGAACCTTAAGAGTAGGGTACTGCATAAGACGGGACGGAAAAGGGTTTAGGGTTGGATTAGGCGGACCCGCATCGCGGCTCCGCCTAATCCAACCCTAAACCCTTTTCCTTATTCAAGGTCACTAAAGCCGCAACAAACTGAACCCTAAGAGGGTATTGGTGAACCCTGTCGTGGATGTGATTCAAAGATCGAGCACTGAACCTTAAGAGTAGAGTACTGCATAAGACGGGACGGAAAAGGGTTTAAGGTTGGATTAGGCGAACCCTCTTCGCGGCTCCGCCTAATCCAACCCTAAACCTTTTCCTTATTCAAGGTCACTAAACCCGCAACAAACTGAACCCTAAGAGGGTATTGGTGAACCCTGTCGTGGATGTGATTCAAAGATGGGGCACTGAACCTTAAGAGTAGGGTACTGCATAAGACGGGACGGAAAAGGGTTGAGGGTTGGATTAGGCGAACCCGCTTCGCGGCTCCGCCTAATCCAACCCTAAACCCTTTTCCTTATTCAAGGTCACTAAACCCGCAACAAACTGAACCCTAAGAGGGTATTGGTGAACCCTGTCGTGGATGTGATTCAAAGATGGGGCACTGAACCTTAAGAGTAGGGTACTACATAAGACGGGACGGAAAAGGGTTTAGAGTTGGATTATGCGAACCCGATTCGCGGCTCCGCCTAATCCAACCCTAAACCCTTTTCATTATTCAAGGTCCCTAAACCCGCAACAAACTGAACCCTAAGAGGGTATTGGTGAACCCTGTCGTGGATGTAATTCAAAGATGGGGCACTGAACCTTAAGAGTAGGGTACTACATAAGACGGGACGGAAAAGGGTTTAGGGTTGGATTATGCGAACCCGATTCGCGGCTCCGCCTAATCCAACCCTAAACCCTTTTCCTTATTCAAGGTCACTAAACCCGCAACAAACTGAACCCTAAGAGGGTATTGGTGAACCCTGTCGTGGATATAATTCAAAGATGGGGCACTGAACCTTAAGAGTAGGGTACTACATAAGACGGGACGGAAAAGGGTTTAGAGTTGGATTATGCGAACCCGATTCGCGGCTCCGCCTAATCCAACCCTAAACCCTTTTCCTTATTCAAGGTCACTAAACCCGCAACAAACTGAACCCTAAGAGGGTATTGGTGAACCCTGTCGTGGATATAATTCAAAGATGGGGCACTGAACCTTAAGAGTAGGGTACTACATAAGACGGGACGGAAAAGGGTTTAGAGTTGGATTATGCGAACCCGATTCGCGGCTCCGCCTAATCCAACCCTAAACCCTTTTCCTTATTCAAGGTCACTAAACCCGCAACAAACTGAACCCTAAGAGGGTATTGGTGAACCCTGTCGTGGATGTGATTCAAAGATGGGGCACTGAACCTTAAGAGTAGGGTACTGAATAAGACGGGACGGAAAAGGGTTTAGGGTTGGATTATGCGAACCCGATTCGCGGCTCCGCCAAATCCAACCCTAAACCCTTTTCCTTATTCAAGGTCACTAAACCCGCAACAAACTGAACCCGAAGAGGGTATTGGTGAACCCTGTCGTGGATGTGATTCAAAGATGGGGCACTGAACCTTAAGAGTAGGGTACTGCATAAGACGGGACGGAAAAGGGTTTAGGGTTGGATTAGGCGGACCCGTTACGCGGCTCCGCCTAATCCAACCCTAAACCCTTTTCCTTATTCAAAATCACTAAACCCGCAACAAATTGAACCCTAAGAGGGTATTGGTGAACCCTGTCGTGGATGTGATTCAAAGATGGGGCACTGAACCTTAAGAGTAGGGTACTGCATAAGACGGGACGGAAAAGGGTTGAGGGTTGGATTAGGCGAACCCGCTTCGCGGCTCCGCCTAATCCAACCCTAAACCCTTTTCCTTATTCAAGGTCACTAAACCCGCAACAAACTGAACCCTAAGAGGGTATTGGTGAACCCTGTCGTGGATGTGATTCAAAGATGGGGCACTGAACCTTAAGAGTAGGGTACTGCATAAGACGGGACGGAAAAGGGTTTAGGGTTGGATTAAGCGAACCCGCTTCGCGGCTCCGCCTAATCCAACTCTAAACCCTTTTCCTTATTCAAGGTCCCTAAACCCGCAACAAACTGAACCCTAAGAGGGTATTGGTGAACCCTGTCGTGGATGTAATTCAAAGATGGGGCACTGAACCTTAAGAGTAGGGTACTACATAAGACGGGACGGAAAAGGGTTTAGGGTTGGATTATGCGAACCCGATTCGCGACTCCGCCTAATCCAACCCTAAACCCTTTTCCTTATTCAAGGTCACTAAACCCGCAACAAACTGAACCCTGTCGTGGATGTATTTCAAAGATGGGGCACTGAACCTTAAGAGTAGGGTACTACATAAGACGGGACGGAAAAGGCTTTAGGGTTGGATTATGCGAACCCGATTCGCGACTCCGCCTAATCCAACCCTAAACCCTTTTCCTTATTCAAGGTCACTAAACCCGCAACAAACTGAACCCTAAGAGGGTATTGGTGAACCCTGTCGTGGATGTGATTCAAAGATGGGGCACTGAACCTTAAGAGTAGGGTACTGCATAAGACGGGACGGAAAAGGGTTTAGGGTTGGATTAAGCGAACCCGCTTCGCGGCTCCGCCTAATCCAACTCTAAACCCTTTTCCTTATTCAAGGTCCCTAAACCCGCAACAAACTGAACCCTAAGAGGGTATTGGTGAACCCTGTCGTGGATGTAATTCAAAGATGGGGCACTGAACCTTAAGAGTAGGGTACTACATAAGACGGGACGGAAAAGGGTTTAGGGTTGGATTATGCGAACCCGATTCGCGACTCCGCCTAATCCAACCCTAAACCCTTTTCCTTATTCAAGGTCACTAAACCCGCAACAAACTGAACCCTAAGAGGGTATTGGTGAACCCTGTCGTGGATGTGATTCAAAGATGGGGCACTGAACCTTAAGAGTAGGGTACTGAATAAGACGGGACGGAAAAGGGTTTAGGGTTGGATTATGCGAACCCGATTCGCGGCTCCGCCTAATCCAACCCTAAACCCTTTTCCTTATTCAAGGTCACTAAACCCGCAACAAACTGAACCCGAAGAGGGTATTGGTGAACCCTGTCGTGGATGTGATTCAAAGATGGGGCACTGAACCTTAAGAGTAGGGTACTACATAAGACGGGACGGAAAAGGGTTTAGGGTTGGATTAGGCGGACCCGTTACGCGGCTCCGCCTAATCCAACCCTAAACCCTTTTCCTTATTCAAAATCACTAAACCCGCAACAAATTGAACCCTAAGAGGGTATTGGTGAACCCTGTCGTGGATGTGATTCAAAGATGGGGCACTGAACCTTAAGAGTAGGGTACTGCATAAGACGGGACGGAAAAGGGTTGAGGGTTGGATTAGGCGAACTCGCTTCGCGGCTCCGCCTAATCCAACCCTAAACCCTTTTCCTTATTCAAGGTCACTAAACCCGCAACAAACTGAACCCTAAGAGGGTATTGGTGAACCCTGTCGTGGATGTGATTCAAAGATGGGGCACTGAACCTTAAGAGTAGGGTACTGCATAAGACGGGACGGAAAAGGGTTTAGTGTTGGATTAAGCGAACCCGCTTCGCGGCTCCGCCTAATCCAACTCTAAACCCTTTTCCTTATTCAAGGTCCCTAAACCCGCAACAAACTGAACCCTAAGAGGGTATTGGTGAACCCTGTCGTGGATGTAATTCAAAGATGGGGCACTGAACCTTAAGAGTAGGGTACTACATAAGACGGGACGGAAAAAGGTTTAGGGTTGGATTATGCGAACCCGATTCGCGACTCCGCCTAATCCAACCCTAAACTCTTTTCCTTATTCAAGGTCACTAAACCCGCAACAAACTGAACCCTAAGAGGGTATTGGTGAACCCTGTCGTGGATGTGATTCAAAGATGGGGCACTGAACCTTAAGAGTAGGGTACTGAATAAGACGGGACGGAAAAGGGTTTAGGGTTGGATTATGCGAACCCGATTCGCGGCTCCGCCTAATCCAACCCTAAACCCTTTTCCTTATTCAAGGTCACTAAACCCGCAACAAACTGAACCCGAAGAGGGTATTGGTGAACCCTGTCGTGGATGTGACTCAAAGATGGGGCACTGAACCTTAAGAGTAGGGTACTGCATAAGACGGGACGGAAAAGGGTTTAGGGTTGGATTAGGCGGACTCGTTACGCGGCTCCGCCTAATCCAACTCTAAACCCTTTTCCTTATTCAAAATCACTAAACCCGCAACAAATTGAACCCTAAAAGGGTATTGGTGAACCCTGTCGTGGATGTGATTCAAAGATGGGGCACTGAACCTTAAGAGTAGGGTACTGCATAAGACGGGACGGAAAAGGGTTGAGGGTTGGATTAGGCGAACCCGCTTCGCGGCTCCGCCTAATCCAACCCTAAACCCTTTTCCTTATTCAAGGTCACTAAACCCGCAACAAACTGAACCCTAAGAGGGTATTGGTGAACCCTGTCGTGGATGTGATTCAAAGATGGGGCACTGAACCTTAAGAGTAGGGTACTGCATAAGACGGGACGGAAAAGGGTTTAGGGTTGGATTAAGCGAACCCGCTTCGCGGCTCTGCCTAATCCAACTCTAAACCCTTTTCCTTATTCAAGGTCCCTAAACCCGCAACAAACTGAACCCTAAGAGGGTATTGGTGAACCCTGTCGTGGATGTAATTCAAAGATGGGGCACTGAACCTTAAGAGTAGGGTACTACATAAGACGGGACGGAAAAGGGTTTAGGGTTGGATTATGCGAACCCGATTCGCGACTCCGCCTAATCCAACCCTAAACCCTTTTCCTTATTCAAGGTCACTAAACCCGCAACAAACTGAACCCTAAGAGGGTATTGGTGAACCCTGTCGTGGATGTATTTCAAAGATGGGGCACTGAACCTTAAGAGTAGGGTACTACATAAGACGGGACGGAAAAGGGTTTAGGGTTGGATTATGCGAACCCGATTCGCGACTCCGCCTAATCCAACCCTAAACCCTTTTCCTTATTCAAGGTCACTAAACCCGCAACAAACTGAACCCTAAGAGGGTATTGGTGAACCCTGTCGTGGATGTGATTCAAAGATGGGGCACTGAACCTTAAGAGTAGGGTACTGCATAAGACGGGACGGAAAAGGGTTTAGGGTTGGATTAAGCGAACCCGCTTCGCGGCTCCGCCTAATCCAACTCTAAACCCTTTTCCTTATTCAAGGTCCCTAAACCCGCAACAAACTGAACCCTAAGAGGGTATTGGTGAACCCTGTCGTGGATGTAATTCAAAGATGGGGCACTGAACCTTAAGAGTAGGGTACTACATAAGACGGGACGGAAAAGGGTTTAGGGTTGGATTATGCGAACCCGATTCGCGACTCCGCCTAATCCAACCCTAAACCCTTTTCCTTATTCAAGGTCACTAAACCCGCAACAAACTGAACCCTAAGAGGGTATTGGTGAACCCTGTCGTGGATGTGATTCAAAGATGGGGCACTGAACCTTAAGAGTAGGGTACTGAATAAGACGGGACGGAAAAGGGTTTAGGGTTGGATTATGCGAACCCGATTCGCGGCTCCGCCTAATCCAACCCTAAACCCTTTTCCTTATTCAAGGTCACTAAACCCGCAACAAACTGAACCCGAAGAGGGTATTGGTGAACCCTGTCGTGGATGTGATTCAAAGATGGGGCACTGAACCTTAAGAGTAGGGTACTACATAAGACGGGACGGAAAAGGGTTTAGGGTTGGATTAGGCGGACCCGTTACGCGGCTCCGCCTAATCCAACCCTAAACCCTTTTCCTTATTCAAAATCACTAAACCCGCAACAAATTGAACCCTAAGAGGGTATTGGTGAACCCTGTCGTGGATGTGATTCAAAGATGGGGCACTGAACCTTAAGAGTAGGGTACTGCATAAGACGGGACGGAAAAGGGTTGAGGGTTGGATTAGGCGAACTCGCTTCGCGGCTCCGCCTAATCCAACCCTAAACCCTTTTCCTTATTCAAGGTCACTAAACCCGCAACAAACTGAACCCTAAGAGGGTATTGGTGAACCCTGTCGTGGATGTGATTCAAAGATGGGGCACTGAACCTTAAGAGTAGGGTACTGCATAAGACGGGACGGAAAAGGGTTTAGTGTTGGATTAAGCGAACCCGCTTCGCGGCTCCGCCTAATCCAACTCTAAACCCTTTTCCTTATTCAAGGTCCCTAAACCCGCAACAAACTGAACCCTAAGAGGGTATTGGTGAACCCTGTCGTGGATGTAATTCAAAGATGGGGCACTGAACCTTAAGAGTAGGGTACTACATAAGACGGGACGGAAAAAGGTTTAGGGTTGGATTATGCGAACCCGATTCGCGACTCCGCCTAATCCAACCCTAAACCCTTTTCCTTATTCAAGGTCACTAAACCCGCAACAAACTGAACCCTAAGAGGGTATTGGTGAACCCTGTCGTGGATGTGATTCAAAGATGGGGCACTGAACCTTAAGAGTAGGGTACTGAATAAGACGGGACGGAAAAGGGTTTAGGGTTGGATTATGCGAACCCGATTCGCGGCTCCGCCTAATCCAACCCTAAACCCTTTTCCTTATTCAAGGTCACTAAACCCGCAACAAACTGAACCCGAAGAGGGTATTGGTGAACCCTGTCGTGGATGTGATTCAAAGATGGGGCACTGAACCTTAAGAGTAGGGTACTGCATAAGACGGGACGGAAAAGGGTTTAGGGTTGGATTAGGCGGACTCGTTACGCGGCTCCGCCTAATCCAACTCTAAACCCTTTTCCTTATTCAAAATCACTAAACCCGCAACAAATTGAACCCTAAAAGGGTATTGGTGAACCCTGTCGTGGATGTGATTCAAAGATGGGGCACTGAACCTTAAGAGTAGGGTACTGCATAAGACGGGACGGAAAAGGGTTGAGGGTTGGATTAGGCGAACCCGCTTCGCGGCTCCGCCTAATCCAACCCTAAACCCTTTTCCTTATTCAAGGTCACTAAACCCGCAACAAACTGAACCCTAAGAGGGTATTGGTGAACCCTGTCGTGGATGTGATTCAAAGATGGGGCACTGAACCTTAAGAGTAGGGTACTGCATAAGACGGGACGGAAAAGGGTTTAGGGTTGGATTAAGCGAACCCGCTTCGCGGCTCTGCCTAATCCAACTCTAAACCCTTTTCCTTATTCAAGGTCCCTAAACCCGCAACAAACTGAACCCTAAGAGGGTATTGGTGAACCCTGTCGTGGATGTAATTCAAAGATGGGGCACTGAACCTTAAGAGTAGGGTACTACATAAGACGGGACGGAAAAGGGTTTAGGGTTGGATTATGCGAACCCGATTCGCGACTCCGCCTAATCCAACCCTAAACCCTTTTCCTTATTCAAGGTCACTAAACCCGCAACAAACTGAACCCTAAGAGGGTATTGGTGAACCCTGTCGTGGATGTATTTCAAAGATGGGGCACTGAACCTTAAGAGTAGGGTACTACATAAGACGGGACGGAAAAGGGTTTAGGGTTGGATTATGCGAACCCGATTCGCGACTCCGCCTAATCCAACCCTAAACCCTTTTCCTTATTCAAGGTCACTAAACCCGCAACAAACTGAACCCTAAGAGGGTATTGGTGAACCCTGTCGTGGATGTGATTCAAAGATGGGGCACTGAACCTTAAGAGTAGGGTACTGCATAAGACGGGACGGAAAAGGGTTTAGGGTTGGATTAAGCGAACCCGCTTCGCGGCTCCGCCTAATCCAACTCTAAACCCTTTTCCTTATTCAAGGTCCCTAAACCCGCAACAAACTGAACCCTAAGAGGGTATTGGTGAACCCTGTCGTGGATGTAATTCAAAGATGGGGCACTGAACCTTAAGAGTAGGGTACTACATAAGACGGGACGGAAAAGGGTTTAGGGTTGGATTATGCGAACCCGATTCGCGACTCCGCCTAATCCAACCCTAAACCCTTTTCCTTATTCAAGGTCACTAAACCCGCAACAAACTGAACCCTAAGAGGGTATTGGTGAACCCTGTCGTGGATGTGATTCAAAGATGGGGCACTGAACCTTAAGAGTAGGGTACTGAATAAGACGGGACGGAAAAGGGTTTAGGGTTGGATTATGCGAACCCGATTCGCGGCTCCGCCTAATCCAACCCTAAACCCTTTTCCTTATTCAAGGTCACTAAACCCGCAACAAACTGAACCCGAAGAGGGTATTGGTGAACCCTGTCGTGGATGTGATTCAAAGATGGGGCACTGAACCTTAAGAGTAGGGTACTGCATAAGACGGGACGGAAAAGGGTTTAGGGTTGGATTAGGCGGACCCGTTACGCGGCTCCGCCTAATCCAACCCTAAACCCTTTTCCTTATTCAAAATCACTAAACCCGCAACAAATTGAACCCTAAGAGGGTATTGGTGAACCCTGTCGTGGATGTGATTCAAAGATGGGGCACTGAACCTTAAGAGTAGGGTACTGCATAAGACGGGACGGAAAAGGGTTGAGGGTTGGATTAGGCGAACTCGCTTCGCGGCTCCGCCTAATCCAACCCTAAACCCTTTTCCTTATTCAAGGTCTCTAAACCCGCAACAAACTGAACCCTAAGAGGGTATTGGTGAACCCTGTCGTGGATGTGATTCAAAGATGGGGCACTGAACCTTAAGAGTAGGGTACTGCATAAGACGGGACGGAAAAGGGTTTAGGGTTGGATTAAGCGAACCCGCTTCGCGGCTCCGCCTAATCCAACTCTAAACCCTTTTCCTTATTCAAGGTCCCTAAACCCGCAACAAACTGAACCCTAAGAGGGTATTGGTGAACCCTGTCGTGGATGTAATTCAAAGATGGGGCACTGAACCTTAAGAGTAGGGTACTACATAAGACGGGACGGAAAAAGGTTTAGGGTTGGATTATGCGAACCCGATTCGCGACTCCGCCTAATCCAACCCTAAACCCTTTTCCTTATTCAAGGTCACTAAACCCGCAAAAAACTGAACCCTAAGAGGGTATTGGTGAACCCTGTCGTGGATGTGATTCAAAGATGGGGCACTGAACCTTAAGAGTAGGGTACTGAATAAGACGGGACGGAAAAGGGTTTAGGGTTGGATTATGCGAACCCGATTCGCGGCTCCGCCTAATCCAACCCTAAACCCTTTTCCTTATTCAAGGTCACTAAACCCGCAACAAACTGAACCCGAAGAGGGTATTGGTGAACCCTGTCGTGGATGTGATTCAAAGATGGGGCACTGAACCTTAAGAGTAGGGTACTGCATAAGACGGGACGGAAAAGGGTTTAGGGTTGGATTAGGCGGACTCGTTACGCGGCTCCGCCTAATCCAACCCTAAACCCTTTTCCTTATTCAAAATCACTAAACCCGCAACAAATTGAACCCTAAAAGGGTATTGGTGAACCCTGTCGTGGATGTGATTCAAAGATGGGGCACTGAACCTTAAGAGTAGGGTACTGCATAAGACGGGACGGAAAAGGGTTGAGGGTTGGATTAGGCGAACCCGCTTCGCGGCTCCGCCTAATCCAACCCTAAACCCTTTTCCTTATTCAAGGTCACTAAACCCGCAACAAACTGAACCCTAAGAGGGTATTGGTGAACCCTGTCGTGGATGTGATTCAAAGATGGGGCACTGAACCTTAAGAGTAGGGTACTGCATAAGACGGGACGGAAAAGGGTTTAGGGTTGGATTAAGCGAACCCGCTTCGCGGCTCTGCCTAATCCAACTCTAAACCCTTTTCCTTATTCAAGGTCCCTAAACCCGCAACAAACTGAACCCTAAGAGGGTATTGGTGAACCCTGTCGTGGATGTAATTCAAAGATGGGGCACTGAACCTTAAGAGTAGGGTACTACATAAGACGGGACGGAAAAGGGTTTAGGGTTGGATTATGCGAACCCGATTCGCGACTCCGCCTAATCCAACCCTAAACCCTTTTCCTTATTCAAGGTCACTAAACCCGCAACAAACTGAACCCTAAGAGGGTATTGGTGAACCCTGTCGTGGATGTGATTCAAAGATGGGCACTGAACCTTAAGATTAGGGTACTGAATAAGACGGGACGGAAAAGGGTTTAGGGTTGGATTATGCGAACCCGATTCGCGGCTCCGCCTAATCCAACCCTAAACCCTTTTCCTTATTCAAGGTCACTAAACCCGCAACAAACTGAACCCGAAGAGGGTATTGGTGAACCCTGTCGTGGATGTGATTCAAAGATGGGGCACTGAACCTTAAGAGTAGGGTACTGCATAAGACGGGACGGAAAAGGGTTTAGGGTTGGATTAGGCGGACCCGCTACGGGGCTCCGCCTAATCCAACCCTAAACCCTTTTCCTTATTAAAAATCACTAAACCCGCAACAAACTGAACCCTAAGAGGGTATTGGTGAG
Source organism: Agrostemma githago (assembly GCA_958450325.1). Classification (NCBI taxonomy): domain Eukaryota; kingdom Viridiplantae; phylum Streptophyta; class Magnoliopsida; order Caryophyllales; family Caryophyllaceae; genus Agrostemma; species Agrostemma githago. Next base: position 33,409,629 of record OY288252.1, read on the forward strand.
CCCTGTCGTGGATGTGATTCAAAGATGGGGCACTGAACCTTAAGAGTAGGGTACTGCATAAGACGGGACGGAAAAGGGTTTAGGGTTGGATTAGGCGGACCCGCGTCGCGGCTCCGCCTAATCCAACCCTAAACCCTTTTCCTTATTCAAGGTCACTAAACCCGCAACAAACTGAACCCTAAGAGGGTATTGGTGAACCCTGTCGTGGATGTGATTCAAAGATGGGGCACTGAACCTTAAGAGTAGGGTACTGCATAAGACGGGACGGAAAAGGGTTTAGGGTTGGATTAAGCGAACCCGCTTCGCGGCTCCGCCTAATCCAACCCAAAACCCTTTTCCTTATTCAAGGTCCCTAAACCCGCAACAAACTGAACCCTAAGAGGGTATTGGTGAACCCTGTCGTGAATGTAATTCAAAGATGGGGCATTGAACCTTAAGAGTAGGGTACTACATAAGACAGGACGGAAAAGGGTTTAGGGTTGGATTATGCGAACCCGATTCGCGGCTCCGCCTAATCCAACCCTAAACCCTTTTCCTTATTCAAGGTCACTAAACCCGCAACAAACTGAACCCGAAGAGGGTATTGGTGAACCCTGTCGTGGATGTAATTCAAAGATGGGGCACTGAACCTTAAGAGTAGGGTACTACATAAGACGGGACGGAAAAGGGTTTAGGGTTGGATTATGCGAACCCGATTCGCGACTCCGCCTAATCCAACCCTAAACCCTTTTCCTTATTCAAGGTCACTAAACCCGCAACAAACTGAACCCTAAGAGGGTATTGGTGAACCCTGTCGTGGATGTATTTCAAAGATGGGGCACTGAACCTTAAGAGTAGGGTACTACATAAGACGGGACGGAAAAGGGTTTAGGGTTGGATTATGCGAACCCGATTCGCGACTCCGCCTAATCCAACCCTAAACCCTTTTCCTTATTCAAGGTCACTAAACCCGCAACAAACTGAACCCTAAGAGGGTATTGGTGAACCCTGTCGTGGATGTGATTCAAAGATGGGGCACTGAACCTTAAGAGTAGGGTACTGAATAAGACGGGACGGAAAAGGGTTTAGGGTTGGATTATGCGAACCCGATTCGCGGCTCCGCCTAATCCAACCCTAAACCCTTTTCCTTATTCAAGGTCACTAAACCCGCAACAAACTGAACCCGAAGAGGGTATTGGTGAACCCTGTCGTGGATGTGATTCAAAGATGGGGCACTGAACCTTAAGAGTAGGGTACTGCATAAGACGGGACGGAAAAGGGTTTAGGGTTGGATTAGGCGGACCCGTTACGCGGCTCCGCCTAATCCAACCCTAAACCCTTTTCCTTATTCAAAATCACTAAACCCGCAACAAATTGAACCCTAAGAGGGTATTGGTGAACCCTGTCGTGGATGTGATTCAAAGATGGGGCACTGAACCTTAAGAGTAGGGTACTGCATAAGACGGGACGGAAAAGGGTTGAGGGTTGGATTAGGCGAACTCGCTTCGCGGCTCCGCCTAATCCAACCCTAAACCCTTTTCCTTATTCAAGGTCACTAAACCCGCAACAAACTGAACCCTAAGAGGGTATTGGTGAACCCTGTCGTGGATGTGATTCAAAGATGGGGCACTGAACCTTAAGAGTAGGGTACTGCATAAGACGGGACGGAAAAGGGTTTAGGGTTGGATTAAGCGAACCCGCTTCGCGGCTCCGCCTAATCCAACTCTAAACCCTTTTCCTTATTCAAGGTCCCTAAACCCGCAACAAACTGAACCCTAAGAGGGTATTGGTGAACCCTGTCGTGGATGTAATTCAAAGATGGGGCACTGAACCTTAAGAGTAGGGTACTACATAAGACGGGACGGAAAAAGGTTTAGGGTTGGATTATGCGAACCCGATTCGCGACTCCGCCTAATCCAACCCTAAACCCTTTTCCTTATTCAAGGTCACTAAACCCGCAAAAAACTGAACCCTAAGAGGGTATTGGTGAACCCTGTCGTGGATGTGATTCAAAGATGGGCACTGAACCTTAAGATTAGGGTACTGAATAAGACGGGACGGAAAAGGGTTTAGGGTTGGATTATGCGAACCCGATTCGCGGCTCCGCCTAATCCAACCCTAAACCCTTTTCCTTATTCAAGGTCACTAAACCCGCAACAAACTGAACCCGAAGAGGGTATTGGTGAACCCTGTCGTGGATGTGATTCAAAGATGGGGCACTGAACCTTAAGAGTAGGGTACTGCATAAGACGGGACGGAAAAGGGTTTAGGGTTGGATTAGGCGGACCCGCTACGGGGCTCCGCCTAATCCAACCCTAAACCCTTTTCCTTATTAAAAATCACTAAACCCGCAACAAACTGAACCCTAAGAGGGTATTGGTGAGCCCTGTCGTGGATGTGATTCAAAGATGGGGCACTGAACCTTAAGAGTAGGGTACTGCATAAGACGGGACGGAAAAGGGTTTAGGGTTGGATTAGGCGGACCCGCGTCGCGGCTCCGCCTAATCCAACCCTAAACCCTTTTCCTTATTCAAGGTCACTAAACCCGCAACAAACTGAACCCTAAGAGGGTATTGGTGAACCCTGTCGTGGATGTGATTCAAAGATGGGGCACTGAACCTTAAGAGTAGGGTACTGCATAAGACGGGACGGAAAAGGGTTTAGGGTTGGATTAAGCGAACCCGCTTCGCGGCTCCGCCTAATCCAACCCAAAACCCTTTTCCTTATTCAAGGTCCCTAAACCCGCAACAAACTGAACCCTAAGAGGGTATTGGTGAACCCTGTCGTGAATGTAATTCAAAGATGGGGCATTGAACCTTAAGAGTAGGGTACTACATAAGACGGGACGGAAAAGGGTTTAGGGTTGGATTATGCGAACCCGATTCGCGACTCCGCCTAATCCAACCCTAAACCCTTTTCATTATTCAAGGTCACTAAACCCGCAACAAACTGAACCCTAAGAGGGTATTGGTGAACCCTGTCGTGGATGTGATTCAAAGATGGGGCACTGAACCTTAAGAGTAGGGTACTGAATAAGACGGGACGGAAAAGGGTTTAGGGTTGGATTATGCGAACCCGATTCGCGGCTCCGCCTAATCCAACCCTAAACCCTTTTCCTTATTCAAGGTCACTAAACCCGCAACAAACTGAACCCTAAGAGGGTATTGGTGAACCCTGTCGTGAATGTAATTCAAAGATGGGGCATTGAACCTTAAGAGTAGGGTACTACATAAGACGGGACGGAAAAGGGTTTAGGGTTGGATTATGCGAACCCGATTCGCGACTCCGCCTAATCCAACCCTAAACCCTTTTCATTATTCAAGGTCACTAAACCCGCAACAAACTGAACCCTAAGAGGGTATTGGTGAACCCTGTCGTGGATGTGATTCAAAGATGGGGCACTGAACCTTAAGAGTAGGGTACTGAATAAGACGGGACGGAAAAGGGTTTAGGGTTGGATTATGCGAACCCGATTCGCGGCTCCGCCTAATCCAACCCTAAACCCTTTTCCTTATTCAAGGTCACTAAACCCGCAACAAACTGAACCCGAAGAGGGTATTGGTGAACCCTGTCGTGGATGTAATTCAAAGATGGGGCACTGAACCTTAAGAGTAGGGTACTACATAAGACGGGACGGAAAAGGGTTTAGGGTTGGATTATGCGAACCCGATTCGCGACTCCGCCTAATCCAACCCTAAACCCTTTTCCTTATTCAAGGTCACTAAACCCGCAACAAACTGAACCCTAAGAGGGTATTGGTGAACCCTGTCGTGGATGTATTTCAAAGATGGGGCACTGAACCTTAAGAGTAGGGTACTACATAAGACGGGACGGAAAAGGGTTTAGGGTTGGATTATGCGAACCCGATTCGCGACTCCGCCTAATCCAACCCTAAACCCTTTTCCTTATTCAAGGTCACTAAACCCGCAACAAACTGAACCCTAAGAGGGTATTGGTGAACCCTGTCGTGGATGTGATTCAAAGATGGGGCACTGAACCTTAAGAGTAGGGTACTGCATAAGACGGGACGGAAAAGGGTTTAGGGTTGGATTAAGCGAACCCGCTTCGCGGCTCCGCCTAATCCAACTCTAAACCCTTTTCCTTATTCAAGGTCCCTAAACCCGCAACAAACTGAACCCTAAGAGGGTATTGGTGAACCCTGTCGTGGATGTAATTCAAAGATGGGGCACTGAACCTTAAGAGTAGGGTACTACATAAGACGGGACGGAAAAGGGTTTAGGGTTGGATTATGCGAACCCGATTCGCGACTCCGTCTAATCCAACCCTAAACCCTTTTCATTATTCAAGGTCACTAAACCCGCAACAAACTGAACCCTAAGAGGGTATTGGTGAACCCTGTCGTGGATGTGATTCAAAGATGGGGCACTGAACCTTAAGAGTAGGGTACTGAATAAGACGGGACGGAAAAGGGTTTAGGGTTGGATTATGCGAACCCGATTCGCGGCTCCGCCTAATCCAACCCTAAACCCTTTTCCTTATTCAAGGTCACTAAACCCGCAACAAACTGAACCCGAAGAGGGTATTGGTGAACCCTGTCGTGGATGTGATTCAAAGATGGGGCACTGAACCTTAAGAGTAGGGTACTGCATAAGACGGGACGGAAAAGGGTTTAGGGTTGGATTAGGCGGACCCGTTACGCGGCTCCGCCTAATCCAACCCTAAACCCTTTTCCTTATTCAAAATCACTAAACCCGCAACAAATTGAACCCTAAGAGGGTATTGGTGAACCCTGTCGTGGATGTGATTCAAAGATGGGGCACTGAACCTTAAGAGTAGGGTACTGCATAAGACGGGACGGAAAAGGGTTGAGGGTTGGATTAGGCGAACTCGCTTCGCGGCTCCGCCTAATCCAACCCTAAACCCTTTTCCTTATTCAAGGTCACTAAACCCGCAACAAACTGAACCCTAAGAGGGTATTGGTGAACCCTGTCGTGGATGTGATTCAAAGATGGGGCACTGAACCTTAAGAGTAGGGTACTGCATAAGACGGGACGGAAAAGGGTTTAGGGTTGGATTAAGCGAACCCGCTTCGCGGCTCCGCCTAATCCAACTCTAAACCCTTTTCCTTATTCAAGGTCCCTAAACCCGCAACAAACTGAACCCTAAGAGGGTATTGGTGAACCCTGTCGTGGATGTAATTCAAAGATGGGGCACTGAACCTTAAGAGTAGGGTACTACATAAGACGGGACGGAAAAAGGTTTAGGGTTGGATTATGCGAACCCGATTCGCGACTCCGCCTAATCCAACCCTAAACCCTTTTCCTTATTCAAGGTCACTAAACCCGCAACAAACTGAACCCTAAGAGGGTATTGGTGAACCCTGTCGTGGATGTGATTCAAAGATGGGGCACTGAACCTTAAGAGTAGGGTACTGAATAAGACGGGACGGAAAAGGGTTTAGGGTTGGATTATGCGAACCCGATTCGCGGCTCCGCCTAATCCAACCCTAAACCCTTTTCCTTATTCAAGGTCACTAAACCCGCAACAAACTGAACCCGAAGAGGGTATTGGTGAACCCTGTCGTGGATGTGATTCAAAGATGGGGCACTGAACCTTAAGAGTAGGGTACTGCATAAGACGGGACGGAAAAGGGTTTAGGGTTGGATTAGGCGGACTCGTTACGCGGCTCCGCCTAATCCAACCCTAAACCCTTTTCCTTATTCAAAATCACTAAACCCGCAACAAATTGAACCCTAAAAGGGTATTGGTGAACCCTGTCGTGGATGTGATTCAAAGATGGGGCACTGAACCTTAAGAGTAGGGTACTGCATAAGACGGGACGGAAAAGGGTTGAGGGTTGGATTAGGCGAACCCGCTTCGCGGCTCCGCCTAATCCAACCCTAAACCCTTTTCCTTATTCAAGGTCACTAAACCCGCAACAAACTGAACCCTAAGAGGGTATTGGTGAACCCTGTCGTGGATGTGATTCAAAGATGGGGCACTGAACCTTAAGAGTAGGGTACTGCATAAGACGGGACGGAAAAGGGTTTAGGGTTGGATTAAGCGAACCCGCTTCGCGGCTCTGCCTAATCCAACTCTAAACCCTTTTCCTTATTCAAGGTCCCTAAACCCGCAACAAACTGAACCCTAAGAGGGTATTGGTGAACCCTGTCGTGGATGTAATTCAAAGATGGGGCACTGAACCTTAAGAGTAGGGTACTACATAAGACGGGACGGAAAAGGGTTTAGGGTTGGATTATGCGAACCCGATTCGCGACTCCGCCTAATCCAACCCTAAACCCTTTTCCTTATTCAAGGTCACTAAACCCGCAACAAACTGAACCCTAAGAGGGTATTGGTGAACCCTGTCGTGGATGTGATTCAAAGATGGGCACTGAACCTTAAGATTAGGGTACTGAATAAGACGGGACGGAAAAGGGTTTAGGGTTGGATTATGCGAACCCGATTCGCGGCTCCGCCTAATCCAACCCTAAACCCTTTTCCTTATTCAAGGTCACTAAACCCGCAACAAACTGAACCCGAAGAGGGTATTGGTGAACCCTGTCGTGGATGTGATTCAAAGATGGGGCACTGAACCTTAAGAGTAGGGTACTGCATAAGACGGGACGGAAAAGGGTTTAGGGTTGGATTAGGCGGACCCGCTACGGGGCTCCGCCTAATCCAACCCTAAACCCTTTTCCTTATTAAAAATCACTAAACCCGCAACAAACTGAACCCTAAGAGGGTATTGGTGAGCCCTGTCGTGGATGTGATTCAAAGATGGGGCACTGAACCTTAAGAGTAGGGTACTGCATAAGACGGGACGGAAAAGGGTTTAGGGTTGGATTAGGCGGACCCGCGTCGCGGCTCCGCCTAATCCAACCCTAAACCCTTTTCCTTATTCAAGGTCACTAAACCCGCAACAAACTGAACCCTAAGAGGGTATTGGTGAACCCTGTCGTGGATGTGATTCAAAGATGGGGCACTGAACCTTAAGAGTAGGGTACTGCATAAGACGGGACGGAAAAGGGTTTAGGGTTGGATTAAGCGAACCCGCTTCGCGGCTCCGCCTAATCCAACCCAAAACCCTTTTCCTTATTCAAGGTCCCTAAACCCGCAACAAACTGAACCCTAAGAGGGTATTGGTGAACCCTGTCGTGAATGTAATTCAAAGATGGGGCATTGAACCTTAAGAGTAGGGTACTACATAAGACAGGACGGAAAAGGGTTTAGGGTTGGATTATGCGAACCCGATTCGCGGCTCCGCCTAATCCAACCCTAAACCCTTTTCCTTATTCAAGGTCACTAAACCCGCAACAAACTGAACCCGAAGAGGGTATTGGTGAACCCTGTCGTGGATGTGATTCAAAGATGGGGCACTAAACCTTAAGAGTAGGGTACTGCATAAGACGGGACGGAAAAGGGTTTAGGGTTGGATTAGGCGGACCCGCTACGCGGCTCCGCCTAATCCAACCCTAAACCCTTTTCCTTATTAAAAATCACTAAACCCGCAACAAACTGAACCCTAAGAGGGTATTGGTGAGCCCTGTCGTGGATGTGATTCAAAGATTGGGCACTGAACCTTAAGAGTAGGGTACTACATAAGACGGGACGGAAAAGGGTTTAGGGTTGGATTATGCGAACCCGATTCGCGACTCCGCCTAATCCAACCCTAAACCCTTTTCCTTATTCAAGGTCACTAAACCCGCAACAAACTGAACCCTAAGAGGGTATTGGTGAACCCTGTCGTGGATGTGATTCAAAGATGGGCACTGAACCTTAAGAGTAGGGTACTGAATAAGACGGGACGGAAAAGGGTTTAGGGTTGGATTATGCGAACCCGATTCGCGGCTCCGCCTAATCCAACCCTAAACCCTTTTCCTTATTCAAGGTCACTAAACCCGCAACAAACTGAACCCTAAGAGGGTATTGGTGAACCCTGTCGTGAATGTAATTCAAAGATGGGGCATTGAACCTTAAGAGTAGGGTACTACATAAGACGGGACGGAAAAGGGTTTAGGGTTGGATTATGCGAACCCGATTCGCGGCTCCGCCTAATCCAACCCTAAACCCTTTTCCTTATTCAAGGTCACTAAACCCGCAACAAACTGAACCCGAAGAGGGTATTGGTGAACCCTGTCGTGGATGTGATTCAAAGATGGGGCACTGAACCTTAAGAGTAGGGTACTGCATAAGACGGGACGGAAAAGGGTTTAGGGTTGGATTAAGCGAACCCGCTTCGCGGCTCTGCCTAATCCAACTCTAAACCCTTTTCCTTATTCAAGGTCCCTAAACCCGCAACAAACTGAACCCTAAGAGGGTATTGGTGAACCCTGTCGTGGATGTAATTCAAAGATGGGGCACTGAACCTTAAGAGTAGGGTACTACATAAGACGGGACGGAAAAGGGTTTAGGGTTGGATTATGCGAACCCGATTCGCGACTCCGCCTAATCCAACCCTAAACCCTTTTCCTTATTCAAGGTCACTAAACCCGCAACAAACTGAACCCTAAGAGGGTATTGGTGAACCCTGTCGTGGATGTGATTCAAAGATGGGCACTGAACCTTAAGATTAGGGTACTGAATAAGACGGGACGGAAAAGGGTTTAGGGTTGGATTATGCGAACCCGATTCGCGGCTCCGCCTAATCCAACCCTAAACCCTTTTCCTTATTCAAGGTCACTAAACCCGCAACAAACTGAACCCGAAGAGGGTATTGGTGAACCCTGTCGTGGATGTGATTCAAAGATGGGGCACTGAACCTTAAGAGTAGGGTACTGCATAAGACGGGACGGAAAAGGGTTTAGGGTTGGATTAGGCGGACCCGCTACGGGGCTCCGCCTAATCCAACCCTAAACCCTTTTCCTTATTAAAAATCACTAAACCCGCAACAAACTGAACCCTAAGAGGGTATTGGTGAGCCCTGTCGTGGATGTGATTCAAAGATGGGGCACTGAACCTTAAGAGTAGGGTACTGCATAAGACGGGACGGAAAAGGGTTTAGGGTTGGATTAGGCGGACCCGCGTCGCGGCTCCGCCTAATCCAACCCTAAACCCTTTTCCTTATTCAAGGTCACTAAACCCGCAACAAACTGAACCCTAAGAGGGTATTGGTGAACCCTGTCGTGGATGTGATTCAAAGATGGGGCACTGAACCTTAAGAGTAGGGTACTGCATAAGACGGGACGGAAAAGGGTTTAGGGTTGGATTAAGCGAACCCGCTTCGCGGCTCCGCCTAATCCAACCCAAAACCCTTTTCCTTATTCAAGGTCCCTAAACCCGCAACAAACTGAACCCTAAGAGGGTATTGGTGAACCCTGTCGTGAATGTAATTCAAAGATGGGGCATTGAACCTTAAGAGTAGGGTACTACATAAGACAGGACGGAAAAGGGTTTAGGGTTGGATTATGCGAACCCGATTCGCGGCTCCGCCTAATCCAACCCTAAACCCTTTTCCTTATTCAAGGTCACTAAACCCGCAACAAACTGAACCCGAAGAGGGTATTGGTGAACCCTGTCGTGGATGTGATTCAAAGATGGGGCACTAAACCTTAAGAGTAGGGTACTGCATAAGACGGGACGGAAAAGGGTTTAGGGTTGGATTAGGCGGACCCGCTACGCGGCTCCGCCTAATCCAACCCTAAACCCTTTTCCTTATTAAAAATCACTAAACCCGCAACAAACTGAACCCTAAGAGGGTATTGGTGAGCCCTGTCGTGGATGTGATTCAAAGAAGAGGCACTAAACCTTAAGAGTAGGGTACTGCATAAGACGGGACGGAAAAGGGTTTAGGGTTGGATTAGGCGGACCCGTTACGCGGCTCCGCCTAATCCAACCCTAAACCTTTTCCTTATTCAAGGTCACTAAACCCGCAACAAACTGAACCCTAAGAGGGTATTGGTGAACCCTGTCGTGGATGTGATTCAAAGATGGGGCACTGAACCTTAAGAGTAGGGTACTGAATAAGACGGGACGGAAAAGGGTTTAGGGTTGGATTATGCGAACCCGATTCGCGGCTCCGCCTAATCCAACCCTAAACCCTTTTCCTTATTCAAGGTCACTAAACCCGCAACAAACTGAACCCGAAGAGGGTATTGGTGAACCCTGTCGTGGATGTGATTCAAAGATGGGGCACTGAACCTTAAGAGTAGGGTACTGCATAAGACAGGACGGAAAAGGGTTTAGGGTTGGATTAGGCGGACCCGTTACGCGGCTCCGCCTAATCCAACACTAAACCCTTTTCCTTATTCAAAATCACTAAACCCGCAACAAATTGAACCCTAAGAGGGTATTGGTGAACCCTGTCGTGGATGTGATTCAAAGATGGGGCACTGAACCTTAAGAGTAGGGTACTGCATAAGACGGGACGGAAAAGGGTTTAGGGTTGGATTAGGCGGACCCGCTACGGGGCTCCGCCTAATCCAACCCTAAACCCTTTTCCTTATTAAAAATCACTAAACCCGCAACAAACTGAACCCTAAGAGGGTATTGGTGAGCCCTGTCGTGGATGTGATTCAAAGATGGGGCACTGAACCTTAAGAGTAGGGTACTGCATAAGACGGGACGGAAAAGGGTTTAGGGTTGGATTAGGCGGACCCGCGTCGCGGCTCCGCCTAATCCAACCCTAAACCCTTTTCCTTATTCAAGGTCACTAAACCCGCAACAAACTGAACCCTAAGAGGGTATTGGTGAACCCTGTCGTGGATGTGATTCAAAGATGGGGCACTGAACCTTAAGAGTAGGGTACTGCATAAGACGGGACGGAAAAGGGTTTAGGGTTGGATTAAGCGAACCCGCTTCGCGGCTCCGCCTAATCCAACCCAAAACCCTTTTCCTTATTCAAGGTCCCTAAACCCGCAACAAACTGAACCCTAAGAGGGTATTGGTGAACCCTGTCGTGAATGTAATTCAAAGATGGGGCATTGAACCTTAAGAGTAGGGTACTACATAAGACAGGACGGAAAAGGGTTTAGGGTTGGATTATGCGAACCCGATTCGCGGCTCCGCCTAATCCAACCCTAAACCCTTTTCCTTATTCAAGGTCACTAAACCCGCAACAAAATGAACCCGAAGAGGGTATTGGTGAGCCCTGTCGTGGATGTGATTCAAAGATGGGCACTGAACCTTAAGAGTAGGGTACTGAATAAGACGGGACGGAAAAGGGTTTAGGGTTGGATTATGCGAACCCGATTCGCGGCTCCGCCTAATCCAACCCTAAACCCTTTTCCTTATTCAAGGTCACTAAACCCGCAACAAACTGAACCCGAAGAGGGTATTGGTGAACCCTGTCGTGGATGTGATTCAAAGATGGGGCACTGAACCTTAAGAGTAGGGTACTGCATAAGACGGGACGGAAAAGGGTTTAGGGTTGGATTAGGCGGACCCGCTACGGGGCTCCGCCTAATCCAACCCTAAACCCTTTTCCTTATTAAAAATCACTAAACCCGCAACAAACTGAACCCTAAGAGGGTATTGGTGAGCCCTGTCGTGGATGTGATTCAAAGATGGGGCACTGAACCTTAAGAGTAGGGTACTGCATAAGACGGGACGGAAAAGGGTTTAGGGTTGGATTAGGCGGACCCGCGTCGCGGCTCCGCCTAATCCAACCCTAAACCCTTTTCCTTATTCAAGGTCACTAAACCCGCAACAAACTGAACCCTAAGAGGGTATTGGTGAACCCTGTCGTGGATGTGATTCAAAGATGGGGCACTGAACCTTAAGAGTAGGGTACTGCATAAGACGGGACGGAAAAGGGTTTAGGGTTGGATTAAGCGAACCCGCTTCGCGGCTCCGCCTAATCCAACCCAAAACCCTTTTCCTTATTCAAGGTCCCTAAACCCGCAACAAACTGAACCCTAAGAGGGTATTGGTGAACCCTGTCGTGAATGTAATTCAAAGATGGGGCATTGAACCTTAAGAGTAGGGTACTACATAAGACAGGACGGAAAAGGGTTTAGGGTTGGATTATGCGAACCCGATTCGCGGCTCCGCCTAATCCAACCCTAAACCCTTTTCCTTATTCAAGGTCACTAAACCCGCAACAAAATGAACCCGAAGAGGGTATTGGTGAGCCCTGTCGTGGATGTGATTCAAAGATGGGCACTGAACCTTAAGAGTAGGGTACTGAATAAGACGGGACGGAAAAGGGTTTAGGGTTGGATTATGCGAACCCGATTCGCGGCTCCGCCTAATCCAACCCTAAACCCTTTTCCTTATTCAAGGTCACTAAACCCGCAACAAACTGAACCCGAAGAGGGTATTGGTGAACCCTGTCGTGGATGTGATTCAAAGATGGGGCACTGAACCTTAAGAGTAGGGTACTGCATAAGACGGGACGGAAAAGGGTTTAGGGTTGGATTAGGCGGACCCGCTACGGGGCTCCGCCTAATCCAACCCTAAACCCTTTTCCTTATTAAAAATCACTAAACCCGCAACAAACTGAACCCTAAGAGGGTATTGGTGAGCCCTGTCGTGGATGTGATTCAAAGATGGGGCACTGAACCTTAAGAGTAGGGTACTGCATAAGACGGGACGGAAAAGGGTTTAGGGTTGGATTAGGCGGACCCGCGTCGCGGCTCCGCCTAATCCAACCCTAAACCCTTTTCCTTATTCAAGGTCACTAAACCCGCAACAAACTGAACCCTAAGAGGGTATTGGTGAACCCTGTCGTGGATGTGATTCAAAGATGGGGCACTGAACCTTAAGAGTAGGGTACTGCATAAGACGGGACGGAAAAGGGTTTAGGGTTGGATTAAGCGAACCCGCTTCGCGGCTCCGCCTAATCCAACCCAAAACCCTTTTCCTTATTCAAGGTCCCTAAACCCGCAACAAACTGAACCCTAAGAGGGTATTGGTGAACCCTGTCGTGAATGTAATTCAAAGATGGGGCATTGAACCTTAAGAGTAGGGTACTACATAAGACGGGACGGAAAAGGGTTTAGGGTTGGATTATGCGAACCCGATTCGCGGCTCCGCCTAATCCAACCCTAAACCCTTTTCCTTATTCAAGGTCACTAAACCCGCAACAAACTGAACCCGAAGAGGGTATTGGTGAACCCTGTCGTGGAGGTGATTCAAAGATGGGGCACTGAACCTTAAGAGTAGGGTACTGCATAAGACGGGACGGAAAAGGGTTTAGGGTTGGATTAGGCGGACCCGCTACGCGGCTCCGCCTAATCCAACCCTAAACACTTTTCCTTATTAAAAATCACTAAACCCGCAACAAACTGAACCCTAAGAGGGTATTGGTGAGCCCTGTCGTGGATGTGATTCAAAGAAGGGGCACTAAACCTTAAGAGTAGGGTACTGCATAAGACGGGACGGAAAAGGGTTTAGGGTTGGATTAGGCGGACCCGTTACGCGGCTCCGCCTAATCCAACCCTAAACCTTTTCCTTATTCAAGGTCACTAAACCCGCAACAAACTGAACCCTAAGAGGGTATTGGTGAACCCTGTCGTGGATGTGATTCAAAGATGGGGCACTGAACCTTAAGAGTAGGGTACTGAATAGGACGGGACGGAAAAGGGTTTAGGGTTGGATTATGCGAACCCGATTCGCGGCTCCGCCTAATCCAACCCTAAACCCTTTTCCTTATTCAAGGTCACTAAACCCGCAACAAACTGAACCCGAAGAGGGTATTGGTGAACCCTGTCGTGGATGTGATTCAAAGATGGGGCACTGAACCTTAAGAGTAGGGTACTGCATAAGACAGGACGGAAAAGGGTTTAGGGTTGGATTAGGCGGACCCGTTACGCGGCTCCGCCTAATCCAACACTAAACCCTTTTCCTTATTCAAAATCACTAAACCCGCAACAAATTGAACCCTAAGAGGGTATTGGTGAACCCTGTCGTGGATGTGATTCAAAGATGGGGCACTGAACCTTAAGAGTAGGGTACTGCATAAGACGGGACGGAAAAGGGTTGAGGGTTGGATTAGGCGAACCCGCTTCGCGGCTCCGCCTAATCCAACCCTAAACCCTTTTCCTTATTCAAGGTCACTAAACCCGCAACAAACTGAACTCTAAGAGGGTATTGGTGAACCCTGTCGTGGATGTGATTCAAAGATGGGACACTGAACCTTAAGAGTAGGGTACTGCATAAGACGGGACGGAAAAGGGTTTAGGGTTGGATTAAGCGAACCCGCTTCGCGGATCCGCCTAATCCAACTCTAAACCCTTTTCCTTATTCAAGGTCCCTAAACCCGCAACAAACTGAACTCTAAGAGGGTATTGGTGAACCCTGTCGTGGATGTGATTCAAAGATGGGGCACTGAACCTTAAGAGTAGGGTACTGCATAAGACGGGACGGAAAAGGGTTTAGGGTTGGATTAAGCGAACCCGTTTCGCGGCTCCGCCTAATCCAACCCAAAACCCTTTTCCTTATTCAAGGTCCCTAAACCCGCAACAAACTGAACCCTAAGAGGGTATTGGTGAACCCTGTCGTGAATGTAATTCAAAGATGGGGCACTGAACCTTAAGAGTAGGGTACTACATAAGACGGGACGGAAAAGGGTTTAGGGTTGGATTATGCGAACCCGATTCGCGGCTCCGCCTAATCCAACCCTAAACCCTTTTCCTTATTCAAGGTCACTAAACCCGCAACAAACTGAACCCTAAGAGGGTATTGGTGAACCCTGTCGTGGATATAATTCAAAGATGGGGCACTGAACCTTAAGAGTAGGGTACTACATAAGACGGGACGGAAAAGGGTTTAGAGTTGGATTATGCGAACCCGATTCGCGGCTCCGCCTAATCCAACCCTAAACCCTTTTCCTTATTCAAGGTCACTAAACCCGCAACAAACTGAACCCTAAGAGGGTATTGGTGAACCCTGTCGTGGATGTGATTCAAAGATGGGGCACTGAACCTTAAGAGTAGGGTACTGCATAAGACGGGACAGAAAAGGGTTTAGGGTTGGATTAGGCGGACCCGCGTCGCGGCTCCGCCTAATCCAACCCTAAACCCTTTTCCTTATTCAAGGTCACTAAACCCGCAACAAACTGAACCCTAAGAGGGTATTGGTGAACCCTGTCGTGGATGTGATTCAAAGATGGAGCACTGAACCTTAAGAGTAGAGTACTGCATAAGACGGGACGGAAAAGGGTTTAGGGTTGGATTAAGCGAACCCGCTTCGCGGCTCCGCCTAATCCAACCCTAAACCCTTTTCCTTATTCAAGGTCCCTAAACCCGCAACAAACTGAACCCTAAGAGGGTATTGGTGAACCCTGTCGTGAATGTAATTCAAAGATGGGGCACTGAACCTTAAGAGTAGGGTACTACATAAGACGGAACGGAAAAGGGTTTAGGGTTGGATTATGCGAACTCGATTCGCGGCTCCGCCTAATCCAACCCTAAACCCTTTTCCTTATTCAAGGTCACTAAACCCGCAACATACTGAATCCTAAGAGGGTATTGGTGAACCCTGTCGTGGATGTAATTCAAAGATGGGGCACTGAACCTTAAGAGTAGGGTACTACATAAGACGGGACGGAAAAGGGTTTAGGGTTGGATTATGCGAACCCGATTCGCGGCTCCGCCTAATCCAACCCTAAACCCTTTTCCTTATTCAAGTTCACTAAACCCGCAACAAACTGAACCCTAAGAGGGTATTGGTGAACCCTGTCGTGGATGTGATTCAAAGATGGGGCACTGAACCTTAAGAGTAGGGTACTGCAAAAGACGGGACAGAAAAGGGTTTAGGGTTGGATTAGGCGGACCCGCGTCGCGGCTCCGCCTAATCCAACCCTAAACCCTTTTCCTTATTCAAGGTCACTAAACCCGCAACAAACTGAACCCTAAGAGGGTATTGGTGAACCCTGTCGTGGATGTGATTCAAAGATGGGGCACTGAACCTTAAGAGTAGGGTACTGCATAAGACGGGACGGAAAAGGGTTTAGAATTGGATTAAGCGAACCCGCTTCGCGGCTCCGCCTAATCCAACCCTAAACCCTTTTCCTTATTCAAGGTCCCTAAACCCGCAACAAACTGGGTATTGGTGAACCCTGTCGTGAATGTAATTCAAAGATGGGGCACTGAACCTTAAGAGTAGGGTACTACATAAGACGGGACGGAAAAGGGTTTAGGGTTGGATTATGCGAACCCGATTCGCGGCTCCGCCTAATCCAACCCTAAACCCTTTTCCTTATTCAAGGTCACTAAACCCGCAACAAACTGAACCCTAAGAGGGTATTGGTGAACCCTGTCGTGGATGTAATTCAAAGATGGGGCACTGAACCTTAAGAGTAGGGTACTGCATAAGACGGGACGGAAAAGGGTTTAGGGTTGGATTATGCGAACCCGATTCGCGGCTCCGCCTAATCCAACCCTAAACCCTTTTCCTTATTCAAGGTCACTAAACCCGCAACAAACTGAACCCTAAGAGGGTATTGGTGAACCCTGTCGTGGATGTAATTCAAAGATGGGGCACTGAACCTTAAGAGTAGGGTACTACATAAGACGGGACGGAAAAGGGTTTAGAGTTGGATTATGCGAACCCGATTCGCGGCTCCGCCTAATCCAACCCTAAACCCTTTTCCTTATTCAAGGTCACTAAACCCGCAACAAACTGAACCCTAAGAGGGTATTGGTGAACCCTGTCGTGGATGTGATTCAAAGATGGGGCACTGAACCTTAAGAGTAGGGTACTGAATAAGACGGGACGGAAAAGGGTTTAGGGTTGGATTAGGCGAACCCGCTTCGCGGCCCCGCCTAATCCAACCCTAAACCCTTTTCCTTATTCAAGGTCACTAAACCCGCAACAAACTGAACCCTAAAAGGGTATTGGTGAACCCTGTCGTGGATGTGATTCAAAGATGGGGCACTGAACCTTAAGAGTAGGGTACTGCATAAGACGGGACGGAAAAGGGTTTAGGGTTGGATTAGCAGAACCCGATTCGCGGCTCCGCCAAATCCAACCCTAAACCCTTTTCCTTATTCAAGGACGGAAAAGGGTTTGGGTTGGATTAGGCGGACCCGCGTCGCGGATCCGCCTAATCCAACCCCAAACCCTTTTCCTTATTCAAGGTCACTAAACCTGCAACAAACTGAACCCTAAGAGGGTATTGGTGAACCCTGTCGTGGATGTGATTCAAAGATGGGGCACTGAACCTTAAGAGTAGGGTACTGCATAAGACGGGACGGAAAAGGGTTTAGGATTGGATTAGGCGAACCCGCTTCACGGCTCCGCCTAATCCAACCCTAAACTCTTTTCTTTATTCAAGGTCACTAAACCCGCAACAAACTGAACCCTATGAGGGTACTGGTGAACCCTGCCGTAGATGTGATTCAAAGATGGGGCACTGAACCTTAAGAGTAGGGTACTGCATAAGACGGGACAGAAAAGGGTTTTGGGTTGGATTAAGCGACCCCGCTTCGCGGCTCCGCCTAATCCAGCCCTAAATTCTTTTCCTTATTCAAGGTCACTAAACCCGCAACAAACAGAACCCTAAGAGGGTATTGGTGAACCCTGTCGTGGATGTGATTCAAAGATGGGGCACTGAACCTTAAGAGTAGGGTACTGCATAAGACGGGACGGAAAAGGGTTTAGGGTTGGATTAAGCGAACCCGCTTCGCGGCTCCGCCTAATCCAACCCAAAACCCATTTCCTTATTCAAGGTCC
This sequence comes from Agrostemma githago, assembly GCA_958450325.1. Classification (NCBI taxonomy): domain Eukaryota; kingdom Viridiplantae; phylum Streptophyta; class Magnoliopsida; order Caryophyllales; family Caryophyllaceae; genus Agrostemma; species Agrostemma githago. The sequence continues at coordinate 33,427,185 of OY288252.1, forward strand.
CTAAACCCGCAACAAACTGAACCCTAAGAGGGTATTGGTGAACCCTGTCGTGAATGTAATTCAAAGATGGGGCACTGAATCTTAAGAGTAGGGTACTACATAAGACGGGATGGAAAAGGGTTTAGGGTTGGATTATGCGAACCCGATTCGCGGCTCCGCCTAATCCAACCCTAAACCCTTTTCCTTATTCAAGGTCACTAAACCCGCAACAAACTGAACCCTAAGAGGGTATTGGTGAACCCTGTCGTGGATATAATTCAAAGATGGGGCACTGAACCTTAAGAGTAGGGTACTACATAAGACGGGACGGAAAAGGGTTTAGAGTTGGATTATGCGAACCCGATTCGCGGCTCCGCCTAATCCAACCCTAAACCCTTTTCCTTATTCAAGGTCACTAAACCCGCAACAAACTGAACCCTAAGAGGGTATTGGTGAACCCTGTCGTGGATGTGATTCAAAGATGGGGCACTGAACCTTATGAGTAGGGTACTGCATAAGACGGGACGGAAAAGGATTTAGGGTTGGATTAGGCGGACCCGCGTCGCGGCTCCGCCTAATCCAACCCTAAACCCTTTTCCTTATTCAAGGTCACTAAACTCGCAACAAACTGAACCCTAAGAGGGTATTGGTGAACCCTGTCGTGGATGTGATTCAAAGATGGAGCACTGAACCTTAAGAGTAGAGTACTGCATAAGACGGGACGGAAAAGTGTTTAGGGTTGGATTAGGCGAACCCTCTTCGCAGCTCCGCCTAATCCAACCCTAAACCTTTTCCTTATTCAAGGTCACTAAACCCGCAACAAACTGAACCCTAAGAGGGTATTGGTGAACCCTGTCGTGGATGTGATTCAAAGATGGGGCACTGAACCTTAAGAGTAGGGTACTGCATAAGACGGGACGGAAAAGGGTTTAGAATTGGATTAAGCGAACCCGCTTCGCGGCTCTGCCTAATCCAACCCTAAACCCTTTTCCTTATTCAAGGTCCCTAAACCCGCAACAAACTGGGTATTGGTGAACCCTGTCGTGAATGTAATTCAAAGATGGGGCACTGAACCTTAAGAGTAGGGTACTACATAAGACGGGACGGAAAAGGGTTTAGGGTTGGATTATGCGAACCCGATTCGCGGCTCCGCCTAATCCAACCCTAAACCCTTTTCCTTATTCAAGGTCACTAAACCCGCAACAAACTGAACCCTAAGAGGGTATTGGTGAACCCTGTCGTGGATGTAATTCAAAGATGGGGCACTGAACCTTAAGAGTAGGGTACTACATAAGACGGGACGGAAAAGGGTTTAGAGTTGAATTATGCGAACCCGATTCGCGGCTCCGCCTAATCCAACCCTAAACTCTTTTCCTTATTCAAGGTCACTAAACCCGCAACAAACTGAACCCTAAGAGGGTATTGGTGAACCCTGTCGTGGATGTGATTCAAAGATGGGGCACTGAACCTTAAGAGTAGGGTACTGAATAAGACGGGACGGAAAAGGGTTTAGGGTTGGATTAGGCGAACCCGCTTCGCGGCCCCGCCTAATCCAACCCTAAACCCTTTTCCTTATTCAAGGTCACTAAACCCGCAACAAACTGAACCCTAAGAGGGTATTGGTGAACCCTGTCGTGGATGTGATTCAAAGATGGGGCACTGAACCTTAAGAGTAGGGTACTGCATAAGACGGGACGGAAAAGGGTTTAGGGTTGGATTAGGAGAACCCGATTCGCGGCTCCGCCAAATCCAACCCTAAACCCTTTTCCTTATTCAAGGTCACTAAACCCGCAACAAACTGAACCCTAAGAGGGTATTGGTGAACCCTGTCGTGGATGTGATTCAAAGATGGGGCACTGAACCTTAAGAGTAGGGTACTGAATAAGACGGGACGGAAAAGGGTTTAGGGTTGGATTAGGCGAACCCGCTTCACGGCTCCGCCTAATCCAACCCTAAACTCTTTTCTTTATTCAAGGTCACTAAACCCGCAACAAACTGAACCCTATGAGGGTACTGGTGAACCCTGCCGTAGATGTGTTTCAAAGATGGGGCACTGAACCTTAAGAGTAGGGTACTGCATAAGACGGGACAGAAAAGGGTTTTGGGTTGGATTAAGCGACCCCGCTTCGCGGCTCCGCCTAATCCAGCCCTAAACTCTTTTCCTTATTCAAGGTCACTAAACCCGCAACAAACTGAACCCTAAGAGGGTATTGGTGAACCCTGTCGTGGATGTGATTCAAAGATGGGGCACTGAACCTTAAGAGTAGGTTACTGCATAAGACGGGACAGAAAAGGGTTTAGGGTTGGATTAGGCGAACCCGCTTCGCGCCTCCGCCTAATCCAACTCTAAACCCTTTTCCTTATTCAAGGTCACTAAACCCGCAACAAACTGAACCCTAAGAGGGTATTGGTGAACCCTGTCGTGGATGTGATTCAAAGATGGGGCACTGAACCTTAAGAGTAGGGTACTGCATAAGACGGGACGGAAAAGGGTTTAGGGTTGGATTAGGCGAACCCGCTTCGCGGCTCCGCCAAATCCAACCCTAAACCCTTTTCCTTATTCAAGGTCACTAAACCCGCAACAAACTGAACCCTAAGAGGGTATTGGTGAACCCTGTCGTGGATGTGATTCAAAGATGGGGCACTGAACCTTAAGAGTAGGGTACTGCATAAGACGGGACGGAAAAGGGTTTAGGGTTGGATTAGGCGAACCCGCTTCACGGCTCCGCCTAATCCAACCCTAAACTCTTTTCTTTATTCAAGGTCACTAAACCCGCAACAAACTGAACCCTATGAGGGTACTGGTGAACCCTGCCGTAGATGTGATTCAAAGATGGGGCACTGAACCTTAAGAGTAGGGTACTGCATAAGACGGGACAGAAAAGGGTTTTGGGTTGGATTAAGCGACCCCGCTTCGCGGCTCCGCCTAATCCAGCCCTAAACTCTTTTCCTTATTCAAGGTCACTAAACCCGCAACAAACTGAACCCTAAGAGGGTATTGGTGAACCCTGTCGTGGATGTGATTCAAAGATGGGGCACTGAACCTTAAGAGTAGGGTACTGAATAAGACGGGACGGAAAAGAGTTTAGGGTTGGATTAGGCGAACCCGCTTCACGGCTCCGCCTAATCCAACCCTAAACTCTTTTCTTTATTCAAGGTCACTAAACCCGCAACAAACTGAACCCTATGAGGGTACTGGTGAACCCTGCCGTAGATGTGTTTCAAAGATGGGGCACTGAACCTTAAGAGTAGGGTACTGCATAAGACGGGACAGAAAAGGGTTTTGGGTTGGATTAAGCGACCCCGCTTCGCGGCTCCGCCTAATCCAGCCCTAAACTCTTTTCCTTATTCAAGGTCACTAAACCCGCAACAAACTGAACCCTAAGAGGGTATTGGTGAACCCTGTCGTGGATGTGATTCAAAGATGGGGCACTGAACCTTAAGAGTAGGGTACTGCATAAGACGGGACAGAAAAGGGTTTAGGGTTGGATTAGGCGAACCCGCTTCGCGCCTCCGCCTAATCCAACCCTAAACCCTTTTCCTTATTCAAGGTCACTAAACCCGCAACAAACTGAACCCTAAGAGGGTATTGGTGAACCCTCTCGTGGATGTGATTCAAATATGGGGCACTGAACCTTAAGAGTAGGGTACTGCATAAGACGGGACGGAAAAGGGTTTAGGGTTGGATTAAGCGAACCCGCTTTGCAGCTCCGCTAATCCAACCCTAAACCCTTTTCCTTATTCAAGGTCCCTAAACCCGCAACAAACTGAACCCAAAGAGGGTATTGGTGAACCCTGTCAGGGATGTAATTCAAAGATGGGGCACTGAACCTTAAGAGTAGGGTACTACATAAGACGGGACGGAAAAGGGTTTAGAGTTGGATTATGCGAACCCGATTCGAGGCTCCGCCTAATCCAACCCTAAACCCTTTTCCTTACTCAAGGTCACTAAATCCGCAACAAACTGAACCCGAAGAGGGTATTGGTGAACCCTGTCGTGGATGTGATTCAAAGATGGGGCACTGAACCTTAAGAATAGGGTACTGCATAAGACGGGACGGAAAAGGGTTTAGGGTTGGATTAGGCGGACCCGCTACGCGGCTCCGCCTAATCCAACCCTAAACCCTTTTCCTTATTCAAGGTCACTAAACCCGCAACAAACTGAACCCTAAGAGAGTATTGGTGAACCCTGTCGTGGATATAATTCAAAGATGGGGCACTGAACCTTAAGAGTAGGGTACTACATAAGACGGGACGGAAAAGGGTTTAGAGTTGGATTATGCGAACCCGATTCGCGGCTCCGCCTAATCCAACCCTAAACCCTTTTCCTTATTCAAGGTCACTAAACCCGCAACAAACTGAACCCTAAGAGGGTATTGGTGAACCCTGTCGTGGATGTGATTCAAAGATGGGGCACTGAACCTTAAAAGTAGGGTACTGCATAAGACGGGACGGAAAAGGGTTTAGGGTTGGATTAGGCGGACCCGCGTCGCGGCTCCGCCTAATCCAACCCTAAACCCTTTTCCTTATTCAAGGTCACTAAACTCGCAACAAACTGAACCCTAAGAGGGTATTGGTGAACCCTGTCGTGGATGTGATTCAAAGATGGAGCACTGAACCTTAAGAGTAGAGTACTGCATAAGACGGGACGGAAAAGGGTTTAGGGTTGGATTAAGCGAACCCGCTTCGCGGCTCCGCCTAATCCAACCCTAAACCCTTTTCCTTATTCAAGGTCCCTAAACCCGCAACAAACTGAACCCTAAGAGGGTATTGGTGAACCCTGTCGTGAATGTAATTCAAAGATGGGGCACTGAACCTTAAGAGTAGGGTACTACATAAGACGGGACGGAAAAGGGTTTAGGGTTGGATTATGCGAACCCGATTCGCGGCTCCGCCTAATCCAACCCTAAACCCTTTTCCTTATTCAAGGTCACTAAACCCGCAACAAACTGAACCCTAAGAGGGTATTGGTGAACCCTGTCGTGGATGTAATTCAAAGATGGGGCACTGAACCTTAAGAGTAGGGTACTACATAAGACGGGACGGAAAAGGGTTTAGAGTTGAATTATGCGAACCCGATTCGCGGCTCCGCCTAATCCAACCCTAAACCCTTTTCCTTATTCAAGGTCACTAAACCCGCAACAAACTGAACCCTAAGAGGGTATTGGTGAACCCTGTCGTGGATGTGATTCAAAGATGGGGCACTGAACCTTAAGAGTAGGGTACTGAATAAGACGGGACGGAAAAGGGTTTAGGGTTGGATTAGGCGAACCCGCTTCGCGGCCCCGCCTAATCCAACCCTAAACCCTTTTCCTTATTCAAGGTCACTAAACCCGCAACAAACTGAACCCTAAGAGGGTATTGGTGAACCCTGTCGTGGATGTGATTCAAAGATGGGGCACTGAACCTTAAGAGTAGGGTACTGCATAAGACGGGACGGAAAAGGGTTTAGGGTTGGATTAGGAGAACCCGATTCGCGGCTCCGCCAAATCCAACCCTAAACCCTTTTCCTTATTCAAGGTCACTAAACCCGCAACAAACTGAACCCTAAGAGGGTATTGGTGAACCCTGTCGTGGATGTGATTCAAAGATGGGGCACTGAACCTTAAGAGTAGGGTACTGAATAAGACGGGACGGAAAAGAGTTTAGGGTTGGATTAGGCGAACCCGCTTCACGGCTCCGCCTAATCCAACCCTAAACTCTTTTCTTTATTCAAGGTCACTAAACCCGCAACAAACTGAACCCTATGAGGGTACTGGTGAACCCTGCCGTAGATGTGTTTCAAAGATGGGGCACTGAACCTTAAGAGTAGGGTACTGCATAAGACGGGACAGAAAAGGGTTTTGGGTTGGATTAAGCGACCCCGCTTCGCGGCTCCGCCTAATCCAGCCCTAAACTCTTTTCCTTATTCAAGGTCACTAAACCCGCAACAAACTGAACCCTAAGAGGGTATTGGTGAACCCTGTCGTGGATGTGATTCAAAGATGGGGCACTGAACCTTAAGAGTAGGGTACTGCATAAGACGGGACAGAAAAGGGTTTAGGGTTGGATTAGGCGAACCCGCTTCGCGCCTCCGCCTAATCCAACCCTAAACCCTTTTCCTTATTCAAGGTCACTAAACCCGCAACAAACTGAACCCTAAGAGGGTATTGGTGAACCCTCTCGTGGATGTGATTCAAATATGGGGCACTGAACCTTAAGAGTAGGGTACTGCATAAGACGGGACGGAAAAGGGTTTAGGGTTGGATTAAGCGAACCCGCTTTGCAGCTCCGCTAATCCAACCCTAAACCCTTTTCCTTATTCAAGGTCCCTAAACCCGCAACAAACTGAACCCAAAGAGGGTATTGGTGAACCCTGTCAGGGATGTAATTCAAAGATGGGGCACTGAACCTTAAGAGTAGGGTACTACATAAGACGGGACGGAAAAGGGTTTAGAGTTGGATTATGCGAACCCGATTCGAGGCTCCGCCTAATCCAACCCTAAACCCTTTTCCTTACTCAAGGTCACTAAATCCGCAACAAACTGAACCCGAAGAGGGTATTGGTGAACCCTGTCGTGGATGTGATTCAAAGATGGGGCACTGAACCTTAAGAATAGGGTACTGCATAAGACGGGACGGAAAAGGGTTTAGGGTTGGATTAGGCGGACCCGCTACGCGGCTCCGCCTAATCCAACCCTAAACCCTTTTCCTTATTCAAGGTCACTAAACCCGCAACAAACTGAACCCTAAGAGAGTATTGGTGAACCCTGTCGTGGATATAATTCAAAGATGGGGCACTGAACCTTAAGAGTAGGGTACTACATAAGACGGGACGGAAAAGGGTTTAGAGTTGGATTATGCGAACCCGATTCGCGGCTCCGCCTAATCCAACCCTAAACCCTTTTCCTTATTCAAGGTCACTAAACCCGCAACAAACTGAACCCTAAGAGGGTATTGGTGAACCCTGTCGTGGATGTGATTCAAAGATGGGGCACTGAACCTTAAAAGTAGGGTACTGCATAAGACGGGACGGAAAAGGGTTTAGGGTTGGATTAGGCGGACCCGCGTCGCGGCTCCGCCTAATCCAACCCTAAACCCTTTTCCTTATTCAAGGTCACTAAACTCGCAACAAACTGAACCCTAAGAGGGTATTGGTGAACCCTGTCGTGGATGTGATTCAAAGATGGAGCACTGAACCTTAAGAGTAGAGTACTGCATAAGACGGGACGGAAAAGGGTTTAGGGTTGGATTAGGCGAACCCTCTTCGCAGCTCCGCCTAATCCAACCCTAAACCTTTTCCTTATTCAAGGTCACTAAACCCGCAACAAACTGAACCCTAAGAGGGTATTGGTGAACCCTGTCGTGGATGTGATTCAAAGATGGGGCACTGAACCTTAAGAGTAGGGTACTGCATAAGACGGGACGGAAAAGGGTTTAGGGTTGGATTAAGCGAACCCGCTTCGCGGCTCCGCCTAATCCAACCCTAAACCCTTTTCCTTATTCAAGGTCCCTAAACCCGCAACAAACTGAACCCTAAGAGGGTATTGGTGAACCCTGTCGTGAATGTAATTCAAAGATGGGGCACTGAACCTTAAGAGTAGGGTACTACATAAGACGGGACGGAAAAGGGTTTAGGGTTGGATTATGCGAACCCGATTCGCGGCTCCGCCTAATCCAACCCTAAACCCTTTTCCTTATTCAAGGTCACTAAACCCGCAACAAACTGAACCCTAAGAGGGTATTGGTGAACCCTGTCGTGGATGTAATTCAAAGATGGGGCACTGAACCTTAAGAGTAGGGTACTACATAAGACGGGACGGAAAAGGGTTTAGAGTTGAATTATGCGAACCCGATTCGCGGCTCCGCCTAATCCAACCCTAAACCCTTTTCCTTATTCAAGGTCACTAAACCCGCAACAAACTGAACCCTAAGAGGGTATTGGTGAACCCTGTCGTGGATGTGATTCAAAGATGGGGCACTGAACCTTAAGAGTAGGGTACTGAATAAGACGGGACGGAAAAGGGTTTAGGGTTGGATTAGGCGAACCCGCTTCGCGGCCCCGCCTAATCCAACCCTAAACCCTTTTCCTTATTCAAGGTCACTAAACCCGCAACAAACTGAACCCTAAGAGGGTATTGGTGAACCCTGTCGTGGATGTGATTCAAAGATGGGGCACTGAACCTTAAGAGTAGGGTACTGCATAAGACGGGACGGAAAAGGGTTTAGGGTTGGATTAGGAGAACCCGATTCGCGGCTCCGCCAAATCCAACCCTAAACCCTTTTCCTTATTCAAGGTCACTAAACCCGCAACAAACTGAACCCTAAGAGGGTATTGGTGAACCCTGTCGTGGATGTGATTCAAAGATGGGGCACTGAACCTTAAGAGTAGGGTACTGAATAAGACGGGACGGAAAAGAGTTTAGGGTTGGATTAGGCGAACCCGCTTCACGGCTCCGCCTAATCCAACCCTAAACTCTTTTCTTTATTCAAGGTCACTAAACCCGCAACAAACTGAACCCTATGAGGGTACTGGTGAACCCTGCCGTAGATGTGTTTCAAAGATGGGGCACTGAACCTTAAGAGTAGGGTACTGCATAAGACGGGACAGAAAAGGGTTTTGGGTTGGATTAAGCGACCCCGCTTCGCGGCTCCGCCTAATCCAGCCCTAAACTCTTTTCCTTATTCAAGGTCACTAAACCCGCAACAAACTGAACCCTAAGAGGGTATTGGTGAACCCTGTCGTGGATGTGATTCAAAGATGGGGCACTGAACCTTAAGAGTAGGGTACTGCATAAGACGGGACAGAAAAGGGTTTAGGGTTGGATTAGGCGAACCCGCTTCGCGCCTCCGCCTAATCCAACCCTAAACCCTTTTCCTTATTCAAGGTCACTAAACCCGCAACAAACTGAACCCTAAGAGGGTATTGGTGAACCCTCTCGTGGATGTGATTCAAATATGGGGCACTGAACCTTAAGAGTAGGGTACTGCATAAGACGGGACGGAAAAGGGTTTAGGGTTGGATTAAGCGAACCCGCTTCGCGGCTCCGCCAAATCCAACCCTAAACCCTTTTCCTTATTCAAGGTCACTAAACCCGCAACAAACTGAACCCTAAGAGGGTATTGGTGAACCCTGTCGTGGATGTGATTCAAAGATGGGGCACGGAACCTTAAGAGTAGGGTACTGCATAAGACGGGACGGAAAAGGGTTTAGGGTTGGATTAAGCGAACCCGCTTTGCAGCTCCGCTAATCCAACCCTAAACCCTTTTCCTTATTCAAGGTCCCTAAACCCGCAACAAACTGAACCCAAAGAGGGTATTGGTGAACCCTGTCAGGGATGTAATTCAAAGATGGGGCACTGAACCTTAAGAGTAGGGTACTACATAAGACGGGACGGAAAAGGGTTTAGAGTTGGATTATGCGAACCCGATTCGAGGCTCCGCCTAATCCAACCCTAAACCCTTTTCCTTACTCAAGGTCACTAAATCCGCAACAAACTGAACCCGAAGAGGGTATTGGTGAACCCTGTCGTGGATGTGATTCAAAGATGGGGCACTGAACCTTAAGAATAGGGTACTGCATAAGACGGGACGGAAAAGGGTTTAGGGTTGGATTAGGCGGACCCGCTACGCGGCTCCGCCTAATCCAACCCTAAACCCTTTTCCTTATTCAAAATCACTAAACCCGCAACAAACTGAACCCTAAGAGGGTATTGGTGAACCCTGTCGTGGATGTGATTCAAAGATGGGGCACTGAACCTTAAGAGTAGGGTACTGCATAAGACGGGACGGAAAAGGGTTTAGGGTTGGATTAAGCGAACCCGCTTCGCGGCTCCGCCTAATCCAACCCTAAACCCTTTTCCTTATTCAAGGTCCCTGAACCCGCAACAAACTGAACCCTATGAGGGTATTGGTGAACCCTGTCGTGGATGTAATTCAAAGATGGGGCACTGAACCTTAAGAGTAGGGTACTACATAAGACGGGACGGAAAAGGGTTTAGAATTGGATTATGCGAACCCGATTCGCGGCTCCGCCTAATCCAACCCTAAACCCTTTTACTTATTGAAGGTCACTAAACCCGCAACAAATTGAACCCTAAGAGGGTATTGGTGAACCCTGTCGTGGATGTGATTCAAAGATGGGGCACTGAACCTTAAGAGTAGGGTACTGAATAAGACGGGACGGAAAAGGGTTTAGGGTTGGATTAGGCGAACCCGCTTCGCGGCCCCGCCTAATCCAACCCTAAACCCTTTTCCTTATTCAATGTCACTAAACCCGCAACAAACTGAACCCTAAGAGGGTATTGGTGAACCCTGTCGTGGATGTGATTCAAAGATGGGGCACTGAGCCTTAAGAGTAGGGTAGGTACTGCATAAGACGGGACGGAAAAGGTTTTAGGGTTGGATTAGGAGAACCCGATTCGCGGCTCCGCCAAATCCAACCCTAAACCCTTTTCCTTATTCAAGGACGGAAAAGGGTTTAGGGGTGGATTAGGCGGACCCGCGTCGCGGATCCGCCTAATCCAACCCCAAACCCTTTTCCTTATTCAAGGTCACTAAACCCGCAACAAACTGAACCCTAAGAGGGTATTGGTGAACCCTGTCGTGGATGTGATTCAAAGATGGGGCACTGAACCTTAAGAGTAGGGTACTGCATAAGACGGGACGGAAAAGGTTTTAGGGTTGGATTAGGAGAACCCGATTCGCGGCTCCGCCAAATCCAACCCTAAACCCTTTTCCTTATTCAAGGACGGAAAAGGGTTTCGGGGTGGATTAGGCGGACCCGCGTCGCGGATCCGCCTAATCCAACCCCAAACCCTTTTCCTTATTCAAGGTCACTAAACCCGCAACAAACTGAACCCTAAGAGGGTATTGGTGAACCCTGTCGTGGATGTGATTCAAAGATGGGGCACTGAACCTTAAGAGTAGGGTACTGCATAAGACGGGACGGAAAATGGTTTAGGGTTGGATTATGCGAACCCGATTCGTGGCTCCGCCTAATCCAACGCTAAACCCTTTTCCTTATTCAAGGTCACTAAACCCGCAACAAACTGAACCCTAAGAGGGTATTGGTGAACCCTGTCGTGGATGTGATTCAAAGATGGGGCACTGAACCTTAAGAGTAGGGTACTGAATAAGACGGGACGGAAAAGGGTTTAGGGTTGGATTATGCGAACCCGATTCGCGGCTCCGCCTAATCCAACCCTAAACCCTTTTCCTTATTCAAGGTCACTAAACTCGCAACAAACTGAACCCGAAGAGGGTATTGGTGAACCCTGTCGTGGATGTGATTCAAAGATGGGGCACTGAACCTTAAGAGTAGGGTACTGCATAAGACGGGACGGAAAAGGGTTTAGGGTTGGATTAGGCGGACCCGCTACGCGGCTCCGCCTAATCCAACCCTAAACCCTTTTCCTTATTCAAAATCACTAAACCCGCAACAAACTGAACCCTAAGAGGGTATTGGTGAACCCTGTCGTGGATGTGATTCAAAGATGGGGCACTGAACCTTAAGAGTAGGGTACTGCATAAGACGGGACGGAAAAGGGTTTAGGGTTGGATTAGGCGGACCCGCTACGCGGCTCCGCCAAATCCAACCCTAAACCCTTTTCCTTATTCAAAATCACTAAACCCGCAACAAACTGAACCCTAAGAGGGTATTGGTGAACCCTGTCGTGGATGTCATTCAAAGATGGGGCACTGAACCTTAAGAGTAGGGTACTGCATAAGACGGGACGGAAAAGGGTTTAGGGTTGGATTAGGCGAACCCGCTTCGCGCCTCCGCCTAATCCAACCCCAAACCCTTTTCTTTATTCGAGGTCACTAAACCCGCAACAAACTGAACCCTAAGAGGGTATTGGTGAACCCTGTCGTGGATGTGATTCAAAGATGGGGCACTGAACCTTAAGAGTAGGGTACTGCATAAGACGGGACGGAAAAGGGTTTAGGGTTGGATTAGGCGAACCCGCTTCGCGGCTCCGCCTAATCCAACCTTAAACCCTTTTCCTTATTCAAGGTCACTAAACCCGCAACAAACTGAACCCTATGAGGGTATTGGTGAACCCTGCCGTAGATGTGATTCAAAGATGGGGTACTGAACCTTTAGAGTAGGGTACTGCATAAGACGGGACATAAAAGGCTTTTGGGTTGGATTAAGCGAACCCGCTTCGCGGCTCCGCCTAATCCAGCCCTAAACCCTTTTCCTTATTCAAGGTCACTAAACACGCAACAAACTGAACCCGAAGAGGGTATTGGTGAACCCTGTCGTGGATGTGATTCAAAGATGGGACACTGAACCTTAAGAGTAGGGTACTGCATAAGACGGGACGGAAAAGGGTTTAGGGTTGGATTAGGCGGACCCGCTACGCGGCTCCGCCTAATCCAACCCTAAACCCTTTTCCTTATTCAAAATCACTAAACCCGCAACAAACTGAACCCTAAGAGGGTATTGGTGAACCCTGTCGTGGATGTGATTCAAAGATGGGGCACTGAACCTTAAGAGTAGGGTACTGAATAAGACGGGACGGAAAAGGGTTTAGGGTTGGATTAGGCGAACCCGCTTCGCGCCTCCGCCTAATCCAACCCCAAACCCTTTTCCTTATTCAAGGTCACTAAACCCGCAACAAACTGAACCCGAAGAGGGTATTGGTGAACCCTGTCGTGGATGTGATTCAAAGATGGGGCACTGAACCTTAAGAGTAGGGTACTGCATAAGACGGGACGGAAAGGGTTTAGGGTTGGATTAGGCGGACCCGCTACGCGGCTCCGCCTAATCCAACCCTAAACCCTTTTCCTTATTCAAAATCACTAAACCCGCAACAAACTGAACCCTAAGAAGGTATTGGTGAACCCTGTCGTGGATGTGATTCAAAGATGGGGCACTGAACCTTAAGAGTAGGGTACTGCATAAGACGGGACGGAAAAGGGTTTAGGGTTGGATTAGGCGAACCCGCTTCGCGCCTCCGCCTAATCCAACCCCAAACCCTTTTCCTTATTCAAGGTCACTAAACCCGCTACAAACTGAACCCTAAGAGGGTATTGGTGAACCCTGTCGTGGATGTGATTCAAAGATGGGCCACTGAACCTTAAGAGTAGGGTACAACATAAGACGGGACGGAAAAGGGTTTAGGGTTGGATTAGGCCGAGCCGCGAACCCTAAACCCTTTTCCTTATTCAAGGTCACTAAACCCGCAACAAACTGAACCCTAAGAGGGTATTGGTGAACCCTGTCGTGGATGTGATTCAAAGATGGGGCACTGAACCTTAAGAGTAGGGTAGGGTACTGTATAAGACGGGACGGAAAAGGTTTTAGGGTTGGATTAGGAGAACCCGATTCGCGGCTTCCCCAAATCCAACCCTAAACCCTTTTCCTTATTCAAGGACGGAAAAGGGTTTAGGGGTGGATTAGGCGGACCCGCGTCGCGGATCCGCCTAATCCAACCCCAAACCCTTTTCCTTATTCAAGGTCACTAAACCCGCAACAAACTGAACCCTAAGAGGGTATTGGTGAACCCTGTCGTGGATGTGATTCAAAGATGGGGCACTGAACCTTAAGAGTAGGGTACTGCATAAGACGGGACGGAAAAGGGTTTAGGGTTGGATTAGGCGAACCCGCTTCGCGGCTCCGCCTAATCCAACCCTAAACCCTTTTCCTTATTCAAGGTCACTAAACCCGCAACAAACTGAACCCTAAGAGGGTATTGGTGAACCATGCCGTAGATGTGATTCAAAGATGGGGCACTAAACCTTAAGAGTAGGGTACTACATAAGACGGGAAAGAAAAGGGTTTTGGGTTGGATTAAGCGAACCCGCTTCGCGGCTCCGCCTAATCCAGCCCTAAACCCTTTTCCTTATTCAAGGTTACTAAACCCGCAACAAACTGAACCCTAAGAGGGTATTGGTGAACCCTGTCGTGGATGTGATTCAAAGAAGGGGCACTGAACCTTAAGATTAGGGTACTGCAAAAGACGGGACGGAAAATGGTTTAGGGTTGGATTATCCGAACCCGATTCGCGGCTCCGCCTAATCCAACGCTAAACCCTTTTCCTTATTCAAGGTCACTAAACCCGCAACAAACTGAACCCTAAGAGGGTATTGGTGAACCCTGTCGTGGATGTGATTCAAAGATGGGGCACTGAACCTTAAGAGTAGGGTACTGAATAAGACGGGACGGAAAAGGGTTTAGGGTTGGATTATGCGAACCCGATTCGCGGCTCCGCCTAATCCAACCGTAAACCCTTTTCCTTATTCAAGGTCACTAAACTCGCAACAAACTGAACCCGAAGAGGGTATTGGTGAACCCTGTCGTGGATGTGATTCAAAGATGGGGCACTGAACCTTAAGAGTAGGGTACTGCATAAGACGGGACGGAAAAGGGTTTAGGGTTGGATTAGGCGGACCCGCTACGCGGCTCCGCCTAATCCAACCCTAAACCCTTTTCCTTATTCAAAATCACTAAACCCGCAACAAACTGAACCCTAAGAGGGTATTGGTGAACCCTGTCGTGGATGTGATTCAAAGATGGGGCACTGAACCTTAAGAGTAGGGTACTGCATAAGACGGGACGGAAAAGGGTTTAGGGTTGGATTAGGCGAACCCGCTTCGCGCCTCCGCCTAATCCAACCCCAAACCCTTTTCCTTATTCAAGGTCACTAAACCCGCATCAAACTGAACCCTAAGAGGGTATTGGTGAACCCTGTCGTGGATGTGATTCAAAGATGGGGCACTGAACCTTAAAAGTAGGGTACTGCATAAGACGGGACGGAAAAGGGTTTAGGGTTGGATTAGGCGAACCCGCTTCGCGGCTCCGCCTAATCCAACCCTAAACCCTTTTCCTTATTCAAGGTCACTAAACCCGCAACCATCTGAACCCTATGAGGGTATTGGTGAACCCTGCCGTAGATGTGATTCAAAGATGGGGCACTGAACCTTAAGAGTAGGGTACTGCATAAGACGGGACATAAAAGGGTTTTGGGTTGGATTAAGCGAACCCGCTTCGCGGCTCCGCCTAATCCAGCCCTAAACCCTTTTCCATATTCAAGGTCACTAAACCCGCAACAAACTGAACCCGAAGAGGGTATTGGTGAACCCTGTCGTGGATGTGATTCAAAGATGGGGCACTGAACCTTAAGAGTAGGGTACTGCATAAGACGGGACGGAAAAGGGTTTAGGGTTGGATTAGGCGAACCCGCTTCGCGGCTCCGCCTAATCCAACCCTAAACCCTTTTCCTTATTCAAGGTCACTAAACCCGCAACAAACTGAACCCTATGAGGGTATTGGTGAACCCTGCCGTAGATGTGATTCAAAGATGGGGCACTGAACCTTAAGAGTAGGGTACTGCATAAGACGGGACATAAAAGGGTTTTGGGTTGGATTAAGCGAACCCGCTTCGCGGCTCCGCCTAATCCAGCCCTAAACCCTTTTCCTTATTCAAGGTCACTAAACCCGCAACAAACTGAACCCGAAGAGGGTATTGGTGAACCATGCCGTAGATGTGATTCAAAGATGGGGCACTGAACCTTAAGAGTAGGGTACTACATAAGACGGGAAAGAAAAGGGTTTTGGGTTGGATTAAGCGAACCCGCTTCGCGGCTCCGCCTAATCCAGCCCTAAACCCTTTTCCTTATTCAAGGTTACTAAACCCGCAACAAACTGAACCCTAAGAGGGTATTGGTGAACCCTGTCGTGGATGTGATTCAAAGAAGGGGCACTGAACCTTAAGATTAGGGTACTGCAAAAGACGGGATGGAAAATGGTTTAGGGTTGGATTATCCGAACCCGATTCGCGGCTCCGCCTAATCCAACGCTAAACCCTTTTCCTTATTCAAGGTCACTAAACCCGCAACAAACTGAACCCTAAGAGGGTATTGGTGAACCCTGTCGTGGATGTGATTCAAAGATGGGGCACTGAACCTTAAGAGTAGGGTACTGAATAAGACGGGACGGAAAAGGGTTTAGGGTTGGATTATGCGAACCCGATTCGCAGCTCCGCCTAATCCAACCGTAAACCCTTTTCCTTATTCAAGGTCACTAAACTCGCAACAAACTGAACCCGAAGAGGGTATTGGTGAACCCTGTCGTGGATGTGATTCAAAGATGGGGCACTGAACCTTAAGAGTAGGGTACTGCATAAGACGGGACGGAAAAGGGTTTAGGGTTGGATTAGGCGGACCCGCTACGCGGCTCCGCCTAATCCAACCCTAAATCCTTTTCCTTTTTCAAAATCACTAAACCCGCAACAAACCGAACCCTAAGAGGGTATTGGTGAACCCTGTCGTGGATGTGATTCAAAGATGGGGCACTGAACCTTAAGAGTAGGGTACTGCATAAGACGGGACGGAAAAGGGTTTAGAGTTGGATTATGCGAACCCGATTCGCGGCTCCGCCTAATCCAACCCTAAACCCTTTTCCTTACTCAAGGTCACTAAACCCGCAACAAACTGAACCCGAAGAGGGTATTGGTGAACCCTGTCGTGGATGTGATTCAAAGATGGGGCACTGAACCTTAAGAGTAGGGTACTGCATAAGACGGGACGAAAAAGGGTTTAGGGTTGGATTAGGCGGACCCGCTACGCGGCTCCGCCTAATCCAACCCTAAACCCTTTTCCTTATTCAAAATCACTAAACCCGCAACAAACTGAACCCTAAGAGGGTATTGGTGAACCCTGTCGTGGATGTGATTCAAAGATGGGGCACTGAACCTTAAGAGTAGGGTACTGCATAAGACGGGACGGAAAAGGGTTTAGAGTTGGATTATGCGAACCCGATTCGCGGCTCCGCCTAATCCAACCCTAAACCCCTTTCCTTACTCAAGGTCACTAAACCCGCAACAAACTGAACCCGAAGAGGGTATTGGTGAACCCTGTCGTGGATGTGATTCAAAGATGGGGCACTGAACCTTAAGAGTAGGGTACTGCATAAGACGGGACGAAAAAGGGTTTAGGATTGGATTAGGCGGACCCGCTACGCGGCTCCGCCTAATCCAACCCTAAACCCTTTTCCTTATTCAAAATCACTAAACCCGCAACAAACTGAACCCTAAGAGGGTATTGGTGAACCCTGTCGTGGATGTGATTCAAAGATGGGGCACTGAACCTTAAGAGTAGGGTACTGCATAAGACGGGACGGAAAAGGGTTTAGAGTTGGATTATGCGAACCCGATTCGCGGCTCCGCCTAATCCAACCCTAAACCCCTTTCCTTACTCAAGGTCACTAAACCCGCAACAAACTGAACCCGAAGAGGGTATTGGTGAACCCTGTCGTGGATGTGATTCAAAGATGGGGCACTGAACCTTAAGAGTAGGGTACTGCATAAGACGGGACGAAAAAGGGTTTAGGATTGGATTAGGCGGACCCGCTACGCGGCTCCGCCTAATCCAACCCTAAACCCTTTTCCTTATTCAAAATCACTAAACCCGCAACAAACTGAACCCTAAGAGGGTATTGGTGAACCCTGTCGTGGATGTGATTCAAAGATGGGGCACTGAACCTTAAGAGTAGGGTACTGCATAAGACAGGACGGAAAAGGGTTTAGGGTTGGATTAGGCGAACCCGCTTCGCGCCTCCGCCTAATCCAACCCTAAACCCTTTTCCTTATTCAAGGTAACTAAACCCGCAACAAACTGAACCCTAAGAGGGTAATGGTGAACCCTGTCGTGGATGTGATTCAAAGATGGGGCACTGAACCTTAAGAGTAGGGTACTGCATAAGACGGGACGGAAAAGGGTTTAGGGTTGGATTAGGCGGACCTGCTACACGGCTCCGCCTAATCCAACCCTAAACCCTTTTCCTTATTCAAAATCACTTAACCCGCAACAAACTGAACCCTAAGAGGGTATTGGTGAACCCTGTCGTGGATGTGATTCAAAGATGGGGCACTGAACCTTAAGAGTAGGGTACTGCATAAGATGAATAAGGAAAAGGGTTTAGCGTTGGATTAGGCGGAGCCGCGAAGCGGGTTCGCCTAATCCAACCCTAAACCCTTTTCCTTATTCAAGGTCCCTAAACCCGCAACAAACTGAACCCTAAGAGGGTATTGGTGAACCCTGTCGTGGATGTAATTCAAAGATGGGGCACTGAACCTTAAGAGTAGGGTACTACATAAGACGGGACGGAAAAGGGTTTAGAACTGGATTATGCGAACCCGATTCGCGGCTCCGCCTAATCCAACCCTAAACCCTTTTCCTTATTCAAGGTCACTAAACCCGCAACAAACTGAACCCTAAGAGGGTATTATTGGTGAACCCTGTCGTGGATGTGATTCAAAGATGGGGCACGGAACCTTAAGAGTAGGGTACTGCATAAGACGGGATGGAAAAGGGTTTAGGGTTGGATTAAGCGAACCCGCTTCGCAGCTCCGCCTAATCCAACCCTAAACCCTTTTCCTTATTCAATGTCCCTAAACCCGCAACAAACTGAACCCAAAGAGGGTATTGGTGAACCCTGTCAGGGATGTAATTCAAAGATGGGGCACTGAACCTTAAGAGTAGGGTACTACATAAGACGGGACGGAAAAGGGTTTAGAGTTGGATTATGCGAACCCGATTCGCGGCTCCGCCTAATCCAACCCTAAACCCCTTTCCTTACTCAAGGTCACTAAACCCGCAACAAACTGAACCCGAAGAGGGTATTGGTGAACCCTGTCGTGGAGGTGATTCAAAGATGGGGCACTGAACCTTAAGAGTAGGGTACTGCATAAGACGGGACGAAAAAGGGTTTAGGGGTGGATTAGGCGGACCCGCGTCGCGGATCCGCCTAATCCAACCCCAAACCCTTTTCCTTATTCAAGGTCACTAAACCCGCAACAAACTGAACCCTAAGAGGGTATTGGTGAACCCTGTCGTGGATGTGATTCAAAGATGGGGCACTGAACCTTAAGAGTAGGGTACTGCATAAGACGGGACGGAAAAGGGTTTAGGGTTGGATTAGGCGAACCCGCTTCGCGCCTCCGCCTAATCCAACCCTAAACCCTTTTCCTTATTCAAGGTCCCTAAACCCGCAACAAACTGAACCCAAAGAGGGTATTGGTGAACCCTGTCAGGGATGTAATTCAAAGATGGGGCACTGAACCTTAAGAGTAGGGTACTACATAAGACGGGACGGAAAAGGGTTTAGAGTTGGATTATGCGAACCCGATTCGCGGCTCCGCCTAATCCAACCCTAAACCCTTTTCCTTATTCAAGGTCACTAAACCCGCAACAAACTGAACCCTAAGAGGGTAATGGTGAACCCTGTCGTGGATGTGATTCAAAGATGGGGCACTGAACCTTAAGAGTAGGGTACTGCATAAGACGGGACGGAAAAGGGTTTAGGGTTGGATTAGGCGGACCTGCTACACGGCTCCGCCTAATCCAACCCTAAACCCTTTTCCTTATTCAAAATCACTAAACCCGCAACAAACTGAACACTAAGAGGGTATTGGTGAACCCTGTCGTGGATGTGATTCAAAGATGGGGCACTGAACCTTAAGAGTAGGGTACTGCATAAGATGAATAAGGAAAAGGGTTTAGCGTTGGATTAGGCGGACCTGCTACACGGCTCCGCCTAATCCAACCCTAAACCCTTTTCCTTATTCAAAATCACTAAACCCGCAACAAACTGAACCCTAAGAGGTTAATGGTGAACCCTGTCGTGGATGTGATTCAAAGATGGGGCACTGAACCTTAAGAGTAGGGTACTGCATAAGACGGGACGGAAAAGGGTTTAGGGTTGGATTAAGCGAACCCGCTTCGCAGCTCCGCCTAATCCAACCCTAAACCCTTTTCCTTATTCAAGGTCCCTAAACCCGCAACAAACTGAACCCAAAGAGGGTATTGGTGAACCCTGTCAGGGATGTAATTCAAAGATGGGGCACTGAACCTTAAGAGTAGGGTACTACATAAGATGAATAAGGAAAAGGGTTTAGGGTTGGATTAGGCGGAGCAGCGAAGCGGGTTCGCCTAATCTAACCCTAAACCCTTTTCCTTATTCAAGGTCCCTAAACCCGCAACAAACTGAACCCTAAGAGGGTATTGGTGAACCCTGTCGTGGATGTAATTCAAAGATGGGGCACTGAACCTTAAGAGTAGGGTACTACATAAGACGGGACGGAAAAGGGTTTAGAATTGGATTATGCGAACCCGATTCGCAGCTCCGCCTAATCCAACCCTAAACCCTTTTTCTTATTCAAGGTCACTAAACCCGCAACAAACTGAACCTTAAGAGGGTATTATTGGTGAACCCTGTCGTGGATGTGATTCAAAGATGGGGCACGGAACCTTAAGAGTAGGGTACTGCATAAGACGGGATGGAAAAGGGTTTAGGGTTGGATTAAGCGAACCCGCTTCGCAGCTCCGCCTAATCCAACCCTAAACCCTTTTCCTTATTCAATGTCCCTAAACCCGCAACAAACTGAACCCAAAGAGGGTATTGGTGAACCCTGTCAGGGATGTAATTCAAAGATGGGGCACTGAACCTTAAGAGTAGGGTACTACATAAGACGGGACGGAAAAGGGTTTAGAGTTGGATTATGCGAACCCGATTCGCGGCTCCGCCTAATCCAACCCTAAACCCCTTTCCTTACTCAAGGTCACTAAACCCGCAACAAACTGAACCCGAAGAGGGTATTGGTGAACCCTGTCGTGGAGGTGATTCAAAGATGGGGCACTGAACCTTAAGAGTAGGGTACTGCATAAGACGGGACGAAAAAGGGTTTAGGGTTAGATTAGGCGGACCCGCTACGCGGCTCCGCCTAATCCAACCCTAAACCCTTTTCCTTATTCAAAATCACTAAACCCGCAACAAACTGAACCCTAAGAGGGTATTGGTGAACCCTGTCGTGGATGTGATTCAAAGATGGGGCACTGAACCTTAAGAGTAGGGTACTGCATAAGACGGGACGGAAAAGGGTTTAGGGTTGGATTAGGCGAACCCGCTTCGCGCCTCCGCCTAATCCAACCCTAAACCCTTTTCCTTATTCAAGGTCCCTAAACCCGCAACAAACTGAACCCAAAGAGGGTATTGGTGAACCCTGTCAGGGATGTAATTCAAAGATGGGGCACTGAACCTTAAGAGTAGGGTACTACATAAGACGGGACGGAAAAGGGTTTAGAGTTGGATTATGCGAACCCGATTCGCGGCTCCGCCTAATCCAACCCTAAACCCTTTTCCTTATTCAAGGTCACTAAACCCGCAACAAACTGAACCCTAAGAGGGTAATGGTGAACCCTGTCGTGGATGTGATTCAAAGATGGGGCACTGAACCTTAAGAGTAGGGTACTGCATAAGACGGGACGGAAAAGGGTTTAGGGTTGGATTAGGCGGACCTGCTACACGGCTCCGCCTAATCCAACCCTAAACCCTTTTCCTTATTCAAAATCACTAAACCCGCAACAAACTGAACCCTAAGAGGGTATTGGTGAACCCTGTCGTGGATGTGATTCAAAGATGGGGCACTGAACCTTAAGAGTAGGGTACTGCATAAGATGAATAAGGAAAAGGGTTTAGCGTTGGATTAGGCGGACCTGCTACACGGCTCCGCCTAATCCAACCCTAAACCCTTTTCCTTATTCAAAATCACTAAACCCGCAACAAACTGAACCCTAAGAGGGTAATGGTGAACCCTGTCGTGGATGTGATTCAAAGATGGGGCACTGAACCTTAAGAGTAGGGTACTGCATAAGACGGGACGGAAAAGGGTTTAGGGTTGGATTAAGCGAACCCGCTTCGCAGCTCCGCCTAATCCAACCCTAAACCCTTTTCCTTATTCAAGGTCCCTAAACCCGCAACAAACTGAACCCAAAGAGGGTATTGGTGAACCCTGTCAGGGATGTAATTCAAAGATGGGGCACTGAACCTTAAGAGTAGGGTACTACATAAGATGAATAAGGAAAAGGGTTTAGGGTTGGATTAGGCGGAGCAGCGAAGCGGGTTCGCCTAATCTAACCCTAAACCCTTTTCCTTATTCAAGGTCCCTAAGCCCGCAACAAACTGAACCCTAAGAGGGTATTGGTGAACCCTGTCGTGGATGTAATTCAAAGATGGGGCACTGAACCTTAAGAGTAGGGTACTACATAAGACGGGACGGAAAAGGGTTTAGAATTGGATTATGCGAACCCGATTCGCAGCTCCGCCTAATCCAACCCTAAACCCTTTTTCTTATTCAAGGTCACTAAACCCGCAACAAACTGAACCCTAAGAGGGTATTGGTGAACCCTGTCGTGGATGTGATTCAAAGATGGGGCACTGAACCTTAAGAGTAGGGTACTGAATAAGACGGGACAGAAAAGGGTTTAGGGTTGGATTAGGCGAACCCGCTTCGCGGCCCCGCCTAATCCAACCCTAAACCCTTTTCCTTATTCAAGATCACTAAACCCGCAACAAACTGAACCCTAAGAGGGTATTGGTGAACCCTGTCGTGGATGTGATTCAAAGATGGGGCACTGAACCTTAAGAGTAGGGTAGGGTACTGCATAAGACGGGACGGAAAAGGTTTTAGGGTTGGATTAGGAGAACCCGATTCGCGGCTCCGCCAAATCCAACCCTAAACCCTTTTCCTTATTCAATGACGGAAAAGGGTTTAGGGGTGGATTAGGCGGACCCGCGTCGCGGATCCGCCTAATCCAACCCCAAACCCTTTTCCTTATTCAAGGTCACTAAACCCGCAACAAACTGAACCCTAAGAGGGTATTGGTGAACCCTGTCGTGGATGTGATTCAAAGATGGGGCACTGAACCTTAAGAGTAGGGTACTGCATAAGACGGGACGGAAAAGGGTTTAGGGTTGGATTAGGCGAACCCGCTTCGCGGCTCCGCCTAATCCAACCCTAAACCCTTTTCCTTATTCAAGGTCACTAAACCCGCAACAAACTGAACCTTAAGAGGGTATTGGTGAACCATGCCGTAGTTGTGATTCAAAGATGGGGCACTGAACCTTAAGAGTAGGGTACTGAATAAGACGGGACGGAAAAGGGTTTAGGATTGGATTATGCGAACCCGATTCGCGGCTCCGCCTAATCCAACCCTAAACCCTTTTCCTTATTCAAGGTCACTAAACTCGCAACAAACTGAACCCGAAGAGGGTATTGGTGAACCCTGTCGTGGATGTAATTCAAAGATAGGGCACTGAACCTTAAGAGTAGGGTACTGAATAAGACGGGACGGAAAAGGGTTTAGGGTTGGATTAGGCGAACCCGCTTCGCGGCCCCGCCTAATCCAACCCTAAACCCTTTTCCTTATTCAAGATCACTAAACCCGCAACAAACTGAACCCTAAGAGGGTATTGGTGAACCCTGTCGTGGATGTGATTCAAAGATGGGGCACTGAACCTTAAGAGTAGGGTAGGGTACTGCATAAGACGGGACGGAAAAGGTTTTAGGGTTGGATTAGGAGAACCCGATTCGCGGCTCCGCCAAATCCAACCCTAAACCCTTTTCCTTATTCAATGACGGAAAAGGGTTTAGGGGTGGATTAGGCGGACCCGCGTCGCGGATCCGCCTAATCCAACCCCAAACCCTTTTCCTTATTCAAGGTCACTAAACCCGCAACAAACTGAACCCTAAGAGGGTATTGGTGAACCCTGTCGTGGATGTGATTCAAAGATGGAGCACTGAACCTTAAGAGTAGGGTACTGCATAAGACGGGACGGAAAAGGGTTTAGGGTTGGATTAGGCGAACCCGCTTCGCGGCTCCGCCAAATCCAACCCTAAACCCTTTTCCTTATTCAATGACGGAAAAGGGTTTAGGGGTGGATTAGGCGGACCCGCGTCGCGGATCCGCCTAATCCAACCCCAAACCCTTTTCCTTATTCAAGGTCACTAAACCCGCAACAAACTGAACCCTAAGAGGGTATTGGTGAACCCTGTCGTGGATGTGATTCAAAGATGGGGCACTGAACCTTAAGAGTAGGGTACTGCATAAGACGGGACGGAAAAGGGTTTAGGGTTGGATTAGGCGAACCCGCTTCGCGGCTCCGCCTAATCCAACCCTAAACCCTTTTCCTTATTCAAGGTCACTAAACCCGCAACAAACTGAACCTTAAGAGGGTATTGGTGAACCATGCCGTAGTTGTGATTCAAAGATGGGGCACTGAACCTTAAGAGTAGGGTACTGAATAAGACGGGACGGAAAAGGGTTTAGGATTGGATTATGCGAACCCGATTCGCGGCTCCGCCTAATCCAACCCTAAACCCTTTTCCTTATTCAAGGTCACTAAACTCGCAACAAACTGAACCCGAAGAGGGTATTGGTGAACCCTGTCGTGGATGTAATTCAAAGATAGGGCACTGAACCTTAAGAGTAGGGTACTGAATAAGACGGGACGGAAAAGGGTTTAGGGTTGGATTAGGCGAACCCGCTTCGCGGCCCCGCCTAATCCAACCCTAAACCCTTTTCCTTATTCAAGATCACTAAACCCGCAACAAACTGAACCCTAAGAGGGTATTGGTGAACCCTGTCGTGGATGTGATTCAAAGATGGGGCACTGAACCTTAAGAGTAGGGTAGGGTACTGCATAAGACGGGACGGAAAAGGTTTTAGGGTTGGATTAGGAGAACCCGATTCGCGGCTCCGCCAAATCCAACCCTAAACCCTTTTCCTTATTCAATGACGGAAAAGGGTTTAGGGGTGGATTAGGCGGACCCGCGTCGCGGATCCGCCTAATCCAACCCCAAACCCTTTTCCTTATTCAAGGTCACTAAACCCGCAACAAACTGAACCCTAAGAGGGTATTGGTGAACCCTGTCGTGGATGTGATTCAAAGATGGAGCACTGAACCTTAAGAGTAGGGTACTGCATAAGACGGGACGGAAAAGGGTTTAGGGTTGGATTAGGCGAACCCGCTTCGCGGCTCCGCCAAATCCAACCCTAAACCCTTTTCCTTATTCAATGACGGAAAAGGGTTTAGGGGTGGATTAGGCGGACCCGCGTCGCGGATCCGCCTAATCCAACCCCAAACCCTTTTCCTTATTCAAGGTCACTAAACCCGCAACAAACTGAACCCTAAGAGGGTATTGGTGAACCCTGTCGTGGATGTGATTCAAAGATGGGGCACTGAACCTTAAGAGTAGGGTACTGCATAAGACGGGACGGAAAAGGGTTTAGGGTTGGATTAGGCGAACCCGCTTCGCGGCTCCGCCTAATCCAACCCTAAACCCTTTTCCTTATTCAAGGTCACTAAACCCGCAACAAACTGAACCTTAAGAGGGTATTGGTGAACCATGCCGTAGTTGTGATTCAAAGATGGGGCACTGAACCTTAAGAGTAGGGTACTAAATAAGACGGGACGGAAAAGGGTTTAGGATTGGATTATGCGAACCCGATTCGCGGCTCCGCCTAATCCAACCCTAAACCCTTTTCCTTATTCAAGGTCACTAAACTCGCAACAAACTGAACCCGAAGAGGGTATTGGTGAACCCTGTCGTGGATGTAATTCAAAGATAGGGCACTGAACCTTAAGAGTAGGGTACTGAATAAGACGGGACGGAAAAGGGTTTAGGGTTGGATTAGGCGAACCCGCTTCGCGGCCCCGCCTAATCCAACCCTAAACCCTTTTCCTTATTCAAGATCACTAAACCCGCAACAAACTGAACCCTAAGAGGGTATTGGTGAACCCTGTCGTGGATGTGATTCAAAGATGGGGCACTGAACCTTAAGAGTAGGGTAGGGTACTGCATAAGACGGGACGGAAAAGGTTTTAGGGTTGGATTAGGAGAACCCGATTCGCGGCTCCGCCAAATCCAACCCTAAACCCTTTTCCTTATTCAATGACGGAAAAGGGTTTAGGGGTGGATTAGGCGGACCCGCGTCGCGGATCCGCCTAATCCAACCCCAAACCCTTTTCCTTATTCAAGGTCACTAAACCCGCAACAAACTGAACCCTAAGAGGGTATTGGTGAACCCTGTCGTGGATGTGATTCAAAGATGGAGCACTGAACCTTAAGAGTAGGGTACTGCATAAGACGGGACGGAAAAGGGTTTAGGGTTGGATTAGGCGAACCCGCTTCGCGGCTCCGCCAAATCCAACCCTAAACCCTTTTCCTTATTCAATGACGGAAAAGGGTTTAGGGGTGGATTAGGCGGACCCGCGTCGCGGATCCGCCTAATCCAACCCCAAACCCTTTTCCTTATTCAAGGTCACTAAACCCGCAACAAACTGAACCCTAAGAGGGTATTGGTGAACCCTGTCGTGGATGTGATTCAAAGATGGGGCACTGAACCTTAAGAGTAGGGTACTGCATAAGATGAATAAGGAAAAGGGTTTAGGGTTGGATTAGGCGGAGCAGCGAAGCGGGTTCGCCTAATCTAACCCTAAACCCTTTTCCTTATTCAAGGTCCCTAAACCCGCAACAAACTGAACCCTAAGAGGGTATTGGTGAACCCTGTCGTGGATGTAATTCAAAGATGGGGCACTGAACCTTAAGAGTAGGGTACTACATAAGACGGGACGGAAAAGGTTTAGAATTGGATTATGCGAACCCGATTCGCAGCTCCGCCTAATCCAACCCTAAACCCTTTTTCTTATTCAAGGTCACTAAACCCGCAACAAACTGAACCCTAAGAGGGTATTGGTGAACCCTGTCGTTGATGTGATTCAAAGATGGGGCACTGAACCTTAAGAGTAGGGTACTGAATAAGACGGGACGGAAAAGGGTTTAGGGTTGGATTAGGCGAACCCGCTTCGCGGCCCCGCCTAATCCAACCCTAAACCCTTTTCCTTATTCAAGATCACTAAACCCGCAACAAACTGAACCCTAAGAGGGTATTAGTGAACCCTGTCGTGGATGTGATTCAAAGATGGGGCACTGAACCTTAAGAGTAGGGTAGGGAACTGCATAAGACGGGACGGAAAAGGTTTTAGGGTTGGATTAGGAGAACCCGATTCGCGGCTCCGCCAAATCTAACCCTAAACCCTTTTCCTTATTCAATGACGGAAAAGGGTTTAGGGGTGGATTAGGCGGACCCGCGTCGCGGATCCGCCTAATCCAACCCCAAACCCTTTTCCTTATTCAAGGTCACTAAACCCGCAACAAACTGAACCCTAAGAGGGTATTGGTGAACCCTGTCGTGGATGTGATTCAAAGATGGGGCACTGAACCTTAAGAGTAGGGTACTGCATAAGACGGGACGGAAAAGGGTTTAGGGTTGGATTAGGCGAACCCGCTTCGCGCCTCCGCCTAATCCAACCCTAAACCCTTTTCCTTATTCAAGGTCCCTAAACCCGCAACAAACTGAACCCAAAGAGGGTATTGGTGAACCCTGTCAGGGATGTAATTCAAAGATGGGGCACTGAACCTTAAGAGTAGGGTACTACATAAGACGGGACGGAAAAGGGTTTAGAGTTGGATTATGCGAACCCGATTCGCGGCTCCGCCTAATCCAACCCTAAACCCTTTTCCTTATTCAAGGTCACTAAACCCGCAACAAACTGAACTCTAAGAGGGTAATGGTGAACCCTGTCGTGGATGTGATTCAAAGATGGGGCACTGAACCTTAAGAGTAGGGTACTGCATAAGACGGGACGGAAAAGGGTTTAGGGTTGGATTAGGCGGACCTGCTACACGGCTCCGCCTAATCCAACCCTAAACCCTTTTCCTTATTCAAAATCACTAAACCCGCAACAAACTGAACCCTAAGAGGGTATTGGTGAACCCTGTCGTGGATGTGATTCAAAGATGGGGCACTGAACCTTAAGAGTAGGGTACTGCATAAGATGAATAAGGAAAAGGGTTTAGCGTTGGATTAGGCGGAGCCGCGAAGCGGGTTCGCCTAATCCAACCCTAAACCCTTTTCCTTATTCAAGGTCCCTAAACCCGCAACAAACTGAACCCTAAGAGGGTATTGGTGAACCCTGTCGTGGATGTAATTCAAAGATGGGGCACTGAACCTTAAGAGTAGGGTACTACATAAGACGGGACGGAAAAGGGTTTAGGGTTGGATTAAGCGAACCCGCTTCGCGGCTCCGCCTAATCCAACCCTAAACCCTTTTCCTTATTCAAGGTCACTAAACCCGCAACAAACTGAACCCTAAGAGGGTATTGGTGAACCCTGTCGTGGATGTGATTCAAAGATGGGGCACGGAACCTTAAGAGTAGGGTACTGCATAAGACGGGACGGAAAAGGGTTTAGGGTTGGATTAAGCGTACCCGCTTCGCGGCTCTGCCTAATCGAACCCTAAACCCTTTTCCTTATTCAAGGTCACTAAACCCGCAAAAAACTGAACCCTAAGAGGGTATTGGTGAACCCTGTCGTGGATGTGATTCAAAGATGGGGCACGGAACCTTAAGAGTAGGGTACTGCATAAGACGGGACGGAAAAGGGTTTAGGGTTGGATTAAGCGAACCCGCTTCGCAGCTCCGCCTAATCCAACCCTAAACCCTTTTCCTTATTCAAGGTCCCTAAACCCGCAACAAACTGAACCCAAAGAGGGTATTGGTGAACCCTGTCAGGGATGTAATTCAAAGATGGGGCACTGAACCTTAAGAGTAGGGTACTGCATAAGATGAATAAGGAAAAGGGTTTAGGGTTGGATTAGGCGGAGCAGCGAAGCGGGTTCGCCTAATCTAACCCTAAACCCTTTTCCTTATTCAAGGTCCCTAAACCCGCAACAAACTGAACCCTAAGAGGGTATTGGTGAACCCTGTCGTGGATGTAATTCAAAGATGGGGCACTGAACCTTAAGAGTAGGGTACTACATAAGACGGGACGGAAAAGGGTTTAGAATTGGATTATGCGAACCCGATTCGCAGCTCCGCCTAATCCAACCCTAAACCCTTTTTCTTATTCAAGGTCACTAAACCCGCAACAAACTGAACCCTAAGAGGGTATTGGTGAACCCTGTCGTGGATGTGATTCAAAGATGGGGCACTGAACCTTAAGAGTAGGGTACTGAATAAGACGGGACGGAAAAGGGTTTAGGGTTGGATTAGGCGAACCCGCTTCGCGGCCCCGCCTAATCCAACCCTAAACCCTTTTCCTTCTTCAAGATCACTAAACCCGCAACAAACTGAACCCTAAGAGGGTATTGGTGAACCCTGTCGTGGATGTGATTCAAAGATGGGGCACTGAACCTTAAGAGTAGGGTAGGGTACTGCATAAGACGGGACGGAAAAGGTTTTAGGGTTGGATTAGGAGAACCCGATTCGCGGCTCCGCCAAATCCAACCCTAAACCCTTTTCCTTATTCAATGACGGAAAAGGGTTTAGGGGTGGATTAGGCGGACCCGCGTCGCGGATCCGCCTAATCCAACCCCAAACCCTTTTCCTTATTCAAGGTCACTAAACCCGCAACAAACTGAACCCTAAGAGGGTATTGGTGAACCCTGTCGTGGATGTGATTCAAAGATGGGGCACTGAACCTTAAGAGTAGGGTACTGCATAAGACGGGACGGAAAAGGGTTTAGGGTTGGATTAGGCGAACCCGCTTCGCGGCTCCGCCTAATCCAACCCTAAACCCTTTTCCTTATTCAAGGTCACTAAACCCGCAACAAACTGAACCTTAAGAGGGTATTGGTGAACCATGCCGTAGTTGTGATTCAAAGATGGGGCACTGAACCTTAAGAGTAGGGTACTACATAAGACGGGACAGAAAAGGGTTTTGGGTTGGATTAAGTGAACCCGCTTCGCGGCTCCGCCTAATCCAGCCCTAAAACCTTTTCCTTATTCAAGGTCACTAAACCCGCAACAAACTGAACCCTAAGAGGGTATTGGTGAACCCTGTCCTGGATGTGATTCAAAGATGGGGCACTGAACCTTAAGAGTAGGGTACTGCAAAAGACGGGACGGAAAATGGTTTAGGGTTGGATTATGCGAACCCGATTCGCGGCTCCGCCTAATCCAACCCTAAACCCTTTTCCTTATTCAAGGTCACTAAACCCGCAACAAACTGAACCCTAAGAGGGTATTGGTGAACCCTGTCGTGGATGTGATTCAAAGATGGGGCACTGAACCTTAAGAGTAGGGTACTGAATAAGACGGGACGGAAAAGGGTTTAGGATTGGATTATGCGAACCCGATTCGCGGCTCCGCCTAATCCAACCCTAAACCCTTTTCCTTATTCAAGGTCACTAAACTCGCAACAAACTGAACCCGAAGAGGGTATTGGTGAACCCTGTCGTGGATGTGATTCAAAGATGGGGCACAGAACCTTAAGAGTAGGGTACTGCATAAGACGGGACGGAAAAGGGTTTAGGGTTGGATTAGGCGGACCCGCTACGCGGCTCCGCCTAATCCAACCCTAAACCCTTTTCCTTATTCAAAATCACTAAACCCGCAACAAACTGAACCCTAAGAGGGTATTGGTGAACCCTGTCGTGGATGTAATTCAAAGATGGGGCACTGAAACCTTAAGAGTAGGGTACTACATAAGACGGGACGGAAAAGGGTTTAGAATTGGATTATGCGAACCCGATTCGCGGCTCCGCCTAATCCAACCCTAAACCCTTTTTCTTATTCAAGGTCACTAAACCCACAACAAACTGAACACTAAGAGGGTATTGGTGAACCCTGTCGTGGATGTGATTCAAAGATAGGGCACTGAACCTTAAGAGTAGGGTACTGAATAAGACGGGACGGAAAAGGGTTTAGGGTTGGATTAGGCGAACCCGCTTCGCGGCCCCGCCTAATCCAACCCTAAACCCTTTTCCTTATTCAAGATCACTAAACCCGCAACAAACTGAACCCTAAGAGGGTATTGGTGAACCCTGTCGTGGATGTGATTCAAAGATGGGGCACTGAACCTTAAGAGTAGGGTAGGGTACTGCATAAGACGGGACGGAAAAGGTTTTAGGGTTGGATTAGGAGAACCCGATTCGCGGCTCCGCCAAATCCAACCCTAAACCCTTTTCCTTATTCAATGACGGAAAAGGGTTTAGGGGTGGATTAGGCGTACCCGCGTCGCGGATCCGCCTAATCCAACCCCAAACCCTTTTCCTTATTCAAGGTCACTAAACCCGCAACAAACTGAACCCTAAGAGGGTATTGGTGAACCCTGTCGTGGATGTGATTCAAAGATGGGGCACTGAACCTTAAGAGTAGGGTACTGCATAAGACGGGACGGAAAAGGGTTTAGGGTTGGATTAGGCGAACCCGCTTCGCGGCTTCGCCTAATCCTACCCTAAACCCTTTTCCTTATTCAAGGTCACTAAACCCGCAACAAACTGAACCTTAAGAGGGTATTGGTGAACCATGCCGTAGTTGTGATTCAAAGATGGGGCACTGAACCTTAAGAGTAAGGTACTACATAAGACGGGACAGAAAAGGGTTTTGGGTTGGATTAAGTGAACCCGCTTCGCGGCTCCGCCTAATCCAACCCTAAACCCTTTTCCTTATTCAAAATCACTAAACCCGCAACAAACTGAACCCTAAGAGGGTATTGGTGAACCCTGTCGTGGATGTGATTCAAAGATGGGGCACTGAACCTTAAGAGTAGGGTACTGCATAAGATGAATAAGGAAAAGGGTTTAGGGTTGGATTAGGCGGAGCAGCGAAGCGGGTTCGCCTAATCCAACCCTAAACCCTTTTCCTTATTCAAGGTCCCTAAACCCGCAACAAACTGAACCCTAAGAGGGTATTGGTGAACCCTGTCGTGGATGTAATTCAAAGATGGGGCACTGAACCTTAAGAGTAGGGTACTACATAAGACGGGACGGAAAAGGGTTTAGAATTGGATTATGCGAACCCGATTCGCGGCTCCGCCTAATCCAACCCTAAACCCTTTTTCTTATTCAAGGTCACTAAACCCGCAACAAACTGAACCCCAAGAGGGTATTGGTGAACCCTGTCGTGGATGTGATTCAAAGATGGGGCACTGAACCTTAAGAGTAGGGTACTGAATAAGACGGGACGGAAAAGGGTTTAGGGTTGGATTAGGCGAACCCGCTTCGCGGCCCCGCCTAATCCAACCCTAAACCCTTTTCCTTATTCAAGATCACTAAACCCGCAACAAACTGAACCCTAAGAGGGTATTGGTGAACCCTGTCGTGGATGTGATTCAAAGATGGGGCACTGAACCTTAAGAGTAGGGTAGGGTACTGCATAAGACGGGACGGAAAAGGTTTTAGGGTTGGATTAGGAGAACCCGATTCGCGGCTCCGCCAAATCCAACCCTAAACCCTTTTCCTTATTCAATGACGGAAAAGGGTTTAGGGGTGGATTAGGCGGACCCGCGTCGCGGATCCGCCTAATCCAACCCCAAACCCTTTTCCTTATTCAAGGTCACTAAACCCGCAACAAACTGAACCCTAAGAGGGTATTGGTGAACCCTGTCGTGGATGTGATTCAAAGATGGAGCACTGAACCTTAAGAGTAGGGTACTACATAAGACGGGACGGAAAAGGGTTTAGAATTGGATTATGCGAACCCGATTCGCAGCTCCGCCTAATCCAACCCTAAACCCTTTTTCTTATTCAAGGTCACTAAACCCGCAACAAACTGAACCCTAAGAGGGTATTGGTGAACCCTGTCGTGGATGTGATTCAAAGATGGGGCACTGAACCTTAAGAGTAGGGTACTGAATAAGACGGGACGGAAAAGGGTTTAGGGTTGGATTAGGCGAACCCGCTTCGCGGCCCCGCCTAATCCAACCCTAAACCCTTTTCCTTATTCAAGATCACTAAACCCGCAACAAACTGAACCCTAAGAGGGTATTGGTGAACCCTGTCGTGGATGTGATTCAAAGATGGGGCACTGAACCTTAAGAGTAGGGTAGGGTACTGCATAAGACGGGACGGAAAAGGTTTTAGGGTTGGATTAGGAGAACCCGATTCGCGGCTCCGCCAAATCCAATCCTAAACCCTTTTCCTTATTCAATGACGGAAAAGAGTTTAGGGGTGGATTAGGCGGACCCGCGTCGCGGATCCGCCTAATCCAACCCCAAACCCTTTTCCTTATTCAAGGTCACTAAACCCGCAACAAACTGAACCCTAAGAGGGTATTGGTGAACCCTGTCGTGGATGTGATTCAAAGATGGGGCACTGAACCTTAAGAGTAGGGTACTGCATAAGACGGGACAGAAAAGGGTTTTGGGTTGGATTAAGTGAACCCGCTTCGCGGCTCCGCCTAATCCAACCCTAAACCCTTTTCCTTATTCAAAATCACTAAACCCGCAACAAACTGAACCCTAAGAGGGTATTGGTGAACCCTGTCGTGGATGTGATTCAAAGATGGGGCACTGAACCTTAAGAGTAGGGTACTGCATAAGATGAATAAGGAAAAGGGTTTAGGGTTGGATTAGGCGGAGCAGCGAAGCGGGTTCGCCTAATCCAACCCTAAACCCTTTTCCTTATTCAAGGTCCCTAAAACCGCAACAAACTGAACCCTAAGAGGGTATTGGTGAACCCTGTCGTGGATGTAATTCAAAGATGGGGCACTGAACCTTAAGAGTAGGGTACTACATAAGACGGGACGGAAAAGGGTTTAGAATTGGATTATGCGAACCCGATTCGCGGCTCCGCCTAATCCAACCCTAAACCCTTTTTCTTATTCAAGGTCACTAAACCCGCAACAAACTGAACCCCAAGAGGGTATTGGTGAACCCTGTCGTGGATGTGATTCAAAGATGGGGCACTGAACCTTAAGAGTAGGGTACTGAATAAGACGGGACGGAAAAGGGTTTAGGGTTGGATTAGGCGAACCCGCTTCGCGGCCCCGCCTAATCCAACCCTAAACCCTTTTCCTTATTCAAGATCACTAAACCCGCAACAAACTGAACCCTAAGAGGGTATTGGTGAACCCTGTCGTGGATGTGATTCAAAGATGGGGCACTGAACCTTAAGAGTAGGGTAGGGTACTGCATAAGACGGGACGGAAAAGGTTTTAGGGTTGGATTAGGAGAACCCGATTCGCGGCTCCGCCAAATCCAACCCTAAACCCTTTTCCTTATTCAATGACGGAAAAGGGTTTAGGGGTGGATTAGGCGGACCCGCGTCGCGGCTCCGCCTAATCCAACCCCAAACCCTTTTCCTTATTCAAGGTCACTAAACCCGCAACAAACTGAACCCTAAGAGGGTATTGGTGAACCCTGTCGTGGATGTGATTCAAAGATGGGGCACTGAACCTTAAGAGTAGGGTACTGCATAAGATGAATAAGGAAAAGGGTTTAGGGTTGGATTAGGCGGAGCAGCGAAGCGGGTTCGCCTAATCCAACCCTAAACCCTTTTCCTTATTCAAGGTCCCTAAAACCGCAACAAACTGAACCCTAAGAGGGTATTGGTGAACCCTGTCGTGGATGTAATTCAAAGATGGGGCACTGAACCTTAAGAGTAGGGTACTACATAAGACGGGACGGAAAAGGGTTTAGAATTGGATTATGCGAACCCGATTCGCGGCTCCGCCTAATCCAACCCTAAACCCTTTTTCTTATTCAAGGTCACTAAACCCGCAACAAACTGAACCCCAAGAGGGTATTGGTGAACCCTGTCGTGGATGTGATTCAAAGATGGGGCACTGAACCTTAAGAGTAGGGTACTGAATAAGACGGGACGGAAAAGGGTTTAGGGTTGGATTAGGCGAACCCGCTTCGCGGCCCCGCCTAATCCAACCCTAAACCCTTTTCCTTATTCAAGATCACTAAACCCGCAACAAACTGAACCCTAAGAGGGTATTGGTGAACCCTGTCGTGGATGTGATTCAAAGATGGGGCACTGAACCTTAAGAGTAGGGTAGGGTACTGCATAAGACGGGACGGAAAAGGTTTTAGGGTTGGATTAGGAGAACCCGATTCGCGGCTCCGCCAAATCCAACCCTAAACCCTTTTCCTTATTCAATGACGGAAAAGGGTTTAGGGGTGGATTAGGCGGACCCGCGTCGCGGATCCGCCTAATCCAACCCCAAACCCTTTTCCTTATTCAAGGTCACTAAACCCGCAACAAACTGAACCCTAAGAGGGTATTGGTGAACCCTGTCGTGGATGTGATTCAAAGATGGAGCACTGAACCTTAAGAGTAGGGTACTGCATAAGACGGGACGGAAAAGGGTTTAGGGTTGGATTAGGCGAACCCGCTTCGCGGCTCCGCCAAATCCAAACCTAAACCCTTTTCCTTATTCAATGACGGAAAAGGGTTTAGGGGTGGATTAGGCGGACCCGCGTCGCGGATCCGCCTAATCCAACCCCAAACCCTTTTCCTTATTCAAGGTCACTAAACCCGCAACAAACTGAACCCTAAGAGGGTATTGGTGAACCCTGTCGTGGATGTGATTCAAAGATGGGGCACTGAACCTTAAGAGTAGGGTACTGCATAAGATGAATAAGGAAAAGGGTTTAGGGTTGGATTAGGCGGAGCAGCGAAGCGGGTTCGCCTAATCTAACCCTAAACCCTTTTCCTTATTCAAGGTCCCTAAACCCGCAACAAACTGAACCCTAAGAGGGTATTGGTGAACCCTGTCGTGGATGTAATTCAAAGATGGGGCACTGAACCTTAAGAGTAGGGTACTACATAAGACGGGACGGAAAAGGGTTTAGAATTGGATTATGCGAACCCGATTCGCAGCTCCGCCTAATCCAACCCTAAACCCTTTTTCTTATTCAAGGTCACTAAACCCGCAACAAACTGAACCCTAAGAGGGTATTGGTGAACCCTGTCGTGGATGTGATTCAAAGATGGGGCACTGAACCTTAAGAGTAGGGTACTGAATAAGACGGGACGGAAAAGGGTTTAGGGTTGGATTAGGCGAACCCGCTTCGCGGCCCCGCCTAATCCAACCCTAAACCCTTTTCCATATTCAAGATCACTAAACCCGCAACAAACTGAACCCTAAGAGGGTATTAGTGAACCCTGTCGTGGATGTGATTCAAAGATGGGGCACTGAACCTTAAGAGTAGGGTAGGGTACGGCATAAGACGGGACGGAAAAGGTTTTAGGGTTGGATTAGGAGAACCCGATTCGCGGCTCCGCCAAATCCAACCCTAAACCCTTTTCCTTATTCAATGACGGAAAAGGGTTTAGGGGTGGATTAGGCGGACCCGCGTCGCGGATCCGCCTAATCCAACCCCAAACCCTTTTCCTTATTCAAGGTCACTAAACCCGCAACAAACTGAACCCTAAGAGGGTATTGGTGAACCCTGTCGTGGATGTGATTCAAAGATGGGGCACTGAACCTTAAGAGTAGGGTACTGCATAAGACGGGACGGAAAAGGGTTTAGGGTTGGATTAGGCGAACCCGCTTCGCGGCTCCGCCTAATCCAACCCTAAACCCTTTTCCTTATTCAAGGTCACTAAACCCGCAACAAACTGAACCTTAAGAGGGTATTGGTGAACCATGCCGTAGTTGTGATTCAAAGATGGGGCACTGAACCTTAAGAGTAGGGTACTACATAAGACGGGACAGAAAAGGGTTTTGGGTTGGATTAAGTGAACCCGCTTCGCGGCTCCGCCTAATCCAGCCCTAAACCCTTTTCCTTATTCAAGGTCACTAAACCCGCAACAAACTGAACCCTAAGAGGGTATTGGTGAACCCTGTCCTGGATGTGATTCAAAGATGGGGCACTGAACCTTAAGAGTAGGGTACTGCAAAAGACGGGACGGAAAATGGTTTAGGGTTGGATTATGCGAACCCGATTCGCGGCTCCGCCTAATCCAACCCTAAACCCTTTTCCTTATTCAAGGTCACTAAACCCGCAACAAACTGAACCCTAAGAGGGTATTGGTGAACCCTGTCGTGGATGTGATTCAAAGATGGGGCACTGAACCTTAAGAGTAGGGTACTGAATAAGACGGGACGGAAAAGGGTTTAGGATTGGATTATGCGAACCCGATTCGCGGCTCCGCCTAATCCAACCCTAAACCCTTTTCCTCATTCAAGGTCACTAAACTCGCAACAAACTGAACCCGAAGAGGGTATTGGTGAACCCTGTCGTGGATGTGATTCAAAGATGGGGCACAGAACCTTAAGAGTAGGGTACTGCATAAGACGGGAAGGAAAAGGGTTTAGGGTTGGATTAGGCGGACCCGCTACGCGGCTCCGCCTAATCCAACCCTAAACCCTTTTCCTTATTCAAAATCACTAAACCCGCAACAAACTGAACCCTAAGAGGGTATTGGTGAACCCTGTCGTGGATGTAATTCAAAGATGGGGCACTGAAACCTTAAGAGTAGGGTACTACATAAGACGGGACGGAAAAGGGTTTAGAATTGGATTATGCGAACCCGATTCGCGGCTCCGCCTAATCCAACCCTAAACCCTTTTCCTTATTCAAGGTCACTAAACCCGCAACAAACTGAACCCTAAGAGGGTATTGGTGAACCCTGTCGTGGATGTGATTCAAAGATAGGGCACTGAACCTTAAGAGTAGGGTACTGAATAAGACGGGACAGAAAAGGGTTTTGGGTTGGATTAAGTGAACCCGCTTCGCGGCTCCGCCTAATCCAACCCTAAACCCTTTTCCTTATTCAAAATCACTAAACCCGCAACAAACTGAACCCTAAGAGGGTATTGGTGAACCCTGTCGTGGATGTGATTCAAAGATGGGGCACTGAACCTTAAGAGTAGGGTACTGCATAAGATGAATAAGGAAAAGGGTTTAGGGTTGGATTAGGCGGAGCAGCGAAGCGGGTTCGCCTAATCCAACCCTAAACCCTTTTCCTTATTCAAGGTCCCTAAACCCGCAACAAACTGAACCCTAAGAGGGTATTGGTGAACCCTGTCGTGGATGTAATT
Source organism: Agrostemma githago (assembly GCA_958450325.1). Taxonomy (NCBI): domain Eukaryota; kingdom Viridiplantae; phylum Streptophyta; class Magnoliopsida; order Caryophyllales; family Caryophyllaceae; genus Agrostemma; species Agrostemma githago. The sequence continues at coordinate 33,464,768 of OY288252.1, forward strand.
CAAAGATGGGGCACTGAACCTTAAGAGTAGGGTACTACATAAGACGGGACGGAAAAGGGTTTAGAATTGGATTATGCGAACCCGATTCGCGGCTCCGCCTAATCCAACCCTAAACCCTTTTTCTTATTCAAGGTCACTAAACCCGCAACAAACTGAACCCCAAGAGGGTATTGGTGAACCCTGTCGTGGATGTGATTCAAAGATGGGGCACTGAACCTTAAGAGTAGGGTACTGAATAAGACGGGACGGAAAAGGGTTTAGGGTTGGATTAGGCGAACCCGCTTCGCGGCCCCGCCTAATCCAACCCTAAACCCTTTTCCTTATTCAAGATCACTAAACCCGCAACAAACTGAACCCTAAGAGGGTATTGGTGAACCCTGTCGTGGATGTGATTCAAAGATGGGGCACTGAACCTTAAGAGTAGGGTAGGGTACTGCATAAGACGGGACGGAAAAGGTTTTAGAGTTGGATTAGGAGAACCCGATTCGCGGCTCCGCCAAATCCAACCCTAAACCCTTTTCCTTATTCAATGACGGAAAAGGGTTTAGGGGTGGATTAGGCGGACCCGCGTCGCGGATCCGCCTAATCCAACCCCAAACCCTTTTCCTTATTCAAGGTCACTAAACCCGCAACAAACTGAACCCTAAGAGGGTATTGGTGAACCCTGTCGTGGATGTGATTCAAAGATGGAGCACTGAACCTTAAGAGTAGGGTACTGCATAAGACGGGACGGAAAAGGGTTTAGGGTTGGATTAGGCGAACCCGCTTCGCGGCTCCGCCAAATCCAACCCTAAACCCTTTTCCTTATTCAATGACGGAAAAGGGTTTAGGGGTGGATTAGGCGGACCCGCGTCGCGGATCCGCCTAATCCAACCCCAAACCCTTTTCCTTATTCAAGGTCACTAAACCCGCAACAAACTGAACCCTAAGAGGGTATTGGTGAACCCTGTCGTGGATGTGATTCAAAGATGGGGCACTGAACCTTAAGAGTAGGGTACTGCATAAGACGGGACGGAAAAGGGTTTAGGGTTGGATTAGGCGAACCCGCTTCGCGGCTCCGCCTAATCCAACCCTAAACCCTTTTCCTTATTCAAGGTCACTAAACCCGCAACAAACTGAACCTTAAGAGGGTATTGGTGAACCATGCCGTAGTTGTGATTCAAAGATGGGGCACTGAACCTTAAGAGTAGGGTACTACATAAGACGGGACAGAAAAGGGTTTTGGGTTGGATTAAGTGAACCCGCTTCGCGGCTCCGCCTAATCCAGCCCTAAACCCTTTTCCTTATTCAAGGTCACTAAACCCGCAACAAACTGAACCCTAAGAGGGTATTGGTGAACCCTTTCGTGGATGTGATTCAAAGATGGGGCACTGAACCTTAAGAGTAGGGTACTGCAAAAGACGGGACGGAAAATGGTTTAGGGTTGGATTATGCGAACCCGATTCGCGGCTCCGCCTAATCCAACCCTAAACCCTTTTTCTTATTCAAGGTCACTAAACCCGCAACAAACTGAACCCTAAGAGGGTATTGGTGAACCCTGTCGTGGATGTGATTCAAAGATAGGGCACTGAACCTTAAGAGTAGGGTACTGAATAAGACGGGACGGAAAAGGGTTTAGGGTTGGATTAGGCGAACCCGCTTCGCGGCCCCGCCTAATCCAACACTAAACCCTGTTCCTTATTCAAGATCACTAAACCCGCAACAAACTGAACCCTAAGAGGGTATTGGTGAACCCTGTCGTGGATGTGATTCAAAGATGGGGCAATGAACCTTAAGAGTAGGGTAGGGTACTGCATAAGACGGGACGGAAAAGGTTTTAGGGTTGGATTAGGAGAACCCGATTCGCGGCTCCGCCAAATCCAACCCTAAACCCTTTTCCTTATTCAATGACGGAAAAGGGTTTCGGGGTGGATTAGGCGGACCCGCGTCGCGGATCCGCCTAATCCAACCCCAAACCCTTTTCCTTATTCAAGGTCACTAAACCCGCAACAAACTGAACCCTAAGAGGGTATTGGTGAACCCTGTCGTGGATGTGATTCAAAGATGGGGCACTGAACCTTAAGAGTAGGGTACTGCATAAGACGGGACGGAAAAGGGTTTAGGGTTGGATTAGGCGAACCCGCTTCGCGGCTTCGCCTAATCCTACCCTAAACCCTTTTCCTTATTCAAGGTCACTAAACCCGCAACAAACTGAACCTTAAGAGGGTATTGGTGAACCATGCCGTAGTTGTGATTCAAAGATGGGGCACTGAACCTTAAGAGTAGGGTACTACATAAGACGGGACAGAAAAGGGTTTTGGGTTGGATTAAGTGAACCCGCTTCGCGGCTCCGCCTAATCCAACCCTAAACCCTTTTCCTTATTCAAAATCACTAAACCCGCAACAAACTGAACCCTAAGAGGGTATTGGTGAACCCTGTCGTGGATGTGATTCAAAGATGGGGCACTGAACCTTAAGAGTAGGGTACTGCATAAGATGAATAAGGAAAAGGGTTTAGGGTTGGATTAGGCGGAGCAGCGAAGCGGGTTCGCCTAATCCAACCCTAAACCCTTTTCCTTATTCAAGGTCCCTAAACCCGCAACAAACTGAACCCTAAGAGGGTATTGGTGAACCCTGTCGTGGATGTAATTCAAAGATGGGGCACTGAACCTTAAGAGTAGGGTACTACATAAGACGTGACGGAAAAGGGTTTAGAATTGGATTATGCGAACCCGATTCGCGGCTCCGCCTAATCCAACCCTAAACCCTTTTTCTTATTCAAGGTCACTAAACCCGCAACAAACTGAACCCCAAGAGGGTATTGGTGAACCCTGTCGTGGATGTGATTCAAAGATGGGGCACTGAACCTTAAGAGTAGGGTACTGAATAAGACGGGACGGAAAAGGGTTTAGGGTTGGATTAGGCGAACCCGCTTCGCGGCCCCGCCTAATCCAACCCTAAACCCTTTTCCTTATTCAAGATCACTAAACCCGCAACAAACTGAACCCTAAGAGGGTATTGGTGAACCCTGTCGTGGATGTGATTCAAAGATGGGGCACTGAACCTTAAGAGTAGGGTAGGGTACTGCATAAGACGGGACGGAAAAGGTTTTAGAGTTGGATTAGGAGAACCCGATTCGCGGCTCCGCCAAATCCAACCCTAAACCCTTTTCCTTATTCAATGACGGAAAAGGGTTTAGGGGTGGATTAGGCGGACCCGCGTCGCGGATCCGCCTAATCCAACCCCAAACCCTTTTCCTTATTCAAGGTCACTAAACCCGCAACAAACTGAACCCTAAGAGGGTATTGGTGAACCCTGTCGTGGATGTGATTCAAAGATGGAGCACTGAACCTTAAGAGTAGGGTACTGCATAAGACGGGACGGAAAAGGGTTTAGGGTTGGATTAGGCGAACCCGCTTCGCGGCTCCGCCAAATCCAACCCTAAACCCTTTTCCTTATTCAATGACGGAAAAGGGTTTATGGGTGGATTAGGCGGACCCGCGTTGCGGATCCGCCTAATCCAACCCCAAACCCTTTTCCTTATTCAAGGTCACTAAACCCGCAACAAACTGAACCCTAAGAGGGTATTGGTGAACCCTGTCGTGGATGTGATTCAAAGATGGGGCACTGAACCTTAAGAGTAGGGTACTGCATAAGACGGGACGGAAAAGGGTTTAGGGTTGGATTAGGCGAACCCGCTTCGCGGCTCCGCCTAATCCAACCCTAAACCCTTTTCCTTATTCAAGGTCACTAAACCCGCAACAAACTGAACCTTAAGAGGGTATTGGTGAACCATGTCGTAGTTGTGATTCAAAGATGGGGCACTGAACCTTAAGAGTAGGGTACTACATAAGACGGGACAGAAAAGGGTTTTGGGTTGGATTAAGTGAACCCGCTTCGCGGCTCCGCCTAATCCAGCCCTAAACCCTTTTCCTTATTCAAGGTCACTAAACCCGCAACAAACTGAACCCTAAGAGGGTATTGGTGAACCCTGTCGTGGATGTGATTCAAAGATGGGGCACTGAACCTTAAGAGTAGGGTACTGCAAAAGACGGGACGGAAAATGGTTTAGGGTTGGATTATGCGAACCCGATTCGCGGCTCCGCCTAATCCAACCCTAAACCCTTTTCCTTATTCATGGTCACTAAACCCGCAACAAACTGAACCCTAAGAGGGTATTGGTGAACCCTGTCGTGGATGTGATTCAATGATGGGGCACTGAACCTTAAGAGTAGGGTACTAAATAAGACGGGACGGAAAAGGGTTTAGGGTTGGATTATGCGAACCCGATTCGCGGCTCCGCCTAATCCAACCCTAAACCCTTTTCCTTATTCAAGGTCAATAAACTCGCAACAATCTGAACCCTAAGAGGGTATTGGTGAACCCTGTCGTGGATGTAATTCAAAGATGGGGCACTGAAACCTTAAGAGTAGGGTACTACATAAGACGGGACGGAAAAGGGTTTAGAATTGGATTATGCGAACCCGATTCGCGGCTCCGCCTAATCCAACCCTAAACCCTTTTTCTTATTCAAGGTCACTAAACCCGCAACAAACTGAACCCTAAGAGGGTATTGGTGAACCCTGTCGTGGATGTGATTCAAAGATAGGGCACTGAACCTTAAGAGTAGGGTACTGAATAAGACGGGACGGAAAAGGGTTTAGGGTTGGATTAGGCGAACCCGCTTCGCGGCCCCGCCTAATCCAACCCTAAACCCTGTTCCTTATTCAAGATCACTAAACCCGCAACAAACTGAACCCTAAGAGGGTATTGGTGAACCCTGTCGTGGATGTGATTCAAAGATGGGGCAATGAACCTTAAGAGTAGGGTAGGGTACTGCATAAGACGGGACGGAAAAGGTTTTAGGGTTGGATTAGGAGAACCCGATTCGCGGCTCCGCCAAATCCAACCCTAAACCCTTTTCCTTATTCAATGACGGAAAAGGGTTTAGGGGTGGATTAGGCGGACCCGCGTCGCGGATCCGCCTAATCCAACCCCAAACCCTTTTCCTTATTCAAGGTCACTAAACCCGCAACAAACTGAACCCTAAGAGGGTATTGGTGAACCCTGTCGTGGATGTGATTCAAAGATGGGGCACTGAACCTTAAGAGTAGGGTACTGCATAAGACGGGACGGAAAAGGGTTTAGGGTTGGATTAGGCGAACCCGCTTCGCGGCTTCGCCTAATCCTACCCTAAACCCTTTTCCTTATTCAAGGTCACTAAACCCGCAACAAACTGAACCTTAAGAGGGTATTGGTGAACCATGCCGTAGTTGTGATTCAAAGATGGGGCACTGAACCTTAAGAGTAGGGTACTACATAAGACGGGACAGAAAAGGGTTTTGGGTTGGATTAAGTGAACCCGCTTCGCGGCTCCGCCTAATCCAACCCTAAACCCTTTTCCTTATTCAAAATCACTAAACCCGCAACAAACTGAACCCTAAGAGGGTATTGGTGAACCCTGTCGTGGATGTGATTCAAAGATGGGGCACTGAACCTTAAGAGTAGGGTACTGCATAAGATGAATAAGGAAAAGGGTTTAGGGTTGGATTAGGCGGAGCAGCGAAGCGGGTTCGCCTAATCCAACCCTAAACCCTTTTCCTTATTCAAGGTCCCTAAACCCGCAACAAACTGAACCCTAAGAGGGTATTGGTGAACCCTGTCGTGGATGTAATTCAAAGATGGGGCACTGAACCTTAAGAGTAGGGTACTACATAAGACGTGACGGAAAAGGGTTTAGAATTGGATTATGCGAACCCGATTCGCGGCTCCGCCTAATCCAACCCTAAACCCTTTTTCTTATTCAAGGTCACTAAACCCGCAACAAACTGAACCCTAAGAGGGTATTGGTGAACCCTGTCGTGGATGTGATTCAAAGATGGGGCACTGAACCTTAAGAGTAGGGTAGGGTACTGCATAAGACGGGACGGAAAAGGTTTTAGAGTTGGATTAGGAGAACCCGATTCGCGGCTCCGCCAAATCCAACCCTAAACCCTTTTCCTTATTCAATGACGGAAAAGGGTTTAGGGGTGGATTAGGCGGACCCGCGTCGCGGATCCGCCTAATCCAACCCCAAACCCTTTTCCTTATTCAAGGTCACTAAACCCGCAACAAACTGAACCCTAAGAGGGTATTGGTGAACCCTGTCGTGGATGTGATTCAAAGATGGGGCACTGAACCTTAAGAGTAGGGTACTGCATAAGACGGGACGGAAAAGGGTTTAGGGTTGGATTAGGCGAACCCGCTTCGCGGCTCCGCCAAATCCAACCCTAAACCCTTTTCCTTATTCAATGACGGAAAAGGGTTTAGGGGTGGATTAGGCGGACCCGCGTCGCGGATCCGCCTAATCCAACCCCAAACCCTTTTCCTTATTCAAGGTCACTAAACCCGCAACAAACTGAACCCTAAGAGGGTATTGGTGAACCCTGTCGTGGATGTGATTCAAAGATGGGGCACTGAACCTTAAGAGTAGGGTACTGCATAAGACGGGACGGAAAAGGGTTTAGGGTTGGATTAGGCGAACCCGCTTCGCGGCTCCGCCTAATCCAACCCTAAACCCTTTTCCTTATTCAAGGTCACTAAACCCGCAACAAACTGAACCTTAAGAGGGTATTGGTGAACCATGTCGTAGTTGTGATTCAAAGATGGGGCACTGAACCTTAAGAGTAGGGTACTACATAAGACGGGACAGAAAAGGGTTTTGGGTTGGATTAAGTGAACCCGCTTCGCGGCTCCGCCTAATCTAGCCCTAAACCCTTTTCCTTATTCAAGGTCACTAAACCCGCAACAAACTGAACCCTAAGAGAGTATTGGTGAACCCTGTCGTGGATGTGATTCAAAGATGGGGCACTGAACCTTAAGAGTAGGGTACTGCAAAAGACGGGACGGAAAATGGTTTAGGGTTGGATTATGCGAACCCGATTCGCGGCTCCGCCTAATCCAACCCTAAACCCTTTTCCTTATTCAAGGTCACTAAACCCGCAACAAACTGAACCCTAAGAGGGTATTGGTGAACCCTGTCGTGGATGTGATTCAATGATGGGGCACTGAACCTTAAGAGTAGGGTACTAAATAAGACGGGACGGAAAAGGGTTTAGGGTTGGATTATGCGAACCCGATTCGCGGCTCCGCCTAATCCAACCCTAAACCCTTTTCCTTATTCAAGGTCACTAAACTCGCAACAATCTGAACCCGAAGAGGGTATTGGTGAACCCTGTCGTGGATGTGATTCAAAGATGGGGCACTGAACCTTAAGAGTAGGGTACTGCATAAGACGGGACGGAAAAGGGTTTAGGGTTGGATTAGGCGGACCCTCTACGCGGCTCCGCCTAATCCAACCCTAAACCCTTTTCCTTATTCAAAATCACTAAACCCGCAACAAACTGAACACTAAGAGGGTATTGGTGAACCCTGTCGTGGATGTGATTCAAAGATGGGGCACTGAACCTTAAGAGTAGGGTACTGCATAAGACGGGACGGAAAAGGGTTTAGGGTTTGATTAGGCGAACCCGCTACGCGCCTCCGCCTAATCCAACCCTAAACCCTTTTCCTTATTCAAGGTAACTAAACCCGCAACAAACTGAACCCTAAGAGGGTATTGGTGAACCCTGTCGTGGATGTGATTCAAAGATGGGGCACTGAACCTTAAGAGTAGGGTACTGCATAAGACGGGACGGAAAAGGGTTTAGGGTTGAATTGGGTGAACCCGCTTCGCGGCTCCGCCTAATCCAACCCTAAACCCTTTTTCTTATTCAAGGTCACTAAACCCGCAACAAACTGAACCCCAAGAGGGTATTGGTGAACCCTGTCGTGGATGTGATTCAATGATGGGGCACTGAACCTTAAGAGTAGGGTACTAAATAAGACGGGACGGAAAAGGGTTTAGGGTTGGATTATGCGAACCCGATTCGCGGCTCCGCCTAATCCAACCCTAAACCCTTTTCCTTATTCAAGGTCACTAAACTCGCAACAAACTGAACCCGAAGAGGGTATTGGTGAACCCTGTCGTGGATGTGATTCAAAGATGGGGCACTGAACCTTAAGAGTAGGGTACTGCATAAGACGGGACGGAAAAGGGTTTAGGGTTGGATTAGGCGGACCCTCTACGCGGCTCCGCCTAATCCAACCCTAAACCCTTTTCCTTATTCAAAATCACTAAACCCGCAACAAACTGAACACTAAGAGGGTATTGGTGAACCCTGTCGTGGATGTGATTCAAAGATGGGGCACTGAACCTTAAGAGTAGGGTACTGCATAAGATGGGACGGAAAAGGGTTTAGGGTTGGATTAGGCGAACCCGCTACGCGCCTCCGCCTAATCCAACCCTAAACCCTTTTCCTTATTCAAGGTAACTAAACCCGCAACAAACTGAACCCTAAGAGGGTATTAGTGAACCCTGTCGTGGATGTGATTCAAAGATGGGGCACTGAACCTTAAGAGTAGGGTACTGCATAAGACGGGACGGAAAAGGGTTTAGGGTTGAATTGGGCGAACCCGCTTCGCGGCTCCGCCTAATCCGACCCTAAACCTGTTTCCTTATTCAATGTCACTAAACCCGCAAAAAACTGAACCCTAAGAGGGTATTGGTGAACCCTGTCGTGGATGTGATTCAAAGATGGGGCACGGAACCTTAAGAGTAGGGTACTGCATAAGATGGGACGGAAAAGGGTTTAGGGTTGGATTAAGCGAACCCGCTTCGCAGCTCCGCCTAATCCAACCCTAAACCCTTTTCCTTATTCAAGGTCCCTAAACCCGCAACAAACTGAACCCAAAGAGGGTATTGGTGAACCCTGTCAGGGATGTAATTCAAAGATGGGGCACTGAACCTTAAGAGTAGGGTACAACATAAGACGGGACGGAAAAGGGTTTAGAGTTGGATTATGCGAACCCGATTCGCGGCTCCGCCTAATCCAACCCTAAACCCTTTTCCTTACTCAAGGTCACTAAACCCGCAACAAACTGAACCCGAAGAGGGTATTGGAGAACCCTGTCGTGGATGTGATTCAAAGATGGGGCACTGAACCTTAAGAGTAGGGTACTGCATAAGACGGGACGAAAAAGGGTTTAGGGTTGGATTAGGCGGACCCGCTACGCGGCTCCGCCTAATCCTACCCTAAACCCTTTTCCTTATTCAAAATCACTAAACCCGCAACAAACTGAACCCTAAGAGGGTATTGGTGAACCCTGTCGTGGATGTGATTCAAAGATGGGGCACTGAACCTTAAGAGTAGGGTACTGCATAAGACAGGACGGAAAAGGGTTTAGGGTTGGATTAGGCGAACCCGCTTCGCGCCTCCGCCTAATCCAACCCTAAACCCTTTTCCTTATTCAAGGTAACTAAACCCGCAACAAACTGAACCCTAAGAGGGTAATGGTGAACCCTGTCGTGGATGTGATTCAAAGATGGGGCACTGAACCTTAAGAGTAGGGTACTGCATAAGACGGGACGGAAAAGGGTTTAGAGTTGGATTATGCGAACCCGATTCGCGGCTCCGCCTAATCCAACCCTAAACCCTTTTCCTTACTCAAGGTCACTAAACCCGCAACAAACTGAACCCGAAGAGGGTATTGGTGAACCCTGTCGTGGATGTGATTCAAAGATGGGGCACTGAACCTTAAGAGTAGGGTACTGCATAAGACGGGACGAAAAAGGGTTTAGGGTTTGATTAGGCGGACCCGCTACGCGGCTCCGCCTAATCCAACCCTAAACCCTTTTCCTTATTCAAAATCAATAAACCCGCAACAAACTGAACCCTAAGAGGGTATTGGTGAACCCTGTCGTGGATGTGATTCAAAGATGGGGCACTGAACCTTAAGAGTAGGGTACTGCATAAGACAGGACGGAAAAGGGTTTAGGGTTGGATTAGGCGAACCCGCTTCGCGCCTCCGCCTAATCCAACCCTAAACCCTTTTCCTTATTCAAGGTAACTTAACCCGCAACAAACTGAACCCTAAGAGGGTAATGGTGAACCCTCTCGTGGATGTGATTCAAAGATGGGGCACTGAACCTTAAGAGTAGGGTACTGCATAAGACGGGACGGAAAAGGGTTTAGGGTTGGATTAGGCGGACCTGCTACACGGCTCCGCCTAATCCAACCCTAAACCCTTTTCCTTATTCAAAATCACTAAACCCGCAACAAACTGAACCCTAAGAGGGTATTGGTGAACCCTGTCGTGGATGTGATTCAAAGATGGGGCACTGAACCTTAAGAGTAGGGTACTGCATAAGATGAATAAGGAAAAGGGTTTAGCGTTGGATTAGGCGGAGCCGCGAAGCGGGTTCGCCTAATCCAACCCTAAACCCTTTTCCTTATTCAAGGTCCCTAAACCCGCAACAAACTGAACCCTAAGAGGGTATTGGTGAACCCTGTCGTGGATGTAATACAAAGATGGGGCACTGAACCTTAAGAGTAGGGTACTACATAAGACGGGACGGAAAAGGGTTTAGAATTGGATTATGCGAACCCGATTCGCGGCTCCGCCTAATCCAACCCTAAACCCTTTAACTTATTCAAGGTCACTAAACCCGCAACAAACTGAACCCTAAGAGGGTTTTGGTGAACCCTGTCGTGGATGTGATTCAAAGATGGGGCACGGAACCTTAAGAGTAGGGTACTGCATAAGACAGGACGGAAAAGGGTTTAGGGTTGGATTAAGCGAACCCGCTTCGCAGCTCCGCCTAATCCAACCCTAAACCCTTTTCCTTATTCAAGGTCCCTAAACCCGCAACAAACTGAACCCAAAGATGGTATTGGTGAACCCTGTCAGGGATGTAATTCAAAGATGGGGCACTGAACCTTAAGAGTAGGGTACTACATAAGACGGGACGGAAAAGGGTTTAGAGTTGGATTATGGGAACCCGATTCGCGGCTCCGCCTAATCCAACCCTAAACCCCTTTCCTTACTCAAGGTCACTAAACCCGCAACAAACTGAACCCGAAGAGGGTATTGGTGAACCCTGTCGTGGATGTGATTCAAAGATGGGGCACTGAACCTTAAGAGTAGGGTACTGCATAAGACGGGACGAAAAAGGGTTTAGGGTTGGATTAGGCGGACCCGCTACACGGCTCCGCCTAATCCAACCCTAAACCCTTTTCCTTATTCAAAATCACTAAACCCGCAACAAACTGAACCCTAAGAGGGTATTGGTGAACCCTATCGTGGATGTGATTCAAAGATGGGGCACTGAACCTTAAGAGTAGGGTACTAAATAAGACGGGACGGAAAAGGGTTTAGTGTTGGATTATGCGAACCCGATTCGCGGCTCCGCCTAATCCAACCCTAAACCCTTTTCCTTATTCAAGGTCACTAAACTCGCAACAAACTGAACCCGAAGAGGGTATTGGTGAACCCTGTCGTGGATGTGATTCAAAGATGGGGCACTGAACCTTAAGAGTAGGGTACTGCATAAGACGGGACGGAAAAGGGTTTAGGGTTGGATTAGGCAGACCCTCTACGCGGCTCCGCCTAATCCAACCCTAAACCCTTTTCCTTATTCAAAATCACTAAACCCGCAACAAACTGAACACTAAGAGGGTATTGGTGAACCCTGTCGTGGATGTGATTCAAAGATGGGGCACTGAACCTTAAGAGTAGGGTACTGCATAAGATGGGACGGAAAAAGGTTTAGGGTTGGATTAGGCGAACCCGCTACGCGCCTCCGCCTAATCCAACCCTAAACCCTTTTCCTTATTCAAGGTAACTAAACCCGCAACAAATTGAACCCTAAGAGGGTATTGGTGAACCCTGTCGTGGATGTGATTCAAAGATGGGGCACTGAACCTTAAGAGTAGGGTACTGCATAAGACGGGACGGAAAAGGGTTTAGGGTTGAATTGGGCGAACCCGCTTCGCGGCTCCGCCTAATCCAACCCTAAACCCTTTTCCTTATTCAAGGTCACTAAACCCGCAAAAAACTGAACCCTAAGAGGGTATTGGTGAACCCTGTCGTGGATGTGATTCAAAGATGGGGCACGGAACCTTAAGAGTAGGGTACTGCATACGATGGGACGGAAAAGGGTTTAGGGTTGGATTAAGCGAACCCGCTTCGCAGCTCCGCCTAATCCAACCCTAAACCCTTTTCCTTATTCAAGGTCCCTAAACCCGCAACAAACTGAACCCAAAGAGGGTATTGGTGAACCCTGTCAGGGATGTAATTCAAAGATGGGGCACTGAACCTTAAGAGTAGGGTACTACATAAGACGGGACGGAAAAGGGTTTAGAGTTGGATTATGCGAACCCGATTCGCGGCTCCGCCTAATCCAACCCTAAACCCTTTTCCTTACTCAAGGTCACTAAACCCGCAACAAACTGAACCCGAAGAGGGTATTGGAGAACCCTGTCGTGGATGTGATTCAAAGATGGGGCACTGAACCTTAAGAGTAGGGTACTGCATAAGACGGGACGAAAAAGGGTTTAGGTTTGGATTAGGCGGACCCGCTACGCGGCTCCGCCTAATCCTACCCTAAACCCTTTTCCTTATTCAAAATCACTAAACCCGCAACAAACTGAACCCTAAGAGGGTATTGGTGAACCCTGTCGTGGATGTGATTCAAAGATGGGGCACTGAACCTTAAGAGTAGGGTACTGCATAAGACAGGACGGAAAAGGGTTTAGGGTTGGATTAGGCGAACCCGCTTCGCGCCTCCGCCTAATCCAACCCTAAACCCTTTTCCTTATTCAAGGTAACTAAACCCGCAACAAACTGAACCCTAAGAGGGTAATGGTGAACCCTGTCGTGGATGTGATTCAAAGATGGGGCACTGAACCTTAAGAGTAGGGTACTGCATAAGACGGGACGGAAAAGGGTTTAGAGTTGGATTATGCGAACCCGATTCGCGGCTCCGCTTAATCCAACCCTAAACCCCTTTCCTTACTCAAGGTCACTAAACCCGCAACAAACTGAACCCGAAGAGGATATTGGTGAACCCAGTCGTGGATGTGATTCAAAGATGGGGCACTGAACCTTAAGAGTAGGGTACTGCATAAGACGGGACGAAAAAGGGTTTAGGGTTGGATTAGGCGGACCCGCTACGCGGCTCCGCCTAATCCAACCCTAAACCCTTTTCCTTATTCAAAATCACTAAACCCGCAACAAACTGAACCCTAAGAGGGTATTGGTGAACCCTGTCGTGGATGTGATTCAAAGATGGGGCACTGAACCTTAAGAGTAGGGTACTGCATAAGACAGGACGGAAAAGGGTTTAGGGTTGGATTAGGCGAACCCGCTTCGCGCCTCCGCCTAATCCAACCCTAAACCCTTTTCCTTATTCTAGGTAACTAAACCCGCAACAAACTGAACCCTAAGAGGGTAATGGTGAACCCTGTCGTGGATGTGATTCAAAGATGGGGCACTGAACCTTAAGAGTAGGGTACTGCATAAGACGGGACGGAAAAGGGTTTAGGGTTGGATTAGGCGGACCTGCTACACGGCTCCGCCTAATCCAACCCTAAACCCTTTTCCTTATTCAAAATCACTAAACTCGCAACAAACTGAACCCTAAGAGGGTATTGGTGAACCCTGTCGTGGATGTGATTCAAAGATGGGGCACTGAACCTTAAGAGTAGGGTACTGCATAAGATGAATAAGGAAAAGGGTTTAGCGTTGGATTAGGCGGAGCCGCGAAGCGGGTTCGCCTAATCCAACCCTAAACCCTTTTCCTTATTCAAGGTCCCTAAACCCGCAACAAACTGAACCCTAAGAGGGTATTGGTGAACCCTGTCGTGGATGTAATACAAAGATGGGGCACTGAACCTTAAGAGTAGGGTACTACATAAGACGGGACGGAAAAGGGTTTAGAATTGGATTATGCGAACCCGATTCGCGGCTCCGCCTAATCCAACCCTAAACCCTTTTCCTTATTCAAGGTCACTAAACCCGCAACAAACTGAACCCTAAGAGGGTATTGGTGAACCCTGTCGTGGATGTGATTCAAAGATGGGGCACGGAACCTTAAGAGTAGGGTACTGCATAAGACGGGACGGAAAAGGGTTTAGGGTTGGATTAAGCGAACCCGCTTCGCAGCTCCGCCTAATCCAACCCTAAACCCTTTTCCTTATTCAAGGTCCCTAAACCCGCAACAAACTGAACCCAAAGAGGGTATTGGTGAACCCTGTCAGGGATGTAATTCAAAGATGGGGCACTGAACCTTAAGAGTAGGGTACTACATAAGACGGGACGGAAAAGGGTTTAGAGTTGGATTATGGGAACCCGATTCGCGGCTCCGCCTAATCCAACCCTAAACCCCTTTCCTTACTCAAGGTCACTAAACCCGCAACAAACTGAACCCGAAGAGGGTATTGGTGAACCCTGTCGTGGATGTGATTCAAAGATGGGGCACTGAACCTTAAGAGTAGGGTACTGCATAAGACGGGACGGAAAAGGGTTTAGGGTTGGATTAGGCGGACCTGCTACACGGCTCCGCCTAATCCAACCCTAAACCCTTTTCCTTATTCAAAATCACTAAACCCGCAACAAACTGAACCCTAAGAGGGTATTGGTGAATCCTGTCGTGGATGTGATTCAAAGATGGGGCACTGAACCTTAAGAGTAGGGTACTGCATAAGATGAATAAGGAAAAGGGTTTAGCGTTGGATTAGGCGGAGCCGCGAAGCGGGTTCGCCTAATCCAACCCTAAACCCTTTTCCTTATTCAAGGTCCCTAAACCCGCAACAAACTGAACCCTAAGAGGGTATTGGTGAACCCTGTCGTGGATGTAATACAAAGATGGGGCACTGAACCTTAAGAGTAGGGTACTACATAAGACGGGACGGAAAAGGGTTTAGAATTGGATTATGCGAACCCGATTCGCGGCTCCGCCTAATCCAACCCTAAACCCTTTTCCTTATTCAAGGTCACTAAACCCGCAACAAACTGAACCCTAAGAGGGTATTGGTGAACCCTGTTTTGGATGTGATTCAAAGATGGGGCACGGAACCTTAAGAGTAGGGTACTGCATAAGACGGGACGGAAAAGGGTTTAGGGTTGGATTAAGCGAACCCGCTTCGCAGCTCCGCCTAATCCAACCCTAAACCCTTTTCCTTATTCAAGGTCCCTAAACCCGCAACAAACTGAACCCAAAGAGGGTATTGGTGAACCCTGTTAGGGATGTAATTCAAAGATGGGGCACTGAACCTTAAGAGTAGGGTACTACATAAGACGGGACGGAAAAGGGTCTAGAGTTGGATTATGGGAACCCGATTCGCGGCTCCGCCTAATCCAACCCTAAACCCCTTTCCTTACTCAAGGTCACTAAACCCGCAACAAACTGAACCCGAAGAGGGTATTGGTGAACCCTGTCGTGGATGTGATTCAAAGATGGGGCACTGAACCTTAAGAGTAGGGTACTGCATAAGATGAATAAGGAAAAGGATTTAGGGTTGGATTAGGCGGAGCCGCGAAGCGGGTTCGCCTAATCCAACCCTAAACCCTTTTCCTTATTCAAGGACCTTAAACCCGCAACAAACTGAACCCTAAGAGGGTATTGGTGAACCCTGTCAGGGATGTAATTCAAAGATGGGGCACTGAACCTTAAGAGTAGGGTACTACATAAGACGGGACGGAAAAGGGTTTAGAGTTGGATTATGGGAACCCGATTCGCGGCTCCGCCTAATCCAACCCTAAACCCCTTTCCTTACTCAAGGTCACTAAACCCGCAACAAACTGAACCCGAAGAGGGTATTGGTGAAGGTCGTGGATGTGATTCAAAGATGGGGCACTGAACCTTAAGAGTAGGGTACTGCATAAGACGGGACGAAAAAGGGTTTAGGGTTGGATTAGGCGGACCCGCTATGCGGCTCCGCCTAATCCAACCCTAAACCCTTTTCCTTATTCAAAATCACTAAACCCGCAACAAACTGAACCCTAAGAGGGTATTGGTGAACCCTGTCGTGGATGTGATTCAAAGATGGGGCACTGAACCTTAAGAGTAGGGTACTGCATAAGATGAATAAGCTAAAGGGTTTAGCGTTGGATTAGGCGGAGCCGCGAAGCGGGTTCGCCTAATCCAACCCTAAACCCTTTTCCTTATTCAAGGTCCCTAAACCCGCAGCAAACTGAACCCTAAGAGGGTATTGGTGAACCCTGTCGTGGATGTAATACAAAGATGGGGCACTGAACCTTAAGAGTAGGGTACTACATAAGACGGGACGGAAAAGGGTTTAGAATTGGATTATGCGAACCCGATTCGCGGCTCCGCCTAATCCAACCCTAAACCCTTTTCCTTATTCAAGGTCACTAAACCCGCAACAAACTGAACCCTAAGAGGGTATTGGTGAACCCTGTCTTGGATGTGATTCAAAGATGGGGCACGGAACCTTAAGAGTAGGGTACTGCATAAGACGGGACGGAAAAGGGTTTAGGGTTGGATTAAGCGAACCCGCTTCGCAGCTCCGCCTAATCCAACCCTAAACCCTTTTCCTTATTCAAGGTCCCTAAACCCGCAACAAACTGAACCCAAAGAGGGTATTGGTGAACCCTGTTAGGGATGTAATTCAAAGATGGGGCACTGAACCTTAAGAGTAGGGTACTACATAAGACGGGACGGAAAAGGGTTTAGAGTTGGATTATGGGAACCCGATTCGCGGCTCCGCCTAATCCAACCCTAAACCCCTTTCCTTACTCAAGGTCACTAAACCCGCAACAAACTGAACCCGAAGAGGGTATTGGTGAACCCTGTCGTGGATGTGATTCAAAGATGGGGCACTGAACCTTAAGAGTAGGGTACTGCATAAGATGAATAAGGAAAAGGATTTAGGGTTGGATTAGGCGGAGCCGCGAAGCGGGTTCGCCTAATCCAACCCTAAACCCTTTTCCTTATTCAAGGACCTTAAACCCGCAACAAACTGAACCCTAAGAGGGTATTGGTGAACCTTGTCGTGGATGTAATTCAAAGATGGGGCACTGAACCTTAAGAGTAGGGTACTACATAAGACGGGACGGAAAAGGGTTTAGAATTGGATTATGCGAACCCGATTCGCGGCTCCGCCTAATCCAACCCAAAACCCTTTTCCTTATTCAAGGTCACTAAACCCGCAACAAACTGAACCCTAAGAGGGTATTGGTGAACCCTGTCGTGGATGTGATTCAAAGATGGGGCACGGAACCTTAAGAGTAGGGTACTGCATAAGACGGGACGGAAAAGGGTTTAGGGTTGGATTAAGCGAACCCGCTTCGCAGCTCCGCCTAATCCAACCCTAAACCCTTTTCCTTATTCAAGGTCCCTAAACCCGCAACAAACTGAACCGAAAGAGGGAATTGGTGAACCCTGTCAGGGATGTAATTCAAAGATGGGGCACTGAACCTTAAGAGTAGGGTACTACATAAGACGGGACGGAAAAGGGTTTAGAGTTGGATTATGCGAACCCGATTCGCGGCTCCGCCTAATCCAACCCTAAACCCTTTTCTTACTCAAGGTCACTAAACCCGCAACAAACTGAACCCGAAGAGGGTATTGGTGAACCCTGTCGTGGATGTGATTCAAAGATGGGGCACTGAACCTTAAGAGTTGGGTACTGCATAAGACGGGACGGAAAAGGGTTTAGGGTTGGATTAGGTGGACCTGCTAAACGGCTCCGCCTAATCCAACCCTAAACCTTTTCCTTATTCAAAATCACTAAACCCGCAACAAACTGAACCCTAAGAGGGTATTGGTGAACCCTGTCGTGGATGTGATTCAAAGATGGGGCACTGAACCTTAAGAGTAGGGTACTGCATAAGATGAATAAGGAAAAGGATTTAGGGTTGGATTAGGCGGAACCGCGAAGAGGGTTCGCCTAATCCAACCTTAAACCCTTTTCCTTATTCAAGGACCCTAAACCCGCAACAAATTGAACCCTAAGAGGGTATTGGTGAACCCTGTCGTGGATGTAATTCAAAGATGGGGCACTGAACCTTAAGAGTAGGGTACTACATAAGACGAGACGGAAAAGGGTTTAGAATTGGATTATGCGAACCCGATTCGCGGCTCCGCCTAATCCAACCCAAAACCCTTTTCCTTATTCAAGGTCACTAAACCCGCAACAAACTGAACCCTAAGAGGGTATTGGTGAACCCTGTCGTGGATGTGATTCAAAGATGGGGCACGGAACCTTAAGAGTAGGGTACTGCATAAGACGGGACGGAAAAGGGTTTAGGGTTGGATTAAGCGAACCCGCTTCGCAGCTCCGCCTAATCCAACCCTAAACCCTTTTCCTTATTCAAGGTCCCTAAACCCGCAACAAACTGAACCCAAAGAGGGTATTGGTGAACCCTGTCAGGGATGTAATTCAAATATGGGGCACTGAACCTTAAGAGTAGGGTACTACATAAGACGGGACGGAAAAGGGTTTAGAGTTGGATTATGCGAACCCGATTCGCGGCTCCGACTAATCCAACCCTAAACCCTTTTCTTACTCAAGGTCACTAAACCCGCAACAAACTGAACCCGAAGAGGGTATTGGTGAACCCTGTCGTGGATGTGATTCAAAGATGGGGCACTGAACCTTAAGAGTAGGGTACTGCATAAGACGGGATGGAAAAGGGTTTAGGGTTGGATTAGGCGGACCTGCTACACGACTCCGCCTAATCCAACCCTAAACCCTTTTCCTTATTCAAAATCACTAAACCCGCAACAAACTGAACCCTAAGAGGGTATTGGTGAACCCTGTCGTGGATGTAATTCAAAGATGGGGCACTGAACCTTAAGAGTAGGGTACTACATAAGACGGGACGGAAAAGGGTTTAGAATTGGATTATGCGAACCCGATTCGCGGCTCCGCCTAATCCAACCCAAAACCCTTTTCCTTATTCAAGGTCACTAAAACCCGCAACAAACTGAACCCTAAGAGGGTATTGGTGAACCCTGTCGTGGATGTGATTCAAAGATGGGGCACTGAACCTTAAGAGTAGGGTACTGCATAAGACGGGACGGAAAAGGGTTTAGGGTTGGATTAAGCGAACCCGCTTCGCGGCTCCGCCTAATCCAACCCTAAACCCTTTTCCTTATTGAAGGTCACTAAACCCGCAAAAAACTGAACCCTAAGAGGGTATTGGTGAACCCTGTCGTGGATGTGATTCAAAGATGGGGCACGGAACCTTAAGAGTAGGGTACTGCATAAGACGGGACGGAAAAGGGTTTAGGGTTGGATTAAGCGAACCCGCTTTGCAGCTCCGCCTAATCCAACCCTAAACCCTTTTCCTTATTCAAGGTCCCTAAACCCGCAACAAACTGAACCCAAAGAGGGTATTGGTGAACCCTGTCAGGGATGTAATTCAAAGATGGGGCACTGAACCTTAAGAGTAGGGTACTACATAAGACGGGACGGAAAAGGGTTTAGAGTTGGATTATGCGAACCCGATTCGCGGCTCCGCCTAATCCAACCCTAAACCCTTTTCTTACTCAAGGTCACTAAACCCGCAACAAACTGAACCCGAAGAGGGTATTGGTGAACCCTGTCGTGGATGTGATTTAAAGATGGGGCACTGAACCTTAAGAGTAGGGTACTGCATAAGACGGGACGGAAAAGGGTTTAGGGTTGGATTAGGCGGACCTGCTAAACGGCTCCGCCTAATCCAACCCTAAACCCTTTTCCTTATTCAAAATCACTAAACCCGCAACAAACTGAACCCTAAGAGGGTATTGGTGAACCCTGTCGTGGATGTGATTCAAAGATGGGGCACTGAACCTTAAGAGTAGGGTACTGCATAAGATGAATAAGGAAAAGGATTTAGGGTTGGATTAGGCGGAGCCGCGAAGCGGGTTCGCCTAATCCAACCCTAAACCCTTTTCCTTATTCAAGGACCCTAAACCCGCAACAAACTGAACCCTAAGAGGGTATTGGTGAACCCTGTCGTGGATGTAATTCAAAGATGGGGCACTGAACCTTAAGAGTAGGGTACTACATAAGACGGGACGGAAAAGGGTTTAGCGTTGGATTACGCGAACCCGCTTCGCGGCTCCGCCTAATCCAACCCTAAACCCTTTTCTTACTCAAGGTCACTAAACCCGCAACAAACTGAACCCGAAGAGGGTATTGGTGAACCCTGTCGTGGATGTGATTCAAAGATGGGGCACTGAACCTTAAGAGTAGGGTACTACATAAGACGGGACGGAAAAGGGTTTAGAATTGGATTATGCGAACCCGATTCGCGGCTCCGCCTAATCCAACCCTAAACCCTTTTTCTTATTCAAGGTCACTAAACCCCTAACAAACTGAACCCTAAGAGGGTATTGGTGAACCCTGTCGTGGATGTGATTCAAAGATGGGGCACAGAACCTTAAGAGTAGGGTACTGAATAAGACGGGACGGAAAAGGGTTTAGGGTTGGATTAGGCAAACCCGCTTCGCGGCCCCGCCTAATCCAACCCTAAACCCTTTTCCTTATTCAAGGTCACTAAACCCGCAACAAACTGAACCCTAAGAGGGTATTGGTGAACCCTGTCGTGGATGTGATTCAAAGATGGGGCACTGAACCTTAAGAGTAGGGTAGGGTACTGCATAAGACGGGACGGAAAAGGTTTTAGGGTTGGATTAGGAGAACCCGATTCGCGGCTCCGCCAAATCCAACCCTAAACCCTTTTCCTTATTCAATGACGGAAAAGGGTTTAGGGGTGGATTAGGCGGACCCGCATCGCGGATCCGCCTAATCCAACCCCAAACCCTTTTCCTTATTCAAGGTCACTAAACCCGCAAAAAACTGAACCCTAAGAGGGTATTGGTGAACCCTGTCGTGGATGTGATTCAAAGATGGGGCACGGAACCTTAAGAGTAGGGTACTACATAAGACGGGACGGAAAAGGGTTTAGAGTTGGATTATGGGAACCCGATTCGCGGCTCCGCCTAATCCAACCCTAAACCCTTTTCCTTATTCAAGGTCACTAAACCCGCAACAAACTGAACCCTAAGAGGTTATTGGTGAACCATGCCGTAGTTGTGATTCAAAGATGGGGCACTGAACCTTAAGAGTAGGGTACTACATAAGACGGGACAGAAAAGGGTTTTGGGTTGGATTAAGTGAACCCGCTTCGCGGCTCCGCCTAATCCAGCCCTAAACCCTTTTCCTTATTCAAGGTCACTAAACCCGCAACAAACTGAACCCTAAGAGGGTATTGGTGAACCCTGTCGTGGATGTGATTCAAAGATGGGGCACTGAACCTTAAGAGTAGGGTACTGCAAAAGACAGGACGGAAAATGGTTTAGGGTTGGATTATGCGAACCCGATTCGCGGCTCCGCCTAATCCAACCCTAAACCCTTTTCCTTATTCAAGGTCACTAAACCCGCAACAAACTGAACCCTAAGAAGGTATTGGTGAACCCTGTCGTGGATGTGATTGAAAGATGGGGCACTGAACCTTAAGAGTAGGGTACTGAATAAGACGGGACGGAAAAGGGTTTAGGGTTGGATTATGCGAACCCGATTCGCGGCTCCGCCTAATCCAACCCTAAACCCTTTTCCTTATTCAAGGTCACTAAACTCGCAACAAACTGAACCCGAAGAGGGTATTGGTGAACCCTGTCGTGGATGTGATTCAAAGATGGGGCACTGAACCTTAAGAGTAGGGTACTGCATAAGACGGGACGGAAAAGGGTTTAGGGTTGGATTAGGCGGACCCGCTACGCGGCTCCGCCTAATCCAACCCTAAACCCTTTTCCTTATTCAAAATCACTAAACCCGCAACAAACTGAACCCTAAGAGGGTATTGGTGAACCCTGTCGTGGATGTGATTGAAAGATGGGGCACTGAACCTTAAGAGTAGGGTACTGAATAAGACGGGACGGAAAAGGGTTTAGGGTTGGATTATGCGAACCCGATTCGCGGCTCCGCCTAATCCAACCCTAAACCCTTTTCCTTATTCAAGGTCACTAAACCCGCAACAAACTGAACCCTAAGAGGGTATTGGTGAACCCTGTCGTGGATTTGATTGAAAGATGGGGCACTGAACCTTAAGAGTAGGGTACTGAATAAGACGGGACGGAAAAGGGTTTAGGGTTGGATTATGCGAACCCGATTCGCGGCTCCGCCTAATCCAACCCTAAACCCTTTTCCTTATTCAAGGTCACTAAACTCGCAACAAACTGAACCCGAAGAGGGTATTGGTGAACCCTGTCGTGGATGTGATTCAAAGATGGGGCACTGAACCTTAAGAGTAGGGTACTACATAAGACGGGACGGAAAAGGGTTTAGGGTTGGATTAGGCGAACCCGCTTCGCGCCTCCGCCTAATCCAACCCTAAACCCTTTTCCTTATTCAAGGTAACTAAACCCGCAACAAACTGAACCCTAAGAGGGTATTGGTGAACCCTGTCGTGGATGTGATTCAAAGATGGGGCACTGAACCTTAAGAGTAGGGTACTGCATAAGACGGGACGGAAAAGGGTTTAGGGTTGGATTAGGCGGACCTGCTACGCGGCTCCGCCTAATCCAACCCTAAACCCTTTTCCTTATTCAAAATCACTAAACCCGCAACAAACTGAACACTAAGAGGGTATTGGTGAACCCCGTCGTGGATGTGATTCAAAGATGGGGCACTGAACCTTAAGAGTAGGGTACTGCAAAAGACGGGACGGAAAATGGTTTAGGGTTGGATTATGCGAACCCGATTCGCGGCTCCGCCTAATCCAACCCTAAACCCTTTTCTTACTCAAGGTCACTAAACCCGCAACAAACTGAACCCGAAGAGGGTATTGGTGAACCCTGTCGTGGATGTGATTCAAAGATGGGGCACTGAACCTTAAGAGTAGGGTACTGCATAAGACGGGACGGAAAAGGGTTTAGAGTTGGATTATGCGAACCCGATTCGCGGCTCCGCCTATTCCAACCCTAAACCCTTTTCTTACTCAAGGTCACTAAACCCGCAACAAACTGAACCCGAAGAGGGTATTGGTGAACCCTGTCGTGGATGTGATTCAAAGATGGGGCACTGAACCTTAAGAGTAGGGTACTGCATAAGACGGGACGGAAAAGGGTTTAGGGTTGGATTAGGCGGACCTGCTACTCGGCTCCGCCTAATCCAACCCTAAACCCTTTTCCTTATTCAAAATCACTAAACCCGCAACAAACTGAACCCTAAGAGGGTATTGGTGAACCCTGTCGTGGATGTGATTCAAAGATGGGGCACTGAACCTTAAGAGTAGGGTACTGCATAAGATGAATAAGGAAAAGGGTTTAGGGTTGGATTAGGCGGAGCCGCGAAGCGGGTTCGCCTAATCCAACCCTAAACCCTTTTCCTTATTCAAGGTCCCTAAACCCGCAACAAACTGAACCCTAAGAGGGTATTGGTGAACCCTGTCGTGGATGTAATTCAAAGATGGGGCACTGAACCTTAAGAGTAGGGTACTACATAAGACGGGACGGAAAAGGGTTTAGAATTGGATTATGCGAACCCGATTCGCGGCTCCGCCTAATCCAACCCTAAACCCTTTTTCTTATTCAAGGTCACTAAACCCCTAACAAACTGAACCCTAAGAGGGTATTGGTGAACCCTGTCGTGGATGTGATTCAAAGATGGGGCACAGAACCTTAAGAGTAGGGTACTGAATAAGACGGGACGGAAAAGGGTTTAGGCTTGGATTAGGCGAACCCGCTTCGCGGCCCCGCCTAATCCAACCCTAAACCCTTTTCCTTATTCAAGGTCACTAAACCCGCAACAAACTGAACCCTAAGAGGGTATTGGTGAACCCTGTCGTGGATGTGATTCAAAGATGGGGCACTGAACCTTAAGAGTAGGGTAGGGTACTGCATAAGACGGGACGGAAAAGGTTTTAGGGTTGGATTAGGAGAACCCGATTCGCGGCTCCGCCAAATCCAACCCTAAACCCTTTTCCTTTTTCAATGACGGAAAAGGGTTTAGGGGTGGATTAGGCGGACCCGCATCGCGGATCCGCCTAATCCAACCCCAAACCCTTTTCCTTATTCAAGGTCACTAAACCCGCAAAAAACTGAACCCTAAGAGGGTATTGGTGAACCCTGTCGTGGATGTGATTCAAAGATGGGGCACGGAACCTTAAGAGTAGGGTACTACATAAGACGGGACGGAAAAGGGTTTAGAGTTGGATTATGGGAACCCGATTCGCGGCTCCGCCTAATCCAACCCTAAACCCTTTTCCTCATTCAAGGTCACTAAACTCGCAACAAACTGAACCCGAAGAGGGTATTGGTGAACCCTGTCGTGGATGTGATTCAAAGATGGGGCACAGAACCTTAAGAGTAGGGTACTGCATAAGACGGGAAGGAAAAGGGTTTAGGGTTGGATTAGGCGGACCCGCTACGCGGCTCCGCCTAATCCAACCCTAAACCCTTTTCCTTATTCAAAATCACTAAACCCGCAACAAACTGAACCCTAAGAGGGAATTGGTGAACCCTGTCGTGGATGTAATTCAAAGATGGGGCACTGAAACCTTAAGAGTAGGGTACTACATAAGACGGGACGGAAAAGGGTTTAGAATTGGATTATGCGAACCCGATTCGCGGCTCCGCCTAATCCAACCCTAAACCCTTTTTCTTATTCAAGGTCACTAAACCCGCAACAAACTGAACACTAAGAGGGTATTGGTGAACCCTGTCGTGGATGTGATTCAAAGATAGGGCACTGAACCTTAAGAGTAGGGTACTGAATAAGACGGGACGGAAAAGGGTTTAGGGTTGGATTAGGCGAACCCGCTTCGCGGCCCCGCCTAATCCAACCCTAAACCCTTTTCCTTATTCAAGATCACTAAACCCGCAACAAACTGAACCCTAAGAGGGTATTGGTGAACCCTGTCGTGGATGTGATTCAAAGATGGGGCACTGAACCTTAAGAGTAGGGTAGGGTACTGCATAAGACGGGACGGAAAAGGTTTTAGGGTTGGATTAGGAGAACCCGATTCGCGGCTCCGCCAAATCCAACCCTAAACCCTTTTCCTTATTCAATGACGGAAAAGGGTTTAGGGGTGGATTAGGCGGACCCGCGTCGCGGATCCGCCTAATCCAACCCCAAACCCTTTTCCTTATTCAAGGTCACTAAACCCGCAACAAACTGAACCCTAAGAGGGTATTGGTGAACCCTGTCGTGGATAAGATTCAAAGATGGGGCACTGAACCTTAAGAGTAGGGTACTGCATAAGACGGGACGGAAAAGGGTTTAGGGTTGGATTAGGCGAACCCGCTTCGCGGCTTCGCCTAATCCTACCCTAAACCCTTTTCCTTATTCAAGGTCACTAAACCCGCAACAAACTGAACCTTAAGAGGGTATTGGTGAACCATGCCGTAGTTGTGATTCAAAGATGGGGCACTGAACCTTAAGAGTAGGGTACTACATAAGACGGGACAGAAAAGGGTTTTGGGTTGGATTAAGTGAACCCGCTTCGCGGCTCCGCCTAATCCAACCCTAAACCCTTTTCCTTATTCAAAATCACTAAACCCGCAACAAACTGAACCCTAAGAGGGTATTGGTGAACCCTGTCGTGGATGTGATTCAAAGATGGGGCACTGAACCTTAAGAGTAGGGTACTGCATAAGATGAATAAGGAAAAGGGTTTAGGGTTGGATTAGGAGGAGCAGCGAAGCGGGTTCGCCTAATCCAACCCTAAACCCTTTTCCTTATTCAAGGTCCCTAAACCCGCAACAAACTGAACCCTAAGAGGGTATTGGTGAACCCTGTCGTGGATGTAATTCAAAGATGGGGCACTGAACCTTAAGAGTAGGGTACTACATAAGACGGGACGGAAAAGGGTTTAGAATTGGATTATGCGAACCCGATTCGCGGCTCCGCCTAATCCAACCCTAAACCCTTTTTCTTATTCAAGGTCACTAAACCCGCAACAAACTGAACCCCAAGAGGGTATTGGTGAACCCTGTCGTGGATGTGATTCAAAGATGGGGCACTGAACCTTAAGAGTAGGGTACTGAATAAGACGGGACGGAAAAGGGTTTAGGGTTGGATTAGGCGAACCCGCTTCGCGGCCCCGCCTAATCCAACCCTAAACCCTTTTCCTTATTCAAGATCACTAAACCCGCAACAAACTGAACCCTAAGAGGGTATTGGTGAACCCTGTCGTGGATGTGATTCAAAGATGGGGCACTGAACCTTAAGAGTAGGGTAGGGTACTGCATAAGACGGGACGGAAAAGGTTTTAGGGTTGGATTAGGAGAACCCGATTCGCGGCTCCGCCAAATCCAACCCTAAACCCTTTTCCTTATTCAATGACGGAAAAGGGTTTAGGGGTGGATTAGGCGGACCCGCGTCGCGGATCCGCCTAATCCAACCCCAAACCCTTTTCCTTATTCAAGGTCACTAAACCCGCAACAAACTGAACCCTAAGAGGGTATTGGTGAACCCTGTCGTGGATGTGATTCAAAGATGGAGCACTGAACCTTAAGAGTAGGGTACTGCATAAGACGGGACGGAAAAGGGTTTAGGGTTGGATTAGGCGAACCCGCTTCGCGGCTCCGCCAAATCCAAACCTAAACCCTTTTCCTTATTCAATGACGGAAAAGGGTTTAGGGGTGGATTAGGCGGACCCGCGTCGCGGATCCGCCTAATCCAACCCCAAACCCTTTTCCTTATTCAAGGTCACTAAACCCGCAACAAACTGAACCCTAAGAGGGTATTGGTGAACCCTGTCGTGGATGTGATTCAAAGATGGGGCACTGAACCTTAAGAGTAGGGTACTGCATAAGATGAATAAGGAAAAGGGTTTAGGGTTGGATTAGGCGGAGCAGCGAAGCGGGTTCGCCTAATCTAACCCTAAACCCTTTTCCTTATTCAAGGTCCCTAAACCCGCAACAAACTGAACCCTAAGAGGGTATTGGTGAACCCTGTCGTGGATGTAATTCAAAGATGGGGCACTGAACCTTAAGAGTAGGGTACTACATAAGACGGGACGGAAAAGGGTTTAGAATTGGATTATGCGAACCCGATTCGCAGCTCCGCCTAATCCAACCCTAAACCCTTTTTCTTATTCAAGGTCACTAAACCCGCAACAAACTGAACCCTAAGAGGGTATTGGTGAACCCTGTCGTGGATGTGATTCAAAGATGGGGCACTGAACCTTAAGAGTAGGGTAGGGTACTGCATAAGACGGGACGGAAAAGGTTTTAGGGTTGGATTAGGAGAACCCGATTCGCGGCTCCGCCAAATCCAACCCTAAACCCTTTTCCTTATTCAATGACGGAAAAGGGTTTAGGGGTGGATTAGGCGGACCCGCGTCGCGGATCCGCCTAATCCAACCCCAAACCCTTTTCCTTATTCAAGGTCACTAAACCCGCAACAAACTGAACCCTAAGAGGGTATTGGTGAACCCTGTCGTGGATGTGATTCAAAGATGGAGCACTGAACCTTAAGAGTAGGGTACTGCATAAGACGGGACGGAAAAGGGTTTAGGGTTGGATTAGGCGAACCCGCTTCGCGGCTCCGCCAAATCCAAACCTAAACCCTTTTCCTTATTCAATGACGGAAAAGGGTTTAGGGGTGGATTAGGCGGACCCGCGTCGCGGATCCGCCTAATCCAACCCCAAACCCTTTTCCTTATTCAAGGTCACTAAACCCGCAACAAACTGAACCCTAAGAGGGTATTGGTGAACCCTGTCGTGGATGTGATTCAAAGATGGGGCACTGAACCTTAAGAGTAGGGTACTGCATAAGATGAATAAGGAAAAGGGTTTAGGGTTGGATTAGGCGGAGCAGCGAAGCGGGTTCGCCTAATCTAACCCTAAACCCTTTTCCTTATTCAAGGTCCCTAAACCCGCAACAAACTGAACCCTAAGAGGGTATTGGTGAACCCTGTCGTGGATGTAATTCAAAGATGGGGCACTGAACCTTAAGAGTAGGGTACTACATAAGACGGGACGGAAAAGGGTTTAGAATTGGATTATGCGAACCCGATTCGCAGCTCCGCCTAATCCAACCCTAAACCCTTTTTCTTATTCAAGGTCACTAAACCCGCAACAAACTGAACCCTAAGAGGGTATTGGTGAACCCTGTCGTGGATGTGATTCAAAGATGGGGCACTGAACCTTAAGAGTAGGGTACTGAATAAGACGGGACGGAAAAGGGTTTAGGGTTGGATTAGGCGAACCCGCTTCGCGGCCCCGCCTAATCCAACCCTAAACCCTTTTCCATATTCAAGATCACTAAACCCGCAACAAACTGAACCCTAAGAGGGTATTAGTGAACCCTGTCGTGGATGTGATTCAAAGATGGGGCACTGAACCTTAAGAGTAGGGTAGGGTACGGCATAAGACGGGACGGAAAAGGTTTTAGGGTTGGATTAGGAGAACCCGATTCGCGGCTCCGCCAAATCCAACCCTAAACCCTTTTCCTTATTCAATGACGGAAAAGGGTTTAGGGGTGGATTAGGCGGACCCGCGTCGCGGATCCGCCTAATCCAACCCCAAACCCTTTTCCTTATTCAAGGTCACTAAACCCGCAACAAACTGAACCCTAAGAGGGTATTGGTGAACCCTGTCGTGGATGTGATTCAAAGATGGGGCACTGAACCTTAAGAGTAGGGTACTGCATAAGACGGGACGGAAAAGGGTTTAGGGTTGGATTAGGCGAACCCGCTTCGCGGCTCCGCCTAATCCAACCCTAAACCCTTTTCCTTATTCAAGGTCACTAAACCCGCAACAAACTGAACCTTAAGAGGGTATTGGTGAACCATGCCGTAGTTGTGATTCAAAGATGGGGCACTGAACCTTAAGAGTAGGGTACTACATAAGACGGGACAGAAAAGGGTTTTGGGTTGGATTAAGTGAACCCGCTTCGCGGCTCCGCCTAATCCAGCCCTAAACCCTTTTCCTTATTCAAGGTCACTAAACCCGCAACAAACTGAACCCTAAGAGGGTATTGGTGAACCCTGTCCTGGATGTGATTCAAAGATGGGGCACTGAACCTTAAGAGTAGGGTACTGCAAAAGACGGGACGGAAAATGGTTTAGGGTTGGATTATGCGAACCCGATTCGCGGCTCCGCCTAATCCAACCCTAAACCCTTTTCCTTATTCAAGGTCACTAAACCCGCAACAAACTGAACCCTAAGAGGGTATTGGTGAACCCTGTCGTGGATGTGATTCAAAGATGGGGCACTGAACCTTAAGAGTAGGGTACTGAATAAGACGGGACGGAAAAGGGTTTAGGATTGGATTATGCGAACCCGATTCGCGGCTCCGCCTAATCCAACCCTAAACCCTTTATCTCATTCAAGGTCACTAAACTCGCAACAAACTGAACCCGAAGAGGGTATTGGTGAACCCTGTCGTGGATGTGATTCAAAGATGGGGCACAGAACCTTAAGAGTAGGGTACTGCATAAGACGGGAAGGAAAAGGGTTTAGGGTTGGATTAGGCGGACCCGCTACGCGGCTCCGCCTAATACAACCCTAAACCCTTTTCCTTATTCAAAATCACTAAACCCGCAACAAACTGAACCCTAAGAGGGTATTGGTGAACCCTGTCGTGGATGTGATTCAAAGATGGGGCACTGAACCTTAAGAGTAGGGTAGGGTACTGCATAAGACGGGACGGAAAAGGTTTTAGGGTTGGATTAGGAGAACCCGATTCGCGGCTCCGCCAAATCCAACCCTAAACCCTTTTCCTTATTCAATGACGGAAAAGGGTTTAGGGGTGGATTAGGCGGACCCGCGTCGCGGATCCGCCTAATCCAACCCCAAACCCTTTTCCTTATTCAAGGTCACTAAACCCGCAACAAACTGAACCCTAAGAGGGTATTGGTGAACCCTGTCGTGGATGTGATTCAAAGATGGAGCACTGAACCTTAAGAGTAGGGTACTGCATAAGACGGGACGGAAAAGGGTTTAGGGTTGGATTAGGCGAACCCGCTTCGCGGCTCCGCCAAATCCAAACCTAAACCCTTTTCCTTATTCAATGACGGAAAAGGGTTTAGGGGTGGATTAGGCGGACCCGCGTCGCGGATCCGCCTAATCCAACCCCAAACCCTTTTCCTTATTCAAGGTCACTAAACCCGCAACAAACTGAACCCTAAGAGGGTATTGGTGAACCCTGTCGTGGATGTGATTCAAAGATGGGGCACTGAACCTTAAGAGTAGGGTACTGCATAAGATGAATAAGGAAAAGGGTTTAGGGTTGGATTAGGCGGAGCAGCGAAGCGGGTTCGCCTAATCTAACCCTAAACCCTTTTCCTTATTCAAGGTCCCTAAACCCGCAACAAACTGAACCCTAAGAGGGTATTGGTGAACCCTGTCGTGGATGTAATTCAAAGATGGGGCACTGAACCTTAAGAGTAGGGTACTACATAAGACGGGACGGAAAAGGGTTTAGAATTGGATTATGCGAACCCGATTCGCAGCTCCGCCTAATCCAACCCTAAACCCTTTTTCTTATTCAAGGTCACTAAACCCGCAACAAACTGAACCCTAAGAGGGTATTGGTGAACCCTGTCGTGGATGTGATTCAAAGATGGGGCACTGAACCTTAAGAGTAGGGTAGGGTACTGCATAAGACGGGACGGAAAAGGTTTTAGGGTTGGATTAGGAGAACCCGATTCGCGGCTCCGCCAAATCCAACCCTAAACCCTTTTCCTTATTCAATGACGGAAAAGGGTTTAGGGGTGGATTAGGCGGACCCGCGTCGCGGATCCGCCTAATCCAACCCCAAACCCTTTTCCTTATTCAAGGTCACTAAACCCGCAACAAACTGAACCCTAAGAGGGTATTGGTGAACCCTGTCGTGGATGTGATTCAAAGATGGAGCACTGAACCTTAAGAGTAGGGTACTGCATAAGACGGGACGGAAAAGGGTTTAGGGTTGGATTAGGCGAACCCGCTTCGCGGCTCCGCCAAATCCAAACCTAAACCCTTTTCCTTATTCAATGACGGAAAAGGGTTTAGGGGTGGATTAGGCGGACCCGCGTCGCGGATCCGCCTAATCCAACCCCAAACCCTTTTCCTTATTCAAGGTCACTAAACCCGCAACAAACTGAACCCTAAGAGGGTATTGGTGAACCCTGTCGTGGATGTGATTCAAAGATGGGGCACTGAACCTTAAGAGTAGGGTACTGCATAAGATGAATAAGGAAAAGGGTTTAGGGTTGGATTAGGCGGAGCAGCGAAGCGGGTTCGCCTAATCTAACCCTAAACCCTTTTCCTTATTCAAGGTCCCTAAACCCGCAACAAACTGAACCCTAAGAGGGTATTGGTGAACCCTGTCGTGGATGTAATTCAAAGATGGGGCACTGAACCTTAAGAGTAGGGTACTACATAAGACGGGACGGAAAAGGGTTTAGAATTGGATTATGCGAACCCGATTCGCAGCTCCGCCTAATCCAACCCTAAACCCTTTTTCTTATTCAAGGTCACTAAACCCGCAACAAACTGAACCCTAAGAGGGTATTGGTGAACCCTGTCGTGGATGTGATTCAAAGATGGGGCACTGAACCTTAAGAGTAGGGTACTGAATAAGACGGGACGGAAAAGGGTTTAGGGTTGGATTAGGCGAACCCGCTTCGCGGCCCCGCCTAATCCAACCCTAAACCCTTTTCCATATTCAAGATCACTAAACCCGCAACAAACTGAACCCTAAGAGGGTATTAGTGAACCCTGTCGTGGATGTGATTCAAAGATGGGGCACTGAACCTTAAGAGTAGGGTAGGGTACGGCATAAGACGGGACGGAAAAGGTTTTAGGGTTGGATTAGGAGAACCCGATTCGCGGCTCCGCCAAATCCAACCCTAAACCCTTTTCCTTATTCAATGACGGAAAAGGGTTTAGGGGTGGATTAGGCGGACCCGCGTCGCGGATCCGCCTAATCCAACCCCAAACCCTTTTCCTTATTCAAGGTCACTAAACCCGCAACAAACTGAACCCTAAGAGGGTATTGGTGAACCCTGTCGTGGATGTGATTCAAAGATGGGGCACTGAACCTTAAGAGTAGGGTACTGCATAAGACGGGACGGAAAAGGGTTTAGGGTTGG
Source organism: Agrostemma githago (assembly GCA_958450325.1). NCBI lineage: Eukaryota > Viridiplantae > Streptophyta > Magnoliopsida > Caryophyllales > Caryophyllaceae > Agrostemma > Agrostemma githago. Next base: position 33,496,646 of record OY288252.1, read on the forward strand.
ATTAGGCGAACCCGCTTCGCGGCTCCGCCTAATCCAACCCTAAACCCTTTTCCTTATTCAAGGTCACTAAACCCGCAACAAACTGAACCTTAAGAGGGTATTGGTGAACCATGCCGTAGTTGTGATTCAAAGATGGGGCACTGAACCTTAAGAGTAGGGTACTACATAAGACGGGACAGAAAAGGGTTTTGGGTTGGATTAAGTGAACCCGCTTCGCGGCTCCGCCTAATCCAGCCCTAAACCCTTTTCCTTATTCAAGGTCACTAAACCCGCAACAAACTGAACCCTAAGAGGGTATTGGTGAACCCTGTCCTGGATGTGATTCAAAGATGGGGCACTGAACCTTAAGAGTAGGGTACTGCAAAAGACGGGACGGAAAATGGTTTAGGGTTGGATTATGCGAACCCGATTCGCGGCTCCGCCTAATCCAACCCTAAACCCTTTTCCTTATTCAAGGTCACTAAACCCGCAACAAACTGAACCCTAAGAGGGTATTGGTGAACCCTGTCGTGGATGTGATTCAAAGATGGGGCACTGAACCTTAAGAGTAGGGTACTGAATAAGACGGGACGGAAAAGGGTTTAGGATTGGATTATGCGAACCCGATTCGCGGCTCCGCCTAATCCAACCCTAAACCCTTTATCTCATTCAAGGTCACTAAACTCGCAACAAACTGAACCCGAAGAGGGTATTGGTGAACCCTGTCGTGGATGTGATTCAAAGATGGGGCACAGAACCTTAAGAGTAGGGTACTGCATAAGACGGGAAGGAAAAGGGTTTAGGGTTGGATTAGGCGGACCCGCTACGCGGCTCCGCCTAATACAACCCTAAACCCTTTTCCTTATTCAAAATCACTAAACCCGCAACAAACTGAACCCTAAGAGGGTATTGGTGAACCCTGTCGTGGATGTAATTCAAAGATGGGGCACTGAAACCTTAAGAGTAGGGTACTACATAAGACGGGACGGAAAAGGGTTTAGAATTGGATTATGCGAACCCGATTCACGGCTCCGCCTAATCCAACCCTAAACCCTTTTTCTTATTCAAGGTCACTAAACCCGCAACAAACTGAACCCTAAGAGGGTATTGGTGAACCCTGTCGTGGATGTGATTCAAAGATAGGGCACTGAACCTTAAGAGTAGGGTACTGAATAAGACGGGACGGAAAAGGGTTTAGGGTTGGATTAGGTGAACCCGCTTCGCGGCCCCGCCTAATCCAACCCTAAACCCTTTTCCTTATTCAAGATCACTAAACCCGCAACAAACTGAACCCTAAGAGAGTATTGGTGAACCCTGTCGTGGATGTGATTCAAAGATGGGGCAATGAACCTTAAGAGTAGGGTAGGGTACTGCATAAGACGGGACGGAAAAGGTTTTAGGGTTGGATTAGGAGAACCCGATTCGCGGCTCCGCCAAATCCAACCCTAAACCCTTTTCCTTATTCAATGACGGAAAAGGGTTTAGGGGTGGATTAGGCGGACCCGCGTCGCGGATCCGCCTAATCCAACCCCAAACCCTTTTCCTTATTCAAGGTCACTAAACCCGCAACAAACTGAACCCTAAGAGGGTATTGGTGAACCCTGTCGCTGATGTGATTCAAAGATGGGGCACTGAACCTTAAGAGTAGGGTACTGCATAAGACGGGACGGAAAAGGGTTTAGGGTTGGATTAGGCGAACCCGCTTCGCGGCTTCGCCTAATCCTACCCTAAACCCTTTTCCTTATTCAAGGTCACTAAACCCGCAACAAACTGAACCTTAAGAGGGTATTTGTGAACCATGCCGTAGTTGTGATTCAAAGATGGGGCACTGAACCTTAAGAGTAGGGTACTACATAAGACGGGACAGAAAAGGGTTTTGGGTTGGATTAAGTGAACCCGCTTCGCGGCTCCGCCTAATCCAACCCTAAACCCTTTTCCTTATTCAAAATCACTAAACCCGCAACAAACTGAACCCTAAGAGGGTATTGGTGAACCCTGTCGTGGATGTGATTCAAAGATGGGGCACTGAACCTTAAGAGTAGGGTACTGCATAAGATGAATAAGGAAAAGGGTTTAGGGTTGGATTAGGCGGAGCAGCGAAGCGGGTTCGCCTAATCCAACCCTAAACCCTTTTCCTTATTCAAGGTCCCTAAACCCGCAACAAACTGAACCCTAAGAGGGTATTGGTGAACCCTGTCGTGGATGTAATTCAAAGATGGGGCACTGAACCTTAAGAGTAGGGTACTACATAAGACGTGACGGAAAAGGGTTTAGAATTGGATTATGCGAACCCGATTCGCGGCTCCGCCTAATCCAACCCTAAACCCTTTTTCTTATTCAAGGTCACTAAACCCGCAACAAACTGAACCCCAAGAGGGTATTGGTGAACCCTGTCGTGGATGTGATTCAAAGATGGGGCACTGAACCTTAAGAGTAGGGTACTGAATAAGACGGGACGGAAAAGGGTTTAGGGTTGGATTAGGCGAACCCGCTTCGCGGCCCCGCCTAATCCAACCCTAAACCCTTTTCCTTATTCAAGATCACTAAACCCGCAACAAACTGAACCCTAAGAGGGTATTGGTGAACCCTGTCGTGGATGTGATTCAAAGATGGGGCACTGAACCTTAAGAGTAGGGTAGGGTACTGCATAAGACGGGACGGAAAAGGTTTTAGAGTTGGATTAGGAGAACCCGATTCGCGGCTCCGCCAAATCCAACCCTAAACCCTTTTCCTTATTCAATGACGGAAAAGGGTTTAGGGGTGGATTAGGCGGACCCGCGTCGCGGATCCGCCTAATCCAACCCCAAACCCTTTTCCTTATTCAAGGTCACTAAACCCGCAACAAACTGAACCCTAAGAGGGTATTGGTGAACCCTGTCGTGGATGTGATTCAAAGATGGAGCACTGAACCTTAAGAGTAGGGTACTGCATAAGACGGGACGGAAAAGGGTTTAGGGTTGGATTAGGCGAACCCGCTTCGCGGCTCCGCCAAATCCAACCCTAAACCCTTTTCCTTATTCAATGACGGAAAAGGGTTTAGGGGTGGATTAGGCGGACCCGCGTCGCGGATCCGCCTAATCCAACCCCAAACCCTTTTCCTTATTCAAGGTCACTAAACCCGCAACAAACTGAACCCTAAGAGGGTATTGGTGAACCCTGTCGTGGATGTGATTCAAAGATGGGGCACTGAACCTTAAGAGTAGGGTACTGCATAAGACGGGACGGAAAAGGGTTTAGGGTTGGATTAGGCGAACCCGCTTCGCGGCTCCGCCTAATCCAACCCTAAACCCTTTTCCTTATTCAAGGTCACTAAACCCGCAACAAACTGAACCTTAAGAGGGTATTGGTGAACCATGCCGTAGTTGTGATTCAAAGATGGGGCACTGAACCTTAAGAGTAGGGTACTACATAAGACGGGACAGAAAAGGGTTTTGGGTTGGATTAAGTGAACCCGCTTCGCGGCTCCGCCTAATCCAGCCCTAAACCCTTTTCCTTATTCAAGGTCACTAAACCCGCAACAAACTGAACCCTAAGAGGGTATTGGTGAACCCTTTCGTGGATGTGATTCAAAGATGGGGCACTGAACCTTAAGAGTAGGGTACTGCATAAGACGGGACGGAAAATGGTTTAGGGTTGGATTATGCGAACCCGATTCGCGGCTCCGCCTAATCCAACCCTAAACCCTTTTTCTTATTCAAGGTCACTAAACCCGCAACAAACTGAACCCTAAGAGGGTATTGGTGAACCCTGTCGTGGATGTGATTCAAAGATAGGGCACTGAACCTTAAGAGTAGGGTACTGAATAAGACGGGACGGAAAAGGGTTTAGGGTTGGATTAGGCGAACCCGCTTCGCGGCCCCGCCTAATCCAACACTAAACCCTGTTCCTTATTCAAGATCACTAAACCCGCAACAAACTGAACCCTAAGAGGGTATTGGTGAACCCTGTCGTGGATGTGATTCAAAGATGGGGCAATGAACCTTAAGAGTAGGGTAGGGTACTGCATAAGACGGGACGGAAAAGGTTTTAGGGTTGGATTAGGAGAACCCGATTCGCGGCTCCGCCAAATCCAACCCTAAACCCTTTTCCTTATTCAATGACGGAAAAGGGTTTAGGGGTGGATTAGGCGGACCCGCGTCGCGGATCCGCCTAATCCAACCCCAAACCCTTTTCCTTATTCAAGGTCACTAAACCCGCAACAAACTGAACCCTAAGAGGGTATTGGTGAACCCTGTCGTGGATGTGATTCAAAGATGGGGCACTGAACCTTAAGAGTAGGGTACTGCATAAGACGGGACGGAAAAGGGTTTAGGGTTGGATTAGGCGAACCCGCTTCGCGGCTTCGCCTAATCCTACCCTAAACCCTTTTCCTTATTCAAGGTCACTAAACCCGCAACAAACTGAACCTTAAGAGGGTATTGGTGAACCATGCCGTAGTTGTGATTCAAAGATGGGGCACTGAACCTTAAGAGTAGGGTACTACATAAGACGGGACAGAAAAGGGTTTTGGGTTGGATTAAGTGAACCCGCTTCGCGGCTCCGCCTAATCCAACCCTAAACCCTTTTCCTTATTCAAAATCACTAAACCCGCAACAAACTGAACCCTAAGAGGGTATTGGTGAACCCTGTCGTGGATGTGATTCAAAGATGGGGCACTGAACCTTAAGAGTAGGGTACTGCATAAGATGAATAAGGAAAAGGGTTTAGGGTTGGATTAGGCGGAGCAGCGAAGCGGGTTCGCCTAATCCAACCCTAAACCCTTTTCCTTATTCAAGGTCCCTAAACCCGCAACAAACTGAACCCTAAGAGGGTATTGGTGAACCCTGTCGTGGATGTAATTCAAAGATGGGGCACTGAACCTTAAGAGTAGGGTACTACATAAGACGTGACGGAAAAGGGTTTAGAATTGGATTATGCGAACCCGATTCGCGGCTCCGCCTAATCCAACCCTAAACCCTTTTTCTTATTCAAGGTCACTAAACCCGCAACAAACTGAACCCCAAGAGGGTATTGGTGAACCCTGTCGTGGATGTGATTCAAAGATGGGGCACTGAACCTTAAGAGTAGGGTACTGAATAAGACGGGACGGAAAAGGGTTTAGGGTTGGATTAGGCGAACCCGCTTCGCGGCCCCGCCTAATCCAACCCTAAACCCTTTTCCTTATTCAAGATCACTAAACCCGCAACAAACTGAACCCTAAGAGGGTATTGGTGAACCCTGTCGTGGATGTGATTCAAAGATGGGGCACTGAACCTTAAGAGTAGGGTAGGGTACTGCATAAGACGGGACGGAAAAGGTTTTAGAGTTGGATTAGGAGAACCCGATTCGCGGCTCCGCCAAATCCAACCCTAAACCCTTTTCCTTATTCAATGACGGAAAAGGGTTTAGGGGTGGATTAGGCGGACCCGCGTCGCGGATCCGCCTAATCCAACCCCAAACCCTTTTCCTTATTCAAGGTCACTAAACCCGCAACAAACTGAACCCTAAGAGGGTATTGGTGAACCCTGTCGTGGATGTGATTCAAAGATGGAGCACTGAACCTTAAGAGTAGGGTACTGCATAAGACGGGACGGAAAAGGGTTTAGGGTTGGATTAGGCGAACCCGCTTCGCGGCTCCGCCAAATCCAACCCTAAACCCTTTTCCTTATTCAATGACGGAAAAGGGTTTAGGGGTGGATTAGGCGGACCCGCGTCGCGGATCCGCCTAATCCAACCCCAAACCCTTTTCCTTATTCAAGGTCACTAAACCCGCAACAAACTGAACCCTAAGAGGGTATTGGTGAACCCTGTCGTGGATGTGATTCAAAGATGGGGCACTGAACCTTAAGAGTAGGGTACTGCATAAGACGGGACGGAAAAGGGTTTAGGGTTGGATTAGGCGAACCCGCTTCGCGGCTCCGCCTAATCCAACCCTAAACCCTTTTCCTTATTCAAGGTCACTAAACCCGCAACAAACTGAACCTTAAGAGGGTATTGGTGAACCATGTCGTAGTTGTGATTCAAAGATGGGGCACTGAACCTTAAGAGTAGGGTACTACATAAGACGGGACAGAAAAGGGTTTTGGGTTGGATTAAGTGAACCCGCTTCGCGGCTCCGCCTAATCCAGCCCTAAACCCTTTTCCTTATTCAAGGTCACTAAACCCGCAACAAACTGAACCCTAAGAGGGTATTGGTGAACCCTGTCGTGGATGTGATTCAAAGATGGGGCACTGAACCTTAAGAGTAGGGTACTGCAAAAGACGGGACGGAAAATGGTTTAGGGTTGGATTATGCGAACCCGATTCGCGGCTCCGCCTAATCCAACCCTAAACCCTTTTCCTTATTCATGGTCACTAAACCCGCAACAAACTGAACCCTAAGAGGGTATTGGTGAACCCTGTCGTGGATGTGATTCAATGATGGGGCACTGAACCTTAAGAGTAGGGTACTAAATAAGACGGGACGGAAAAGGGTTTAGGGTTGGATTATGCGAACCCGATTCGCGGCTCCGCCTAATCCAACCCTAAACCCTTTTCCTTATTCAAGGTCAATAAACTCGCAACAATCTGAACCCTAAGAGGGTATTGGTGAACCCTGTCGTGGATGTAATTCAAAGATGGGGCACTGAAACCTTAAGAGTAGGGTACTACATAAGACGGGACGGAAAAGGGTTTAGAATTGGATTATGCGAACCCGATTCGCGGCTCCGCCTAATCCAACCCTAAACCCTTTTTCTTATTCAAGGTCACTAAACCCGCAACAAACTGAACCCCAAGAGGGTATTGGTGAACCCTGTCGTGGATGTGATTCAAAGATGGGGCACTGAACCTTAAGAGTAGGGTACTGAATAAGACGGGACGGAAAAGGGTTTAGGGTTGGATTAGGCGAACCCGCTTCGCGGCCCCGCCTAATCCAACCCTAAACCCTTTTCCTTATTCAAGATCACTAAACCCGCAACAAACTGAACCCTAAGAGGGTATTGGTGAACCCTGTCGTGGATGTGATTCAAAGATGGGGCACTGAACCTTAAGAGTAGGGTAGGGTACTGCATAAGACGGGACGGAAAAGGTTTTAGAGTTGGATTAGGAGAACCCGATTCGCGGCTCCGCCAAATCCAACCCTAAACCCTTTTCCTTATTCAATGACGGAAAAGGGTTTAGGGGTGGATTAGGCGGACCCGCGTCGCGGATCCGCCTAATCCAACCCCAAACCCTTTTCCTTATTCAAGGTCACTAAACCCGCAACAAACTGAACCCTAAGAGGGTATTGGTGAACCCTGTCGTGGATGTGATTCAAAGATGGAGCACTGAACCTTAAGAGTAGGGTACTGCATAAGACGGGACGGAAAAGGGTTTAGGGTTGGATTAGGCGAACCCGCTTCGCGGCTCCGCCAAATCCAACCCTAAACCCTTTTCCTTATTCAATGACGGAAAAGGGTTTAGGGGTGGATTAGGCGGACCCGCGTCGCGGATCCGCCTAATCCAACCCCAAACCCTTTTCCTTATTCAAGGTCACTAAACCCGCAACAAACTGAACCCTAAGAGGGTATTGGTGAACCCTGTCGTGGATGTGATTCAAAGATGGGGCACTGAACCTTAAGAGTAGGGTACTGCATAAGACGGGACGGAAAAGGGTTTAGGGTTGGATTAGGCGAACCCGCTTCGCGGCTCCGCCTAATCCAACCCTAAACCCTTTTCCTTATTCAAGGTCACTAAACCCGCAACAAACTGAACCTTAAGAGGGTATTGGTGAACCATGTCGTAGTTGTGATTCAAAGATGGGGCACTGAACCTTAAGAGTAGGGTACTACATAAGACGGGACAGAAAAGGGTTTTGGGTTGGATTAAGTGAACCCGCTTCGCGGCTCCGCCTAATCCAGCCCTAAACCCTTTTCCTTATTCAAGGTCACTAAACCCGCAACAAACTGAACCCTAAGAGGGTATTGGTGAACCCTGTCGTGGATGTGATTCAAAGATGGGGCACTGAACCTTAAGAGTAGGGTACTGCAAAAGACGGGACGGAAAATGGTTTAGGGTTGGATTATGCGAACCCGATTCGCGGCTCCGCCTAATCCAACCCTAAACCCTTTTCCTTATTCATGGTCACTAAACCCGCAACAAACTGAACCCTAAGAGGGTATTGGTGAACCCTGTCGTGGATGTGATTCAATGATGGGGCACTGAACCTTAAGAGTAGGGTACTAAATAAGACGGGACGGAAAAGGGTTTAGGGTTGGATTATGCGAACCCGATTCGCGGCTCCGCCTAATCCAACCCTAAACCCTTTTCCTTATTCAAGGTCAATAAACTCGCAACAATCTGAACCCTAAGAGGGTATTGGTGAACCCTGTCGTGGATGTAATTCAAAGATGGGGCACTGAAACCTTAAGAGTAGGGTACTACATAAGACGGGACGGAAAAGGGTTTAGAATTGGATTATGCGAACCCGATTCGCGGCTCCGCCTAATCCAACCCTAAACCCTTTTTCTTATTCAAGGTCACTAAACCCGCAACAAACTGAACCCTAAGAGGGTATTGGTGAACCCTGTCGTGGATGTGATTCAAAGATAGGGCACTGAACCTTAAGAGTAGGGTACTGAATAAGACGGGACGGAAAAGGGTTTAGGGTTGGATTAGGCGAACCCGCTTCGCGGCCCCGCCTAATCCAACCCTAAACCCTGTTCCTTATTCAAGATCACTAAACCCGCAACAAACTGAACCCTAAGAGGGTATTGGTGAACCCTGTCGTGGATGTGATTCAAAGATGGGGCAATGAACCTTAAGAGTAGGGTAGGGTACTGCATAAGACGGGACGGAAAAGGTTTTAGGGTTGGATTAGGAGAACCCGATTCGCGGCTCCGCCAAATCCAACCCTAAACCCTTTTCCTTATTCAATGACGGAAAAGGGTTTAGGGGTGGATTAGGCGGACCCGCGTCGCGGATCCGCCTAATCCAACCCCAAACCCTTTTCCTTATTCAAGGTCACTAAACCCGCAACAAACTGAACCCTAAGAGGGTATTGGTGAACCCTGTCGTGGATGTGATTCAAAGATGGGGCACTGAACCTTAAGAGTAGGGTACTGCATAAGACGGGACGGAAAAGGGTTTAGGGTTGGATTAGGCGAACCCGCTTCGCGGCTTCGCCTAATCCTACCCTAAACCCTTTTCCTTATTCAAGGTCACTAAACCCGCAACAAACTGAACCTTAAGAGGGTATTGGTGAACCATGCCGTAGTTGTGATTCAAAGATGGGGCACTGAACCTTAAGAGTAGGGTACTACATAAGACGGGACAGAAAAGGGTTTTGGGTTGGATTAAGTGAACCCGCTTCGCGGCTCCGCCTAATCCAACCCTAAACCCTTTTCCTTATTCAAAATCACTAAACCCGCAACAAACTGAACCCTAAGAGGGTATTGGTGAACCCTGTCGTGGATGTGATTCAAAGATGGGGCACTGAACCTTAAGAGTAGGGTACTGCATAAGATGAATAAGGAAAAGGGTTTAGGGTTGGATTAGGCGGAGCAGCGAAGCGGGTTCGCCTAATCCAACCCTAAACCCTTTTCCTTATTCAAGGTCCCTAAACCCGCAACAAACTGAACCCTAAGAGGGTATTGGTGAACCCTGTCGTGGATGTAATTCAAAGATGGGGCACTGAACCTTAAGAGTAGGGTACTACATAAGACGTGACGGAAAAGGGTTTAGAATTGGATTATGCGAACCCGATTCGCGGCTCCGCCTAATCCAACCCTAAACCCTTTTTCTTATTCAAGGTCACTAAACCCGCAACAAACTGAACCCCAAGAGGGTATTGGTGAACCCTGTCGTGGATGTGATTCAAAGATGGGGCACTGAACCTTAAGAGTAGGGTACTGAATAAGACGGGACGGAAAAGGGTTTAGGGTTGGATTAGGCGAACCCGCTTCGCGGCCCCGCCTAATCCAACCCTAAACCCTTTTCCTTATTCAAGATCACTAAACCCGCAACAAACTGAACCCTAAGAGGGTATTGGTGAACCCTGTCGTGGATGTGATTCAAAGATGGGGCACTGAACCTTAAGAGTAGGGTAGGGTACTGCATAAGACGGGACGGAAAAGGTTTTAGAGTTGGATTAGGAGAACCCGATTCGCGGCTCCGCCAAATCCAACCCTAAACCCTTTTCCTTATTCAATGACGGAAAAGGGTTTAGGGGTGGATTAGGCGGACCCGCGTCGCGGATCCGCCTAATCCAACCCCAAACCCTTTTCCTTATTCAAGGTCACTAAACCCGCAACAAACTGAACCCTAAGAGGGTATTGGTGAACCCTGTCGTGGATGTGATTCAAAGATGGAGCACTGAACCTTAAGAGTAGGGTACTGCATAAGACGGGACGGAAAAGGGTTTAGGGTTGGATTAGGCGAACCCGCTTCGCGGCTCCGCCAAATCCAACCCTAAACCCTTTTCCTTATTCAATGACGGAAAAGGGTTTAGGGGTGGATTAGGCGGACCCGCGTCGCGGATCCGCCTAATCCAACCCCAAACCCTTTTCCTTATTCAAGGTCACTAAACCCGCAACAAACTGAACCCTAAGAGGGTATTGGTGAACCCTGTCGTGGATGTGATTCAAAGATGGGGCACTGAACCTTAAGAGTAGGGTACTGCATAAGACGGGACGGAAAAGGGTTTAGGGTTGGATTAGGCGAACCCGCTTCGCGGCTCCGCCTAATCCAACCCTAAACCCTTTTCCTTATTCAAGGTCACTAAACCCGCAACAAACTGAACCTTAAGAGGGTATTGGTGAACCATGTCGTAGTTGTGATTCAAAGATGGGGCACTGAACCTTAAGAGTAGGGTACTAAATAAGACGGGACGGAAAAGGGTTTAGGGTTGGATTATGCGAACCCGATTCGCGGCTCCGCCTAATCCAACCCTAAACCCTTTTCCTTATTCAAGGTCACTAAACTCGCAACAAACTGAACCCGAAGAGGGTATTGGTGAACCCTGTCGTGGATGTGATTCAAAGATGGGGCACTGAACCTTAAGAGTAGGGTACTGCATAAGACGGGACGGAAAAGGGTTTAGGGTTGGATTAGGCGGACCCTCTACGCGGCTCCGCCTAATCCAACCCTAAACCCTTTTCCTTATTCAAAATCACTAAACCCGCAACAAACTGAACACTAAGAGGGTATTGGTGAACCCTGTCGTGGATGTGATTCAAAGATGGGGCACTGAACCTTAAGAGTAGGGTACTGCATAAGATGGGACGGAAAAGGGTTTAGGGTTGGATTATGCGAACCCGATTCGCGGCTCCGCCTAATCCAACCCTAAACCCTTTTCCTTATTCAAGGTCACTAAACTCGCAACAATCTGAACCCGAAGAGGGTATTGGTGAACCCTGTCGTGGATGTGATTCAAAGATGGGGCACTGAACCTTAAGAGTAGGGTACTGCATAAGACGGGACGGAAAAGGGTTTAGGGTTGGATTAGGCGGACCCTCTACGCGGCTCCGCCTAATCCAACCCTAAACCCTTTTCCTTATTCAAAATCACTAAACCCGCAACAAACTGAACACTAAGAGGGTATTGGTGAACCCTGTCGTGGATGTGATTCAAAGATGGGGCACTGAACCTTAAGAGTAGGGTACTGCATAAGACGGGACGGAAAAGGGTTTAGGGTTTGATTAGGCGAACCCGCTACGCTCCTCCGCCTAATCCAACCCTAAACCCTTTTCCTTATTCAAGGTAACTAAACCCGCAACAAACTGAACCCTAAGAGGGTATTGGTGAACCCTGTCGTGGATGTGATTCAAAGATGGGGCACTGAACCTTAAGAGTAGGGTACTGCATAAGACGGGACGGAAAAGGGTTTAGGGTTGAATTGGGTGAACCCGCTTCGCGGCTCCGCCTAATCCAACCCTAAACCCTTTTTCTTATTCAAGGTCACTAAACCCGCAACAAACTGAACCCCAAGAGGGTATTGGTGAACCCTGTCGTGGATGTGATTCAATGATGGGGCACTGAACCTTAAGAGTAGGGTACTAAATAAGACGGGACGGAAAAGGGTTTAGGGTTGGATTATGCGAACCCGATTCGCGGCTCCGCCTAATCCAACCCTAAACCCTTTTCCTTATTCAAGGTCACTAAACTCGCAACAAACTGAACCCGAAGAGGGTATTGGTGAACCCTGTCGTGGATGTGATTCAAAGATGGGGCACTGAACCTTAAGAGTAGGGTACTGCATAAGACGGGACGGAAAAGGGTTTAGGGTTGGATTAGGCGGACCCTCTACGCGGCTCCGCCTAATCCAACCCTAAACCCTTTTCCTTATTCAAAATCACTAAACCCGCAACAAACTGAACACTAAGAGGGTACTGGTGAACCCTGTCGTGGATGTGATTCAAAGATGGGGCACTGAACCTTAAGAGTAGGGTACTGCATAAGATGGGACGGAAAAGGGTTTAGGGTTGGATTAGGCGAACCCGCTACGCGCCTCCGCCTAATCCAACCCTAAACCCTTTTCCTTATTCAAGGTAACTAAACCCGCAACAAACTGAACCCTAAGAGGGTATTAGTGAACCCTGTCGTGGATGTGATTCAAAGATGGGGCACTGAACCTTAAGAGTAGGGTACTGCATAAGACGGGACGGAAAAGGGTTTAGGGTTGAATTGGGCGAACCCGCTTCGCGGCTCCGCCTAATCCGACCCTAAACCTGTTTCCTTATTCAATGTCACTAAACCCGCAAAAAACTGAACCCTAAGAGGGTATTGGTGAACCCTGTCGTGGATGTGATTCAAAGATGGGGCACGGAACCTTAAGAGTAGGGTACTGCATAAGATGGGACGGAAAAGGGTTTAGGGTTGGATTAAGCGAACCCGCTTCGCAGCTCCGCCTAATCCAACCCTAAACCCTTTTCCTTATTCAAGGTCCCTAAACCCGCAACAAACTGAACCCAAAGAGGGTATTGGTGAACCCTGTCAGGGATGTAATTCAAAGATGGGGCACTGAACCTTAAGAGTAGGGTACAACATAAGACGGGACGGAAAAGGGTTTAGAGTTGGATTATGCGAACCCGATTCGCGGCTCCGCCTAATCCAACCCTAAACCCTTTTCCTTACTCAAGGTCACTAAACCCGCAACAAACTGAACCCGAAGAGGGTATTGGAGAACCCTGTCGTGGATGTGATTCAAAGATGGGGCACTGAACCTTAAGAGTAGGGTACTGCATAAGACGGGACGAAAAAGGGTTTAGGGTTGGATTAGGCGGACCCGCTACGCGGCTCCGCCTAATCCTACCCTAAACCCTTTTCCTTATTCAAAATCACTAAACCCGCAACAAACTGAACCCTAAGAGGGTATTGGTGAACCCTGTCGTGGATGTGATTCAAAGATGGGGCACTGAACCTTAAGAGTAGGGTACTGCATAAGACAGGACGGAAAAGGGTTTAGGGTTGGATTAGGCGAACCCGCTTCGCGCCTCCGCCTAATCCAACCCTAAACCCTTTTCCTTATTCAAGGTAACTAAACCCGCAACAAACTGAACCCTAAGAGGGTAATGGTGAACCCTGTCGTGGATGTGATTCAAAGATGGGGCACTGAACCTTAAGAGTAGGGTACTGCATAAGACGGGACGGAAAAGGGTTTAGAGTTGGATTATGCGAACCCGATTCGCGGCTCCGCCTAATCCAACCCTAAACCCTTTTCCTTACTCAAGGTCACTAAACCCGCAACAAACTGAACCCGAAGAGGGTATTGGTGAACCCTGTCGTGGATGTGATTCAAAGATGGGGCACTGAACCTTAAGAGTAGGGTACTGCATAAGACGGGACGAAAAAGGGTTTAGGGTTTGATTAGGCGGACCCGCTACGCGGCTCCGCCTAATCCAACCCTAAACCCTTTTCCTTATTCAAAATCAATAAACCCGCAACAAACTGAACCCTAAGAGGGTATTGGTGAACCCTGTCGTGGATGTGATTCAAAGATGGGGCACTGAACCTTAAGAGTAGGGTACTGCATAAGACAGGACGGAAAAGGGTTTAGGGTTGGATTAGGCGAACCCGCTTCGCGCCTCCGCCTAATCCAACCCTAAACCCTTTTCCTTATTCAAGGTAACTTAACCCGCAACAAACTGAACCCTAAGAGGGTAATGGTGAACCCTCTCGTGGATGTGATTCAAAGATGGGGCACTGAACCTTAAGAGTAGGGTACTGCATAAGACGGGACGGAAAAGGGTTTAGGGTTGGATTAGGCGGACCTGCTACACGGCTCCGCCTAATCCAACCCTAAACCCTTTTCCTTATTCAAAATCACTAAACCCGCAACAAACTGAACCCTAAGAGGGTATTGGTGAACCCTGTCGTGGATGTGATTCAAAGATGGGGCACTGAACCTTAAGAGTAGGGTACTGCATAAGATGAATAAGGAAAAGGGTTTAGCGTTGGATTAGGCGGAGCCGCGAAGCGGGTTCGCCTAATCCAACCCTAAACCCTTTTCCTTATTCAAGGTCCCTAAACCCGCAACAAACTGAACCCTAAGAGGGTATTGGTGAACCCTGTCGTGGATGTAATACAAAGATGGGGCACTGAACCTTAAGAGTAGGGTACTACATAAGACGGGACGGAAAAGGGTTTAGAATTGGATTATGCGAACCCGATTCGCGGCTCCGCCTAATCCAACCCTAAACCCTTTAACTTATTCAAGGTCACTAAACCCGCAACAAACTGAACCCTAAGAGGGTATTGGTGAACCCTGTCGTGGATGTGATTCAAAGATGGGGCACGGAACCTTAAGAGTAGGGTACTGCATAAGACGGGACGGAAAAGGGTTTAGGGTTGGATTAAGCGAACCCGCTTCGCAGCTCCGCCTAATCCAACCCTAAACCCTTTTCCTTATTCAAGGTCCCTAAACCCGCAACAAACTGAACCCAAAGATGGTATTGGTGAACCCTGTCAGGGATGTAATTCAAAGATGGGGCACTGAACCTTAAGAGTAGGGTACTACATAAGACGGGACGGAAAAGGGTTTAGAGTTGGATTATGGGAACCCGATTCGCGGCTCCGCCTAATCCAACCCTAAACCCCTTTCCTTACTCAAGGTCACTAAACCCGCAACAAACTGAACCCGAAGAGGGTATTGGTGAACCCTGTCGTGGATGTGATTCAAAGATGGGGCACTGAACCTTAAGAGTAGGGTACTGCATAAGACGGGACGAAAAAGGGTTTAGGGTTGGATTAGGCGGACCCGCTACACGGCTCCGCCTAATCCAACCCTAAACCCTTTTCCTTATTCAAAATCACTAAACCCGCAACAAACTGAACCCTAAGAGGGTATTGGTGAACCCTATCGTGGATGTGATTCAAAGATGGGGCACTGAACCTTAAGAGTAGGGTACTAAATAAGACGGGACGGAAAAGGGTTTAGTGTTGGATTATGCGAACCCGATTCGCGGCTCCGCCTAATCCAACCCTAAACCCTTTTCCTTATTCAAGGTCACTAAACTCGCAACAAACTGAACCCGAAGAGGGTATTGGTGAACCCTGTCGTGGATGTGATTCAAAGATGGGGCACTGAACCTTAAGAGTAGGGTACTGCATAAGACGGGACGGAAAAGGGTTTAGGGTTGGATTAGGCAGACCCTCTACGCGGCTCCGCCTAATCCAACCCTAAACCCTTTTCCTTATTCAAAATCACTAAACCCGCAACAAACTGAACACTAAGAGGGTATTGGTGAACCCTGTCGTGGATGTGATTCAAAGATGGGGCACTGAACCTTAAGAGTAGGGTACTGCATAAGATGGGACGGAAAAAGGTTTAGGGTTGGATTAGGCGAACCCGCTACGCGCCTCCGCCTAATCCAACCCTAAACCCTTTTCCTTATTCAAGGTAACTAAACCCGCAACAAATTGAACCCTAAGAGGGTATTGGTGAACCCTGTCGTGGATGTGATTCAAAGATGGGGCACTGAACCTTAAGAGTAGGGTACTGCATAAGACGGGACGGAAAAGGGTTTAGGGTTGAATTGGGCGAACCCGCTTCGCGGCTCCGCCTAATCCAACCCTAAACCCTTTTTCTTATTCAAGGTCACTAAACCCGCAAAAAACTGAACCCTAAGAGGGTATTGGTGAACCCTGTCGTGGATGTGATTCAAAGATGGGGCACGGAACCTTAAGAGTAGGGTACTGCATACGATGGGACGGAAAAGGGTTTAGGGTTGGATTAAGCGAACCCGCTTCGCAGCTCCGCCTAATCCAACCCTAAACCCTTTTCCTTATTCAAGGTCCCTAAACCCGCAACAAACTGAACCCAAAGAGGGTATTGGTGAACCCTGTCAGGGATGTAATTCAAAGATGGGGCACTGAACCTTAAGAGTAGGGTACTACATAAGACGGGACGGAAAAGGGTTTAGAGTTGGATTATGCGAACCCGATTCGCGGCTCCGCCTAATCCAACCCTAAACCCTTTTCCTTACTCAAGGTCACTAAACCCGCAACAAACTGAACCCGAAGAGGGTATTGGAGAACCCTGTCGTGGATGTGATTCAAAGATGGGGCACTGAACCTTAAGAGTAGGGTACTGCATAAGACGGGACGAAAAAGGGTTTAGGGTTGGATTAGGCGGACCCGCTACGCGGCTCCGCCTAATCCTACCCTAAACCCTTTTCCTTATTCAAAATCACTAAACCCGCAACAAACTGAACCCTAAGAGGGTATTGGTGAACCCTGTCGTGGATGTGATTCAAAGATGGGGCACTGAACCTTAAGAGTAGGGTACTGCATAAGACAGGACGGAAAAGGGTTTAGGGTTGGATTAGGCGAACCCGCTTCGCGCCTCCGCCTAATCCAACCCTAAACCCTTTTCCTTATTCAAGGTAACTAAACCCGCAACAAACTGAACCCTAAGAGGGTAATGGTGAACCCTGTCGTGGATGTGATTCAAAGATGGGGCACTGAACCTTAAGAGTAGGGTACTGCATAAGACGGGACGGAAAAGGGTTTAGAGTTGGATTATGCGAACCCGATTCGCGGCTCCGCTTAATCCAACCCTAAACCCCTTTCCTTACTCAAGGTCACTAAACCCGCAACAAACTGAACCCGAAGAGGATATTGGTGAACCCAGTCGTGGATGTGATTCAAAGATGGGGCACTGAACCTTAAGAGTAGGGTACTGCATAAGACGGGACGAAAAAGGGTTTAGGGTTGGATTAGGCGGACCCGCTACGCGGCTCCGCCTAATCCAACCCTAAACTCTTTTCCTTATTCAAAATCACTAAACCCGCAACAAACTGAACCCTAAGAGGGTATTGGTGAACCCTGTCGTGGATGTGATTCAAAGATGGGGCACTGAACCTTAAGAGTAGGGTACTGCATAAGACAGGACGGAAAAGGGTTTAGGGTTGGATTAGGCGAACCCGCTTCGCGCCTCCGCCTAATCCAACCCTAAACCCTTTTCCTTATTCTAGGTAACTAAACCCGCAACAAACTGAACCCTAAGAGGGTAATGGTGAACCCTGTCGTGGATGTGATTCAAAGATGGGGCACTGAACCTTAAGAGTAGGGTACTGCATAAGACGGGACGGAAAAGGGTTTAGGGTTGGATTAGGCGGACCTGCTACACGGCTCCGCCTAATCCAACCCTAAACCCTTTTCCTTATTCAAAATCACTAAACTCGCAACAAACTGAACCCTAAGAGGGTATTGGTGAACCCTGTCGTGGATGTGATTCAAAGATGGGGCACTGAACCTTAAGAGTAGGGTACTGCATAAGATGAATAAGGAAAAGGGTTTAGCGTTGGATTAGGCGGAGCCGCGAAGCGGGTTCGCCTAATCCAACCCTAAACCCTTTTCCTTATTCAAGGTCCCTAAACCCGCAACAAACTGAACCCTAAGAGGGTATTGGTGAACCCTGTCGTGGATGTAATACAAAGATGGGGCACTGAACCTTAAGAGTAGGGTACTACATAAGACGGGACGGAAAAGGGTTTAGAATTGGATTATGCGAACCCGATTCGCGGCTCCGCCTAATCCAACCCTAAACCCTTTTCCTTATTCAAGGTCACTAAACCCGCAACAAACTGAACCCTAAGAGGGTATTGGTGAACCCTGTCGTGGATGTGATTCAAAGATGGGGCACGGAACCTTAAGAGTAGGGTACTGCATAAGACGGGACGGAAAAGGGTTTAGGGTTGGATTAAGCGAACCCGCTTCGCAGCTCCGCCTAATCCAACCCTAAACCCTTTTCCTTATTCAAGGTCCCTAAACCCGCAACAAACTGAACCCAAAGAGGGTATTGGTGAACCCTGTCAGGGATGTAATTCAAAGATGGGGCACTGAACCTTAAGAGTAGGGTACTACATAAGACGGGACGGAAAAGGGTTTAGAGTTGGATTATGGGAACCCGATTCGCGGCTCCGCCTAATCCAACCCTAAACCCCTTTCCTTACTCAAGGTCACTAAACCCGCAACAAACTGAACCCGAAGAGGGTATTGGTGAACCCTGTCGTGGATGTGATTCAAAGATGGGGCACTGAACCTTAAGAGTAGGGTACTGCATAAGACGGGACGGAAAAGGGTTTAGGGTTGGATTAGGCGGACCTGCTACACGGCTCCGCCTAATCCAACCCTAAACCCTTTTCCTTATTCAAAATCACTAAACCCGCAACAAACTGAACCCTAAGAGGGTATTGGTGAATCCTGTCGTGGATGTGATTCAAAGATGGGGCACTGAACCTTAAGAGTAGGGTACTGCATAAGATGAATAAGGAAAAGGGTTTAGCGTTGGATTAGGCGGAGCCGCGAAGCGGGTTCGCCTAATCCAACCCTAAACCCTTTTCCTTATTCAAGGTCCCTAAACCCGCAACAAACTGAACCCTAAGAGGGTATTGGTGAACCCTGTCGTGGATGTAATACAAAGATGGGGCACTGAACCTTAAGAGTAGGGTACTACATAAGACGGGACGGAAAAGGGTTTAGAATTGGATTATGCGAACCCGATTCGCGGCTCCGCCTAATCCAACCCTAAACCCTTTTCCTTATTCAAGGTCCCTAAACCCGCAACAAACTGAACCCAAAGAGGGTATTGGTGAACCCTGTTAGGGATGTGATTCAAAGATGGGGCACTGAACCTTAAGAGTAGGGTACTACATAAGACGGGACGGAAAAGGGTTTAGGGTTGGATTAAGCGAACCCGCTTCGCAGCTCCGCCTAATCCAACCCTAAACCCCTTTCCTTACTCAAGGTCACTAAACCCGCAACAAACTGAACCCGAAGAGGGTATTGGTGAACCCTGTCGTGGATGTGATTCAAAGATGGGGCACTGAACCTTAAGAGTAGGGTACTGCATAAGATGAATAAGGAAAAGGATTTAGGGTTGGATTAGGCGGAGCCGCGAAGCGGGTTCGCCTAATCCAACCCTAAACCCTTTTCCTTATTCAAGGACCTTAAACCCGCAACAAACTGAACCCTAAGAGGGTATTGGTGAACCCTGTCAGAGATGTAATTCAAAGATGGGGCACTGAACCTTAAGAGTAGGGTACTACATAAGACGGGACGGAAAAGGGTTTAGAGTTGGATTATGGGAACCCGATTCGCGGCTCCGCCTAATCCAACCCTAAACCCCTTTCCTTACTCAAGGTCACTAAACCCGCAACAAACTGAACCCGAAGAGGGTATTGGTGAACCCTGTCGTGGATGTGATTCAAAGATGGGGCACTGAACCTTAAGAGTAGGGTACTGCATAAGACGGGACGAAAAAGGGTTTAGGGTTGGATTAGGCGGACCCGCTACACGGCTCCGCCTAATCCAACCCTAAACCCTTTTCCTTATTCAAAATCACTAAACCCGCAACAAACTGAACCGAAAGAGGGAATTGGTGAACCCTGTCAGGGATGTAATTCAAAGATGGGGCACTGAACCTTAAGAGTAGGGTACTGCATAAGACGGGACGAAAAAGGGTTTAGGGTTGGATTAGGCGGACCCGCTACACGGCTCCGCCTAATCCAACCCTAAACCCTTTTCCTTATTCAAAATCACTAAACCCGCAACAAACTGAACCCTAAGAGGGTATTGGTGAACCCTGTCGTGGATGTGATTCAAAGATGGGGCACTGAACCTTAAGAGTAGGGTACTGCATAAGATGAATAAGCTAAAGGGTTTAGCGTTGGATTAGGCGGAGCCGCGAAGCGGGTTCGCCTAATCCAACCCTAAACCCTTTTCCTTATTCAAGGTCCCTAAACCCGCAGCAAACTGAACCCTAAGAGGGTATTGGTGAACCCTGTCGTGGATGTAATACAAAGATGGGGCACTGAACATTAAGAGTAGGGTACTACATAAGACGGGACGGAAAAGGGTTTAGAATTGGATTATGCGAACCCGATTCGCGGCTCCGCCTAATCCAACCCTAAACCCTTTTCCTTATTCAAGGTCACTAAACCCGCAACAAACTGAACCCTAAGAGGGTATTGGTGAACCCTGTCTTGGATGTGATTCAAAGATGGGGCACGGAACCTTAAGAGTAGGGTACTGCATAAGACGGGACGGAAAAGGGTTTAGGGTTGGATTAAGCGAACCCGCTTCGCAGCTCCGCCTAATCCAACCCTAAACCCTTTTCCTTATTCAAGGTCCCTAAACCCGCAACAAACTGAACCCAAAGAGGGTATTGGTGAACCCTGTTAGGGATGTAATTCAAAGATGGGGCACTGAACCTTAAGAGTAGGGTACTACATAAGACGGGACGGAAAAGGGTTTAGAGTTGGATTATGGGAACCCGATTCGCGGCTCCGCCTAATCCAACCCTAAACCCCTTTCCTTACTCAAGGTCACTAAACCCGCAACAAACTGAACCCGAAGAGGGTATTGGTGAACCCTGTCGTGGATGTGATTCAAAGATGGGGCACTGAACCTTAAGAGTAGGGTACTGCATAAGATGAATAAGGAAAAGGATTTAGGGTTGGATTAGGCGGAGCCGCGAAGCGGGTTCGCCTAATCCAACCCTAAACCCTTTTCCTTATTCAAGGACCTTAAACCCGCAACAAACTGAACCCTAAGAGGGTATTGGTGAACCCTGTCGTGGATGTAATTCAAAGATGGGGCACTGAACCTTAAGAGTAGGGTACTACATAAGACGGGACGGAAAAGGGTTTAGAATTGGATTATGCGAACCCGATTCGCGGCTCCGCCTAATCCAACCCAAAACCCTTTTCCTTATTCAAGGTCACTAAACCCGCAACAAACTGAACCCTAAGAGGGTATTGGTGAACCCTGTCGTGGATGTGATTCAAAGATGGGGCACGGAACCTTAAGAGTAGGGTACTGCATAAGACGGGACGGAAAAGGGTTTAGGGTTGGATTAAGCGAACCCGCTTCGCAGCTCCGCCTAATCCAACCCTAAACCCTTTTCCTTATTCAAGGTCCCTAAACCCGCAACAAACTGAACCGAAAGAGGGAATTGGTGAACCCTGTCAGGGATGTAATTCAAAGATGGGGCACTGAACCTTAAGAGTAGGGTACTACATAAGACGGGACGGAAAAGGGTTTAGAGTTGGATTATGCGAACCCGATTCGCGGCTCCGCCTAATCCAACCCTTAACCCTTTTCTTACTCAAGGTCACTAAACCCGCAACAAACTGAACCCGAAGAGGGTATTGGTGAACCCTGTCGTGGATGTGATTCAAAGATGGGGCACTGAACCTTAAGAGTTGGGTACTGCATAAGACGGGACGGAAAAGGGTTTAGGGTTGGATTAGGCGGACCTGCTAAACGGCTCCGCCTAATCCAACCCTAAACCTTTTCCTTATTCAAAATCACTAAACCCGCAACAAACTGAACCCTAAGAGGGTATTGGTGAACCCTGTCGTGGATGTGATTCAAAGATGGGGCACTGAACCTTAAGAGTAGGGTACTGCATAAGATGAATAAGGAAAAGGATTTAGGGTTGGATTAGGCGGAACCGCGAAGAGGGTTCGCCTAATCCAACCTTAAACCCTTTTCCTTATTCAAGGACCCTAAACCCGCAACAAATTGAACCCTAAGAGGGTATTGGTGAACCCTGTCGTGGATGTAATTCAAAGATGGGGCACTGAACCTTAAGAGTAGGGTACTACATAAGACGAGACGGAAAAGGGTTTAGAATTGGATTATGCGAACCCGATTCGCGGCTCCGCCTAATCCAACCCAAAACCCTTTTCCTTATTCAAGGTCACTAAACCCGCAACAAACTGAACACTAAGAGGGTATTGGTGAACCCTGTCGTGGATGTGATTCAAAGATGGGGCACGGAACCTTAAGAGTAGGGTACTGCATAAGACGGGACGGAAAAGGGTTTAGGGTTGGATTAAGCGAACCCGCTTCGCAGCTCCGCCTAATCCAACCCTAAACCCTTTTCCTTATTCAAGGTCCCTAAACCCGCAACAAACTGAACCCAAAGAGGGTATTGGTGAACCCTGTCAGGGATGTAATTCAAATATGGGGCACTGAACCTTAAGAGTAGGGTACTACATAAGACGGGACGGAAAAGGGTTTAGAGTTGGATTATGCGAACCCGATTCGCGGCTCCGACTAATCCAACCCTAAACCCTTTTCTTACTCAAGGTCACTAAACCCGCAACAAACTGAACCCGAAGAGGGTATTGGTGAACCCTGTCGTGGATGTGATTCAAAGATGGGGCACTGAACCTTAAGAGTAGGGTACTGCATAAGACGGGATGGAAAAGGGTTTAGGGTTGGATTAGGCGGACCTGCTACACGACTCCGCCTAATCCAACCCTAAACCCTTTTCCTTATTCAAAATCACTAAACCCGCAACAAACTGAACCCTAAGAGGGTATTGGTGAACCCTGTCAGGGATGTAATTCAAAGATGGGGCACTGAACCTTAAGAGTAGGGTACTACATAAGACGGGACGGAAAAGGGTTTAGAATTGGATTATGCGAACCCGATTCGCGGCTCCGCCTAATCCAACCCAAAACCCTTTTCCTTATTCAAGGTCACTAAAACCCGCAACAAACTGAACCCTAAGAGGGTATTGGTGAACCCTGTCGTGGATGTGATTCAAAGATGGGGCACTGAACCTTAAGAGTAGGGTACTGCATAAGACGGGACGGAAAAGGGTTTAGGGTTGGATTAAGCGAACCCGCTTCGCGGCTCCGCCTAATCCAACCCTAAACCCTTTTCCTTATTGAAGGTCACTAAACCCGCAAAAAACTGAACCCTAAGAGGGTATTGGTGAACCCTGTCGTGGATGTGATTCAAAGATGGGGCACGGAACCTTAAGAGTAGGGTACTGCATAAGACGGGACGGAAAAGGGTTTAGGGTTGGATTAAGCGAACCCGCTTTGCAGCTCCGCCTAATCCAACCCTAAACCCTTTTCAGTATTCAAGGTCCCTAAACCCGCAACAAACTGAACCCAAAGAGGGTATTGGTGAACCCTGTCAGGGATGTAATTCAAAGATGGGGCACTGAACCTTAAGAGTAGGGTACTACATAAGACGGGACGGAAAAGGGTTTAGAGTTGGATTATGCGAACCCGATTCGCGGCTCCGCCTAATCCAACCCTAAACCCTTTTCTTACTCAAGGTCACTAAACCCGCAACAAACTGAACCCGAAGAGGGTATTGGTGAACCCTGTCGTGGATGTGATTTAAAGATGGGGCACTGAACCTTAAGAGTAGGGTACTGCATAAGACGGGACGGAAAAGGGTTTAGGGTTGGATTAGGCGGACCTGCTAAACGGCTCCGCCTAATCCAACCCTAAACCCTTTTCCTTATTCAAAATCACTAAACCCGCAACAAACTGAACCCTAAGAGGGTATTGGTGAACCCTGTCGTGGATGTGATTCAAAGATGGGGCACTGAACCTTAAGAGTAGGGTACTGCATAAGATGAATAAGGAAAAGGATTTAGGGTTGGATTAGGCGGAGCCGCGAAGCGGGTTCGCCTAATCCAACCCTAAACCCTTTTCCTTATTCAAGGACCCTAAACCCGCAACAAACTGAACCCTAAGAGGGTATTGGTGAACCCTGTCGTGGATGTAATTCAAAGATGGGGCACTGAACCTTAAGAGTAGGGTACTACATAAGACGGGACGGAAAAGGGTTTAGAGTTGGATTACGCGAACCCGCTTCGCGGCTCCGCCTAATCCAACCCTAAACCCTTTTCTTACTCAAGGTCACTAAACCCGCAACAAACTGAACCCGAAGAGGGTATTGGTGAACCCTGTCGTGGATGTGATTCAAAGATGGGGCACTGAACCTTAAGAGTAGGGTACTACATAAGACGGGACGGAAAAGGGTTTAGAATTGGATTATGCGAACCCGATTCGCGGCTCCGCCTAATCCAACCCTAAACCCTTTTTCTTATTCAAGGTCACTAAACCCCTAACAAACTGAACCCTAAGAGGGTATTGGTGAACCCTGTCGTGGATGTGATTCAAAGATGGGGCACAGAACCTTAAGAGTAGGGTACTGAATAAGACGGGACGGAAAAGAGTTTAGGGTTGGATTAGGCAAACCCGCTTCGCGGCCCCGCCTAATCCAACCCTAAACCCTTTTCCTTATTCAAGGTCACCAAACCCGCAACAAACTGAACCCTAAGAGGGTATTGGTGAACCCTGTCGTGGATGTGATTCAAAGATGGGGCACTGAACCTTAAGAGTAGGGTAGGGTACTGCATAAGACGGGACGGAAAAGGTTTTAGGGTTGGATTAGGAGAACCCGATTCGCGGCTCCGCCAAATCCAACCCTAAACCCTTTTCCTTATTCAATGACGGAAAAGGGTTTAGGGGTGGATTAGGCGGACCCGCATCGCGGATCCGCCTAATCCAACCCCAAACCCTTTTCCTTATTCAAGGTCACTAAACCCGCAAAAAACTGAACCCTAAGAGGGTATTGGTGAACCCTGTCGTGGATGTGATTCAAAGATGGGGCACGGAACCTTAAGAGTAGGGTACTACATAAGACGGGACGGAAAAGGGTTTAGAGTTGGATTATGGGAACCCGATTCGCGGCTCCGCCTAATCCAACCCTAAACCCTTTTCCTTATTCAAGGTCACTAAACCCGCAACAAACTGAACCCTAAGAGGTTATTGGTGAACCATGCCGTAGTTGTGATTCAAAGATGGGGCACTGAACCTTAAGAGTAGGGTACTACATAAGACGGGACAGAAAAGGGTTTTGGGTTGGATTAAGTGAACCCGCTTCGCGGCTCCGCCTAATCCAGCCCTAAACCCTTTTCCTTATTCAAGGTCACTAAACCCGCAACAAACTGAACCCTAAGAGGGTATTGGTGAACCCTGTCGTGGATGTGATTCAAAGATGGGGCACTGAACCTTAAGAGTAGGGTACTACATAAGACGGGACGGAAAAGGGTTTAGAATTGGATTATGCGAACCCGATTCGCGGCTCCGCCTAATCCAACCCTAAACCCTTTTCCTTATTCAAGGTCACTAAACTCGCAACAAACTGAACCCGAAGAGGGTATTGGTGAACCCTGTCGTGGATGTGATTCAAAGATGGGGCACGGAACCTTAAGAGTAGGGTACTGCATAAGACGGGACGGAAAAGGGTTTAGGGTTGGATTAAGCGAACCCGCTTCGCAGCTCCGCCTAATCCAACCCTAAACCCTTTTCCTTATTCAAGGTCCCTAAACCCGCAACAAACTGAACCCAAAGAGGGTATTGGTGAACCCTGTCAGGGATGTAATTCAAATATGGGGCACTGAACCTTAAGAGTAGGGTACTACATAAGACGGGACGGAAAAGGGTTTAGAGTTGGATTATGCGAACCCGATTCGCGGCTCCGACTAATCCAACCCTAAACCCTTTTCTTACTCAAGGTCACTAAACCCGCAACAAACTGAACCCGAAGAGGGTATTGGTGAACCCTGTCGTGGATGTGATTCAAAGATGGGGCACTGAACCTTAAGAGTAGGGTACTGCATAAGACGGGATGGAAAAGGGTTTAGGGTTGGATTAGGCGGACCTGCTACACGACTCCGCCTAATCCAACCCTAAACCCTTTTCCTTATTCAAAATCACTAAACCCGCAACAAACTGAACCCTAAGAGGGTATTGGTGAACCCTGTCAGGGATGTAATTCAAAGATGGGGCACTGAACCTTAAGAGTAGGGTACTACATAAGACGGGACGGAAAAGGGTTTAGAATTGGATTATGCGAACCCGATTCGCGGCTCCGCCTAATCCAACCCAAAACCCTTTTCCTTATTCAAGGTCACTAAAACCCGCAACAAACTGAACCCTAAGAGGGTATTGGTGAACCCTGTCGTGGATGTGATTCAAAGATGGGGCACTGAACCTTAAGAGTAGGGTACTGCATAAGACGGGACGGAAAAGGGTTTAGGGTTGGATTAAGCGAACCCGCTTCGCGGCTCCGCCTAATCCAACCCTAAACCCTTTTCCTTATTGAAGGTCACTAAACCCGCAAAAAACTGAACCCTAAGAGGGTATTGGTGAACCCTGTCGTGGATGTGATTCAAAGATGGGGCACGGAACCTTAAGAGTAGGGTACTGCATAAGACGGGACGGAAAAGGGTTTAGGGTTGGATTAAGCGAACCCGCTTTGCAGCTCCGCCTAATCCAACCCTAAACCCTTTTCAGTATTCAAGGTCCCTAAACCCGCAACAAACTGAACCCAAAGAGGGTATTGGTGAACCCTGTCAGGGATGTAATTCAAAGATGGGGCACTGAACCTTAAGAGTAGGGTACTACATAAGACGGGACGGAAAAGGGTTTAGAGTTGGATTATGCGAACCCGATTCGCGGCTCCGCCTAATCCAACCCTAAACCCTTTTCTTACTCAAGGTCACTAAACCCGCAACAAACTGAACCCGAAGAGGGTATTGGTGAACCCTGTCGTGGATGTGATTTAAAGATGGGGCACTGAACCTTAAGAGTAGGGTACTGCATAAGACGGGACGGAAAAGGGTTTAGGGTTGGATTAGGCGGACCTGCTAAACGGCTCCGCCTAATCCAACCCTAAACCCTTTTCCTTATTCAAAATCACTAAACCCGCAACAAACTGAACCCTAAGAGGGTATTGGTGAACCCTGTCGTGGATGTGATTCAAAGATGGGGCACTGAACCTTAAGAGTAGGGTACTGCATAAGATGAATAAGGAAAAGGATTTAGGGTTGGATTAGGCGGAGCCGCGAAGCGGGTTCGCCTAATCCAACCCTAAACCCTTTTCCTTATTCAAGGACCCTAAACCCGCAACAAACTGAACCCTAAGAGGGTATTGGTGAACCCTGTCGTGGATGTAATTCAAAGATGGGGCACTGAACCTTAAGAGTAGGGTACTACATAAGACGGGACGGAAAAGGGTTTAGAGTTGGATTACGCGAACCCGCTTCGCGGCTCCGCCTAATCCAACCCTAAACCCTTTTCTTACTCAAGGTCACTAAACCCGCAACAAACTGAACCCGAAGAGGGTATTGGTGAACCCTGTCGTGGATGTGATTCAAAGATGGGGCACTGAACCTTAAGAGTAGGGTACTACATAAGACGGGACGGAAAAGGGTTTAGAATTGGATTATGCGAACCCGATTCGCGGCTCCGCCTAATCCAACCCTAAACCCTTTTTCTTATTCAAGGTCACTAAACCCCTAACAAACTGAACCCTAAGAGGGTATTGGTGAACCCTGTCGTGGATGTGATTCAAAGATGGGGCACAGAACCTTAAGAGTAGGGTACTGAATAAGACGGGACGGAAAAGGGTTTAGGGTTGGATTAGGCAAACCCGCTTCGCGGCCCCGCCTAATCCAACCCTAAACCCTTTTCCTTATTCAAGGTCACCAAACCCGCAACAAACTGAACCCTAAGAGGGTATTGGTGAACCCTGTCGTGGATGTGATTCAAAGATGGGGCACTGAACCTTAAGAGTAGGGTAGGGTACTGCATAAGACGGGACGGAAAAGGTTTTAGGGTTGGATTAGGAGAACCCGATTCGCGGCTCCGCCAAATCCAACCCTAAACCCTTTTCCTTATTCAATGACGGAAAAGGGTTTAGGGGTGGATTAGGCGGACCCGCATCGCGGATCCGCCTAATCCAACCCCAAACCCTTTTCCTTATTCAAGGTCACTAAACCCGCAAAAAACTGAACCCTAAGAGGGTATTGGTGAACCCTGTCGTGGATGTGATTCAAAGATGGGGCACGGAACCTTAAGAGTAGGGTACTACATAAGACGGGACGGAAAAGGGTTTAGAGTTGGATTATGGGAACCCGATTCGCGGCTCCGCCTAATCCAACCCTAAACCCTTTTCCTTATTCAAGGTCACTAAACCCGCAACAAACTGAACCCTAAGAGGTTATTGGTGAACCATGCCGTAGTTGTGATTCAAAGATGGGGCACTGAACCTTAAGAGTAGGGTACTACATAAGACGGGACAGAAAAGGGTTTTGGGTTGGATTAAGTGAACCCGCTTCGCGGCTCCGCCTAATCCAGCCCTAAACCCTTTTCCTTATTCAAGGTCACTAAACCCGCAACAAACTGAACCCTAAGAGGGTATTGGTGAACCCTGTCGTGGATGTGATTCAAAGATGGGGCACTGAACCTTAAGAGTAGGGTACTGCAAAAGACAGGACGGAAAATGGTTTAGGGTTGGATTATGCGAACCCGATTCGCGGCTCCGCCTAATCCAACCCTAAACCCTTTTCCTTATTCAAGGTCACTAAACCCGCAACAAACTGAACCCTAAGAAGGTATTGGTGAACCCTGTCGTGGATGTGATTGAAAGATGGGGCACTGAACCTTAAGAGTAGGGTACTGAATAAGACGGGACGGAAAAGGGTTTAGGGTTGGATTATGCGAACCCGATTCGCGGCTCCGCCTAATCCAACCCTAAACCCTTTTCCTTATTCAAGGTCACTAAACTCGCAACAAACTGAACCCGAAGAGGGTATTGGTGAACCCTGTCGTGGATGTGATTCAAAGATGGGGCACTGAACCTTAAGAGTAGGGTACTGCATAAGACGGGACGGAAAAGGGTTTAGGGTTGGATTAGGCGGACCCGCTACGCGGCTCCGCCTAATCCAACCCTAAACCCTTTTCCTTATTCAAAATCACTAAACCCGCAACAAACTGAACCCTAAGAGGGTATTGGTGAACCCTGTCGTGGATGTGATTGAAAGATGGGGCACTGAACCTTAAGAGTAGGGTACTGAATAAGACGGGACGGAAAAGGGTTTAGGGTTGGATTATGCGAACCCGATTCGCGGCTCCGCCTAATCCAACCCTAAACCCTTTTCCTTATTCAAGGTCACTAAACCCGCAACAAACTGAACCCTAAGAGGGTATTGGTGAACCCTGTCGTGGATTTGATTGAAAGATGGGGCACTGAACCTTAAGAGTAGGGTACTGAATAAGACGGGACGGAAAAGGGTTTAGGGTTGGATTATGCGAACCCGATTCGCGGCTCCGCCTAATCCAACCCTAAACCCTTTTCCTTATTCAAGGTCACTAAACTCGCAACAAACTGAACCCGAAGAGGGTATTGGTGAACCCTGTCGTGGATGTGATTCAAAGATGGGGCACTGAACCTTAAGAGTAGGGTACTACATAAGACGGGACGGAAAAGGGTTTAGGGTTGGATTAGGCGAACCCGCTTCGCGCCTCCGCCTAATCCAACCCTAAACCCTTTTCCTTATTCAAGGTAACTAAACCCGCAACAAACTGAACCCTAAGAGGGTATTGGTGAACCCTGTCGTGGATGTGATTCAAAGATGGGGCACTGAACCTTAAGAGTAGGGTACTGCATAAGACGGGACGGAAAAGGGTTTAGGGTTGGATTAGGCGGACCTGCTACGCGGCTCCGCCTAATCCAACCCTAAACCCTTTTCCTTATTCAAAATCACTAAACCCGCAACAAACTGAACACTAAGAGGGTATTGGTGAACCCCGTCGTGGATGTGATTCAAAGATGGGGCACTGAACCTTAAGAGTAGGGTACTGCAAAAGACGGGACGGAAAATGGTTTAGGGTTGGATTATGCGAACCCGATTCGCGGCTCCGCCTAATCCAACCCTAAACCCTTTTCTTACTCAAGGTCACTAAACCCGCAACAAACTGAACCCGAAGAGGGTATTGGTGAACCCTGTCGTGGATGTGATTCAAAGATGGGGCACTGAACCTTAAGAGTAGGGTACTGCATAAGACGGGACGGAAAAGGGTTTAGAGTTGGATTATGCGAACCCGATTCGCGGCTCCGCCTATTCCAACCCTAAACCCTTTTCTTACTCAAGGTCACTAAACCCGCAACAAACTGAACCCGAAGAGGGTATTGGTGAACCCTGTCGTGGATGTGATTCAAAGATGGGGCACTGAACCTTAAGAGTAGGGTACTGCATAAGACGGGACGGAAAAGGGTTTAGGGTTGGATTAGGCGGACCTGCTACTCGGCTCCGCCTAATCCAACCCTAAACCCTTTTCCTTATTCAAAATCACTAAACCCGCAACAAACTGAACCCTAAGAGGGTATTGGTGAACCCTGTCGTGGATGTGATTCAAAGATGGGGCACTGAACCTTAAGAGTAGGGTACTGCATAAGATGAATAAGGAAAAGGGTTTAGGGTTGGATTAGGCGGAGCCGCGAAGCGGGTTCGCCTAATCCAACCCTAAACCCTTTTCCTTATTCAAGGTCCCTAAACCCGCAACAAACTGAACCCTAAGAGGGTATTGGTGAACCCTGTCGTGGATGTAATTCAAAGATGGGGCACTGAACCTTAAGAGTAGGGTACTACATAAGACGGGACGGAAAAGGGTTTAGAATTGGATTATGCGAACCCGATTCGCGGCTCCGCCTAATCCAACCCTAAACCCTTTTTCTTATTCAAGGTCACTAAACCCCTAACAAACTGAACCCTAAGAGGGTATTGGTGAACCCTGTCGTGGATGTGATTCAAAGATGGGGCACAGAACCTTAAGAGTAGGGTACTGAATAAGACGGGACGGAAAAGGGTTTAGGGTTGGATTAGGCGAACCCGCTTCGCGGCCCCGCCTAATCCAACCCTAAACCCTTTTCCTTATTCAAGGTCACTAAACCCGCAACAAACTGAACCCTAAGAGGGTATTGGTGAACCCTGTCGTGGATGTGATTCAAAGATGGGGCACTGAACCTTAAGAGTAGGGTAGGGTACTGCATAAGACGGGACGGAAAAGGTTTTAGGGTTGGATTAGGAGAACCCGATTCGCGGCTCCGCCAAATCCAACCCTAAACCCTTTTCCTTATTCAATGACGGAAAAGGGTTTAGGGGTGGATTAGGCGGACCCGCATCGCGGATCCGCCTAATCCAACCCCAAACCCTTTTCCTTATTCAAGGTCACTAAACCCGCAAAAAACTGAACCCTAAGAGGGTATTGGTGAACCCTGTCGTGGATGTGATTCAAAGATGGGGCACGGAACCTTAAGAGTAGGGTACTACATAAGACGGGACGGAAAAGGGTTTAGAGTTGGATTATGGGAACCCGATTCGCGGCTCCGCCTAATGCAACCCTAAACCCTTTTCCTTATTCAAGGTCACTAAACCCGCAACAAACTGAACCCTAAGAGGTTATTGGTGAACCATGCCGTAGTTGTGATTCAAAGATGGGGCACTGAACCTTAAGAGTAGGGTACTACATAAGACGGGACAGAAAAGGGTTTTGGGTTGGATTAAGTGAACCCGCTTCGCGGCTCCGCCTAATCCAGCCCTAAACCCTTTTCCTTATTCAAGGTCACTAAACCCGCAACAAACTGAACCCTAAGAGGGTATTGGTGAACCCTGTCGTGGATGTGATTCAAAGATGGGGCACTGAACCTTAAGAGTAGGGTACTGCAAAAGACGGGACGGAAAATGGTTTAGGGTTGGATTATGCGAACCCGATTCGCGGCTCCGCCTAATCCAACCCTAAACCCTTTTCCTTATTCAAGGTCACTAAACCCGCAACAAACTGAACCCTAAGAGGGTATTGGTGAACCCTGTCGTGGATGTGATTGAAAGATGGGGCACTGAACCTTAAGAGTAGGGTACTGAATAAGACGGGACGGAAAAGGGTTTAGGGTTGGATTATGCGAACCCGATTCGCGGCTCCGCCTAATCCAACCCTAAACCCTTTTCCTTATTCAAGGTCACTAAACTCGCAACAAACTGAACCCGAAGAGGGTATTGGTGAACCCTGTCGTGGATGTGATTCAAAGATGGGGCACTGAACCTTAAGAGTAGGGTACTACATAAGACGGGACGGAAAAGGGTTTAGGGTTGGATTAGGCGAACCCGCTTCGCGCCTCCGCCTAATCCAACCCTAAACCCTTTTCCTTATTCAAGGGAACTAAACCCGCAACAAACTGAACCCTAAGAGGGTATTGGTGAACCCTGTCGTGGATGTGATTCAAAGATGGGGCACTGAACCTTAAGAGTAGGGTACTGCATAAGACGGGACGGAAAAGGGTTTAGGGTTGGATTAGGCGGACCTGCTACGCGGCTCCGCCTAATCCAACCCTAAACCCTTTTCCTTATTCAAAATCACTAAACCCGCAACAAACTGAACACTAAGAGGGTATTGGTGAACCCCGTCGTGGATGTGATTCAAAGATGGGGCACTGAACCTTAAGAGTAGGGTACTGCAAAAGACGGGACGGAAAATGGTTTAGGGTTGGATTATGCGAACCCGATTCGCGGCTCCGCCTAATCCAACCCTAAACCCTTTTCTTACTCAAGGTCACTAAACCCGCAACAAACTGAACCCGAAGAGGGTATTGGTGAACCCTGTCGTGGATGTGATTCAAAGATGGGGCACTGAACCTTAAGAGTAGGGTACTGCATAAGACGGGACGGAAAAGGGTTTAGAGTTGGATTATGCGAACCCGATTCGCGGCTCCGCCTATTCCAACCCTAAACCCTTTTCTTACTCAAGGTCACTAAACCCGCAACAAACTGAACCCGAAGAGGGTATTGGTGAACCCTGTCGTGGATGTGATTCAAAGATGGGGCACTGAACCTTAAGAGTAGGGTACTGCATAAGACGGGACGGAAAAGGGTTTAGGGTTGGATTAGGCGGACCTGCTACACGGCTCCGCCTAATCCAACCCTAAACCCTTTTCCTTATTCAAAATCACTAAACCCGCAACAAACTGAACCCTAAGAGGGTATTGGTGAACCCTGTCGTGGATGTGATTCAAAGATGGGGCACTGAACCTTAAGAGTAGGGTACTGCATAAGATGAATAAGGAAAAGGGTTTAGGGTTGGATTAGGCGGAGCCGCGAAGCGGGTTCGCCTAATCCAACCCTAAACCCTTTTCCTTATTCAAGGTCCCTAAACCCGCAACAAACTGAACCCTAAGAGGGTATTGGTGAACCCTGTCGTGGATGTAATTCAAAGATGGGGCACTGAACCTTAAGAGTAGGGTACTACATAAGACGGGACGGAAAAGGGTTTAGATTTGGATTATGCGAACCCGATTCGCGGCTCCGCCTAATCCAACCCTAAACCCTTTTTCTTATTCAAGGTCACTAAACCCCTAACAAACTGAACCCTAAGAGGGTATTGGTGAACCCTGTCGTGGATGTGATTCAAAGATGGGGCACAGAACCTTAAGAGTAGGGTACTGAATAAGACGGGACGGAAAAGGGTTTAGGCTTGGATTAGGCGAACCCGCTTCGCGGCCCCGCCTAATCCAACCCTAAACCCTTTTCCTTATTCAAGGTCACTAAACCCGCAACAAACTGAACCCTAAGAGGGTATTGGTGAACCCTGTCGTGGATGTGATTCAAAGATGGGGCACTGAACCTTAAGAGTAGGGTAGGGTACTGCATAAGACGGGACGGAAAAGGTTTTAGGGTTGGATTAGGAGAACCCGATTCGCGGCTCCGCCAAATCCAACCCTAAACCCTTTTCCTTATTCAATGACGGAAAAGGGTTTAGGGGTGGATTAGGCGGACCCGCATCGCGGATCCGCCTAATCCAACCCCAAACCCTTTTCCTTATTCAAGGTCACTAAACCTGCAAAAAACTGAACCCTAAGAGGGTATTGGTGAACCCTGTCGTGGATGTGATTCAAAGATGGGGCACGGAACCTTAAGAGTAGGGTACTACATAAGACGGGACGGAAAAGGGTTTAGAGTTGGATTATGGGAACCCGATTCGCGGCTCCGCCTAATCCAACCCTAAACCCTTTTCCTTATTCAAGGTCACTAAACCCGCAACAAACTGAACCCTAAGAGGTTATTGGTGAACCATGCCGTAGTTGTGATTCAAAGATGGGGCACTGAACCTTAAGAGTAGGGTACTACATAAGACGGGACAGAAAAGGGTTTTGGGTTGGATTAAGTGAACCCGCTTCGCGGCTCCGCCTAATCCAGCCCTAAACCCTTTTCCTTATTCAAGGTCACTAAACCCGCAACAAACTGAACCCTAAGAGGGTATTGGTGAACCCTGTCGTGGATGTGATTCAAAGATGGGGCACTGAACCTTAAGAGTAGGGTACTGCAAAAGACGGGACGGAAAATGGTTTAGGGTTGGATTATGCGAACCCGATTCGCGGCTCCGCCTAATCCAACCCTAAACCCTTTTCCTTATTCAAGGTCACTAAACCCGCAACAAACTGAACCCTAAGAGGGTATTGGTGAACCCTGTCGTGGATGTGATTGAAAGATGGGGCACTGAACCTTAAGAGTAGGGTACTGAATAAGACGGGACGGAAAAGGGTTTAGGGTTGGATTATGCGAACCCGATTCGCGGCTCCGCCTAATCCAACCCTAAACCCTTTTCCTTATTCAAGGTCACTAAACCCGCAACAAACTGAACCCTAAGAGGGTATTGGTGAACCCTGTCGTGGATGTGATTCAAAGATGGGGCACTGAACCTTAAGAGTAGGGTACTGCATAAGACGGGACGGAAAAGGGTTTAGGGTTGGATTAGGCGGACCTGCTACGCGGCTCCGCCTAATCCAACCCTAAACCCTTTTCCTTATTCAAAGTCACTAAACCCGCAACAAACTGAACACTAAGAGGGTATTGGTGAACCCCGTCGTGGATGTGATTCAAAGATGGGGCACTGAACCTTAAGAGTAGGGTACTGCAAAAGACGGGACGGAAAATGGTTTAGGGTTGGATTATGCGAACCCGATTCGCGGCTCCGCCTAATCCAACCCTAAATCTTTTTCCTTATTCAAGGTCACTAAACCCGCAACAAACTGAACCCTAAGAGGGTATTGGTGAACCCTGTCGTGGATGTGATTCAAAGATGGGGCACTGAACCTTAAGAGTAGGGTACTGAATAAGACGGGACGGAAAAGGGTTTAGGGTTGGATTATGCGAACCCGATTCGCGGCTCTGCCTAATCCAACCCTAAACCCTTTTCCTTATTCAAGGTCACTAAACTCGCAACAAACTGAACCCTAAGAGGGTATTGGTGAACCCTGTCGTGGATGTGATTCAAAGATGGGGCACTGAACCTTAAGAGTAGGGTACTGCATAAGACGGGACGGAAAAGGGTTTAGGGTTGGATTAGGCGGACCTGCTACGCGGCTCCGCCTAATCCAACCCTAAACCCTTTTCCTTATTCAAAATCACTAAACCCGCAACAAACTGAACACTAAGAGGGTATTGGTGAACCCCGTCGTGGATGTGATTCAAAGATGGGGCACTGAACCTTAAGAGTAGGGTACTGCAAAAGACGGGACGGAAAATGGTTTAGGGTTGGATTATGCGAACCCGATTCGCGGCTCCGCCTAATCCAACCCTAAATCTTTTTCCTTATTCAAGGTCACTAAACCCGCAACAAACTGAACCCTAAGAGGGTATTGGTGAACCCTGTCGTGGATGTGATTCAAAGATGGGGCACTGAACCTTAAGAGTAGGGTACTGAATAAGACGGGACGGAAAAGGGTTTAGGGTTGGATTATGCGAACCCGATTCGCGGCTCCGCCTAATCCAACCCTAAACCCTTTTCCTTATTCAAGGTCACTAAACTCGCAACAAACTGAACCCGAAGAGGGTATTGGTGAACCCTGTCGTGGATGTGATTCAAAGATGGGGCACTGAACCTTAAGAGTAGGGTACTGCATAAGACGGGACGGAAAAGGGTTTAGGGTTGGATTAGGCGGACCCGCTACGCGGCTCCGCCTAATCCAACCCTAAACCCTTTTCCTTATTCAAAATCACTAAACCCGCAACAAACTGAACCCTAAGAGGGTATTGGTGAACCCTGTCGTGGATGTGATTCAAAGATGGGGCACTGAACCTTAAGAGTAGGGTACTGCATAAGACGGGACGGAAAAGGGTTTAGGGTTGGATTAGGCGAACCCGCTTCGCGCCTCCGCCTAATCCAACCCTAAACCCTTTTCCTTATTCAAAATCACTAAACCCGCAACAAACTGAACCCTAAGAGGGTATTGGTGAACCCCGTCGTGGATGTGATTCAAAGATGGGGCACTGAACCTTAAGAGTAGGGTACTGCATAAGACGGGACGGAAAAGGGTTTAGGGTTGAATTGGGCGAACCCGCTTCGCGGCTCCGCCTAATCCAACCCTAAACCCTTTTCCTTATTCAAAATCACTAAACCCGCAACAAACTGAACCCTAAGAGGGTATTGGTGAACCCTGTCGTGGATGTGATTCAAAGATGGGGCACTGAACCTTAAGAGTAGGGTACTGCATAAGACGGGACGGGAAAGGGTTTAGGGTTGGATTAAGCGAACCCGCTTCGCGGCTCCACCTAATCCAACCCTAAACCCTTTTCCATCTTCAAGGTCACTAAACCCGCAACAAACTGAACCCTAAGAGGGTATTGGTGAACCCTGTCGTGGATGTGATTCAAAGATGGGGCACTGAACCTTAAGAGTAGGGTACTGTATAAGACGGGACGGAAAAGGGTTTAGGGTTGGATTAGGCGAACCCGCTTCGCGCCTCCGCCTAATCCAACCCTAAACCCTTTTCCTTATTCAAGGTAACTAAACCCGCAACAAACTGAACCCTAAGAGGGTATTGGTGAACCCTGTCGTGGATGTGATTCAAAGATGGGGCACTGAACCTTAAGAGTAGGGTACTGCATAAGACGGGACGGAAAAGGGTTTAGGGTTGGATTAGGCGGACCTGCTACGCGGCTCCGCCTAATCCAACCCTAAACCCTTTTCCTTATTCAAAATCACTAAACCCGCAACAAACTGAACACTAAGAGGGTATTGGTGAACCCCGTCGTGGATGTGATTCAAAGATGGGGCACTGAACCTTAAGAGTAGGGTACTGCATAAGACGGGACGGAAAAGGGTTTAGGGTTGAATTGGGCGAACCCGCTTCGCGGCTCCGCCTAATCCAACCCTAAACCCTTTTCTTTATTCAAGGTAACTAAACCCGCAACAAACTGAACCCTAAGAGGGTATTGGTGAACCCTGTCGTGGATGTGATTCAAAGATGGGGCACTGAACCTTAAGAGTAGGGTACTGCATAAGACGGGACGGAAAAGGGTTTAGGGTTGGATTAGGCTGACCTGCTATGCGGCTCCGCCTAATCCAACCCTAAACCCTTTTCCTTATTCAAAATCACTAAACCCGCAACAAACTGAACCCTAAGAGGGTATTGGTGAACCCTGTCGTGGATGTGATTCAAAGATGGGGCACTGAACCTTAAGAGTAGGGTACTGCAAAAGACGGGACGGAAAATGGTTTAGGGTTGGATTATGCGAACCCGATTCGCGGCTCCGCCTAATCCAACCCTAAATCCTTTTCCTAATTCAAGGTCACTAAACCCGCAACAAACTGAACCCTAAGAGGGTATTGGTGAACCCTGTCGTGGATGTGATTCAAAGATGGGGCACTGAACCTTAAGAGTAGGGTACTGAATAAGACGGGACGGAAAAGGGTTTAGGGTTGGATTATGCGAACCCGATTCGCGGCTCCGCCTAATCCAACCCTAAACCCTTTTCCTTATTCAAAATCACTAAACCCGCAACAAACTGAACCCTAAGAGGGTATTGGTGAACCCTGTCGTGGATGTGATTCAAAGATGGGGCACAGAACCTTAAGAGTAGGGTACTGCAAAAGACGGGACGGAAAATGGTTTAGGGTTGGATTATGCGAACCCGATTCGCGGCTCCGCCTAATCCAACCCTAAATCCTTTTCCTTATTCAAGGTCACTAAACTCGCAACAAACTGAACCCGAAGAGGGTATTGGTGAACCCTGTCGTGGATGTGATTCAAAGATGGGGCACTGAACCTTAAGAGTAGGGTACTGCATAAGACGGGACGGAAAAGGGTTTAGGGTTGGATTAGGCGGACCCGCTACGCGGCTCCGCCTAATCCAACCCTAAACCCTTTTCCTTATTCAAAATCACTAAACCCGCAACAAACTGAACCCTAAGAGGGTATTGGTGAACCCTGTCGTGGATGTGATTCAAAGATGGGGCACTGAACCTTAAGAGTAGGGTACTGCATAAGACGGGACGGAAAAGGGTTTAGGGTTGGATTAGGCGAACCCGCTTCGCGCCTCCGCCTAATCCAACCCTAAACCCTTTTCCTTATTCAACGTAACTAAACCCGCAACAAACTGAATCCTAAGAGGGTATTGGTGAACCTTCTCGTGGATGTGATTCAAAGATGGGGCACTGAACCTTAAGAGTAGGGTACTGCATAAGACGGGACGGAAAAGGGTTTAGGGTTGGATTAGGCGGACCTGCTACGCAGCTTCGCCTAATCCAACCCTAAACCCTTTTCCTTATTCAAAATCACTAAACCCGCAACAAACTGAACACTAAGAGAGTATTGGTGAACCCCGTCGTGGATGTGATTCAAAGATGGGGCACTGAACCTTAAGAGTAGGGTACTGCATAAGACGGGACGGAAAAGGGTTTAGGGTTGAATTGGGCGAACCCGCTTCGCGGCTCCGCCTAATCCAACCCTAAACCCTTTTCCTTATTCAAAATCACTAAACCCGCAACAAACTGAACCCTAAAAGGGTATTGGTGAACCCTGTCGTGGATGTGATTCAAAGATGGGGCACTGAACCTTAAGAGTAGTGTACTGCATAAGACGGGACGGAAAAGGGTTTAGGGTTGGATTAGGCGAACCCGCTTCGCGCCTCCGCCTAATCCAACCCTAAACCCTTTTCCTTATTCAAGGTCACTAAACCCGCAACAAACTGAACCCTAAGAGGGTATTGGTGAACCCTGTGGTGGATGTGATTCAAAGATGGGGCACTGAACCTTAAGAGTAGGGTACTGCATAAGACGGGACGGGAAAGGGTTTAGGGTTGGATTAAGCGAACCCGCTTCGCGGCTCCGCCTAATCCAACCCTAAACCCTTATCCTTATTCAAGGTCACTAAACCCGCAACAAACTGAACCCTAAGAGGGTATTGGTGAACCCTGTCGTGGATGTGATTCAAAGATGGGGCACTGAACCTTAAGAGTAGGGTACTGCATAAGACGGGACGGAAAAGGGTTTAGGGTTGGATTAGGCGAACCCGCTTCGCGCCTCCGCCTAATCCAACCCTAAACCCTTTTCCTTATTCAAGGTCACTAAACCCGCAACAAACTGAACCCTAAGAGGGTATTGGTGAACCCTGTCGTGGATGTGATTCAAAGATGGGGCACTGAACCTTAAGAGTAGGGTACTGCATAAGACGGGACGGAAAAGGGTTTAGGGTTGGATTAGGCGAACCTGCTACGCGGCTCCGGCTAATCCAACCCTAAACCCTTTTCCTTATTCAAAATCACTAAACCCGCAACAAACTGAACACTAAGAGGGTATTGGTGAACCCCGTCGTGGATGTGATTCAAAGATGGGGCACTGAACCTTAAGAGTAGGGTACTGCATAAGACGGGACGGAAAAGGGTTTAGGGTTGAATTGGGCGAACCCGCTTCGCGGCTCCACCTAATCCAACCCTAAACCCTTTTCCTTATTCAAAATCACTAAACCCGCAACAAACTGAACCCTAAGAGGGTATTGGTGAACCCTGTCGTGGATGTGATTCAAAGATGGGGCACTGAACCTTAAGAGTAGGGTACTGCATAAGACGGGACGGAAAAGGGTTTAGGGTTGGATTAGGCGAACCCGCTTCGCGCCTCCGCCTAATCCAACCCTAAACCCTTTTCCTTATTCAAGGTAACTAAACCCGCAACAAACTGAACCCTAAGAGGGTATTGGTGAACCCTGTCGTGGATGTGATTCAAAGATGGGGCACTGAACCTTAAGAGTAGGGTACTGCATAAGACGGGACGGAAAAGGGTTTAGGGTTGGATTAGGCGGACCTGCTACGCGGCTCCGCCTAATCCAACCCTAAACCCTTTTCCTTATTCAAAATCACTAAACCCGCAACAAACTGAACACTAAGAGGGTATTGGTGAACCCCGTCGTGGATGTGATTCAAAGATGGGGCACTGAACCTTAAGAGTAGGGTACTGCATAAGACGGGACGGAAAAGGGTTTAGGGTTGAATTGGGCGAACCCGCTTCGCGGCTCCACCTAATCCAACCCTAAACCCTTTTCCTTATTCAAAATCACTAAACCCGCAACAAACTGAACCCTAAGAGGGTATTGGTGAACCCTGTCGTGGATGTGATTCAAAGATGGGGCACTGAACCTTAAGAGTAGGGTACTGCATAAGACGGGACGGAAAAGGGTTTAGGGTTGGATTAGGCGAACCCGCTTCGCGCCTCCGCCTAATCCAACCCTAAACCCTTTTCCTTATTCAAGGTAACTAAACCCGCAACAAACTGAACCCTAAGAGGGTATTGGTGAACCCTGTCGTGGATGTGATTCAAAGATGGGGCACTGAACCTTAAGAGTAGGGTACTGCATAAGACGGGACGGAAAAGGGTTTAGGGTTGGATTAGGCGGACCTGCTACGCGGCTCCGCCTAATCCAACCCTAAACCCTTTTCCTTATTCAAAATCACTAAACCCGCAACAAACTGAACACTAAGAGGGTATTGGTGAACCCCGTCGTGGATGTGATTCAAAGATGGGGCACTGAACCTTAAGAGTAGGGTACTGCATAAGACGGGACGGAAAAGGGTTTAGGGTTGAATTGGGCGAACCCGCTTCGCGGCTCCACCTAATCCAACCCTAAACCCTTTTCCTTATTCAAAATCACTAAACCCGCAACAAACTGAACCCTAAGAGGGTATTGGTGAACCCTGTCGTGGATGTGATTCAAAGATGGGGCACTGAACCTTAAGAGTAGGGTACTGCATAAGACGGGACGGAAAAGGGTTTAGGGTTGGATTAGGCGAACCCGCTTCGCGCCTCCGCCTAATCCAACCCTAAACCCTTTTCCTTATTCAAGGTAACTAAACCCGCAACAAACTGAACCCTAAGAGGGTATTGGTGAACCCTGTCGTGGATGTGATTCAAAGATGGGGCACTGAACCTTAAGAGTAGGGTACTGCATAAGACGGGACGGAAAAGGGTTTAGGGTTGGATTAGGCGGACCTGCTACGCGGCTCCGCCTAATCCAACCCTAAACCCTTTTCCTTATTCAAAATCACTAAACCCGCAACAAACTGAACACTAAGAGGGTATTGGTGAACCCCGTCGTGGATGTGATTCAAAGATGGGGCACTGAACCTTAAGAGTAGGGTACTGCATAAGACGGGACGGAAAAGGGTTTAGGGTTGAATTGGGCGAACCCGCTTCGCGGCTCCGCCTAATCCAACCCTAAACCCTTTTCCTTATTCAAAATCACTAAACCCGCAACAAACTGAACCCTAAGAGGGTATTGGTGAACCCTGTCGTGGATGTGATTCAAAGATGAGGCACTGAACCTTAACTGTAGGGTACTGCATAAGACGGGACGGAAAAGGGTTTAGGGTTGGATTAGGCGAACCCGCTTCGCGGCTCCGCCTAATCCAACCCTAAACCCTTTTCCTTATTCAAGGTCACTAAACCCGCAACAAACTGAACCCTAAGAGGGTATTGGTGAACCCTCTCGTGGATGTGATTCAAAGATGGGGCACTGAACCTTAAGAGTAGGGTACTGCATAAGACGGGACGGAAAAGGGTTTAGGGTTGGATTAGGCGGACCTGCTACGCGGCTCCGCCTAATCCAACCCTAAACCCTTTTCCTTATTCAAAATCACTAAACCCGCAACAAACTGAACACTAAGAGGGTATTGGTGAACCCCGTCGTGGATGTGATTCAAAGATGGGGCACTGAACCTTAAGAGTAGGGTACTGCATAAGACGGGACGGAAAAGGGTTTAGGGTTGAATTGGGCGAACCCGCTTCGCGGCTCCGCCTAATCCAACCCTAAACCCTTTTCCTTATTCAAAATCACTAAACCCGCAACAAACTGAACCCTAAGAGGGTATTGGTGAACCCTGTCGTGGATGTGATTCAAAGATGGGGCACTGAACCTTAACTGTAGGGTACTGCATAAGACGGGACGGAAAAGGGTTTAGGGTTGGATTAGGCGAACCCGCTTCGCGGCTCCGCCTAATCCAACCCTAAACCCTTTTCCTTATTCAAGGTCACTAAACCCGCAACAAACTGAACCCTAAGAGGGTATTGGTGAACCCTGTCGTGGATGTGATTCAAAGATGGGGCACTGAACCTTAAGAGTAGGGTACTGCATAAGACGGGACGGAAAAGGGTTTAGGGTTGAATTGGGCGAACCCGCTTCGCGGCTCCACCTAATCCAACCCTAAACCCTTTTCCTTATTCAAAATCACTAAACCCGCAACAAACTGAACCCTAAGAGGGTATTGGTGAACCCTGTCGTGGATGTGATTCAAAGATGGGGCACTGAACCTTAAGAGTAGGGTACTGCATAAGACGGGACGGAAAAGGGTTTAGGGTTGGATTAGGCGAACCCGCTTCGCGCCTCCGCCTAATCCAACCCTAAACCCTTTTCCTTATTCAAGGTAACTAAACCCGCAACAAACTGAACCCTAAGAGGGTATTGGTGAACCCTGTCGTGGATGTGATTCAAAGATGGGGCACTGAACCTTAAGAGTAGGGTACTGCATAAGACGGGACGGAAAAGGGTTTAGGGTTGGATTAGGCGGACCTGCTACGCGGCTCCGCCTAATCCAACCCTAAACCCTTTTCCTTATTCAAAATCACTAAACCCGCAACAAACTGAACACTAAGAGGGTATTGGTGAACCCCGTCGTGGATGTGATTCAAAGATGGGGCACTGAACCTTAAGAGTAGGGTACTGCATAAGACGGGACGGAAAAGGGTTTAGGGTTGAATTGGGCGAACCCGCTTCGCGGCTCCGCCTAATCCAACCCTAAACCCTTTTCCTTATTCAAAATCACTAAACCCGCAACAAACTGAACCCTAAGAGGGTATTGGTGAACCCTGTCGTGGATGTGATTCAAAGATGGGGCACTGAACCTTAACTGTAGGGTACTGCATAAGACGGGACGGAAAAGGGTTTAGGGTTGGATTAGGCGAACCCGCTTCGCGGCTCCGCCTAATCCAACCCTAAACCCTTTTCCTTATTCAAGGTCACTAAACCCGCAACAAACTGAACCCTAAGAGGGTATTGGTGAACCCTCTCGTGGATGTGATTCAAAGATGGGGCACTGAACCTTAAGAGTAGGGTACTGCATAAGACGGGACGGAAAAGGGTTTAGGGTTGGATTAGGCGGACCTGCTACGCGGCTCCGCCTAATCCAACCCTAAACCCTTTTCCTTATTCAAAATCACTAAACCCGCAACAAACTGAACACTAAGAGGGTATTGGTGAACCCCGTCGTGGATGTGATTCAAAGATGGGGCACTGAACCTTAAGAGTAGGGTACTGCATAAGACGGGACGGAAAAGGGTTTAGGGTTGAATTGGGCGAACCCGCTTCGCGGCTCCGCCTAATCCAACCCTAAACCCTTTTCCTTATTCAAAATCACTAAACCCGCAACAAACTGAACCCTAAGAGGGTATTGGTGAACCCTGTCGTGGATGTGATTCAAAGATGGGGCACTGAACCTTAACTGTAGGGTACTGCATAAGACGGGACGGAAAAGGGTTTAGGGTTGGATTAGGCGAACCCGCTTCGCGGCTCCGCCTAATCCAACCCTAAACCCTTTTCCTTATTCAAGGTCACTAAACCCGCAACAAACTGAACCCTAAGAGGGTATTGGTGAACCCTGTCGTGGATGTGATTCAAAGATGGGGCACTGAACCTTAAGAGTAGGGTACTGCATAAGACGGGACGTGAAAGGGTTTAGGGTTGGATTAAGCGAACCCGCTTCGCGGCTCCACCTAATCCAACCCTAAACCCTTTTCCTTATTCAAGGTCACTAAACCCGCAACAAACTGAACCCTAAGAGGGTATTGGTGAACCCTGTCGTGGATGTGATTCAAAGATGGGGCACTGAACCTTAAGAGTAGGGTACTGCATAAGACGGGACGGAAAAGGGTTTAGGGTTGGATTAGGCGAACCCGCTTCGCGCCTCCGCCTAATCCAACCCTAAACCCTTTTCCTTATTCAAGGTAACTAAACCCGCAACAAACTGAACCCTAAGAGGGTATTGGTGAACC
This sequence comes from Agrostemma githago, assembly GCA_958450325.1. Taxonomy (NCBI): domain Eukaryota; kingdom Viridiplantae; phylum Streptophyta; class Magnoliopsida; order Caryophyllales; family Caryophyllaceae; genus Agrostemma; species Agrostemma githago. The sequence continues at coordinate 33,541,039 of OY288252.1, forward strand.
CTGTCGTGGATGTGATTCAAAGATGGGGCACTGAACCTTAAGAGTAGGGTACTGCAAAAGACGGGACGGAAAATGGTTTAGGGTTGGATTATGCGAACCCGATTCGCGGCTCCGCCTAATCCAACCCTAAATCCTTTTCCTTATTCAAGGTCACTAAACTCGCAACAAACTGAACCCGAAGAGGGTATTGGTGAACCCTGTCGTGGATGTGATTCAAAGATGGGGCACTGAACCTTAAGAGTAGGGTACTGATAAGACGGGACGAAAAAGGGTTTAGGGTTGGATTAGGCGAACCCGCTTCGCGGCCCCGCCTAATCCAACCCTAAACCCTTTTCCTTATTCAAAATCACTAAACCCGCAACAAACTGAACCCTAAGAGGGTATTGGTGAACCCTGTCGTGGATGTGATTCAAAGATGGGGCACTGAACCTTAAGAGTAGGGTACTGCATAAGACGGGACGGAAAAGGGTTTAGGGTTGGATTAGGCGAACCCGCTTCGCGCCTCCGCCTAATCTAACCCTAAACCCTTTTCCTTATTCAAGATCACTAAACCCGCAACAAACTGAACCCTAAGAGGGTATTGGTGAACCCTGTCGTGGATGTGATTCAAAGATGGGGCACTGAACCTTAAGAGTAGGGTACTGCATAAGACGGGACGGAAAAGGGTTTAGGGTTGGATTAAGCGAACCCGCTTCGCGGCTCCGCCTAATCCAACCCTAAACCCTTTTCCTTATTCAAGGTCACTAAACCCGCAACAAACTGAACCCTAAGAGGGTATTGGTGAACCCTGTCGTGGATGTGATTCAAAGATGGGGCACTGAACCTTAAGAGTAGGGTACTGCATAAGACGGGACGGAAAAGGGTTTAGAGTTGGATTATGCGAACCCGATTCGCGGCTCCGCCTAATCCAACCCTAAACCCTTTTTCTTATTCAAGGTCACTAAACCCGCAACAAACTGAACCCTAAGAGGGTATTGGTGAACCCTGTCGTGGATGTCATTCAAAGATGGGGCACTGAACCTTAAGAGTAGGGTACTGATAAGACGGGACGAAAAAGGGTTTTGGGTTGGATTAGGCGAAAAAGGGTTTAGGGTTGGAATAGGCGGACCCGCTACGCGGCTCCGCCTAATCCAACCCTAAACCCTTTTTCCTTATTCAAGGTCACTAAACCCGCAACAAACTGAACACTAAGAAGGTATTGGTGAACCCTGTCGTGGATGTGATTCAAAGATGGGGCACTGAACCTTAAGAGTAGGGTACTGCATAAGACGGGACGGAAAAGGGTTTAGGGTTGGATTAAGCGAACCCGCTTCGCGGCTCCGCCTAATCCAACCCTAAACCCTTTTCCTTATTCAAGGTCACTAAACCCGCAACAAACTGAACCCTAAGAGGGTATTGGTGAACCCTGTCGTGGATGTGATTCAAAGATGGGGCACTGAACCTTAAGAGTAGGGTACTGCATAAGACGGGACGGAAAAGGGTTTAGAGTTGGATTATGCGAACCCGATTCGCGGCTCCGCCTAATCCAACCCTAAACCCTTTTTCTTATTCAAGGTCACTAAACCCGCAACAAACTGAACCCTAAGAGGGTATTGGTGAACCCTGTCGTGGATGTGATTCAAAGATGGGGCACTCAACCTTAAGAGTAGGGTACTGATAAGACGGGACGAAAAAGGGTTTAGGGTTGGATTAGGCGAACCCGCTTCGCGGCCCCGCCTAATCCAACCCTAAACCCTTTTCCTTATTCAAAATCACTAAACCCGCAACAAACTGAACCCTAAGAGGGTATTGGTGAACCCTGTCGTGGATGTCATTCAAAGATGGGGCACTGAACCTTAAGAGTAGGGTACTGCATTAGACGGGACGGAAAAGGATTTAGGGTTGGATTAGGCGAACCCGCTTCGCGCCTCCGCCTAATCCAACCCTAAACCCTTTTCCTTATTCAAGGTCACTAAACCCGCAACAAACTGAACCCTAAGAGGGTATTGGTGAACCCTGTCGTGGATGTGATTCAAAGATGGGGCACTGAACCTTAAGAGTAGGGTACTGCATAAGACGGGACGGAAAAGGGTTTAGGGTTGGATTAAGCGAACCCGCTTCGCGGCTCCGCCTAATCCAACCCTAAACCCTTTTCCTTATTCAAGGTCACTAAACCCGCTACAAACTGAACCCTAAGAGGGTATTGGTGAACCCTGTCGTGGATGTGATTCAAAGATGGGGCACTGAACCTTAAGAGTAGGGTACTGCATAAGACGGGACGGAAAAGGGTTTAGGGTTGGATTAAGCGAACCCGCATCGCGGCTCCGCGTAATCCAACCCTAAACCCTTTTCCTTATTCAAGGTCCCTAAACCCGCAACAAACTGAACCCTAAGAGGGTATTGGTGAACCTTGTCGTGGATGTAATTCAAAGATGGGGCACTGAACCTTAAGAGTAGGGTACTACATAAGACGGGACGGAAAAGGGTTTAGAGTTGGATTATGCGAACCCGATTCGCGGCTCCGCCTAATCCAACCCTAAACCCTTTTTCTTATTCAAGGTCACTAAACCCGCAACAAACTGAACCCTAAGAGGGTATTGGTGAACCCTGTCGTGGATGTGATTCAAAGATGGGGCACTGAACCTTAAGAGTAGGGTACTGATAAGACGGGACGAAAAAGGGTTTAGGGTTGGATTAGGCGAAAAAGGGTTTAGGGTTGGAATAGGCGGACCCGCTACGCGGCTCCGCCTAATTCAACCCTAAACCCTTTTTCCTTATTCAAGGTCACTAAACCCGCAACAAACTGAACACTAAGAAGGTATTGGTGAACCCTGTCGTGGATGTGATTCAAAGATGGGGCACTGAACCTTAAGAGTAGGGTACTGCATAAGACGGGACGGAAAAGGGTTTAGGGTTGGATTAGGCGAACCCGCTTCGCGGCTCCGCCTAATCCAACCCTAAACCCTTTTCCTTATTCAAGGTCACTAAACCCGCAACAAACTGAACCCTAAGAGGGTATTGGTGAACCCTGTCGTGGATGTGATTCAAAGATGGGGCACTGAACCTTAAGATTAGGGTACTGCATAAGATGGGACGGAAAAGGGTTTAGGGTTGGATTAGGCGAACCCGCTTCGCGTCTCCGCCTAATCCAACCCTAAACCCTTTTCCTTATTCAAGGTCACTAAACCCGCAACAAACTGAAACCTAAGAGGGTATTCGTGAACCCTGTCGTGGATGTAATTCAAAGATGGGGCACTGAACCTTAAGAGTCGGGTACTGCATAAGACGGGACGGAAATGGGTTTAGGGTTGGATTAGGCGGACCCGCTTCGCGGCTCCGCGTAATCCAACCCTAAACCCTTTTCCTTATTAAAGGTCACTAAACCCGCAACAAACTGAACCCTAAGAGGGTATTGGTTAACCCTGCCGTGGATGTGATTCAAAGATGGGGCACTGAACCTTAAGAGTAGGGTACTGCATAAGACGGGATGGAAAAGGGTTTAGGGTTGGATTAGGCGAACCTGCTTCGCGGCTCCGCCTAATCCAACCCTAAACCCTTTTCCTTATTCAAGGTCACTAAACCCGCAACAAACTGAACCCAAAGAGGGTATTGGTGAACCCTGTCGTGGATGTGATTCAAAGATGGGGCACTGAACCTTAAGAGTAGGGTACTGCATAAGACGGGACGGAAAAGGGTTTAGGGTTGGATTAAGCGAACCCGCATCGCGGCTCCGCGTAATCCAACCCTAAACCCTTTTCCTTATTCAAGGTCCCTAAACCCGCAACAAACTAAACCCTAAGAGGGTATTGGTGAACCTTGTCGTGGATGTAATTCAAAGATGGGGCACTGAACCTTAAGAGTAGGGTACTACATAAGACGGGACGGAAAAGGGTTTAGAGTTGGATTATGCGAACCCGATTCGCGGCTCCGCCTAATCCAACCCTAAACCCTTTTTCTTATTCAAGGTCACTAAACCCGCAACAAACTGAACCCTAAGAGGGTATTGGTGAACCCTGTCGTGGATGTGATTCAAAGATGGGGCACTGAACCTTAAGAGTAGGGTACTGATAAGACGGGACGAAAAAGGGTTTAGGGTTGGATTAGGCGAAAAAGGGTTTAGGGTTGGAATAGGCGGACCCGCTACGCGGCTCCGCCTAATTCAACCCTAAACCCTTTTTCCTTATTCAAGGTCACTAAACCCGCAACAAACTGAACACTAAGAAGGTATTGGTGAACCCTGTCGTGGATGTGATTCAAAGATGGGGCACTGAACCTTAAGAGTAGGGTACTGCATAAGACGGGACGGAAAAGGGTTTAGGGTTGGATTAGGCGAACCCGCTTCGCGGCTCCGCCTAATCCAACCCTAAACCCTTTTCCTTATTCAAGGTCACTAAACCCGCAACAAACTGAACCCTAAGAGGGTATTGGTGAACCCTGTCGTGGATGTGATTCAAAGATGGGGCACTGAACCTTAAGATTAGGGTACTGCATAAGATGGGACGGAAAAGGGTTTAGGGTTGGATTAGGCGAACCCGCTTCGCGTCTCCGCCTAATCCAACCCTAAACCCTTTTCCTTATTCAAGGTCACTAAACCCGCAACAAACTGAAACCTAAGAGGGTATTCGTGAACCCTGTCGTGGATGTAATTCAAAGATGGGGCACTGAACCTTAAGAGTCGGGTACTGCATAAGACGGGACGGAAATGGGTTTAGGGTTGGATTAGGCGGACCCGCTTCGCGGCTCCGCGTAATCCAACCCTAAACCCTTTTCCTTATTAAAGGTCACTAAACCCGCAACAAACTGAACCCTAAGAGGGTATTGGTTAACCCTGCCGTGGATGTGATTCAAAGATGGGGCACTGAACCTTAAGAGTAGGGTACTGAATAAGACGGGATGGAAAAGGGTTTAGGGTTGGATTAGGCGAACCTGCTTCGCGGCTCCGCCTAATCCAACCCTAAACCCTTTTCCTTATTCAAGGTCACTAAACCCGCAACAAACTGAACCCAAAGAGGGTATTGGTGAACCCTGTCGTGGATGTGATTCAAAGATGGGGCACTGAACCTTAAGAGTAGGGTACTGCATAAGACGGGACGGAAAAGGGTTTAGGGTTGGATTAGGCGAACCCGCTTCGCGGCTCCGCCTAATCCAACCCTAAACCCTTTTCCTTATTCAAGGTCACTAAACCCGCAACAAACTGAACCCTAAGAGGGTATTCGTGAACCCTGTCGTGGATGTAATTCAAAGATGGGGCACTGAACCTTAAGAGTAGGGTACTGCATAAGACGGGACGAAAATGGGTTTAGGGTTGGATTAGGCGGACCCGCTTCGCGGCTCCGCCTAATCCAACCCTAAACCCTTTTCCTTATTAAAGGTCACTAAACCCGCAACAAACTGAACCCTAAGAGGGTATTGGTTAACCCTGCCGTGGATGTGATTCAAAGATGGGGCACTGAACCTTAAGAGTAGGGTACTGCATAAGACGGGATGGAAAAGGGTTTAGGGTTGGATTAGGCGAACCTGCTTCGCGGCTCCGCCTAATCCAACCCTAAACCCTTTTCCTTATTCAAGGTCACTAAACCCGCAACAAACTGAACCCTAAGAGGGTATTGGTTAACCCTGCCGTGGATGTGATTCAAAGATGGGGCACTGAACCTTAAGAGTAGGGTACTGAATAAGACGGGATGGAAAAGGGTTTAGGGTTGGATTAGGCGAACCTGCTTCGCGGCTCCGCCTAATCCAACCCTAAACCCTTTTCCTTATTCAAGGTCACTAAACCCGCAACAAACTGAACCCAAAGAGGGTATTGGTGAACCCTGTCGTGGATGTGATTCAAAGATGGGGCACTGAACCTTAAGAGTAGGGTACTGCATAAGACGGGACGGAAAAGGGTTTAGGGTTGGATTAGGCGAACCCGCTTCGCGGCTCCGCCTAATCCAACCCTAAACCCTTTTCCTTATTCAAGGTCACTAAACCCGCAACAAACTGAACCCTAAGAGGGTATTCGTGAACCCTGTCGTGGATGTAATTCAAAGATGGGGCACTGAACCTTAAGAGTAGGGTACTGCATAAGACGGGACGGAAATGGGTTTAGGGTTGGATTAGGCGGACCCGCTTCGCGGCTCCGCCTAATCCAACCCTAAACCCTTTTCCTTATTAAAGGTCACTAAACCCGCAACAAACTGAACCCTAAGAGGGTATTGGTTAACCCTGCCGTGGATGTGATTCAAAGATGGGGCACTGAACCTTAAGAGTAGGGTACTGCATAAGACGGGATGGAAAAGGGTTTAGGGTTGGATTAGGCGAACCTGCTTCGCGGCTCCGCCTAATCCAACCCTAAACCCTTTTCCTTATTCAAGGTCACTAAACCCGCAACAAACTGAACCCAAAGAGGGTATTGGTGAACCCTGTCGTGGATGTGATTCAAAGATGGGGCACTGAACCTTAAGAGTAGGGTACTGCATAAGACGGGACGGAAAAGGGTTTAGGGTTGGATTAGGCGAACCCGCTTCGCGGCTCCGCCTAATCCAACCCTAAACCCTTTTCCTTATTCAAGGTCACTAAACCCGCAACAAACTGAACCCTAAGAGGGTATTCGTGAACCCTGTCGTGGATGTAATTCAAAGATGGGGCACTGAACCTTAAGAGTAGGGTACTGCATAAGACGGGACGGAAATGGGTTTAGGGTTGGATTAGGCGGACCCGCTTCGCGGCTCCGCCTAATCCAACCCTAAACCCTTTTCCTTATTAAAGGTCACTATACCCGCAACAAACTGAACCCAAAGAGGGTATTGGTGAACCCTGTCGTGGATGTGATTCAAAGATGGGGCACTGAACCTTAAGAGTAGGGTACTGCATAAGACGGGACGGAAAAGGGTTTAGGGTTGGATTAGGCGAACCCGCTACGCGGCTCCGCCTAATCCAACCTTAAACCCTTTTCCTTATTCAAGGTCACTAAACCCGCAACAAACTGAACCCTAAGAGGGTATTGGTGAACCCTGTCGTGGATGTGATTCAAAGATGGGGCACTGAACCTTAAGAGTAGGGTACTGCATAAGACGGGACGGAAAAGGGTTTAGGGTTGGATTAGGCGAACCCGCTTCGCGGCTCCGCCTAATCCAACCCTAAACCCTTTTCCTTATTCAAGGTCACTAAACCCGCAACAAACTGAACCCAAAGAGGGTATTGGTGAACCCTGCCGTGGATGTGATTCAAAGATGGGGCAATGAACCTTAAGAGTAGGGTACTGCATAAGACGGGACGGAAAAGGGTTTAGGGTTGGATTAGGCGAACCCGCTTGTCGGCTCCGCCTAATCCAACCCTAAACCCTTTTCCTTATTCAAGGTCACTAAACCCGCAACAAACTGAACCCTAAGAGGGTATTCGTGAACCCTGTCGTGGATGTAATTCAAAGATGGGGCACTGAACCTTAAGAGTAGGGTACTGCATAAGACGGGACGGAAATGGGTTTAGGGTTGGATTAGGCGGACCCGCTTCGTGGCCCCGCATAATCCAACCCTAAACCCTTTTCCTTATTAAAGGTCACTAAACCCGCAACAAACTGAACCCTAAGAGGGTATTGGCTAACCCTGCCGTGGATGTGATTCAAAGATGGGGCACTGAACCTTAAGAGTAGGGTACTGCATAAGACGGGACGGAAAAGGGTTTAGGGTTGGATTAGGCGAACCCGCTTCGCGGCTCCGCCTAATCCAACCCTAAACCCTTTTCCTTATTCAAGGTCACTAAACCCGCAAAAAACTGAACCCTAAGAGGGTATTGGTGAACCCTGTCGTGGATGTGATTCAAAGATGGGGCACTGAACCTTAAGAGTAGGGTACTGCATAAGACGGGACGGAAAAGGGTTTAGGGTTGGATTAGGCGAACCCGCTTCGCGCCTCCGCCTAATCCAACCCTAAACCCTTTTCCTTATTCAAGGTCACCCGCAACAAACTGAACCCTAAGAGGGTATTGGTGAACCCTGTCGTTGATGTGATTCAAAGATGGGGCACTGAACCTTAAGAGTAGGGTACTGCATAAGACGGGACGGAAAAGGGTTTAGGGTTGGATTAAGCGAACCCGCTTCGCGGCTCCGCCTAATCCAACCCTAAACCCTTTTCCTTATTCAAGGTCACTAAACCCGCTACAAACTGAACCCTAAGAGGGTATTGGTGAACCCTGTCGTGGATGTGATTCAAAGATGGGGCACTGAACCTTAAGAGTAGGGTACTGCATAAGACGGGACGGAAAAGGGTTTAGGGTTGGATTAAGCGAACCCGCATCGCGGCTCCGCGTAATCCAACCCTAAACCCTTTTCCTTATTCAAGGTCCCTAAACCCGCAACAAACTGAACCCTAAGAGGGTATTGGTGAACCCTGTCGTGGATGTAATTCAAAGATGGGGCACTGAACCTTAAGAGTAGGGTACTACATAAGACGGGACGGAAAAGGGTTTAGAGTTGGATTATGCCAACCCGATTCGCGGCTCCGCCTAATCCAACCCTAAACCCTTTTTCTTATTCAAGGTCACTAAACCCGCAACAAACTGAACCCTAAGAGGGTATTGGTGAACCCTGTCGTGGATGTGATTCAAAGATGGGGCACTGAACCTTAAGAGTAGGGTACTGATAAGACGGAACGAAAAAGGGTTTAGGGTTGGATTAGGCGAAAAAGGGTTTAGGGTTGGAATAGGCGGACCCGCTACGCGGCTCCGCCTAATCCAACCCTAAACCCTTTTTCCTTATTCAAGGTCACTAAACCCGCAACAAACTGAACACTAAGAAGGTATTGGTGAACCCTGTCGTGGATGTGATTCAAAGATGGGGCACTGAACCTTAAGAGTAGGGTACTGCATAAGAAAAGGGTTTAGGGTTGGATTAGGCGAACCCGCTTCGCGGCTCCGCCTAATCCAACCCTAAACCCTTTTCCTTATTCAAGGTCACTAAACCCGCAACAAACTGAACCCTAAGAGGGTATTGGTGAACCCTGTCGTGGATGTGATTCAAAGATGGGGCACTGAACCTTAAGAGTAGGGTACTGCATAAGACGGGACGGAAATGGGTTTAGGGTTGGATTAGGCGGACCCGCTTCGCGGCTCCGCCTAATCCAACCCTAAACCCTTTTCCTTATTAAAGGTCACTAAACCCGCAACAAACTGAACCCTAAGAGGGTATTGGTTAACCCTGCCGTGGATGTGATTCAAAGATGGGGCACTGAACCTTAAGAGTAGGGTACTGCATAAGACGGGATGGAAAAGGGTTTAGGGTTGGATTAGGCGAACCTGCTTCGCGGCTCCGCCTAATCCAACCCTAAACCCTTTTCCTTATTCAAGGTCACTAAACCCGCAACAAACTGAACCCAAAGAGGGTATTGGTGAACCCTGTCATGGATGTGATTCAAAGATGGGGCACTGAACCTTAAGAGTAGGGTACTGCATAAGACGGTACGGAAAAGGGTTTAGGGTTGGAATAGGCGGACCCGCTACGCGGCTCCGCCTAATCCAACCCTAAACCCTTTTTCCTTATTCATGGTCACTAAACCCGCAACAAACTGAACACTAAGAAGGTATTGGTGAACCCTGTCGTGGATGTGATTCAAAGATGGGGCACTGAACCTTAAGAGTAGGGTACTGCATAAGACGGGACGGAAAAAGGGTTTAGGGTTGGATTAGGCGAACCCGCTACGCGGCTCCGCCTAATCCAACCCTAAACCCTTTTCCTTATTCAAGGTCACTAAACCCGCAACAAACTGAACCCTAAGAGGGTATTGGTGAACCCTGTCGTGGATGTGATTCAAAGATGGGGCACTGAACCTTAAGAGTAGGGTACTGCATAAGACGGGACGGAAAAGGGTTTAGGGTTGGATTAGGCGAACCCGCTTCGCGGCTCCGCCTAATCCAACCCTAAACCCTTTTCCTTATTCAAGGTCACTAAACCCGCAACAAACTGAACCCAAAGAGGGTATTGGTGAACCCTGCCGTGGATGTGATTCAAAGATGGGGCAATGAACCTTAAGAGTAGGGTACTGCATAAGACGGGACGGAAAAGGGTTTAGGGTTGGATTAGGCGAACCCGCTTGTCGGCTCCGCCTAATCCAACCCTACACCCTTTTCCTTATTCAAGGTCACTAAACCCGCAACAAACTGAACCCTAAGAGGGTATTCGTGAACCCTGTCGTGGATGTAATTCAAAGATGGGGCACTGAACCTTAAGAGTAGGGTACTGCATAAGACGGGACGGAAATGGGTTTAGGGTTGGATTACCCTAAACCCTTTTCCTTATTAAAGGTCACTAAACCCGCAACAAACTGAACACTAAGAGGGTATTGGTTAACCCTGCCGTGGATGTGATTCAAAGATGGGGCACTGAACCTTAAGAGTAGGGTACTGCATAAGACGGGATGGAAAAGGGTTTAGGGTTGGATTAGGCGAACCTGCTTCGCGGCTCCGCCTAATCCAACCCTAAACCCTTTTCCTTATTCAAGGTCACTAAACCCGCAACAAACTGAACCCAAAGAGGGTATTGGTGAACCCTGTCGTGGATGTGATTCAAAGATGGGGCACTGAACCTTAAGAGTAGGGTACTGCATAAGACGGGACGGAAAAGGGTTTAGGGTTGGATTAGGCGAACCCGCTTCGCGGCTCCGCCTAATCCAACCCTAAACCCTTTTCCTTATTCAAGGTCACTAAACCCGCAACAAACTGAACCCTAAGAGGGTATTCGTGAACCCTGTCGTGGATGTAATTCAAAGATGGGGCACTGAACCTTAAGAGTAGGGTACTGCATAAGACGGGACGAAAATGGGTTTAGGGTTGGATTAGGCGGACCCGCTTCGCGGCTCCGCCTAATCCAACCCTAAACCCTTTTCCTTATTAAAGGTCACTAAACCCGCAACAAACTGAACCCTAAGAGGGTATTGGTTAACCCTGCCGTGGATGTGATTCAAAGATGGGGCACTGAACCTTAAGAGTAGGGTACTGCATAAGACGGGATGGAAAAGGGTTTAGGGTTGGATTAGGCGAACCTGCTTCGCGGCTCCGCCTAATCCAACCCTAAACCCTTTTCCTTATTCAAGGTCACTAAACCCGCAACAAACTGAACCCTAAGAGGGTATTGGTTAACCCTGCCGTGGATGTGATTCAAAGATGGGGCACTGAACCTTAAGAGTAGGGTACTGAATAAGACGGGATGGAAAAGGGTTTAGGGTTGGATTAGGCGAACCTGCTTCGCGGCTCCGCCTAATCCAACCCTAAACCCTTTTCCTTATTCAAGGTCACTAAACCCGCAACAAACTGAACCCAAAGAGGGTATTGGTGAACCCTGTCGTGGATGTGATTCAAAGATGGGGCACTGAACCTTAAGAGTAGGGTACTGCATAAGACGGGACGGAAAAGGGTTTAGGGTTGGATTAGGCGAACCCGCTTCGCGGCTCCGCCTAATCCAACCCTAAACCCTTTTCCTTATTCAAGGTCACTAAACCCGCAACAAACTGAACCCTAAGAGGGTATTCGTGAACCCTGTCGTGGATGTAATTCAAAGATGGGGCACTGAACCTTAAGAGTAGGGTACTGCATAAGACGGGACGGAAATGGGTTTAGGGTTGGATTAGGCGGACCCGCTTCGCGGCTCCGCCTAATCCAACCCTAAACCCTTTTCCTTATTAAAGGTCACTAAACCCGCAACAAACTGAACCCTAAGAGGGTATTGGTTAACCCTGCCGTGGATGTGATTCAAAGATGGGGCACTGAACCTTAAGAGTAGGGTACTGCATAAGACGGGATGGAAAAGGGTTTAGGGTTGGATTAGGCGAACCTGCTTCGCGGCTCCGCCTAATCCAACCCTAAACCCTTTTCCTTATTCAAGGTCACTAAACCCGCAACAAACTGAACCCAAAGAGGGTATTGGTGAACCCTGTCGTGGATGTGATTCAAAGATGGGGCACTGAACCTTAAGAGTAGGGTACTGCATAAGACGGGACGGAAAAGGGTTTAGGGTTGGATTAGGCGAACCCGCTTCGCGGCTCCGCCTAATCCAACCCTAAACCCTTTTCCTTATTCAAGGTCACTAAACCCGCAACAAACTGAACCCTAAGAGGGTATTCGTGAACCCTGTCGTGGATGTAATTCAAAGATGGGGCACTGAACCTTAAGAGTAGGGTACTGCATAAGACGGGACGGAAATGGGTTTAGGGTTGGATTAGGCGGACCCGCTTCGCGGCTCCGCCTAATCCAACCCTAAACCCTTTTCCTTATTAAAGGTCACTATACCCGCAACAAACTGAACCCAAAGAGGGTATTGGTGAACCCTGTCGTGGATGTGATTCAAAGATGGGGCACTGAACCTTAAGAGTAGGGTACTGCATAAGACGGGACGGAAAAGGGTTTAGGGTTGGATTAGGCGAACCCGCTACGCGGCTCCGCCTAATCCAACCTTAAACCCTTTTCCTTATTCAAGGTCACTAAACCCGCAACAAACTGAACCCTAAGAGGGTATTGGTGAACCCTGTCGTGGATGTGATTCAAAGATGGGGCACTGAACCTTAAGAGTAGGGTACTGCATAAGACGGGACGGAAAAGGGTTTAGGGTTGGATTAGGCGAACCCGCTTCGCGGCTCCGCCTAATCCAACCCTAAACCCTTTTCCTTATTCAAGGTCACTAAACCCGCAACAAACTGAACCCAAAGAGGGTATTGGTGAACCCTGCCGTGGATGTGATTCAAAGATGGGGCAATGAACCTTAAGAGTAGGGTACTGCATAAGACGGGACGGAAAAGGGTTTAGGGTTGGATTAGGCGAACCCGCTTGTCGGCTCCGCCTAATCCAACCCTAAACCCTTTTCCTTATTCAAGGTCACTAAACCCGCAACAAACTGAACCCTAAGAGGGTATTCGTGAACCCTGTCGTGGATGTAATTCAAAGATGGGGCACTGAACCTTAAGAGTAGGGTACTGCATAAGACGGGACGGAAATGGGTTTAGGGTTGGATTAGGCGGACCCGCTTCGTGGCCCCGCATAATCCAACCCTAAACCCTTTTCCTTATTAAAGGTCACTAAACCCGCAACAAACTGAACCCTAAGAGGGTATTGGCTAACCCTGCCGTGGATGTGATTCAAAGATGGGGCACTGAACCTTAAGAGTAGGGTACTGCATAAGACGGGACGGAAAAGGGTTTAGGGTTGGATTAGGCGAACCCGCTTCGCGGCTCCGCCTAATCCAACCCTAAACCCTTTTCCTTATTCAAGGTCACTAAACCCGCAAAAAACTGAACCCTAAGAGGGTATTGGTGAACCCTGTCGTGGATGTGATTCAAAGATGGGGCACTGAACCTTAAGAGTAGGGTACTGCATAAGACGGGACGGAAAAGGGTTTAGGGTTGGATTAGGCGAACCCGCTTCGCGCCTCCGCCTAATCCAACCCTAAACCCTTTTCCTTATTCAAGGTCACCCGCAACAAACTGAACCCTAAGAGGGTATTGGTGAACCCTGTCGTTGATGTGATTCAAAGATGGGGCACTGAACCTTAAGAGTAGGGTACTGCATAAGACGGGACGGAAAAGGGTTTAGGGTTGGATTAAGCGAACCCGCTTCGCGGCTCCGCCTAATCCAACCCTAAACCCTTTTCCTTATTCAAGGTCACTAAACCCGCTACAAACTGAACCCTAAGAGGGTATTGGTGAACCCTGTCGTGGATGTGATTCAAAGATGGGGCACTGAACCTTAAGAGTAGGGTACTGCATAAGACGGGACGGAAAAGGGTTTAGGGTTGGATTAAGCGAACCCGCATCGCGGCTCCGCGTAATCCAACCCTAAACCCTTTTCCTTATTCAAGGTCCCTAAACCCGCAACAAACTGAACCCTAAGAGGGTATTGGTGAACCCTGTCGTGGATGTAATTCAAAGATGGGGCACTGAACCTTAAGAGTAGGGTACTACATAAGACGGGACGGAAAAGGGTTTAGAGTTGGATTATGCCAACCCGATTCGCGGCTCCGCCTAATCCAACCCTAAACCCTTTTTCTTATTCAAGGTCACTAAACCCGCAACAAACTGAACCCTAAGAGGGTATTGGTGAACCCTGTCGTGGATGTGATTCAAAGATGGGGCACTGAACCTTAAGAGTAGGGTACTGATAAGACGGAACGAAAAAGGGTTTAGGGTTGGATTAGGCGAAAAAGGGTTTAGGGTTGGAATAGGCGGACCCGCTACGCGGCTCCGCCTAATCCAACCCTAAACCCTTTTTCCTTATTCAAGGTCACTAAACCCGCAACAAACTGAACACTAAGAAGGTATTGGTGAACCCTGTCGTGGATGTGATTCAAAGATGGGGCACTGAACCTTAAGAGTAGGGTACTGCATAAGAAAAGGGTTTAGGGTTGGATTAGGCGAACCCGCTTCGCGGCTCCGCCTAATCCAACCCTAAACCCTTTTCCTTATTCAAGGTCACTAAACCCGCAACAAACTGAACCCTAAGAGGGTATTGGTGAACCCTGTCGTGGATGTGATTCAAAGATGGGGCACTGAACCTTAAGAGTAGGGTACTGCATAAGACGGGACGGAAATGGGTTTAGGGTTGGATTAGGCGGACCCGCTTCGCGGCTCCGCCTAATCCAACCCTAAACCCTTTTCCTTATTAAAGGTCACTAAACCCGCAACAAACTGAACCCTAAGAGGGTATTGGTTAACCCTGCCGTGGATGTGATTCAAAGATGGGGCACTGAACCTTAAGAGTAGGGTACTGCATAAGACGGGATGGAAAAGGGTTTAGGGTTGGATTAGGCGAACCTGCTTCGCGGCTCCGCCTAATCCAACCCTAAACCCTTTTCCTTATTCAAGGTCACTAAACCCGCAACAAACTGAACCCAAAGAGGGTATTGGTGAACCCTGTCATGGATGTGATTCAAAGATGGGGCACTGAACCTTAAGAGTAGGGTACTGCATAAGACGGTACGGAAAAGGGTTTAGGGTTGGAATAGGCGGACCCGCTACGCGGCTCCGCCTAATCCAACCCTAAACCCTTTTTCCTTATTCATGGTCACTAAACCCGCAACAAACTGAACACTAAGAAGGTATTGGTGAACCCTGTCGTGGATGTGATTCAAAGATGGGGCACTGAACCTTAAGAGTAGGGTACTGCATAAGACGGGACGGAAAAAGGGTTTAGGGTTGGATTAGGCGAACCCGCTACGCGGCTCCGCCTAATCCAACCCTAAACCCTTTTCCTTATTCAAGGTCACTAAACCCGCAACAAACTGAACCCTAAGAGGGTATTGGTGAACCCTGTCGTGGATGTGATTCAAAGATGGGGCACTGAACCTTAAGAGTAGGGTACTGCATAAGACGGGACGGAAAAGGGTTTAGGGTTGGATTAGGCGAACCCGCTTCGCGGCTCCGCCTAATCCAACCCTAAACCCTTTTCCTTATTCAAGGTCACTAAACCCGCAACAAACTGAACCCAAAGAGGGTATTGGTGAACCCTGCCGTGGATGTGATTCAAAGATGGGGCAATGAACCTTAAGAGTAGGGTACTGCATAAGACGGGACGGAAAAGGGTTTAGGGTTGGATTAGGCGAACCCGCTTGTCGGCTCCGCCTAATCCAACCCTACACCCTTTTCCTTATTCAAGGTCACTAAACCCGCAACAAACTGAACCCTAAGAGGGTATTCGTGAACCCTGTCGTGGATGTAATTCAAAGATGGGGCACTGAACCTTAAGAGTAGGGTACTGCATAAGACGGGACGGAAATGGGTTTAGGGTTGGATTACCCTAAACCCTTTTCCTTATTAAAGGTCACTAAACCCGCAACAAACTGAACACTAAGAGGGTATTGGTTAACCCTGCCGTGGATGTGATTCAAAGATGGGGCACTGAACCTTAAGAGTAGGGTACTGCATAAGACGGGATGGAAAAGGGTTTAGGGTTGGATTAGGCGAACCTGCTTCGCGGCTCCGCCTAATCCAACCCTAAACCCTTTTCCTTATTCAAGGTCACTAAACCCGCAACAAACTGAACCCAAAGAGGGTATTGGTGAACCCTGTCGTGGATGTGATTCAAAGATGGGGCACTGAACCTTAAGAGTAGGGTACTGCATAAGACGGGACGGAAAAGGGTTTAGGGTTGGATTAGGCGAACCCGCTTCGCGGCTCCGCCTAATCCAACCCTAAACCCTTTTTCCTTATTCATGGTCACAAAACCCGCAACAAACTGAACACTAAGAAGGTATTGGTGAACCCTGTCGTGGATGTGATTCAAAGATGGGGCACTGAACCTTAAGAGTAGGGTACTGCATAAGACGGGACGGAAAAGGGTTTAGGGTTGGATTAGGCGAACCCGCTTCGCGGCTCCGCCTAATCCAACCCTAAACCCTTTTCCTTATTCAAGGTCACTAAACCCGCAACAAACTGAACCCTAAGAGGGTATTGGTGAACCCTGTCGTGGATGTGATTCAAAGATGGGGCACTGAACCTTAAGAGTAGGGTACTGCATAAGACGGGACGGAAAAGTGTTTAGGGTTGGATTAGGCGAACCCGCTTCGCGGCTCCGCCTAATCCAACCCTAAACCCTTTTCCTTATTCAAGGTCACTAAACCCGCAACAAACTGAACCCAAAGAGGGTATTGGTGAACCCTGCCGTGGATGTGATTCAAAGATGGGGCAATGAACCTTAAGAGTAGGGTACTGCATAAGACGGGACGGAAAAGGGTTTAGGGTTGGATTAGGCGAACCCGCTTGTCGGCTCCGCCTAATCCAACCCTAAACCCTTTTCCTTATTCAAGGTCACTAAACCCGCAACAAACTGAACCCTAAGAGGGTATTCGTGAACCCTGTCGTGGATGTAATTCAAAGATGGGGCACTGAACCTTAAGAGTAGGGTACTGCATAAGACGGGACGGAAATGGGTTTAGGGTTGGATTAGGCGGACCCGCTTCGCGGCTCCGCATAATCCAACCCTAAACCCTTTTCCTTATTCAAGGTCACTAAACCCGCAACAAACTGAACCCTAAGAGGGTATTGGTGAACCCTGTCGTGGATGTGATTCAAAGATGGGGCAATGAACCTTAAGAGTAGGGTACTGCATAAGACGGGACGGAAAAGTGTTTAGGGTTGGATTAGGCGAACCCGCTTCGCGGCTCCGCCTAATCCAACCCTAAACCCTTTTCCTTATTCAAGGTCACTAAACCCGCAACAAACTGAACCCAAAGAGGGTATTGGTGAACCCTGCCGTGGATGTGATTCAAAGATGGGGCAATGAACCTTAAGAGTAGGGTACTGCATAAGACGGGACGGAAAAGGGTTTAGGGTTGGATTAGGCGAACCCGCTTGTCGGCTCCGCCTAATCCAACCCTAAACCCTTTTCCTTATTCAAGGTCACTAAACCCGCAACAAACTGAACCCTAAGAGGGTATTGGTGAACCCTGTCGTGGATGTGATTCAAAGATGGGGCACTGAACCTTAAGAGTAGGGTACTGCATAAGACGGGACGGAAAAGGGTTTAGAGTTGGATTATGCGAACCCGATTCGCGGCTCCGCCTAATCCAACCCTAAACCCTTTTTCTTATTCAAGGTCACTAAACCCGCAACAAACTGAACCCTAAGAGGGTATTGGTGAACCCTGTCGTGGATGTGATTCAAAGATGGGGCACTGAACCTTAAGAGTAGGGTACTGATAAGACGGAACGAAAAAGGGTTTAGGGTTGGATTAGGCGAAAAAGGGTTTAGGGTTGGAATAGGCGGACCCGCTACGCGGCTCCGCCTAATCCAACCCTAAACCCTTTTTCCTTATTCAAGGTCACTAAACCCGCAACAAACTGAACACTAAGAAGGTATTGGTGAACCCTGTCGTGGATGTGATTCAAAGATGGGGCACTGAACCTTAAGAGTAGGGTACTGCATAAGACGGGACGGAAAAGGGTTTAGGGTTGGATTAGGCGAACCCGCTTCGCGGCTCCGCCTAATCCAACCCTAAACCCTTTTCCTTATTCAAGGTCACTAAACCCGCAACAAACTGAACCCTAAGAGGGTATTGGTGAACCCTGTCGTGGATGTGATTCAAAGATGGGGCACTGAACCTTAAGATTAGGGTACTGCATAAGATGGGACGGAAAAGGGTTTAGGGTTGGATTAGGCGAACTCGCTTCGCGTCTCCGCCTAATCCAACCCTAAACCCTTTTCCTTATTCAAGGTCACTAAACCCGCAACAAACTGAAACCTAAGAGGGTATTCGTGAACCCTGTCGTGGATGTAATTCAAAGATGGGGCACTGAACCTTAAGAGTAGGGTACTGCATAAGACGGGACGGAAATGGGTTTAGGGTTGGATTAGGCGGACCCGCTTCGCGGCTCCGCATAATCCAACCCTAAACCCTTTTCCTTATTAAAGGTCACTAAACCCGCAACAAACTGAACCCTAAGAGGGTATTGGTTAACCCTGCCGTGGATGTGATTCAAAGATGGGGCACTGAACCTTAAGAGTAGGGTACTGCATAAGACGGGATGGAAAAGGGTTTAGGGTTGGATTAGGCGAACCTGCTTCGCGGCTCCGCCTAATCCAACCCTAAACCCTTTTCCTTATTCAAGGTCACTAAACCCGCAACAAACTGAATCCAAAGAGGGTATTGGTGAACCCTGTCGTGGATGTGATTCAAAGATGGGGCACTGAACCTTAAGAGTAGGGTACTGCATAAGACGGGACGGAAAAGGGTTTAGGGTTGGATTAGGCGAACCCGCTTCGCGGCTCCGCCTAATCCAACCCTAAACCCTTTTCCTTATTCAAGGTCACTAAACCCGCAACAAACTGAACCCTAAGAGGGTATTCGTGAACCCTGTCGTGGATGTAATTCAAAGATGGGGCACTGAACCTTAAGAGTAGGGTACTGCATAAGACGGGACGGAAATGGGTTTAGGGTTGGATTAGGCGGACCCGCTTCGCGGCTCCGCCTAATCCAACCCTAAACCCTTTTCCTTATTAAAGGTCACTAAACCCGCAACAAACTGAACCCTAAGAGGGTATTGGTTAACCCTGCCATGGATGTGATTCAAAGATGGGGCACTGAACCTTAAGAGTAGGGTACTGCATAAGACGGGATGGAAAAGGGTTTAGGGTTGGATTAGGCGAACCTGCTTCGCGGCTCCGCCTAATCCAACCCTAAACCCTTTTCCTTATTCAAGGTCACTAAACCCGCAACAAACTGAACCCAAAGAGGGTATTGGTGAACCCTGTCATGGATGTGATTCAAAGATGGGGCACTGAACCTTAAGAGTAGGGTACTGCATAAGACGGTACGGAAAAGGGTTTAGGGTTGGAATAGGCGGACCCGCTACGCGGCTCCGCCTAATCCAACCCTAAACCCTTTTTCCTTATTCATGGTCACTAAACCCGCAACAAACTGAACACTAAGAAGGTATTGGTGAACCCTGTCGTGGATGTGATTCAAAGATGGGGCACTGAACCTTAAGAGTAGGGTACTGCATAAGACGGGACGGAAAAGGGTTTAGGGTTGGATTAGGCGAACCCGCTACGCGGCTCCGCCTAATCCAACCCTAAACCCTTTTCCTTATTCAAGGTCACTAAACCCGCAACAAACTGAACCCTAAGAGGGTATTGGTGAACCCTGTCGTGGATGTGATTCAAAGATGGGGCACTGAACCTTAAGAGTAGGGTACTGCATAAGACGGGACGGAAAAGGGTTTAGGGTTGGATTAGGCGAACCCGCTTCGCGGCTCCGCCTAATCCAACCCTAAACCCTTTTCCTTATTCAAGGTCACTAAACCCGCAACAAACTGAACCCTAAGAGGGTATTGGTGAACCCTGTCGTGGATGTGATTCAAAGATGGGGCACTGAACCTTAAGAGTAGGGTACTGCATAAGACGGGACGGAAAAGGGTTTAGGGTTGGATTAGGCGAACCCGCTTGTCGGCTCCGCCTAATCCAACCCTAAACCCTTTTCCTTATTCAAGGTCACTAAACCCGCAACAAACTGAACCCTAAGAGGGTATTCGTGAACCCTGTCGTGGATGTAATTCAAAGATGGGGCACTGAACCTTAAGAGTAGGGTACTGCATAAGACGGGACGGAAATGGGTTTAGGGTTGGATTAGGCGGACCCGCTTCGCGGCTCCGCATAATCCAACCCTAAACCCTTTTCCTTATTCAAGGTCACTAAACCCGCAACAAACTGAACCCTAAGAGGGTATTGGTGAACCCTGTCGTGGATGTGATTCAAAGATGGGGCAATGAACCTTAAGAGTAGGGTACTGCATAAGACGGGACGGAAAAGTGTTTAGGGTTGGATTAGGCGAACCCGCTTCGCGGCTCCGCCTAATCCAACCCTAAACCCTTTTCCTTATTCAAGGTCACTAAACCCGCAACAAACTGAACCCAAAGAGGGTATTGGTGAACCCTGCCGTGGATGTGATTCAAAGATGGGGCAATGAACCTTAAGAGTAGGGTACTGCATAAGACGGGACGGAAAAGGGTTTAGGGTTGGATTAGGCGAACCCGCTTGTCGGCTCCGCCTAATCCAACCCTAAACCCTTTTCCTTATTCAAGGTCACTAAACCCGCAACAAACTGAACCCTAAGAGGGTATTCGTGAACCCTGTCGTGGATGTGATTCAAAGATGGGGCACTGAACCTTAAGAGTAGGGTACTGCATAAGACGGGACGGAAAAGGGTTTAGAGTTGGATTATGCGAACCCGATTCGCGGCTCCGCCTAATCCAACCCTAAACCCTTTTTCTTATTCAAGGTCACTAAACCCGCAACAAACTGAACCCTAAGAGGGTATTGGTGAACCCTGTCGTGGATGTGATTCAAAGATGGGGCACTGAACCTTAAGAGTAGGGTACTGATAAGACGGAACGAAAAAGGGTTTAGGGTTGGATTAGGCGAAAAAGGGTTTAGGGTTGGAATAGGCGGACCCGCTACGCTTCTCCGCCTAATCCAACCCTAAACCCTTTTTCCTTATTCAAGGTCACTAAACCCGCAACAAACTGAACACTAAGAAGGTATTGGTGAACCCTGTCGTGGATGTGATTCAAAGATGGGGCACTGAACCTTAAGAGTAGGGTACTGCATAAGACGGGACGGAAAAGGGTTTAGGGTTGGATTAGGCGAACCCGCTTCGCGGCTCCGCCTAATCCAACCCTAAACCCTTTTCCTTATTCAAGGTCACTAAACCCGCAACAAACTGAACCCTAAGAGGGTATTGGTGAACCCTGTCGTGGATGTGATTCAAAGATGGGGCACTGAACCTTAAGATTAGGGTACTGCATAAGATGGGACGGAAAAGGGTTTAGGGTTGGATTAGGCGAACTCGCTTCGCGTCTCCGCCTAATCCAACCCTAAACCCTTTTCCTTATTCAAGGTCACTAAACCCGCAACAAACTGAAACCTAAGAGGGTATTCGTGAACCCTGTCGTGGATGTAATTCAAAGATGGGGCACTGAACCTTAAGAGTAGGGTACTGCATAAGACGGGACGGAAATGGGTTTAGGGTTGGATTAGGCGGACCCGCTTCGCGGCTCCGCATAATCCAACCCTAAACCCTTTTCCTTATTCAAGGTCACTAAACCCGCAACAAACTGAATCCAAAGAGGGTATTGGTGAACCCTGTCGTGGATGTGATTCAAAGATGGGGCACTGAACCTTAAGAGTAGGGTACTGCATAAGACGGGACGGAAAAGGGTTTAGGGTTGGATTAGGCGAACCCGCTTCGCGGCTCCGCCTAATCCAACCCTAAACCCTTTTCCTTATTCAAGGTCACTAAACCCGCAACAAACTGAACCCTAAGAGGGTATTCGTGAACCCTGTCGTGGATGTAATTCAAAGATGGGGCACTGAACCTTAAGAGTAGGGTACTGCATAAGACGGGACGGAAATGGGTTTAGGGTTGGATTAGGCGGACCCGCTTCGCGGCTCCGCCTAATCCAACCCTAAACCCTTTTCCTTATTAAAGGTCACTAAACCCGCAACAAACTGAACCCTAAGAGGGTATTGGTTAACCCTGCCATGGATGTGATTCAAAGATGGGGCACTGAACCTTAAGAGTAGGGTACTGCATAAGACGGGATGGAAAAGGGTTTAGGGTTGGATTAGGCGAACCTGCTTCGCGGCTCCGCCTAATCCAACCCTAAACCCTTTTCCTTATTCAAGGTCACTAAACCCGCAACAAACTGAACCCAAAGAGGGTATTGGTGAACCCTGTCATGGATGTGATTCAAAGATGGGGCACTGAACCTTAAGAGTAGGGTACTGCATAAGACGGTACGGAAAAGGGTTTAGGGTTGGAATAGGCGGACCCGCTACGCGGCTCCGCCTAATCCAACCCTAAACCCTTTTTCCTTATTCATGGTCACTAAACCCGCAACAAACTGAACACTAAGAAGGTATTGGTGAACCCTGTCGTGGATGTGATTCAAAGATGGGGCACTGAACCTTAAGAGTAGGGTACTGCATAAGACGGGACGGAAAAGGGTTTAGGGTTGGATTAGGCGAACCCGCTACGCGGCTCCGCCTAATCCAACCCTAAACCCTTTTCCTTATTCAAGGTCACTAAACCCGCAACAAACTGAACCCTAAGAGGGTATTGGTGAACCCTGTCGTGGATGTGATTCAAAGATGGGGCACTGAACCTTAAGAGTAGGGTACTGCATAAGACGGGACGGAAAAGGGTTTAGGGTTGGATTAGGCGAACCCGCTTCGCGGCTCCGCCTAATCCAACCCTAAACCCTTTTCCTTATTCAAGGTCACTAAACCCGCAACAAACTGAACCCAAAGAGGGTATTGGTGAACCCTGCCGTGGATGTGATTCAAAGATGGGGCAATGAACCTTAAGAGTAGGGTACTGCATAAGACGGGACGGAAAAGGGTTTAGGGTTGGATTAGGCGAACCCGCTTGTCGGCTCCGCCTAATCCAACCCTACACCCTTTTCCTTATTCAAGGTCACTAAACCCGCAACAAACTGAACCCTAAGAGGGTATTCGTGAACCCTGTCGTGGATGTAATTCAAAGATGGGGCACTGAACCTTAAGAGTAGGGTACTGCATAAGACGGGACGGAAATGGGTTTAGGGTTGGATTACCCTAAACCCTTTTCCTTATTAAAGGTCACTAAACCCGCAACAAACTGAACCCTAAGAGGGTATTGGTTAACCCTGCCGTGGATGTGATTCAAAGATGGGGCACTGAACCTTAAGAGTAGGGTACTGCATAAGACGGGATGGAAAAGGGTTTAGGGTTGGATTAGGCGAACCTGCTTCGCGGCTCCGCCTAATCCAACCCTAAACCCTTTTCCTTATTCAAGGTCACTAAACCCGCAACAAACTGAACCCAAAGAGGGTATTGGTGAACCCTGTCGTGGATGTGATTCAAAGATGGGGCACTGAACCTTAAGAGTAGGGTACTGCATAAGACGGGACGGAAAAGGGTTTAGGGTTGGATTAGGCGAACCCGCTTCGCGGCTCCGCCTAATCCAACCCTAAACCCTTTTTCCTTATTCATGGTCACAAAACCCGCAACAAACTGAACACTAAGAAGGTATTGGTGAACCCTGTCGTGGATGTGATTCAAAGATGGGGCACTGAACCTTAAGAGTAGGGTACTGCATAAGACGGGACGGAAAAGGGTTTAGGGTTGGATTAGGCGAACCCGCTTCGCGGCTCCGCCTAATCCAACCCTAAACCCTTTTCCTTATTCAAGGTCACTAAACCCGCAACAAACTGAACCCTAAGAGGGTATTCGTGAACCCTGTCGTGGATGTGATTCAAAGATGGGGCACTGAACCTTAAGAGTAGGGTACTGCATAAGACGGGACGGAAAAGGGTTTAGGGTTGGATTAGGCGAACCCGCTTCGCGGCTCCGCCTAATCCAACCCTAAACCCTTTTCCTTATTCAAGGTCACTAAACCCGCAACAAACTGAACCCAAAGAGGGTATTGGTGAACCCTGCCGTGGATGTGATTCAAAGATGGGGCAATGAACCTTAAGAGTAGGGTACTGCATAAGACGGGACGGAAAAGGGTTTAGGGTTGGATTAGGCGAACCCGCTTGTCGGCTCCGCCTAATCCAACCCTAAACCCTTTTCCTTATTCAAGGTCACTAAACCCGCAACAAACTGAACCCTAAGAGGGTATTCGTGAACCCTGTCGTGGATGTAATTCAAAGATGGGGCACTGAACCTTAAGAGTAGGGTACTGCATAAGACGGGACGGAAATGGGTTTAGGGTTGGATTAGGCGGACCCGCTTCGCGGCTCCGCATAATCCAACCCTAAACCCTTTTCCTTATTAAAGGTCACTAAACCCGCAACAAACTGAACCCTAAGAGGGTATTGGTTAACCCTGCCGTGGATGTGATTCAAAGATGGGGCACTGAACCTTAAGAGTAGGGTACTGCATAAGACGGGATGGAAAAGGGTTTAGGGTTGGATTAGGCGAACCTGCTTCGCGGCTCCGCCTAATCCAACCCTAAACCCTTTTCCTTATTCAAGGTCACTAAACCCGCAACAAACTGAACCCTAAGAGGGTATTGGTGAACCCTAAACCCTTTTCCTTATTCAAGGTCACTAAACCCGCTACAAACTGAGCCCTAAGAGGGTATTGGTGAACCCTGTCGTGGATGTGATTCAAAGATGGTGCACTGAACCTTAAGAGTAGGGTACTGCATAAGACGGGACGGAAAAGGGTTTAGGGTTGGATTAGGCGAATCCGCTTCGCGGCTCCGCCTAATCCAACCCTAAACCCTTTTCCTTATTCAAGGACGGAAAAGAGTTTAGGGTTGGATTAGGCGGACCCGCTTCGCAGCTCCGCCTAATCCAACCCTAAACCCTTTTCCTTATTCAAGGTCACTAAACCCGCAACAAACTGAACCCAAAGAGGGTATTGGTGAACCCTGTCGTGGATGTGATTCAAAGATGGGGCACTGAAACTTAAGAGTAGGGTACAGCATAAGACGGGACGGAAAAGGGTTTAGGGTTGGAATAGGCGGACCCGCTACGCGGCTCCGCCTAATCCAACCCTAAACCCTTTTTCCTTATTCATGGTCACTAAACCCGCAACAAACTGAACACTAAGAAGGTATTGGTGAACCCTGTCGTGGATGTGATTCAAAGATGGGGCACTGAACCTTAAGAGTAGGGTACTGCATAAGACGGGACGGAAAAGGGTTTAGGATTGGATTAGGAGAACCCGCTTCGCGGCTCCGCCTAATCCAACCCTAAACCCTTTTCCTTATTCAAGGTCACTAAACCCGCAACAAACTGAACCCTAAGAGGGTATTGGTGAACCCTGTCGTGGATGTGATTCAAAGATGGGGCACTGAACCTTAAGAGTAGGGTACTGCATAAGACGGGACGGAAATGGGTTTAGGGTTGGATTAGGCGGACCCACTTCGCGGCTCCGCCTAATCCAACCCTAAACCCTTTTCCTTATTAAAGGTCACTAAACCCGCAACAAACTGAACCCTAAGAGGGTATTGGTTAACCCTGCCGTGGATGTGCTTCAAAGATGGGGCACTGAACCTTAAGAGTAGGGTACTGCATAAGACGGGATGGAAAAGGGTTTAGGGTTGGATTAGGCGAACCCGCTTCGCGGCTCCGCCTAATCCAACCCTAAACCCTTTTCCTTATTCAAGGACGGAAAAGAGTTTAGGGTTGGATTATGCGGACCCGCTTTGCAGCTCCGCCTAATCCAACCCTAAACCCTTTTCCTTATTCAAGGTCACTAAACCCGCAACAAACTGAACCCTAAGAGGGTATTGGTGAACCCTAAACCCTTTTCCTTATTCAAGGTCACTAAACCCGCTACAAACTGAGCCCTAAGAGGGTATTGGTGAACCCTGTCGTGGATGTGATTCAAAGATGGTGCACTGAACCTTAAGAGTAGGGTACTGCATAAGACGGGACGGAAAAGGGTTTAGGGTTGGATTAGGCGAATCCGCTTCGCGGCTCCGCCTAATCCAACCCTAAACCCTTTTCCTTATTCAAGGTCACTAAACCCGCAACAAACTGAACCCTAAGAGGGTATTGGTGAACCCTTTTGTGAATGTGATTCAAAGATGGGGCACTGAACCTTAAGAGTAGGGTACTGCATAAGACGGGACGGAAAAGGGTTTAGGGTTGGATTAGGTGAACCCGCTACGCGGCTCCGCCTAATCCAACCCAAAACCCTTTTCCTTATTCAAGGTCACTAAACCCGCAACAAACTGAACCCTAAGAGGGTATTGGTGAACCCTTTTGTGAATGTGATTCAAAGATGGGGCACTGAACCTTAATAGTAGGGTACTGCATAAGACGGGACGGAAAAGGGTTTAGGGTTGGATTAGGCGAACCCGCTACGCGGCTCCGCCTAATCCAACCTAAAACCCTTTTCCTTATCCAAGGTCACTAAACCCGCAACAAACTGAACCCTAAGAGGGTATTGGTGAACCCTGTCGTGGATGTGATTCAAAGATGGGCCACTGAACCTTAAGAGTAGGGTACTGCATAAGACGGAACGGAAAAGGGTTTAGGGTTGGATTAGGCGGACCCGCTTCGCGGCTCCGCCTAATCCAACCCTAAACCCTTTTCCTTATTCAAGGTCACTAAACCCGCAACAAACTGAACCCAAAGAGGGTATTGGTGAACCCTTCCGTGGATGTGATTCAAAGATGGGGCAATGAACCTTAAGAGTAGGGTACTGCATAAGACGGGACGGAAAAGGGTTTAGGGTTGGATTAGGGGAACCCGCTTGTCGGCTCCGCCTAATCCAACCCTAAACTCTTTTCCTTATTCAAGGTCACTAAACCCGCAACAAACTGAACCCTAAGAGGGTATTGGTGAACCCTGTCGTGGATGTGATTCAAAGATGGGGCACTGAATCTTAAGAGTAGGGTACTGCATAAGACGGGACGGAAAAGGATTTAGGGTTGGATTAGGCGAACCCGCTTCGCGGCTTCGCCTAATCCAACCCTAAACCCTTTTCCTTATTGAAGGTCACTAAACCCGCAACAAACTGAACCGTAAGAGGGTATTCGTGAACCCTGTCGTGGATGTAATTCAAAGATGGGGCACTGAACCTTAAGAGTAGGGTACTGCATAAGACGGGATGGAAAAGGGTTTAGGGTTGGATTAGGCGAACCTGCTTCGCGGCTCCGCCTAATCCAACCCTAAACCCTTTTCCTTATTCAAGGTCACTAAACCCGCAACAAACTGAACCCAAAGAGGGTATTGGTGAACCCTGTCGTGGATGTGATTCAAAGATGGGGCACTGAACCTTAAGAGTAGGGTACTGCATAAGACGGGACGGAAAAGGGTTTAGGGTTGGATTAGGCGAACCCGCTTCGCGGCTCCGCCTAATCCAACCCTAAACCCTTTTTCCTTATTCATGGTCACTAAACCCGCAACAAACTGAACACTAAGAAGGTATTGGTGAACCCTGTCGTGGATGTGATTCAAAGATGGGGCACTGAACCTTAAGAGTAGGGTACTGCATAAGACGGGACGGAAAAGGGTTTAGGGTTGGATTAGGCGAACCCGCTTCGCGGCTCCGCCTAATCCAACCCTAAACCCTTTTCCTTATTCAAGGTCACTAAACCCGCAACAAACTGAACCCTAAGAGGGTATTGGTGAACCCTGTCGTGGATGTGATTCAAAGATGGGGCACTGAACCTTAAGAGTAGGGTACTGCATAAGACGGGACGGAAAAGGGTTTAGGGTTGGATTAGGCGAACCCGCTTCGCGGCTCCGCCTAATCCAACCCTAAACCCTTTTCCTTATTCAAGGTCACTAAACCCGCAACAAACTGAACCAAAAGAGGGTATTGGTGAACCCTGCCGTGGATGTGATTCAAAGATGGGGCAATGAACCTTAAGAGTAGGGTACTGCATAAGACGGGACGGAAAAGGGTTTAGGGTTGGATTAGGCGAACCCGCTTGTCGGCTCCGCCTAATCCAACCCTAAACCCTTTTCCTTATTCAAGGTCACTAAACCCGCAACAAACTGAACCCTAAGAGGGTATTCGTGAACCCTGTCGTGGATGTAATTCAAAGATGGGGCACTGAACCTTAAGAGTAGGGTACTGCATAAGACGGGACGGAAATGGGTTTAGGGTTGGATTAGGCGGACCCGCTTCGCGGCTCCGCATAATCCAACCCTAAACCCTTTTCCTTATTAAAGGTCACTAAACCCGCAACAAACTGAACCCTAAGAGGGTATTGGTTAACCCTGCCGTGGATGTGATTCAAAGATGGGGCACTGAACCTTAAGAGTAGGGTACTGCATAAGACAGGACGGAAAAGGGTTTAGGATTGGATTAGGAGAACCCGCTTCGCGGCTCCGCCTAATCCAACCCTAAACCCTGTCCCTTATTCAAGGTCACTAAACCCGCAACAAACTGAACCCTAAGAGGGTATTGGTGAACCCTGTCGTGGATGTGATTCAAAGATGGGGCACTGAACCTTAAGAGTAGGGTACTGCATAAGACGGGACGGAAAAGGGTTTAGGGTTGGATTAGGCGAACCCGCTTCGCTGCTCCGCCTAATCCAACCCTAAACCCTTTTCCTTATTCAAGGTCACTAAACCCGCAACAAACTGAACCCTAAGAGGGTATTCGTGAACCCTGTCGTGGATGTAATTCAAAGATGGGGCACTGAACCTTAAGAGTAGGATACTGCATAAGACGGGACGGAAATGGGTTTAGGGTTGGATTAGGCGGACCCGCTTCGCGGCTCCGCCTAATCCAACCCTAAACCCTTTTCCTTATTAAAGGTCACTAAACCCGCAACAAACTGAATCCTAAGAGGGTATTGGTTAACCCTGCCGTGGATGTGATTCAAAGATGGGGCACTGAACCTTAAGAGTAGGGTACTGCATAAGACGGGATGGAAAAGGGTTTAGGGTTGGATTAGGCGAACCCGCTTCGCGGCTCCGCCTAATCCAACCCTAAACCCTTTTCCTTATTCAAGGTCACTAAACCCGCAACAAACTGAACCCTAAGAGGGTATTGGTGAACCCTAAACCCTTTTCCTTATTCAAGGTCACTAAACCCGCTACAAACTGAGCCCTAAGAGGGTATTGGTGAACCCTGTCGTGGATGTGATTCAAAGATGGTGCACTGAACCTTAAGAGTAGGGTACTGCATAAGACGGGACGGAAAAGGGTTTAGGGTTGGATTAGGCGAATCCGCTTCGCGGCTCCGCCTAATCCAACCCTAAACCCTTTTCCTTATTCAAGGACGGAAAAGAGTTTAGGGTTGGATTAGGCGGACCCGCTTCGCAGCTCCGCCTAATCCAACCCTAAACCCTTTTCCTTATTCAAGGTCACTAAACCCGCAACAAACTGAACCCTAAGAGGGTATTGGTGAACCCTTTTGTGAATGTGATTCAAAGATGGGGCACTGAACCTTAATAGTAGGGTACTGCATAAGACGGGACGGAAAAGGGTTTAGGGTTGGATTAGGCGAACCCGCTACGCGGCTCCGCCTAATCCAACCTAAAACCCTTTTCCTTATCCAAGGTCACTAAACCCGCAACAAACTGAACCCTAAGAGGGTATTGGTGAACCCTGTCGTGGATGTGATTCAAAGATGGGCCACTGAACCTTAAGAGTAGGGTACTGCATAAGACGGAACGGAAAAGGGTTTAGGGTTGGATTAGGCGGACCCGCTTCGCGGCTCCGCCTAATCCAACCCTAAACCCTTTTCCTTATTCAAGGTCACTAAACCCGCAACAAACTGAACCCAAAGAGGGTATTGGTGAACCCTTCCGTGGATGTGATTCAAAGATGGGGCAATGAACCTTAAGAGTAGGGTACTGCATAAGACAAGACGGAAAAGGGTTTAGGGTTGGATTAGGCGAACCCGCTTGTCGGCTCCGCCTAATCCAACCCTAAAGTCTTTTCCTTATTCAAGGTCACTAAACCCGCAACAAACTGAACCCTAAGAGGGTGTTGGTGAACCCTGTCGTGGATGTGATTCAAAGATGGGGCACTGAACCTTAAGAGTAGGGTACTGCATAAGACGGGACGGAAAAGGATTTAGGGTTGGATTAGGCGAACCCGCTTCGCGGCTTCGCCTAATCCAACCCTAAACCCTTTTCCTTATTCAAGGTCACTAAACCCGCAACAAACTGAACCCTAAGAGGGTATTCGTGAACCCTGTCGTGGATGTAATTCAAAGATGGGGCACTGAACCTTAAGAGTAGGGTACTGCATAAGACGGGACGGAAATGGGTTTAGGGTTGGATTAGGCGGACCCGCTTCGCGGCTCCGCCTAATCCAACCCTAAACCCTTTTCCTTATTAAAGGTCACTAAACCCGCAACAAACTGAACCCTAAGAGGGTGTTGGTTAACCCTGCCGTGGATGTGATTCAAAGATGGGGCACTGAACCTTAAGAGTAGGGTACTGCATAAGACGGGATGGAAAAGGGTTTAGGGTTGGATTAGGCGAACCCGCTTCGCGGCTCCGCCTAATCCAACCCTAAACCCTTTTCCTTATTCAAGGTCAATAAACCCGCAACAAACTGAACCCTAAGAGGGTATTGGTGAACCCTAAACCCTTTTCTTTATTCAAGGTCACTAAACCCGCAACAAACTGAACCCTAAGAGGGTATTGGTGAACCCCGTCGTGGATGTGATTCAAAGATGGTGCACTGAACCTTAAGAGTAGGGTACTGCATAAGACGGGACGGAAAAGGGTTTAGGGTTGGATTAGGCGAATCCGCTTCGCGGCTCCGCCTAATCCAACCCTAAACCCTTTTCCTTATTCAAGGACGGAAAAGAGTTTAGGGTTGGATTAGGCGGACCCGCTTCGCAGCTCCGCCTAATCCAACCCTAAACCCTTTTCCTTATTCAAGGTCACTAAACCCGCAACAAACTGAACCCTAAGAGGGTATTGGTGAACCCTTTTGTGGATGTGATTCAAAGATGGGGCACTGAACCTTAAGAGTAGGGTACTGCATAAGACGGGACGGAAAAGGGTTTAGGGTTGGATTAGGCGGACCCGCTACGCGGCTCCGCCTAATCCAACCCAAAACCCTTTTCCTTATCCAAGGTCACTAAACCCGCAACAAATTGAACCCTAAGAGGGTATTGGTGAACCCTGTCGTGGATGTGATTCAAAGATGGGCCACTGAACCTTAAGAGTAGGGTACTGCATAAGACGGGACGGAAATGGGTTAAGGGTTGGATTAGGCGGACCCGCTTCGCGGCTCCGCCTAATCCAACCCTAAACCCTTTTCCTTATTTAAGGTCACTAAACCCGCAACAAACTGAACCCTAAGAGGGTATTGGTTAACCCTGCCGTGGATGTGATTCAAAGATGGGGCACTGAACCTTAAGAGTAGGGTACTGCATAAGACGGGATGGAAAAGGGTTTAGGGTTGGATTAGGCGAACCCGCTTCGCGGCTCCGCCTAATCCAACCCAAAACCCTTTTCCTTATTCAAGGTCAATAAACCCGCAACAAACTGAACCCTAAGAGGGTATTGGTGAACCCTAAACCCTTTTCCTTATTCAAGGTCACTAAACCCGCAACAAACTGAACCCTAAGAGGGTATTGGTGAACCCTGTCGTGGATGTGATTCAAAGATGGTGCACTGAACCTTAAGAGTAGGGTACTACATAAGACGGGACGGAAAAGGGTTTAGAGTTGGATTATGCGAACCCGATTCGCGGCTCCGCCTTATCCAACCCTAAACCCTTTTCCTTATTCAAGGTCACTAAACCCGCAACAAACTGAACCCAAAGAGGGTATTGGTGAACCCTGTCGTGGATGTGATTCAAAAATGGGGCACTGAACCTTAAGAGTAGGGTACTGCATAAGACGGGACGGAAAAGGGTTTAGGGTTGGATTAGGCGAATCCGCTTCGCGGCTCCGCCTAATCCAACCCTAAACCCTTTTCCTTATTCAAGGACGGAAAAGAGTTTAGGGTTGGATTAGGCGGACCCGCTTCGCAGCTCCGCCTAATCCAACCCTAAACCCTTTTCTTTATTCAAGGTCACTAAACCCGCAACAAACTGAACCCTAAGAGGGTATTGGTGAACCCTTTTGTGGATGTGATTCAAAGATGGGGCACTGAACCTTAAGAGTAGGGTACTGCATAAGACGGGACGGAAAAGGGTTTAGGGTTGGATTAGGCGAACCCGCTTCGTGGCTCCGCCGAATCCAACCCTAAACCCTTTTCCTTATTCAAGGTCACTAAACCCGCAACAAACTGAACCCTAAGAGGGTATTCGTGAACCCTGTCGTGGATGTAATTCAAAGATGGGGCACTGAACCTTAAGAGTAGGATACTGCATAAGACGGGACGGAAATGGGTTTAGGGTTGGATTAGGCGGACCCGCTTCGCGGCTCCGCCTAATCCAACCCTAAACCCTTTTCCTTATTAAAGGTCACTAAACCCGCAACAAACTGAATCCTAAGAGGGTATTGGTTAACCCTGCCGTGGATGTGATTCAAAGATGGGGCACTGAACCTTAAGAGTAGGGTACTGCATAAGACGGGATGGAAAAGGGTTTAGGGTTGGATTAGGCGAACCCGCTTCGCGGCTCCGCCTAATCCAACCCTAAACCCTTTTCCTTATTCAAGGTCACTAAACCCGCAACAAACTGAACCCTAAGAGGGTATTGGTGAACCCTAAACCCTTTTCCTTATTCAAGGTCACTAAACCCGCTACAAACTGAGCCCTAAGAGGGTATTGGTGAACCCTGTCGTGGATGTGATTCAAAGATGGTGCACTGAACCTTAAGAGTAGGGTACTGCATAAGACGGGACGGAAAAGGGTTTAGGGTTGGATTAGGCGAATCCGCTTCGCGGCTCCGCCTAATCCAACCCTAAACCCTTTTCCTTATTCAAGGACGGAAAAGAGTTTAGGGTTGGATTAGGCGGACCCGCTTCGCAGCTCCGCCTAATCCAACCCTAAACCCTTTTCCTTATTCAAGGTCACTAAACCCGCAACAAACTGAACCCTAAGAGGGTATTGGTGAACCCTTTTGTGAATGTGATTCAAAGATGGGGCACTGAACCTTAATAGTAGGGTACTGCATAAGACGGGACGGAAAAGGGTTTAGGGTTGGATTAGGCGAACCCGCTACGCGGCTCCGCCTAATCCAACCTAAAACCCTTTTCCTTATCCAAGGTCACTAAACCCGCAACAAACTGAACCCTAAGAGGGTATTGGTGAACCCTGTCGTGGATGTGATTCAAAGATGGGCCACTGAACCTTAAGAGTAGGGTACTGCATAAGACGGAACGGAAAAGGGTTTAGGGTTGGATTAGGCGGACCCGCTTCGCGGCTCCGCCTAATCCAACCCTAAACCCTTTTCCTTATTCAAGGTCACTAAACCCGCAACAAACTGAACCCAAAGAGGGTATTGGTGAACCCTTCCGTGGATGTGATTCAAAGATGGGGCAATGAACCTTAAGAGTAGGGTACTGCATAAGACAAGACGGAAAAGGG
Organism: Agrostemma githago; assembly: GCA_958450325.1. Classification (NCBI taxonomy): domain Eukaryota; kingdom Viridiplantae; phylum Streptophyta; class Magnoliopsida; order Caryophyllales; family Caryophyllaceae; genus Agrostemma; species Agrostemma githago. Next base: position 33,574,429 of record OY288252.1, read on the forward strand.
TTTAGGGTTGGATTAGGCGAACCCGCTTGTCGGCTCCGCCTAATCCAACCCTAAAGTCTTTTCCTTATTCAAGGTCACTAAACCCGCAACAAACTGAACCCTAAGAGGGTGTTGGTGAACCCTGTCGTGGATGTGATTCAAAGATGGGGCACTGAACCTTAAGAGTAGGGTACTGCATAAGACGGGACGGAAAAGGATTTAGGGTTGGATTAGGCGAACCCGCTTCGCGGCTTCGCCTAATCCAACCCTAAACCCTTTTCCTTATTCAAGGTCACTAAACCCGCAACAAACTGAACCCTAAGAGGGTATTCGTGAACCCTGTCGTGGATGTAATTCAAAGATGGGGCACTGAACCTTAAGAGTAGGGTACTGCATAAGACGGGACGGAAATGGGTTTAGGGTTGGATTAGGCGGACCCGCTTCGCGGCTCCGCCTAATCCAACCCTAAACCCTTTTCCTTATTAAAGGTCACTAAACCCGCAACAAACTGAACCCTAAGAGGGTGTTGGTTAACCCTGCCGTGGATGTGATTCAAAGATGGGGCACTGAACCTTAAGAGTAGGGTACTGCATAAGACGGGATGGAAAAGGGTTTAGGGTTGGATTAGGCGAACCCGCTTCGCGGCTCCGCCTAATCCAACCCTAAACCCTTTTCCTTATTCAAGGTCAATAAACCCGCAACAAACTGAACCCTAAGAGGGTATTGGTGAACCCTAAACCCTTTTCTTTATTCAAGGTCACTAAACCCGCAACAAACTGAACCCTAAGAGGGTATTGGTGAACCCCGTCGTGGATGTGATTCAAAGATGGTGCACTGAACCTTAAGAGTAGGGTACTGCATAAGACGGGACGGAAAAGGGTTTAGGGTTGGATTAGGCGAATCCGCTTCGCGGCTCCGCCTAATCCAACCCTAAACCCTTTTCCTTATTCAAGGACGGAAAAGAGTTTAGGGTTGGATTAGGCGGACCCGCTTCGCAGCTCCGCCTAATCCAACCCTAAACCCTTTTCCTTATTCAAGGTCACTAAACCCGCAACAAACTGAACCCTAAGAGGGTATTGGTGAACCCTTTTGTGGATGTGATTCAAAGATGGGGCACTGAACCTTAAGAGTAGGGTACTGCATAAGACGGGACGGAAAAGGGTTTAGGGTTGGATTAGGCGGACCCGCTACGCGGCTCCGCCTAATCCAACCCAAAACCCTTTTCCTTATCCAAGGTCACTAAACCCGCAACAAATTGAACCCTAAGAGGGTATTGGTGAACCCTGTCGTGGATGTGATTCAAAGATGGGCCACTGAACCTTAAGAGTAGGGTACTGCATAAGACGGGACGGAAATGGGTTAAGGGTTGGATTAGGCGGACCCGCTTCGCGGCTCCGCCTAATCCAACCCTAAACCCTTTTCCTTATTTAAGGTCACTAAACCCGCAACAAACTGAACCCTAAGAGGGTATTGGTTAACCCTGCCGTGGATGTGATTCAAAGATGGGGCACTGAACCTTAAGAGTAGGGTACTGCATAAGACGGGATGGAAAAGGGTTTAGGGTTGGATTAGGCGAACCCGCTTCGCGGCTCCGCCTAATCCAACCCAAAACCCTTTTCCTTATTCAAGGTCAATAAACCCGCAACAAACTGAACCCTAAGAGGGTATTGGTGAACCCTAAACCCTTTTCCTTATTCAAGGTCACTAAACCCGCAACAAACTGAACCCTAAGAGGGTATTGGTGAACCCTGTCGTGGATGTGATTCAAAGATGGTGCACTGAACCTTAAGAGTAGGGTACTACATAAGACGGGACGGAAAAGGGTTTAGAGTTGGATTATGCGAACCCGATTCGCGGCTCCGCCTTATCCAACCCTAAACCCTTTTCCTTATTCAAGGTCACTAAACCCGCAACAAACTGAACCCAAAGAGGGTATTGGTGAACCCTGTCGTGGATGTGATTCAAAAATGGGGCACTGAACCTTAAGAGTAGGGTACTGCATAAGACGGGACGGAAAAGGGTTTAGGGTTGGATTAGGCGAATCCGCTTCGCGGCTCCGCCTAATCCAACCCTAAACCCTTTTCCTTATTCAAGGACGGAAAAGAGTTTAGGGTTGGATTAGGCGGACCCGCTTCGCAGCTCCGCCTAATCCAACCCTAAACCCTTTTCTTTATTCAAGGTCACTAAACCCGCAACAAACTGAACCCTAAGAGGGTATTGGTGAACCCTTTTGTGGATGTGATTCAAAGATGGGGCACTGAACCTTAAGAGTAGGGTACTGCATAAGACGGGACGGAAAAGGGTTTAGGGTTGGATTAGGCGAACCCGCTTCGTGGCTCCGCCGAATCCAACCCTAAACCCTTTTCCTTATTAAAGGTCACTAAACCCGCAACAAACTGAACCCTAAGGAGGGTATTGGTTAACCCTGCCGTGGATGTGATTCAAAGATGGGGCACTGAACCTTAAGAGTAGGGTACTGCATAAGACGGGATGGAAAAGGGTTTAGGGATGGATTAGGCGAACCCTCTTCGCGGCTCCGCCAAATCCAACCCTAAACCCTTTTCCTTATTCAAGGTCACTAAACCCGCAACAAACTGAACCCTAAGAGGGTATTGGTGAACCCTAAACCCTTTTCCTTATTCAAGGTCACTAAACCCGCAACAAACTGAACCCTAAGAGGGTATTGGTGAACCCTGTCGTGGATGTGATTCAAAGATGGTGCACTGAACCTTAAGAGTAGGGTACTGCATAAGACGGGACGGAAAAGGGTTTAGGGTTGGATTAGGCGAATCCGCTTCGTGGGTCCGCCTAATCCAACCCTAAACCCTTTTTCTTATTCAAGGACGGAAAAGAGTTTAGGGTTGGATTAGGCGGACCCGCTTCGCAGCTCCGCCTAATCCAACCCTAAACCCTTTTCCTTATCCAAGGTCTCTAAACCCGCAACAAACTGAACCCTAATAGGGTATTGGTGAACCCTGTCGTGGATGTGATTCAAAGATGGGCCACTGAACCTTAAGAGTAGGGTACTGCATAAGACGGAACAGAAAAGGGTTTAGGGTTGGATTAGGCGGACCCGCTTCGCGGCTCCGCCTAATCCAACCCTAAACCCTTTTCCTTATTCAAGGTCACTAAACCCGCAACAAACTGAACCCAAAGAGGGTATTGGTGAACCCTGTCGTGGATGTGATTCAAAGATGGGGCACTGAACCTTAAGAGTAGGGTACTGCATAAGACGGGACGGAAAAGGGTTTAGGGTTGGAATAGGCGGACCCGCTACGCGGCTCCGCCTAATCCAACCCTAAACCCTTTTCCTTATTCAAGGTCACTAAACCCGCAACAAACTGAACCCTAAGAGGGTATTGGTGAACCCTAAACCCTTTTCCTTATTCAAGGTCACTAAACCCGCAACAAACTGAACCCTAAGAGGGTATTGGTGAACCCTGACGTGGATGTGATTCGAAGATGGGGCACTGAACCTTAAGAGTAGGGTACTGCATAAGACGGGACGGAAAAGGGTTTAGGGTTGGATTAGGCGGACCCGCTACGCGACTCCGCCTAATCCAACCCTAAACCCTTTTCCTTATTCAAGGTCACTAAACCCGCAACAAACTGAACCCTAAGAGGGTATTGGTGAACCCTGTTGTGGATGTGATTCAAAGATGGGGCACTGAACCTTAAGAGTAGGGTACTGCATAAGACGAGACGGAAAAGGGTTTAGGGTTGGATTAGGCGAACCCGCTTCGCGGCTCCACCTAATCCAACCCTAAACCTTTTTCCTTATTCAAGGTCACCAAACCCGCAACAAACTGAACCCTAAGAGGGTATTGGTGAACCTTGTCGTGGATGTGATTCAAAGATGGGGCATTGAACCTTAAGAGTACGGTACTGCATAAGACGGGACGGAAAAGGGTTTAGGGTTGGATTTGGCGAACCTGCTTCGCGGCTCCGCCTAATCCAACCCTAAACCCTTTTCCTTACTCAAGGTCACTAAACCCGCAACAAACTGAACCCTAAGAGGGTATTGGTGAACCTTGTCGTGGATGTGTGTGGACATGACATAGGTAAATGTGGGTGTCTACAATGTGATTCAAAGATGGGGCACTGAACCTTAAGAGTAGGGTACTGTATAAGACAGGACGGAAAAGGGTTTAGGGTTGGATTAGGCGAACCCGCTTCGCGGCTCCGCCTAATCCAACCCAAAACCCTTTTCCTTATTCAAGGTCACTAAACCCGCAACAAACTGAACCCTAAGAGGGTATTGGTGAACCCTCAACCCTTTTCCTTATTCAAGGTCACTAAACCCGCAACAAACTGAACCCTAAGAGGGTATTGGTGAACCCTGTCGTGGATGTGATTCAAAGATGGGGCACTGAACCTTAAGAGTAGGGTATTGCATACGACGGGATGGAAAAGGGTTTAGGGTTGGATTAGGCGGACCCGCTACGCGACTCCGCCTAATCCAACCCTAAACCCTTTTCCTTATTCAAAGTCTCTAAACCCGCAACAAATTGAACCCTAAGAGGGTATTGGTGAACCCTGTCGTGGATGTGATTCAAAGATGAGCCACTGAACCTTAAGAGTAGGGTACTGCATAAGACGGGATGGAAAAGGGTTTAGGGTTGGATTAGGCGGACCCGCTATGCGACTCCGCCTAATCCAACCCTAAACCCTTTTCCTTATTCAAGGTCACTAAACCCGCAACAAACTGAACCCTAAGAGGGTATTGGTGAACCCTGTCGTGGACGTGATTCAAAGATGGGGCACTGAACCTTAAGAGTAGGGTACTGCATAAGACGGGACGGAAAAGGGTTTAGGGTTGGATTAGGCGAACCAGCTTCGCGGCTCCGCCTAATCCAACCCTAAACCCTTTTCCTTACTCAAGGTCACTAAACGCGCAACAAACTGAACCCTAAGAGGGTATTGGTGAACCCTGTCGTGGATGTGATTCAAAGATGGGGCACTGAACCTTAAGAGTAGGGTACTGCATAAGACGGGACGGAAAAGGGTTTAGGGTTGGATTAGGCGAACCCGCTTCGGGGCTCCGCCTAATCCAACCCTAAACCCTTTTCCTTATTCAAGGTCACTAAACCCGCAACAAACTGAACCCTAAGAGGGTATTGGTGAACCCTGTCATGGATGTGATTCAAAGATGGGGCACTGAACATTAAGAGTAGGGTACTGCATAAGACGGGACGGAAAAGGGTTTAGGGTTGGATTAGGCGAACCAGCTTCGCGGCTCCGCCTAATCCAACCCTAAACCCTTTTCCTTACTCAAGGTCACTAAACGCGCAACAAACTGAACCCTAAGAGGGTATTGGTGAACCCTGTCGTGGATGTGATTCAAAGATGGGGCACTGAACCTTAAGAGTAGGGTACTGCATAAGACGGGACGGAAAAGGGTTTAGGGTTGGATTAGGCGAACCCGCTTCGGGGCTCCGCCTAATCCAACCCTAAACCCTTTTCCTTATTCAAGGTCACTAAACCCGCAACAAACTGAACCCTAAGAGGGTATTGGTGAACCCTGTCGTAGATGTGATTCAAAGATGGGGCACTGAACCTTAAGAGTAGGGTACTGCATAAGACGGGACGGAAAAGGGTTTAGGGTTGGATTTGGCGAACCTGCTTCGCGGCTCCGCCTAATCCAACCCTAAACCCTTTTCCTTACTCAAGGTCACTAAACCCGCTACAAACTGAACCCTAAGAGGGTATTGGTGAACCCTGTCGTGGATGTGATTCAAAGATGGGGCAATGAACCTTAAGAGTAGGGTACTGCATAAGACGGGACGGAAAAGGTTTTAGGGTTGGATTAGGCGAACCCGCTTCGCAGCTCCGCCTAATCCAACCCTAAACCTTTTTCCTTATTCAAGGTCACCAAACCCGCAACAAACTGAACCCTAAGAGGGTATTGGTGAACCCTGTCATGGATGTGATTCAAAGATGGGGCACTGAACATTAAGAGTAGGGTACTGCATAAGACGGGACGGAAAAGGGTTTAGGGTTGGATTAGGCGGACCCGCTACGCGACTCCACCTAATCCAACCCTAAACCCTTTTCCTTATTCAAGGTCACTAAACCCGCAACAAACTGAACCCTAAGAGGGTATTGGTGAACCCTGTTGTGGATGTGATTCAAAGATGGGGCACTGAACCTTAAGAGTAGGGTACTGCATAAGACGGGACGGAAAAGGGTTTAGGGTTGGATTAGGCGAACCCGCTTCGCGGCTCCACCTAATCCAACCCTAAACCTTTTTCCTTATTCAAGGTCACCAAACCCGCAACAAACTGAACCCTAAGAGGGTATTGGTGAACCTTGTCGTGGATGTGATTCAAAGATGGGGCATTGAACCTTAAGAGTAGGGTACTGCATAAGACGGGACGGAAAAGGGTTTAGGGTTGGATTTGGCGAACCTGCTTCGCGGCTCCGCCTAATCCAACCCTAAACCCTTTTCCTTACTCAAGGTCACTAAACCCGCAACAAACTGAACCCTAAGAGGGTATTGGTGAACCTTGTCGTGGATGTGTGTGGACATGATATAGGTAAATGTGGGTGTCTACAATGTGATTCAAAGATGGGGCACTGAACCTTAAGAGTAGGGTACTGCATAAGACAGGACGGAAAAGGGTTTAGGGTTGGATTAGGCGAACCCGCTTCGCGGCTCCGCCTAATCCAACCCAAAACCCTTTTCCTTATTCAAGGTCACTAAACCCGCAACAAACTGAACCCTAAGAGGGTATTGGTGAACCCTCAACCCTTTTCCTTATTCAAGGTCACTAAACCCGCAACAAACTGAACCCTAAGAGGGTATTGGTGAACCCTGTCGTGGATGTGATTCAAAGATGGGGCACTGAACCTTAAGAGTAGGGTATTGCATAAGACGGGATGGAAAAGGGTTTAGGGTTGGATTAGGCGGACCCGCTACGCGACTCCGCCTAATCCAACCCTAAACCCTTTTCCTTATTCAAGGTCTCTAAACCCGCAACAAACTGAACCCTAAGAGGGTATTGGTGAACCCTGTCGTGGATGTGATTCAAAGATGGGCCACTGAACCTTAAGAGTAGGGTACTACATATGACGGGACAGAAAAGGGTTTAGGTTTGGATTAGGCGGACCCGCTACGCGACTCCGCCTAATCCAACCCTAAACCCTTTTCCTTATTCAAGGTCACTAACCCGCAACAAACTGAACCCTAAGAGGGTATTGGTGAACCCTGTCGTGGATGTGATTCAAAGATGGGGCACTGAACCTTAAGAGTAGGGTACTGCATAAGACGGGACGGAAAAGGGTTTAGGGTTGGAATAGGCGGACCCGCTACGCGGCTCCGCCTAATCCAACCCTAAACCCTTTTCCTTATTCAAGGTCACTAAACCCGCAACAAACTAAGAGGGTATTGGTGAACCCTGTCGTGGATGTGATTCAAAGATGAGCCACTGAACCTTAAGAGTAGGGTACTGCATAAGACGGGACGGAAAAGGGTTTAGGGTTGGATTAGGCGAACCCGCTTCGGGGCTCCGCCTAATCCAACCCTAAACCCTTTTGCTTATTCAAGATCACTAAACCCGCAACAAACTGAACCCTAAGAGGGTATTGGTGAACCCTGTCGTGGATATGATTCAAAGATTGGGCACTGAACCTTAAGAGTAGGGTACCGCATAAGACGGGATGGAAAAGGGTTTAGGGTTGGATTAGGCGGACCCGCTATGCGACTCCGCCTAATCCAACCCTAAACCCTTTTCCCTATTCAAGGTCACTAAACCCGCAACAAACTGAACCCTAAGAGGGTATTGGTGAACCCTGTCGTGGACGTGATTCAAAGATGGGGCACTGAACTTTAAGAGTAGGGTACTGCATAAGACGGGACGGAAAAGGGTTTAGGGTTGGATTAGGCGAACCCGCTTCGCGGCTCCGCCTAATCCAACCCTAAACCTTTTTCCTTATTCAAGGTCACCAAACCCGCAACAAACTGAACCCTAAGAGGGTATTGGTGAACCCTGTCATGGATGTGATTCAAAGATGGGGCACTGAACATTAAGAGTAGGGTACTGCATAAGACGGGACGGAAAAGGGTTTAGGGTTGATTAGGCGAACCAGCTTCGCGGCTCCGCCTAATCCAACCCTAAACCCTTTTCCTTACACAAGGTCACTAAACCCGCAACAAACTGAACCCTAAGAGGGTATTGGTGAACCCTGTCGTGGATGTGATTCAAAGATGGGGCACTGAACCTTAAGAGTAGGGTACTGCATAAGACGGGACGGAAAAGGGTTTAGGGTTGGATTAGGCGAACCCGCTTCGGGGCTCCGCCCAATCCAACCCTAAACCCTTTTCCTTATTCAAGGTCACTAAACCCGCAACAAACTGAACCCTAAGAGGGTATTGGTGAACCCTGTCGTAGATGTGATTCAAAGATGGGGCACTGAACCTTAAGAGTAGGGTACTGCATAAGACGGGACGGAAAAGTGATCCGAATGAAGAGGCTAAAGAGTTCAATGAAGTAACACTAGCTCCTAATAGTTCTAGTCAAGCCACATTAGCATCTCCTACCAGCCTAATAGTGTGCCTCCTCCAAGTATTAAGTTAGCTCGTATAGGAGCTGAATAAAGGAGCAAAGAAGTCAAGGTAAATTGAAGACATTAACTTGGATTCACACCATGGCTTGTTCACATAGTGTGCACATCATCAAGCTTTGTTTTTGGCTCCATGTTCACACAAGGGGACCGCGGCTGATTAAGAGCTTTGTTATTAGCTCCATTTTTACATTACTTTGTTATTAGCTCCTAAGCCTTGTTATTAGCTCCTTGTTCACATGGTTGTAACTTTGTTTTTGTCACCCTTAACTAGCCGGTTTAAGCGTCCTTTGTAGGCTATATATAGCCATCTAGTTGAATGAATATCCAATTTGCATATCAAAAACCTGAGTAAAGCTAAGCTTTTCATTTACGTCCTTGTTGTTTACAAAACAAAGTCTAGAGTAAGTCGCGTTACAAGCTCTAAACTCGCTATTTCAATCGAGTGTTTGATCTAGCAACCGCTTTGTTGGAGTATAGGTCTACTTCACCTAGCATACTATCCTTGGTTACGGTTTATTCATCCTTAAAACTAACCTTTCATTCTGTTTTGGTCACTTGTTTACGTTCCATTTCAGAATACTAATCCTACTTCATATTCTTGTTTCAAAGTTCATATCAACTAACATCATTAGTGGTATCAGAGCTTTGGTCATCTATTTAGACGCAAGCATGGCAGGAGTTGTGAGCTTTGAAGATGCTATTTTCTTGGAAGGCCTAAAGAGAGAATCAATGTGCAAGATGAACAAACTTTCTAAGTCCATTGGCGCATCTGGTCCTGAAGTCTGCTTGGGAGAAAAGGAGGAAGAAGGAATAGACTATGAGCTCCCAACGTATGGTAATGTTTTAGTACTACGTACACTCCATGCCAAACCCATCCCACACAACACCGAACAAAGAGACCAACTCTTTCACACAAAATGTCTAGTTAATACCAAATGGTGTAGTTTGATTATTGATGGAGGTAGTTGTACGAATGTTGCCTCTACTGAAATGGTAGCTAAGTTAGGTCTAACCACTACTAATCACCCTAGACCATATGCATTACATTGGTTAGATAATGAAAACAAAATAAAGGTCACAAAACAAGTAAGAGTGGGTTTAACTATGGGGTCTTATGTCGATGAGGTTCTTTGTGATGTTATCCCTATGGATGCTTGTCATATACTTTTGGGGTGTCCTTGGCAATTTGATAGGGATGTGGTACACCATGGTAGAAAGAATGAATACGAATTGAGGGATAAGGGAAAGAAAATCATTCTAAAACCTATGACTCCCCAAGCTGTTAGAGCTATGACCTCCAACAAAACCAAGAAACCTAACCTCACCATCTTTGCGAGTGAGAGTGAAGTAGAGTAGGCTTTACAAGGGGGGGAGCGTGTCTTTGTCATGATGGCTAAAGAAAAACCCGTAGAAGTTGAGAATGGGCTTGGAGGAAAGCCATTTGAGGAGTTGTTACACGAGTTTAAGGATGTCTTCCCCGAGGAATTACCCGTTGGTTTACCACCTATTAGAGGTATAGAACACCAAATCGACCTCATTCCAGGAGCAACCTTACCCAATAAGGCAGCATATAGGTGTAATCCGGAGGAAACTAAGGAATTACAAAGACAAATAGATGAGTTAATGAGTCGAGGGTATGTGCGAGAGAGCCTTAGTCCTTGTGCCGTTCCAGTCCTTTTGGTACCTAAGAAAGATGGAACTTGGAGAATGTGTGTAGATAGTAGAGCCGTTAACAACATCACCATCAAGTATAGGTTTCCTATTCCAAGGTTGGATGACATGTTAGATGAGCTTCATGGGGCAGTGGTCTTTTCCAAAATTGATCTAAGAAGTGGGTACCATCAAATCAGAATGAGGGAAGGGGATGAATGGAAGACCGCTTTCAAAACCAAGCATGGACTCTATGAGTGGACGGTCATGCCATTTGGTCTTACCAACGCTCCGAGCATGTTCATGAGGTTAATGAACGAGGTACTTAAGGCCTACTTAGGTCGCTTTATTGTGGTTTACTTGGATGATATCCTTGTGTATAGCAGGTCTTTGGAGGAACATATGGAGCATTTAAGACTACTATTCACAACACTTCGCAAACAACAGCTCTTTGGGAAGAAGGAGAAGTGTGCCTTCTTTGTGGAAAGCGTAGTGTTCCTTGGTTATGTAGTGTCCAAAGAAGGAGTGTCAGTTGATCAAACCAAAGTAGAATCCATACGTACTTGGCCAATCCCTTCCACCATTACAGAAGTAAGGTCATTTCATGGTTTGGCTTCTTTTTACAGGAGATTCATCAAGGACTTTAGCACTATCACAAGTCCTATCACCGAATGCTTGAAGAAAGGCGCGTTTGTTTGGTCCAAAGCTGCCCAAGAAGCCTTTGAAGCCATCAAAGAGAAGTTGTGTTCCGCTCCTATCTTAGCCCTTCCTGATTTCTCTCAGCCATTTGAGGTGGAATGTGACGCTAGTGGAGTAGGAATTGGTGCTGTTCTTGTACAAAATAGGCGCCCCATTGCCTATTTCTCAGAAAAACTCAATGGAGCAAGGCTGAACTATTGCACCTACGTCAAGGAGTTCTATGCCATAGTAAGAGCTCTTGATCATTGGAGTCATTACCTTCGTACTAACCATTTTATTCTCCATTCAGATCATGAGTCCCTAAAGTACATCAATGGCCAACAAAAGTTAAGTCCAAGGCATGCCAAGTGGGTGGAATTCTTGCAATCCTTTCATTTCTCTTCAAAGTACAAGGATGGGAAAAGCAACGTAGTAGCTGATGCACTATCCCGCCACTACACTTTACTATCTACTTTGGATGTGAGGTTGCTCGGATTTGAAACTCTAAAAGACTACTACAACAATGATGCTGACTTTGGTGAAACCTTCACCAAATGCAAGGAGGGAGCCTTTGATGAGTTTGTTTTGCAGGAGGGATTTCTTTTCAAAGGAAACCGCCTGTGTGTGCCCAAGCATCCCATTAGAGAGCTGCTGGTTAGAGAAGCTCATGGAGGAGGATTAGCGGGTCATTTTGGCATCACAAGAACTTTGGAGGTCTTAAAGGAGCACTTCTTTTGGCCAAAGATGCAAGGGAGTGTCCAGCATGTAGTGAGCAAGTGTGTGACTTGCCAATTTGCCAAAAGTTTTTTCAAACCCGGAGTCTACACGCCCTTACCCACTCCTAATAGACCATGGGAAGATGTATCCATGGATTTCATTGTAGCCTTACCAAGAACCGCTAGAGGAAAAGATGCTATCATGGTGGTGGTAGATCGATTTTCAAAGATGGCTCACTTCATTGCTTGCCACAAAACGGATGATGCTAGCAATGTTGCTGACTTATTCTTCAAAGAGGTGGTGCGTCTCCATGGAGTACCAAAGTCCATTGTCTCTGATCGTGATTCAAAGTTCCTTAGTTACTTTTGGAACACATTATGGAGGAAGGTGGGAACCAAGCTCTTATTTAGCACTTCTCATCACCCACAAACAGATGGACAAACCGAGGTTACAAATCGCACTTTGGGGACGTTGTTAAGAGGACTTGTAAGTAAGACTCAAAAGGATTGGGATATCAAGCTTGCCCATGCTGAATTTGCCTACAATCGCTCTCCTACTTATGCTACCTCTCATTCTCCTTTTGAGGCCGTGTATGGGGTCAATCCTTACATGCCTTTGGACCTGATTCCTCTACCTAAGGATGAGTTAGTCCACAAGGATGCGGAGTCCAAACTAAAGGCTATGATCAAACTCCACGAGCAAATTCAAGAAAGGATCAAGGAGGTTAATGAAGCATACAAAAGAAGGTCCAACAAGAACAGGAAACCAAGACTTTTTCAAGAGGGTGACTTAGTTTGGGTTCACTTGAGAAAGGAGAGGTTTCCAAGCAAAAGAAAGAATAAGTTGATGCCACGAGCAGAAGGGCCTTATAAGATCATATCAAAGGTAAACAACAATGCTTACAAAGTGGAATTACCGGATGATTATGGAGTTCATGCCACGTTCAATGTGGGAGACCTTTCTCCTTATCTTGATGATGATGGCATTTCAGAATTGAGGGCAATTCCTTTCCAAGGGGGAGGAGATGATCCGAATGAAGAGGCTAAAGAGTTCAATGAAGTAACACTAGCTCCTAATAGTTCTAGTCAAGCCACATTAGCACCTCCTACCAGCCTAATAGTGTGCCTCCTCCAAGTATTAAGTTAGCTCGTATAGGAGCTGAATAAAGGAGCAAAGAAGTCAAGGTAAATTGAAGACATTAACTTGGATTCACACCATTGCTTGTTCACATAGTGTGCACATCATCAAGCTTTGTTTTTGGCTCCATGTTCACACAAGGGGACCGCGGCTGATTAAGAGCTTTGTTATTAGCTCCATGTTTACATTACTTTGTTATTAGCTCCTAAGCCTTGTTATTAGCTCCTTGTTCACATGGTTGTAACTTTGTTTTTGTCACCCTTAACCAGCCGGTTTAAGGGTCCTTTGTAGGCTATATATAGCCATCTAGTTGAATGAATAAGACATCCAATTTGCATATCAAAAACCTGAGTAAAGCTAAGCTTTTCTTTTACGTCCTTGTTGTTTACAAGACAAAGTCTAGAGTAAGTCGCGTTACAAGCTCTAAACTCGCTATTTCAATCGAGTGTTTGATCTAGAAACCGCTTTGTTGTAGTATAGGTCTACTTCACCTAGCATACTATCCTTGGTTACGGTTTATTCATCCTTAAAACTAACCTTTCATTATGTTTTGGTCACTTGTTTACGTTCCATTTCAGAATACTAATCCTACTTCATATTCTTGTTTCAAAGTTCATATCAACTCACATCAAAAAGGGTTTAGGGTTGGATTAGGCAGACCCGCTACGCGGCTCCGCCTAATCCAACCCTAAACCCTTTTCCTTATTCAAGGTCACTAAACCCGCAACAAACTGAACCCTAAGAGGGTATTGGTGAACCCTATCGTGGATGTGATTCAAAGATGGGGCACTGAACCTTAAGAGTAGGGTACTGCATAAGACGGGACGGAAAAGGGTTTAGGGTTGGATTAGGCGAACCCGCTTCGCGGCTCCGCCTAATCCAAAACCCTTTTCCTTATTCAAGGTCACTAAACCCGCAACAAACTGAACCCTAAGAGGGTATTGGTGAACCCTGTCGTGGATGTGATTCAAAGATGGGGCACTGAACCTTAAGAGTAGGGTACTGCATAGGACGGGACGGAAAAGGGTTTAGGGTTTAGGCGGACCCGCTACGCGACTCCGCCTAATCCAACCCTAAACCCTTTTCCTTATTCAAGGTCACTAAACCCGCAACAAACTGAACCCTAAGAGGGTATTGGTGAACCCTGTCGTGGATGTGATTCAAAGATGGGGCACTGAACCTTAAGAGTAGGGTACTGCATAAGACGGGACGGAAAAGGGTTTAGGGTTGGATTAGGCGAACCCGCTTCGCGGCTCCGCCTAATCCAACCCTAAAACTTTTCCTTATTCAAGGTCACCAAACCCGCAACAAACTGAACCCTAAGAGGGTATTGGTGAACCCTGTCATGGATGTGATTCAAAGATGGGGCACTGAACCTTAAGAGTAGGGTGCTGCATAAGACGGGACGGAAAAGGGTTTAGGGTTGGATTAGGCGAACCAGCTTCGCGGCTCCGCCTAATCCAACCCTAAACCCTTTTCCTTACTCAAGGTCACTAAACCCGCAACAAACTGAACCCTAAGAGGGTATTGGTGAACCCTGTCGTGGATGTGATTCAAAGATGGGGCACTAAACCTTAAGAGTAGGGTAGTGCATAAGACGGGACAGAAAAGGGTTTAGTGTTGGATTAGGCGAACCCGCTTCGCGGCTCCGCCTAATCCAACCCTAAACCCTTTTCCTTATTCAAGGTCACTAAACCCGCAACAAACTGAACCCTAAGAGGGTATTGGTGAACCCTGTCGTGGATGTGATTCAAAGATGGGGCACTGAACCTTAAGAGTAGGGTACTGCATAAGACGGGACGGAAACGGGTTTACGGTTGGATTAGGCGGACCCGCTACGCGACTCCGCCTAATCCAACCCTAAACCCTTTTCCTTATTCAAGGTCACTAAACCCGCAACAAACTGAACCCTAAGAGGGTATTGGTGAACCCTTTTCGTGGATGTGATTCAAAGATGGGGCACTGAACCTTAAGAATAGGGTACTGCATAAGACGGGATGGAAAAGGGTTTAGGGTTGGATTAGGCGAACCCGCTTCGCGGCTCCGCCTAATCCAACCCTAAAACTTTTCCTTATTCAAGGTCACCAAACCCGCAACAAACTGAACCCTAAGAGGGTATTGGTGAACCCTGTCATGGATGTGATTCAAAGATGGGGCACTGAATCTTAAGAGTAGGGTGCTGCATAAGACGGGACGGAAAAGGGTTTAGGGTTGGATTAGGCGAACCAGCTTCGCGGCTCCGCCTAATCCAACCCTAAACCCTTTTCCTTACTCAAGGTCACTAAACCCGCAACAAACTGAACCCTAAGAGGGTATTGGTGAACCCTGTCGTGGATGTGATTCAAAGATGGGGCACTAAACCTTAAGAGTAGGGTACTGCATAAGACGGGATGGAAAAGGGTTTAGGGTTGGATTAGGCGAACCCGCTTCGCGGCTCCGCCTAATCCAACCCTAAACCCTTTTCCTTATTCAAGGTCACTAAACCCGCAACAAACTGAACCCTAAGAGGGTATTGGTGAACCCTGTCGTGGATGTGATTCAAAGATGGGGCACTGAACCTTAAGAGTAGGGTACTGCATAAGACGGGACGGAAACGGGTTTACGGTTGGATTAGGCAGACCCGCTACGCGGCTCCGACTAATCCAACCCTAAACCATTTTCCTTATTCAAGGTCACTAAACCCGCAACAAACTGAACCCTAAAAGGGTATTGGTGAACCCTGTCGTGGATGTGATTCAAAGATGGGCCACTGAACCTTAAGAGTAGGGTACTGCATAAGACGGGACGGAGAAGTGTTTAGGGTTGGATTAGGCGGACCCGCTTCGCGGCTCCGCCTAATACAACCCAAAACCCTTTTCCTTATTCAAGGTCACTAAACCCGCAACAAACTGAACCCTAAGAGGGTATTGGTGAACCCTGTCGTGGATGTGATTCTAAGATGGGGCACTGAACCTTAAGAGTAGGGTACTGCATAAGACGGGACGGAAAAGGGTTTAGGGTTGGATTAGGCGGAGCCGCGAACCCTAAACCCTTTTCCTTATTCAAGGTCACCAAACCCGCAACAAACTGAACCCTAAGAGGGTATTGGTGAACCCTGTCGTGGATGTGATTCAAAGATGGGGCACTGAACCTTAAGAGTAGGGTACTGCATAAGACGGGACGGAAAAGGGTTTAGGGTTGGATGAGGCGGACCCGCTACGCGACTCCGCCTAATCCAACCCTAAACCCTTTTCCTTATTCAAGGTCACTAAACCCGCAACAAACTGAACCCTAAGAGGGTATTGGTGAACCCTGTCGTGGATGTGATTCAAAGATGGGGCACTGAACCTTAAGAGTAGGGTACTGCATAAGACGGGACGGAAAAGGGTTTAGGGTTGGATTAGGCGAATCCGCTTCGCGGCTCCGCCTAATCCAACCCTAAACCTTTTTCCTTATTCAAGGTCACCAAACCCGCAACAAACTGAACCCTAAGAGGGTATTGGTGAACCCTGTCGTGGATGTGATTCAAAGATGGGGCACTGAACCTTAAGAGTAGGGTGCTGCATAAGACGGGACAGAAAAGGGTTTAGGGTTGGATTAGGCGGACCCATTACGCGGCTCCGCCTAATCCAACCCTAAACCCTTTTCCTTATTCAAGGTCACTAAACCCGCAACAAACTGAACCCTAAGAGGGTATTGGTGAACCCTGTCGTGGATGTGTTTCAAAGATGGGCCACTGAACCTTAAGAGTAGGGTACTGCATAAGACGGGACGGAGAAGGGTTTAGGGTTGGATTCGGCGGACCCGTTCGAGGCTCCGCCTAATCCAACCCAAAACCCATTTCCTTATTCAAGGTCACCAAACCCGCAACAAACTGAACCCTAAGAGGGTATTGGTGAACCCTGTCGTGGATGTGATTCAAAGATGAGCCACTGAACCTTAAGAGTAGGGTACTGCATAAGGCGGGACGGAAAAGGGTTTAGGGTTGGATTAGGCGGACCCGCTACGCGGCTCCGCCTAATCCAACCCTAAAGCCTTTTCCTTATTCAAGGTCACTAAACCCGCAACAAACTGAACCCTAAGAGGGTATTGATGAACCCTGTCGTGGATGTGATTCAAAGATGGGGCACTGAACCTTAAGAGTAGGGTACTGCATAAGACGGGACGGAAAAGGGTTTAGGGTTGGATTAGGCGAACCCGCTTCGCGGCTCCACCTAATCCAACCCTAAACTCTTTTCCTTATTCAAGGTCACTAAACCCGCAACAAACTGAACCCTAAGAGGGTATTGGTGAACCCTAAACCCTTTTCCTTATTCAAGGTCACTAAACCCGCAACAAACTGAACCCTAAGAGGGTATTGGTGAACCCTGTTGTGGATGTGATTCAAAGATTGGGCATTGAACCTTAAGAGTAGGGTACTGCATAAGACGGGGCGGAAAAGGGTTTAGGGTTGGATTAGGCGAACCCGCTTCGCTGCTCCGCCTAATCCAACCCTAAACCCTTTTCCTTATTCAAGGTCACTAAACCCGCAACAAACTGAACCCTAAGAGGGTATTGGTGAACCCTGTCGTGGATGTGATTCAAAGAAGGGGCACTGAACCTTAAGAGTAGGGTACTGCATAAGACGGGACGGAAACGGGTTTAGGGTTGGATTAGGCGGACACGCTACGCGACTCCGCCTAATCCAACCCTAAACCCTTTTCCTTATTCAAGGTCTCTAAACCCGCAACAAACTGAACCCTAAGAGGGTATTGGTGAACCCTGTCGTGGATGTGATTCAAAGATGGGGCACTGAACCTTAAGAGTAGGGTACTGCATAAGACGGGATGGAAACGGGTTTACGGTTGGATTAGGCGGACCCGCTACGCGGCTCCGCCTAATCCAACCCTAAACCCTTTTCCTTATTCAAGGTCACTAAACCCGCAACAAACTGAACCCTAAGAGGGTATTGGTGAACCCTGTCGTGGATGTGATTCAAAGATGGGCCACTGAACCTTAAGAGTAGGGTACTGCATAAGACGGGACGGAGAAGGGTTTAGGGTTGGATTAGGCGGACCCGCTTCGCGGCTCCGCCTAATCCAACCCAAAACCCTTTTCCTTTTTCAAGGTCACTAAACCCGCAACAAACTGATCCCTAAGAGGGTATTGGTGAACCCTGTCGTGGATGTGATTCAAAGATGGGGCACTGAACCTTAAGAGTAGGGTATTGCATAAGACGGGACGGAAAAGGATTTAGGGTTGGATTAGGCGGAGTCGCGTAACCCTTTTCCTTATTCAAGGTCTCTAAACCCGCAACAAACTGAACCCTAAGAGGGTATTGGTGAACCCTGTCGTGGATGTGATTCAAAGATGGGGCACTGAACCTTAAGAGTAGGGTACTGCATAAGACGGGACGGAAAAGGGTTTAGGGTTGGATTAGGCGAACCCGCTTCACGGCTCCGCCTAATCCAACCCTAAACCCTTTTCCTAATTCAAGGTCACTAAACCCGCAACAAATTGAACACTAAGAGGGTATTGGTGAACCCTGTTGTGGATGTGATTCAAAGATTGGGCACTGAACCTTAAGAGTAGGGTACTGCATAAGACGGGACGGAAAAGGGTTTAGGGTTGGATTAGGCGGACCCGCTACGCGGCTCCGCCTAATCCAACCCTAAAGCCTTTTCCTTATTCAAGGTCACTAAACCCGCAACAAACTGAACCCTAAGAGGGTATTGATGAACCCTGTCGTGGATGTGATTCAAAGATGGGGCACTGAACCTTAAGAGTAGGGTACTGCATAAGACGGGACGGAAAAGGGTTTAGGGTTGGATTAGGCGAACCCGCTTCGCGGCTCCACCTAATCCAACCCTAAACTCTTTTCCTTATTCAAGGTCACTAAACCCGCAACAAACTGAACCCTAAGAGGGTATTGGTGAACCCTAAACCCTTTTCCTTATTCAAGGTCACTAAACCCGCAACAAACTGAACCCTAAGAGGGTATTGGTGAACCCTGTTGTGGATGTGATTCAAAGATTGGGCATTGAACCTTAAGAGTAGGGTACTGCATAAGACGGGGCGGAAAAGGGTTTAGGGTTGGATTAGGCGAACCCGCTTCGCTGCTCCGCCTAATCCAACCCTAAACCCTTTTCCTTATTCAAGGTCACTAAACCCGCAACAAACTGAACCCTAAGAGGGTATTGGTGAACCCTGTCGTGGATGTGATTCAAAGAAGGGGCACTGAACCTTAAGAGTAGGGTACTGCATAAGACGGGACGGAAACGGGTTTAGGGTTGGATTAGGCGGACACGCTACGCGACTCCGCCTAATCCAACCCTAAACCCTTTTCCTTATTCAAGGTCTCTAAACCCGCAACAAACTGAACCCTAAGAGGGTATTGGTGAACCCTGTCGTGGATGTGATTCAAAGATGGGGCACTGAACCTTAAGAGTAGGGTACTGCATAAGACGGGATGGAAACGGGTTTACGGTTGGATTAGGCGGACCCGCTACGCGGCTCCGCCTAATCCAACCCTAAACCCTTTTCCTTATTCAAGGTCACTAAACCCGCAACAAACTGAACCCTAAGAGGGTATTGGTGAACCCTGTCGTGGATGTGATTCAAAGATGGGCCACTGAACCTTAAGAGTAGGGTACTGCATAAGACGGGACGGAGAAGGGTTTAGGGTTGGATTAGGCGGACCCGCTTCGCGGCTCCGCCTAATCCAACCCAAAACCCTTTTCCTTTTTCAAGGTCACTAAACCCGCAACAAACTGATCCCTAAGAGGGTATTGGTGAACCCTGTCGTGGATGTGATTCAAAGATGGGGCACTGAACCTTAAGAGTAGGGTATTGCATAAGACGGGACGGAAAAGGATTTAGGGTTGGATTAGGCGGAGTCGCGTAACCCTTTTCCTTATTCAAGGTCTCTAAACCCGCAACAAACTGAACCCTAAGAGGGTATTGGTGAACCCTGTCGTGGATGTGATTCAAAGATGGGGCACTGAACCTTAAGAGTAGGGTACTGCATAAGACGGGACGGAAAAGGGTTTAGGGTTGGATTAGGCGAACCCGCTTCACGGCTCCGCCTAATCCAACCCTAAACCCTTTTCCTAATTCAAGGTCACTAAACCCGCAACAAATTGAACACTAAGAGGGTATTGGTGAACCCTGTTGTGGATGTGATTCAAAGATTGGGCACTGAACCTTAAGAGTAGGGTACTGCATAAGACGGGACGGAAAAGGGTTTAGGGTTGGATTAGGCGAACCCGCTTCGCGGCTCCGCCTAATCCAACCCAAAACCCTTTTCCTTTTTCAAGGTCACTAAACCCGCAACAAACTGAACCCTAAGAGGGTATTGGTGAACCCTGTCGTGGATGTGATTCAAAGATGGGCCACTGAACCTTAAGAGTAGGGTATTGCATAATACGGGACGGAAAAGGGCTTAGGGTTGGATTAGGCGGAGCCGCGAACCCTAAACCCTTTTCCTTATTCAAGGTCACCAAACCCGCAACAAACTGAACCCTAAGAGGGTATTGGTGAACCCTGTCGTAGATGTGATTCAAAGATGGGGCACTGAACCTTAAGAGTAGGGTACTGCATAAGACGGGACGGAAAAGGGTTTAGGATTGGATTAGGCGAACCCGCTACGCGACTCCGCCTAATCCAACCCTAAACCCTTTTCCTTATTCAAGGTCTCTAAACCCGCAACAAACTGAACCCTAAGAGGGTATTGGTGAACCCTGTCGTGGATGTGATTCAAAGATGGGCCACTGAACCTTAAGAGTAGGGTACTGCATAAGACGGGACGGAAAAGGGTTTAGGGTTGGATTAGGCGGAGCCGCGAACCCTAAACCCTTTTCCTTATTCAAGGTCACCAAACCCGCAACAAACTGAACCCTAAGAGGGTATTGGTGAACCCTGTCGTGGATGTGATTCAAAGATGGGGCACTGAACCTTAAGAATAGGGTATTGCATAAGACTGGACGGAAAAGGGTTTAGGGCTGGATTACGCGGACCCGCTACGCGACTCCGCCTAATCCAACCCTAAACCCTTTTCCTTATTCAAGGTCTCTAAACCCGCAACAAACTGAACCCTAAGAGGGTATTGGTGAACCCTGTCGTGGATGTGATTCAAAGATGGGCCACTGAACCTTAAGAGTAGGGTATTGCATAAGACGGGACGGAAAAGGGCTTAGGGTTGGATTAGGCGGAGCCGCGAACCCTAAACCCTTTTCCTTATTCAAGGTCACCAAACCCGCAACAAACTGAACCCTAAGAGGGTATTGGTGAACCCTGTCGTAGATGTGATTCAAAGATGGGGCACTGAACCTTAAGAGTAGGGTACTGCATAAGACGGGACGGAAAAGGGTTTAGGATTGGATTAGGCGAACCCGCTTTGCGGCACCGCCTAATCCAACCCTAAACCCTTTTCCTTATTCAAGGTCACTAAACCCGCAACAAACTGAACCCTAAGAGGGTATTGGTGAACCCTGTCGTGGATGTGATTCAAAGATGGGGCACTGAACCTTAAGAGTAGGGTACTGCATAAGACGGGACGGAAAAGGGTCTAGGGTTGGATTAGGCGAACCCGCTTCGCGGCTCCGCCTAATCCAACCCTAAACCCTTTTCCTTATTCAAGGTCACTAAACCCGCAACAAACTGAACCCTAAGAGGGTATTGGTGAACCCTGTCGTGGATGTGATTCAAAGATGGGGCACTGAACCTTAAGAGTAGGGTATTGCATAAGACTGGACGGAAAAGGGTTTAGGGCTGGATTACGCGGACCCGCTACGCGACTCCGCCTAATCCAACCCTAAACCCTTTTCCTTATTCAAGGTCTCTAAACCCGCAACAAACTGAACCCTAAGAGGGTATTGGTGAACCCTGTCGTGGATGTGATTCAAAGATGGGCCACTGAACCTTAAGAGTAGGGTATTGCATAAGACTGGACGGAAAAGGGCTTAGGGTTGGATTAGGCGGAGCCGCGAACCCTAAACCCTTTTCCTTATTCAAGGTCACCAAACCCGCAACAAACTGAACCCTAAGAGGGTATTGGTGAACCCTGTCGTAGATGTGATTCAAAGATGGGGCACTGAACCTTAAGAGTAGGGTACTGCATAAGACGGGACGGAAAAGGGTTTAGGATTGGATTAGGCGAACCCGCTTCGCGGCTCCGCCTAATCCAACCCTAAACCCTTTTCCTTATTCAAGGTCACTAAACCCGCAACAAACTGAACCCTAAGAGGGTATTGGTGAACCCTGTCGTGGATGTGATTCAAAGATGGGGCACTGAACCTTAAGAGTAGGGTATTGCATAAGACGGGACGGAAAAGGGTTTAGGGTTGGATTAGGCGAACCCGCTTCGCGGCTACACCTAATCCAACCCTAAACCCTTTTCCTTATTCAAGGTCACTAAACCCGCAACAAACTTAACCCTAAGAGGGTATTGGTGAACCGTGTCGTGGATGTGATTCAAAGATGGGGCACTGAACCTTAAGAGTAGGGTATTGCATAAGACAGGACGGAAAAGGGTTTAGGGTTGGATTAGGCGGACCCGCTTCGCGGCTACACCTAATCCAACCCTAAACCCTTTTCCTTATTCAAGGTCACTAAACCCGCAACAAACTTAACCCTAAGAGGGTATTGGTGAACCGTGTCGTGGATGTGATTCAAAGATGGGGCACTGAACCTTAAGAGTAGGGTACTGCATAAGACAGGACGGAAAAGGGTTTAGGGTTGGATTAGGCGGACCCGCTTCGCGGCTCCGCCTAATCCAACCCTAAACCCTTTTCCTTATTCAAGGTCACTAAACCCGCATCAAACTGAACCCTAAGAGGGTATTGGTGTACCCTGTCGTGGATGTGATTCAAAGATGGGGCACTGAACCTTAAGAGTAGGGTACTGCATAAGACGGGACGGAAAAGGGTTTAGGGTTGGATTAGGCGGACACACTTCGCGGCTCCGCCTAATCCAACCCCAAACCCTTTTCCTTTTTCAAGGTCACTAAACACGCAACAAACTGAACCCTGAGAGGGTATTGGTGAACCCTGTCGTGGATGTGATTCAAAGATGGGGCACTGAACCTTAAGAGTAGGGTACTGCATAAGACGGGACAGAAAAGGGTCTAGGGTTGGATTAGGCGTACCCGCTTCGCGGCTCCGCCTAATCCAACCCTAAACCCTTTTCCTTATTCAAGGTCACAAAACCCGCAACAAACTGAACCCTAAGAGGGTATTGGTGAACCCTGTCGTGGATGTGATTCAAAGATGGGCCACTGAACCTTAAGAGTAGGGTATTGCATAAGACGGGACGGAAAAGGGCTTAGGGTTGGATTAGGCGGAGCCGCGAACCCTAAACCCTTTTCCTTATTCAAGGTCACCAAACCCGCAACAAACTGAACCCTAAGAGGGTATTGGTGAACCCTGTCGTAGATGTGATTCAAAGATGGGGCACTGAACCTTAAGTGTAGGGTACTGCATAAGACGGGACGGAAAAGGGTTTAGGATTGGATTAGGCGAACCCGCTTCGCGGCTCCGCCTAATCCAACCCTAAACCCTTTTCCTTATTCAAGGTCACTAAACCCGCAACAAACTGAACCCTAAGAGGGTATTGGTGAACCCTGTCGTGGATGTGATTCAAAGATGGGGCACTGAACCTTAAGAGTAGGGTACTGCATAAGACGGGACGGAAAAGGGTCTAGGGTTGGATTAGGCGAACCCGCTTCGCGGCTCCGCCTAATCCAACCCTAAACCCTTTTCCTTATTCAAGGTCACTAAACCCGCAACAAACTGAACCCTAAGAGGGTATTGGTGAACCCTGTCGTGGATGTGATTCAAAGATGGGGCACTGAACCTTAAGAGTAGGGTATTGCATAAGACTGGACGGAAAAGGGTTTAGGGCTGGATTACGCGGACCCGCTACGCGACTCCGCCTAATCCAACCCTAAACCCTTTTCCTTATTCAAGGTCTCTAAACCCGCAACAAACTGAACCCTAAGAGGGTATTGGTGAACCCTGTCGTGGATGTGATTCAAAGATGGGCCACTGAACCTTAAGAGTAGGGTATTGCATAAGACTGGACGGAAAAGGGCTTAGGGTTGGATTAGGCGGAGCCGCGAACCCTAAACCCTTTTCCTTATTCAAGGTCACCAAACCCGCAACAAACTGAACCCTAAGAGGGTATTGGTGAACCCTGTCGTAGATGTGATTCAAAGATGGGGCACTGAACCTTAAGAGTAGGGTACTGCATAAGACGGGACGGAAAAGGGTTTAGGATTGGATTAGGCGAACCCGCTTCGCGGCTCCGCCTAATCCAACCCTAAACCCTTTTCCTTATTCAAGGTCACTAAACCCGCAACAAACTGAACCCTAAGAGGGTATTGGTGAACCCTGTCGTGGATGTGATTCAAAGATGGGGCACTGAACCTTAAGAGTAGGGTATTGCATAAGACGGGACGGAAAAGGGTTTAGGGTTGGATTAGGCGAACCCGCTTCGCGGCTACACCTAATCCAACCCTAAACCCTTTTCCTTATTCAAGGTCACTAAACCCGCAACAAACTTAACCCTAAGAGGGTATTGGTGAACCCTGTCGTGGATGTGATTCAAAGATGGGCCACTGAACCTTAAGAGTAGGGTACTGCATAAGACGGGACGGAAAAGGGTTTAGGGTTGGATTAGGCGGAGCCGCGAACCCTAAACCCTTTTCCTTATTCAAGGTCACCAAACCCGCAACAAACTGAACCCTAAGAGGGTATTGGTGAACCCTGTCGTGGATGTGATTCAAAGATGGGGCACTGAACCTTAAGAATAGGGTATTGCATAAGACTGGACGGAAAAGGGTTTAGGGCTGGATTACGCGGACCCGCTACGCGACTCCGCCTAATCCAACCCAAAACCCTTTTCCTTATTCAGGGTCACTAAACCCGCAACAAACTGAACCCTAAGAGGGTATTGGTGAACCCTGTCGTGGATGTGATTCAAAGATGGGGCACTGAACCTTAAGAGTAGGGTATTGCATAAGACGGGACGGAAAAGGGTTTAGGGTTGGATTAGGCGGACCCGCTACGCGACTCCGCCTAATCCAACCCTAAACCCTTTTCCTTATTCAAGGTCTCTAAACCCGCAACAAACTGAACCCTAAGAGGGTATTGGTGAACCCTGTCGTGGATGTGATTCAAAGATGGGCCACTGAACCTTAAGAGTAGGGTACTGCATAAGACGGGACGGAAAAGGGTTTAGGGTTGGATTAGGCGGAGCCGCGAACCCTAAACCCTTTTCCTTATTCAAGGTCACCAAACCCGCAACAAACTGAACCCTAAGAGGGTATTGGTGAACCCTGTCGTGGATGTGATTCAAAGATGGGGCACTGAACCTTAAGAATAGGGTATTGCATAAGACTGGACGGAAAATGGTTTAGGGCTGGATTACGCGGACCCGCTACGCGACTCCGCCTAATCCAACCCTAAACCCTTTTCCTTATTCAAGGTCTCTAAACCCGCAACAAACTGAACCCTAAGAGGGTATTGGTGAACCCTGTCGTGGATGTGATTCAAAGATGGGCCACTGAACCTTAAGAGTAGGGTATTGCATAAGACGGGACGGAAAAGGGCTTAGGGTTGGATTAGGCGGAGCCGCGAACCCTAAACCCTTTTCCTTATTCAAGGTCACCAAACCCGCAACAAACTGAACCCTAAGAGGGTATTGGTGAACCCTGTCGTAGATGTGATTCAAAGATGGGGCACTGAACCTTAAGAGTAGGGTACTGCATAAGACGGGACGGAAAAGGGTTTAGGATTGGATTAGGCGAACCCGCTTCGCGGCTCCGCCTAATCCAACCCTAAACCCTTTTCCTTATTCAAGGTCACTAAACCCGCAACAAACTGAACCCTAAGAGGGTATTGGTGAACCCTGTCGTGGATGTGATTCAAAGATGGGGCACTGAACCTTAAGAGTAGGGTACTGCATAAGACGGGACGGAAAAGGGTCTAGGGTTGGATTAGGCGAACCCGCTTCGCGGCTCCGCCTAATCCAACCCTAAACCCTTTTCCTTATTCAAGGTCACTAAACCCGCAACAAACTGAACCCTAAGAGGGTATTGGTGAACCCTGTCGTGGATGTGATTCAAAGATGGGGCACTGAACCTTAAGAGTAGGGTATTGCATAAGACTGGACGGAAAAGGGTTTAGGGCTGGATTACGCGGACCCGCTACGCGACTCCGCCTAATCCAACCCTAAACCCTTTTCCTTATTCAAGGTCTCTAAACCCGCAACAAACTGAACCCTAAGAGGGTATTGGTGAACCCTGTCGTGGATGTGATTCAAAGATGGGCCACTGAACCTTAAGAGTAGGGTATTGCATAAGACTGGACGGAAAAGGGCTTAGGGTTGGATTAGGCGGAGCCGCGAACCCTAAACCCTTTTCCTTATTCAAGGTCACCAAACCCGCAACAAACTGAACCCTAAGAGGGTATTGGTGAACCCTGTCGTAGATGTGATTCAAAGATGGGGCACTGAACCTTAAGAGTAGGGTACTGCATAAGACGGGACGGAAAAGGGTTTAGGATTGGATTAGGCGAACCCGCTTCGCGGCTCCGCCTAATCCAACCCTAAACCCTTTTTCTTATTCAAGGTCACTAAACCCGCAACAAACTGAACCCTAAGAGGGTATTGGTGAACCCTGTCGTGGATGTGATTCAAAGATGGGGCACTGAACCTTAAGAGTAGGGTATTGCATAAGACGGGACGGAAAAGGGTTTAGGGTTGGATTAGGCGAACCCGCTTCGCGGCTACACCTAATCCAACCCTAAACCCTTTTCCTTATTCAAGGTCACTAAACCCGCAACAAACTTAACCCTAAGAGGGTATTGGTGAACCGTGTCGTGGATGTGATTCAAAGATGGGGCACTGAACCTTAAGAGTAGGGTATTGCATAAGACAGGACGGAAAAGGGTTTAGGGTTGGATTAGGCGGACCCGCTTCGCGGCTACACCTAATCCAACCCTAAACCCTTTTCCTTATTCAAGGTCACTAAACCCGCAACAAACTTAACCCTAAGAGGGTATTGGTGAACCGTGTCGTGGATGTGATTCAAAGATGGGGCACTGAACCTTAAGAGTAGGGTACTGCATAAGACAGGACGGAAAAGGGTTTAGGGTTGGATTAGGCGGACCCGCTTCGCGGCTCTGCCTAATCCAACCCTAAACCCTTTTCCTTATTCAAGGTCACTAAACCCGCATCAAACTGAACCCTAAGAGGGTATTGGTGTACCCTGTCGTGGATGTGATTCAAAGATGGGGCACTGAACCTTAAGAGTAGGGTACTGCATAAGACGGGACGGAAAAGGGTTTAGGGTTGGATTAGGCGGACCCACTTCGCGGCTCCGCCTAATCCAACCCCAAACCCTTTTCCTTTTTCAAGGTCACTAAACACGCAACAAACTGAACCCTAAGAGGGTATTGGTGAACCCTGTCGTGGATGTGATTCAAAGATGGGGCACTGAACCTTAAGAGTAGGGTACTGCATAAGACGGGACGGAAAAGGGTTTAGGGTTGGATTAGGCGAACCCGCTTCGCGGCTCCGCCTAATCCAACCCTAAAACTTTTCCTTATTCAAGGTCACCAAACCCGCAACAAACTGAACCCTAAGAGGGTATTGGTGAACCCTGTCATGGATGTGATTCAAAGATGGGGCACTGAACCTTAAGAGTAGGGTGCTGCATAAGACGGGACGGAAAAGGGTTTAGGGTTGGATTAGGCGAACCAGCTTCGCGGCTCCGCCTAATCCAACCCTAAACCCTTTTCCTTACTCAAGGTCACTAAACCCGCAACAAACTGAACCCTAAGAGGGTATTGGTGAACCCTGTCGTGGATGTGATTCAAAGATGGGGCACTGAACCTTAAGAGTAGGGTACTGCATAAGACGGGACGGAAAAGGGTTTAGGGTTGGATTAGGCGGACCCGCTACGCGACTCCGCCTAATCCAACCCTAAACCCTTTTCCTTATTCAAGGTCACTAAACCCGCAACAAACTGAACCCTAAGAGGGTATTGGTGAACCCTTTTCGTGGATGTGATTCAAAGATGGGGCACTGAACCTTAAGAGTAGGGTACTGCATAAGACGGGATGGAAAAGGGTTTAGGGTTGGATTAGGCGAACCCGCTTCGCGGCTCCGCCTAATCCAACCCTAAAACTTTTCCTTATTCAAGGTCACCAAACCCGCAACAAACTGAACCCTAAGAGGGTATTGGTGAACCCTGTCATGGATGTGATTCAAAGATGGGGCACTGAATCTTAAGAGTAGGGTGCTGCATAAGACGGGACGGAAAAGGGTTTAGGGTTGGATTAGGCGAACCAGCTTCGCGGCTCCGCCTAATCCAACCCTAAACCCTTTTCCTTACTCAAGGTCACTAAACCCGCAACAAACTGAACCCTAAGAGGGTATTGGTGAACCCTGTCGTGGATGTGATTCAAAGATGGGGCACTAAACCTTAAGAGTAGGGTACTGCATAAGACGGGATGGAAAAGGGTTTAGGGTTGGATTAGGCGAACCCGCTTCGCGGCTCCGCCTAATCCAACCCTAAACCCTTTTCCTTATTCAAGGTCACTAAACCCGCAACAAACTGAACCCTAAGAGGGTATTGGTGAACCCTGTCGTGGATGTGATTCAAAGATGGGGCACTGAACCTTAAGAGTAGGGTACTGCATAAGACGGGACGGAAACGGGTTTACGGTTGGATTAGGCAGACCCGCTACGCGGCTCCGACTAATCCAACCCTAAACCATTTTCCTTATTCAAGGTCACTAAACCCGCAACAAACTGAACCCTAAAAGGGTATTGGTGAACCCTGTCGTGGATGTGATTCAAAGATGGGCCACTGAACCTTAAGAGTAGGGTACTGCATAAGACGGGACGGAGAAGTGTTTAGGGTTGGATTAGGCGGACCCGCTTCGCGGCTCCGCCTAATACAACCCAAAACCCTTTTCCTTATTCAAGGTCACTAAACCCGCAACAAACTGAACCCTAAGAGGGTATTGGTGAACCCTGTCGTGGATGTGATTCTAAGATGGGGCACTGAACCTTAAGAGTAGGGTACTGCATAAGACGGGACGGAAAAGGGTTTAGGGTTGGATTAGGCGGAGCCGCGAACCCTAAACCCTTTTCCTTATTCAAGGTCACCAAACCCGCAACAAACTGAACCCTAAGAGGGTATTGGTGAACCCTGTCGTGGATGTGATTCAAAGATGGGGCACTGAACCTTAAGAGTAGGGTACTGCATAAGACGGGACGGAAAAGGGTTTAGGGTTGGATGAGGCGGACCCGCTACGCGACTCCGCCTAATCCAACCCTAAACCCTTTTCCTTATTCAAGGTCACTAAACCCGCAACAAACTGAACCCTAAGAGGGTATTGGTGAACCCTGTCGTGGATGTGATTCAAAGATGGGGCACTGAACCTTAAGAGTAGGGTACTGCATAAGACGGGACGGAAAAGGGTTTAGGGTTGGATTAGGCGAATCCGCTTCGCGGCTCCGCCTAATCCAACCCTAAACCTTTTTCCTTATTCAAGGTCACCAAACCCGCAACAAACTGAACCCTAAGAGGGTATTGGTGAACCCTGTCGTGGATGTGATTCAAAGATGGGGCACTGAACCTTAAGAGTAGGGTGCTGCATAAGACGGGACAGAAAAGGGTTTAGGGTTGGATTAGGCGGACCCATTACGCGGCTCCGCCTAATCCAACCCTAAACCCTTTTCCTTATTCAAGGTCACTAAACCCGCAACAAACTGAACCCTAAGAGGGTATTGGTGAACCCTGTCGTGGATGTGATTCAAAGATGGGCCACTGAACCTTAAGAGTAGGGTACTGCATAAGACGGGACGGAGAAGGGTTTAGGGTTGGATTCGGCGGACCCGTTCGAGGCTCCGCCTAATCCAACCCAAAACCCATTTCCTTATTCAAGGTCACCAAACCCGCAACAAACTGAACCCTAAGAGGGTATTGGTGAACCCTGTCGTGGATGTGATTCAAAGATGAGCCACTGAACCTTAAGAGTAGGGTACTGCATAAGGCGGGACGGAAAAGGGTTAAGGGTTGGATTAGGCGGACCCGCTACGCGGCTCCGCCTAATCCAACCCTAAAGCCTTTTCCTTATTCAAGGTCACTAAACCCGCAACAAACTGAACCCTAAGAGGGTATTGATGAACCCTGTCGTGGATGTGATTCAAAGATGGGGCACTGAACCTTAAGAGTAGGGTACTGCATAAGACGGGACGGAAAAGGGTTTAGGGTTGGATTAGGCGAACCCGCTTCGCGGCTCCACCTAATCCAACCCTAAACTCTTTTCCTTATTCAAGGTCACTAAACCCGCAACAAACTGAACCCTAAGAGGGTATTGGTGAACCCTAAACCCTTTTCCTTATTCAAGGTCACTAAACCCGCAACAAACTGAACCCTAAGAGGGTATTGGTGAACCCTGTTGTGGATGTGATTCAAAGATTGGGCATTGAACCTTAAGAGTAGGGTATTGCATAAGACGGGGCGGAAAAGGGTTTAGGGTTGGATTAGGCGAACCCGCTTCGCTGCTCCGCCTAATCCAACCCTAAACCCTTTTCCTTATTCAAGGTCACTAAACCCGCAACAAACTGAACCCTAAGAGGGTATTGGTGAACCCTGTCGTGGATGTGATTCAAAGAAGGGGCACTGAACCTTAAGAGTAGGGTACTGCATAAGACGGGACGGAAACGGGTTTAGGGTTGGATTAGGCGGACACGCTACGCGACTCCGCCTAATCCAACCCTAAACCCTTTTCCTTATTCAAGGTCTCTAAACCCGCAACAAACTGAACCCTAAGAGGGTATTGGTGAACCCTGTCGTGGATGTGATTCAAAGATGGGGCACTGAACCTTAAGAGTAGGGTACTGCATAAGACGGGATGGAAACGGGTTTACGGTTGGATTAGGCGGACCCGCTACGCGGCTCCGCCTAATCCAACCCTAAACCCTTTTCCTTATTCAAGGTCACTAAACCCGCAACAAACTGAACCCTAAGAGGGTATTGGTGAACCCTGTCGTGGATGTGATTCAAAGATGGGCCACTGAACCTTAAGAGTAGGGTACTGCATAAGACGGGACGGAGAAGGGTTTAGGGTTGGATTAGGCGGACCCGCTTCGCGGCTCCGCCTAATCCAACCCAAAACCCTTTTCCTTTTTCAAGGTCACTAAACCCGCAACAAACTGATCCCTAAGAGGGTATTGGTGAACCCTGTCGTGGATGTGATTCAAAGATGAGCCACTGAACCTTAAGAGTAGGGTACTGCATAAGGCGGGACGGAAAAGGGTTTAGGGTTGGATTAGGCGGACCCGCTACGCGGCTCCGCCTAATCCAACCCTAAACCCTTTTCCTTATTCAAGGTCACTAAACCCGCAACAAACTGAACCCTAAGAGGGTATTGGTGAACCCTGTCGTGGATGTGATTCAAAGATGGGGCACTGAACCTTAAGAGTAGGGTACTGCATAAGACGGGACGGAAAAGGGTTTAGGGTTGGATTAGGCGAATCCGCTTCGCGGCTCCGCCTAATCCAACCCTAAACCTTTTTCCTTATTCAAGGTCACCAAACCCGCAACAAACTGAACCCTAAGAGGGTATTGGTGAACCCTGTCGTGGATGTGATTCAAAGATGGGGCACTGAACCTTAAGAGTAGGGTGCTGCATAAGACGGGACAGAAAAGGGTTTAGGGTTGGATTAGGCGGACCCATTACGCGGCTCCGCCTAATCCAACCCTAAACCCTTTTCCTTATTCAAGGTCACTAAACCCGCAACAAACTGAACCCTAAGAGGGTATTGGTGAACCCTGTCGTGGATGTGATTCAAAGATGGGCCACTGAACCTTAAGAGTAGGGTACTGCATAAGACG
Source organism: Agrostemma githago (assembly GCA_958450325.1). Classification (NCBI taxonomy): domain Eukaryota; kingdom Viridiplantae; phylum Streptophyta; class Magnoliopsida; order Caryophyllales; family Caryophyllaceae; genus Agrostemma; species Agrostemma githago. The sequence goes on from OY288252.1 coordinate 33,606,023, forward strand.
GGACGGAGAAGGGTTTAGGGTTGGATTCGGCGGACCCGTTCGAGGCTCCGCCTAATCCAACCCAAAACCCATTTCCTTATTCAAGGTCACCAAACCCGCAACAAACTGAACCCTAAGAGGGTATTGGTGAACCCTGTCGTGGATGTGATTCAAAGATGAGCCACTGAACCTTAAGAGTAGGGTACTGCATAAGGCGGGACGGAAAAGGGTTTAGGGTTGGATTAGGCGGACCCGCTACGCGGCTCCGCCTAATCCAACCCTAAAGCCTTTTCCTTATTCAAGGTCACTAAACCCGCAACAAACTGAACCCTAAGAGGGTATTGATGAACCCTGTCGTGGATGTGATTCAAAGATGGGGCACTGAACCTTAAGAGTAGGGTACTGCATAAGACGGGACGGAAAAGGGTTTAGGGTTGGATTAGGCGAACCCGCTTCGCGGCTCCACCTAATCCAACCCTAAACTCTTTTCCTTATTCAAGGTCACTAAACCCGCAACAAACTGAACCCTAAGAGGGTATTGGTGAACCCTAAACCCTTTTCCTTATTCAAGGTCACTAAACCCGCAACAAACTGAACCCTAAGAGGGTATTGGTGAACCCTGTTGTGGATGTGATTCAAAGATTGGGCATTGAACCTTAAGAGTAGGGTATTGCATAAGACGGGGCGGAAAAGGGTTTAGGGTTGGATTAGGCGAACCCGCTTCGCTGCTCCGCCTAATCCAACCCTAAACCCTTTTCCTTATTCAAGGTCACTAAACCCGCAACAAACTGAACCCTAAGAGGGTATTGGTGAACCTTGTCGTGGATGTGTGTGGACATGATATAGGTAAATGTGGGTGTCTACAATGTGATTCAAAGATGGGGCACTGAACCTTAAGAGTAGGGTACTGCATAAGACAGGACGGAAAAGGGTTTAGGGTTGGATTAGGCGGACCCATTACGCGGCTCCGCCTAATCCAACCCTAAACCCTTTTCCTTATTCAAGGTCACTAAACCCGCAACAAACTGAACCCTAAGAGGGTATTGGTGAACCCTGTCGTGGATGTGATTCAAAGATGGGGCACTGAACCTTAAGAGTAGGGTGCTGCATAAGACGGGACAGAAAAGGGTTTAGGGTTGGATTAGGCGGACCCATTACGCGGCTCCGCCTAATCCAACCCTAAACCCTTTTCCTTATTCAAGGTCACTAAACCCGCAACAAACTGAACCCTAAGAGGGTATTGGTGAACCCTGTCGTGGATGTGATTCAAAGATGGGCCACTGAACCTTAAGAGTAGGGTACTGCATAAGACGGGACGAAGAAGGGTTTAGGGTTGGATTCGGCGGACCCGTTCGAGGCTCCGCCTAATCCAACCCAAAACCCATTTCCTTATTCAAGGTCACCAAACCCGCAACAAACTGAACCCTAAGAGGGTATTGGTGAACCCTGTCGTGGATGTGATTCAAAGATGAGCCACTGAACCTTAAGAGTAGGGTACTGCATAAGGCGGGACGGAAAAGGGTTTAGGGTTGGATTAGGCGGACCCGCTACGCGGCTCCGCCTAATCCAACCCTAAAGCCTTTTCCTTATTCAAGGTCACTAAACCCGCAACAAACTGAACCCTAAGAGGGTATTGATGAACCCTGTCGTGGATGTGATTCAAAGATGGGGCACTGAACCTTAAGAGTAGGGTACTGCATAAGACGGGACGGAAAAGGGTTTAGGGTTGGATTAGGCGAACCCGCTTCGCGGCTCCACCTAATCCAACCCTAAACTCTTTTCCTTATTCAAGGTCACTAAACCCGCAACAAACTGAACCCTAAGAGGGTATTGGTGAACCCTAAACCCTTTTCCTTATTCAAGGTCACTAAACCCGCAACAAACTGAACCCTAAGAGGGTATTGGTGAACCCTGTTGTGGATGTGATTCAAAGATTGGGCATTGAACCTTAAGAGTAGGGTATTGCATAAGACGGGGCGGAAAAGGGTTTAGGGTTGGATTAGGCGAACCCGCTTCGCTGCTCCGCCTAATCCAACCCTAAACCCTTTTCCTTATTCAAGGTCACTAAACCCGCAACAAACTGAACCCTAAGAGGGTATTGGTGAACCCTGTCGTGGATGTGATTCAAAGAAGGGGCACTGAACCTTAAGAGTAGGGTACTGCATAAGACGGGACGGAAACGGGTTTAGGGTTGGATTAGGCGGACACGCTACGCGACTCCGCCTAATCCAACCCTAAACCCTTTTCCTTATTCAAGGTCTCTAAACCCGCAACAAACTGAACCCTAAGAGGGTATTGGTGAACCCTGTCGTGGATGTGATTCAAAGATGGGGCACTGAACCTTAAGAGTAGGGTACTGCATAAGACGGGATGGAAACGGGTTTACGGTTGGATTAGGCGGACCCGCTACGCGGCTCCGCCTAATCCAACCCTAAACCCTTTTCCTTATTCAAGGTCACTAAACCCGCAACAAACTGAACCCTAAGAGGGTATTGGTGAACCCTGTCGTGGATGTGATTCAAAGATGGGCCACTGAACCTTAAGAGTAGGGTACTGCATAAGACGGGACGGAGAAGGGTTTAGGGTTGGATTAGGCGGACCCGCTTCGCGGCTCCGCCTAATCCAACCCAAAACCCTTTTCCTTTTTCAAGGTCACTAAACCCGCAACAAACTGATCCCTAAGAGGGTATTGGTGAACCCTGTCGTGGATGTGATTCAAAGATGAGCCACTGAACCTTAAGAGTAGGGTACTGCATAAGGCGGGACGGAAAAGGGTTTAGGGTTGGATTAGGCGGACCCGCTACGCGGCTCCGCCTAATCCAACCCTAAACCCTTTTCCTTATTCAAGGTCACTAAACCCGCAACAAACTGAACCCTAAGAGGGTATTGGTGAACCCTGTCGTGGATGTGATTCAAAGATGGGGCACTGAACCTTAAGAGTAGGGTACTGCATAAGACGGGACGGAAAAGGGTTTAGGGTTGGATTAGGCGAATCCGCTTCGCGGCTCCGCCTAATCCAACCCTAAACCTTTTTCCTTATTCAAGGTCACCAAACCCGCAACAAACTGAACCCTAAGAGGGTATTGGTGAACCCTGTCGTGGATGTGATTCAAAGATGGGGCACTGAACCTTAAGAGTAGGGTGCTGCATAAGACGGGACAGAAAAGGGTTTAGGGTTGGATTAGGCGGACCCATTACGCGGCTCCGCCTAATCCAACCCTAAACCCTTTTCCTTATTCAAGGTCACTAAACCCGCAACAAACTGAACCCTAAGAGGGTATTGGTGAACCCTGTCGTGGATGTGATTCAAAGATGGGCCACTGAACCTTAAGAGTAGGGTACTGCATAAGACGGGACGGAGAAGGGTTTAGGGTTGGATTCGGCGGACCCGTTCGAGGCTCCGCCTAATCCAACCCAAAACCCATTTCCTTATTCAAGGTCACCAAACCCGCAACAAACTGAACCCTAAGAGGGTATTGGTGAACCCTGTCGTGGATGTGATTCAAAGATGAGCCACTGAACCTTAAGAGTAGGGTACTGCATAAGGCGGGACGGAAAAGGGTTTAGGGTTGGATTAGGCGGACCCGCTACGCGGCTCCGCCTAATCCAACCCTAAAGCCTTTTCCTTATTCAAGGTCACTAAACCCGCAACAAACTGAACCCTAAGAGGGTATTGATGAACCCTGTCGTGGATGTGATTCAAAGATGGGGCACTGAACCTTAAGAGTAGGGTACTGCATAAGACGGGACGGAAAAGGGTTTAGGGTTGGATTAGGCGAACCCGCTTCGCGGCTCCACCTAATCCAACCCTAAACTCTTTTCCTTATTCAAGGTCACTAAACCCGCAACAAACTGAACCCTAAGAGGGTATTGGTGAACCCTAAACCCTTTTCCTTATTCAAGGTCACTAAACCCGCAACAAACTGAACCCTAAGAGGGTATTGGTGAACCCTGTTGTGGATGTGATTCAAAGATTGGGCATTGAACCTTAAGAGTAGGGTATTGCATAAGACGGGGCGGAAAAGGGTTTAGGGTTGGATTAGGCGAACCCGCTTCGCTGCTCCGCCTAATCCAACCCTAAACCCTTTTCCTTATTCAAGGTCACTAAACCCGCAACAAACTGAACCCTAAGAGGGTATTGGTGAACCCTGTCGTGGATGTGATTCAAAGAAGGGGCACTGAACCTTAAGAGTAGGGTACTGCATAAGACGGGACGGAAACGGGTTTAGGGTTGGATTAGGCGGACACGCTACGCGACTCCGCCTAATCCAACCCTAAACCCTTTTCCTTATTCAAGGTCTCTAAACCCGCAACAAACTGAACCCTAAGAGGGTATTGGTGAACCCTGTCGTGGATGTGATTCAAAGATGGGGCACTGAACCTTAAGAGTAGGGTACTGCATAAGACGGGATGGAAACGGGTTTACGGTTGGATTAGGCGGACCCGCTACGCGGCTCCGCCTAATCCAACCCTAAACCCTTTTCCTTATTCAAGGTCACTAAACCCGCAACAAACTGAACCCTAAGAGGGTATTGGTGAACCCTGTCGTGGATGTGATTCAAAGATGGGCCACTGAACCTTAAGAGTAGGGTACTGCATAAGACGGGACGGAGAAGGGTTTAGGGTTGGATTAGGCGGACCCGCTTCGCGGCTCCGCCTAATCCAACCCAAAACCCTTTTCCTTTTTCAAGGTCACTAAACCCGCAACAAACTGATCCCTAAGAGGGTATTGGTGAACCCTGTCGTGGATGTGATTCAAAGATGAGCCACTGAACCTTAAGAGTAGGGTACTGCATAAGGCGGGACGGAAAAGGGTTTAGGGTTGGATTAGGCGGACCCGCTACGCGGCTCCGCCTAATCCAACCCTAAAGCCTTTTCCTTATTCAAGGTCACTAAACCCGCAACAAACTGAACCCTAAGAGGGTATTGATGAACCCTGTCGTGGATGTGATTCTAAGATGGGGCACTGAACCTTAAGAGTAGGGTACTGCATAAGACGGGACGGAAAAGGGTTTAGGGTTGGATTAGGCGGAGCCGCGAACCCTAAACCCTTTTCCTTATTCAAGGTCACCAAACCCGCAACAAACTGAACCCTAAGAGGGTATTGGTGAACCCTGTCGTGGATGTGATTCAAAGATGGGGCACTGAACCTTAAGAGTAGGGTACTGCATAAGACGGGACGGAAAAGGGTTTAGGGTTGGATGAGGCGGACCCGCTACGCGACTCCGCCTAATCCAACCCTAAACCCTTTTCCTTATTCAAGGTCACTAAACCCGCAACAAACTGAACCCTAAGAGGGTATTGGTGAACCCTGTCGTGGATGTGATTCAAAGATGGGGCACTGAACCTTAAGAGTAGGGTACTGCATAAGACGGGACGGAAAAGGGTTTAGGGTTGGATTAGGCGAATCCGCTTCGCGGCTCCGCCTAATCCAACCCTAAACCTTTTTCCTTATTCAAGGTCACCAAACCCGCAACAAACTGAACCCTAAGAGGGTATTGGTGAACCCTGTCGTGGATGTGATTCAAAGATGGGGCACTGAACCTTAAGAGTAGGGTGCTGCATAAGACGGGACAGAAAAGGGTTTAGGGTTGGATTAGGCAGACCCATTACGCGGCTCCGCCTAATCCAACCCTAAACCCTTTTCCTTATTCAAGGTCACTAAACCCGCAACAAACTGAACCCTAAGAGGGTATTGGTGAACCCTGTCGTGGATGTGATTCAAAGATGGGCCACTGAACCTTAAGAGTAGGGTACTGCATAAGACGGGACGGAGAAGGGTTTAGGGTTGGATTCGGCGGACCCGTTCGAGGCTCCGCCTAATCCAACCCAAAACCCATTTCCTTATTCAAGGTCACCAAACCCGCAACAAACTGAACCCTAAGAGGGTATTGGTGAACCCTGTCGTGGATGTGATTCAAAGATGAGCCACTGAACCTTAAGAGTAGGGTACTGCATAAGGCGGGACGGAAAAGGGTTTAGGGTTGGATTAGGCGGACCCGCTACGCGGCTCCGCCTAATCCAACCCTAAAGCCTTTTCCTTATTCAAGGTCACTAAACCCGCAACAAACTGACCTAAGAGGGTATTGATGAACCCTGTCGTGGATGTGATTCAAAGATGGGGCACTGAACCTTAAGAGTAGGGTACTGCATAAGACGGGACGGAAAAGGGTTTAGGGTTGGATTAGGCGAACCCGCTTCGCGGCTCCACCTAATCCAACCCTAAACTCTTTTCCTTATTCAAGGTCACTAAACCCGCAACAAACTGAACCCTAAGAGGGTATTGGTGAACCCTAAACCCTTTTCCTTATTCAAGGTCACTAAACCCGCAACAAACTGAACCCTAAGAGGGTATTGGTGAACCCTGTTGTGGATGTGATTCAAAGATTGGGCATTGAACCTTAAGAGTAGGGTACTGCATAAGACGGGGCGGAAAAGGGTTTAGGGTTGGATTAGGCGAACCCGCTTCGCTGCTCCGCCTAATCCAACCCTAAACCCTTTTCCTTATTCAAGGTCACTAAACCCGCAACAAACTGAACCCTAAGAGGGTATTGGTGAACCCTGTCGTGGATGTGATTCAAAGAAGGGGCACTGAACCTTAAGAGTAGGGTACTGCATAAGACGGGACGGAAACGGGTTTAGGGTTGGATTAGGCGGACACGCTACGCGACTCCGCCTAATCCAACCCTAAACCCTTTTCCTTATTCAAGGTCTCTAAACCCGCAACAAACTGAACCCTAAGAGGGTATTGGTGAACCCTGTCGTGGATGTGATTCAAAGATGGGGCACTGAACCTTAAGAGTAGGGTACTGCATAAGACGGGATGGAAACGGGTTTACGGTTGGATTAGGCGGACCCGCTACGCGGCTCCGCCTAATCCAACCCTAAACCCTTTTCCTTATTCAAGGTCACTAAACCCGCAACAAACTGAACCCTAAGAGGGTATTGGTGAACCCTGTCGTGGATGTGATTCAAAGATGGGCCACTGAACCTTAAGAGTAGGGTACTGCATAAGACGGGACGGAGAAGGGTTTAGGGTTGGATTAGGCGGACCCGCTTCGCGGCTCCGCCTAATCCAACCCAAAACCCTTTTCCTTTTTCAAGGTCACTAAACCCGCAACAAACTGATCCCTAAGAGGGTATTGGTGAACCCTGTCGTGGATGTGATTCAAAGATGGGGCACTGAACCTTAAGAGTAGGGTATTGCATAAGACGGGACGGAAAAGGATTTAGGGTTGGATTAGGCGGAGTCGCGTAACCCTTTTCCTTATTCAAGGTCTCTAAACCCGCAACAAACTGAACCCTAAGAGGGTATTGGTGAACCCTGTCGTGGATGTGATTCAAAGATGGGGCACTGAACCTTAAGAGTAGGGTACTGCATAAGACGGGACGGAAAAGGGTTTAGGGTTGGATTAGGCGAACCCGCTTCACGGCTCCGCCTAATCCAACCCTAAACCCTTTTCCTAATTCAAGGTCACTAAACCCGCAACAAATTGAACACTAAGAGGGTATTGGTGAACCCTGTTGTGGATGTGATTCAAAGATTGGGCACTGAACCTTAAGAGTAGGGTACTGCATAAGACGGGACGGAAAAGGGTTTAGGGTTGGATTAGGCGAACCCGCTTCGCGGCTCCGCCTAATCCAACCCAAAACCCTTTTCCTTTTTCAAGGTCACTAAACCCGCAACAAACTGAACCCTAAGAGGGTATTTGTGAACCCTGTCGTGGATATGATTCAAAGATGGGGCACCGAACCTTAAGAGTAGGGTACTGCATAAGACGGGACGGAGAAGGCTTTAGGGTTGGATTAGGCGGACCCGCTTCGCGGCTCCGCCTAATCCAACCCAAAACCCTTTTCCTTATTCAGGGTCACTAAACCCGCAACAAACTGAACCCTAAGAGGGTATTGGTGAACCCTGTCGTGGATGTGATTCAAAGATGGGGCACTGAACCTTAAGAGTAGGGTATTGCATAAGACGGGACGGAAAAGGGTTTAGGGTTGGATTAGGCGGACCCGCTACGCGACTCCGCCTAATCCAACCCTAAACCCTTTTCCTTATTCAAGGTCTCTAAACCCACAACAAACTGAACCCTAAGAGGGTATTGGTGAACCCTGTCGTGGATGTGATTCAAAGATGGGCCACTGAACCTTAAGAGTAGGGTACTGCATAAGACGGGACGGAAAAGGGTTTAGGGTTGGATTAGGCGGAGCCGCGAACCCTAAACCCTTTTCCTTATTCAAGGTCACCAAACCCGCAACAAACTGAACCCTAAGAGGGTATTGGTGAACCCTGTCGTGGATGTGATTCAAAGATGGGGCACTGAACCTTAAGAATAGGGTATTGCATAAGACTGGACGGAAAAGGGTTTAGGGCTGGATTACGCGGACCCGCTACGCGACTCCGCCTAATCCAACCCTAAACCCTTTTCCTTATTCAAGGTCTCTAAACCCGCAACAAACTGAACCCTAAGAGGGTATTGGTGAACCCTGTCGTGGATGTGATTCAAAGATGGGCCACTGAACCTTAAGAGTAGGGTATTGCATAAGACGGGACGGAAAAGGGCTTAGGGTTGGATTAGGCGGAGCCGCGAACCCTAAACCCTTTTCCTTATTCAAGGTCACCAAACCCGCAACAAACTGAACCCTAAGAGGGTATTGGTGAACCCTGTCGTAGATGTGATTCAAAGATGGGGCACTGAACCTTAAGAGTAGGGTACTGCATAAGACGGGACGGAAAAGGGTTTAGGATTGGATTAGGCGAACCCGCTTCGCGGCTCCGCCTAATCCAACCCTAAACCCTTTTCCTTATTCAAGGTCACTAAACCCGCAACAAACTGAACCCTAAGAGGGTATTGGTGAACCCTGTCGTGGATGTGATTCAAAGATGGGGCACTGAACCTTAAGAGTAGGGTACTGCATAAGACGGGACGGAAAAGGGTCTAGGGTTGGATTAGGCGAACCCGCTTCGCGGCTCCGCCTAATCCAACCCAAAACCCTTTTCCTTATTCAAGGTCACTAAACCCGCAACAAACTGAACCCTAAGAGGGTATTGGTGAACCCTGTCGTGGATGTGATTCAAAGATGGGGCACTGAACCTTAAGAGTAGGGTATTGCATAAGACTGGACGGAAAAGGGTTTAGGGCTGGATTACGCGGACCCGCTACGCGACTCCGCCTAATCCAACCCTAAACCCTTTTCCTTATTCAAGGTCTCTAAACCCGCAACAAACTGAACCCTAAGAGGGTATTGGTGAACCCTGTCGTGGATGTGATTCAAAGATGGGCCACTGAACCTTAAGAGTAGGGTATTGCATAAGACTGGACGGAAAAGGGCTTAGGGTTGGATTAGGCGGAGCCGCGAACCCTAAACCCTTTTCCTTATTCAAGGTCACCAAACCCGCAACAAACTGAACCCTAAGAGGGTATTGGTGAACCCTGTCGTAGATGTGATTCAAAGATGGGGCACTGAACCTTAAGAGTAGGGTACTGCATAAGACGGGACGGAAAAGGGTTTAGGATTGGATTAGGCGAACCCGCTTCGCGGCTCCGCCTAATCCAACCCTAAACCCTTTTCCTTATTCAAGGTCACTAAACCCGCAACAAACTGAACCCTAAGAGGGTATTGGTGAACCCTGTCGTGGATGTGATTCAAAGATGGGGCACTGAACCTTAAGAGTAGGGTATTGCATAAGACGGGACGGAAAAGGGTTTAGGGTTGGATTAGGCGAACCCGCTTCGCGGCTACACCTAATCCAACCCTAAACCCTTTTCCTTATTCAAGGTCACTAAACCCGCAACAAACTTAACCCTAAGAGGGTATTGGTGAACCGTGTCGTGGATGTGATTCAAAGATGGGGCACTGAACCTTAAGAGTAGGGTATTGCATAAGACAGGACGGAAAAGGGTTTAGGGTTGGATTAGGCGGACCCGCTTCGCGGCTACACCTAATCCAACCCTAAACCCTTTTCCTTATTCAAGGTCACTAAACCCGCAACAAACTTAACCCTAAGAGGGTATTGGTGAACCGTGTCGTGGATGTGATTCAAAGATGGGGCACTGAACCTTAAGAGTAGGGTACTGCATAAGACAGGACGGAAAAGGGTTTAGGGTTGGATTAGGCGGACCCGCTTCGCGGCTCCGCCTAATCCAACCCTAAACCCTTTTCCTTATTCAAGGTCACTAAACCCGCATCAAACTGAACCCTAAGAGGGTATTGGTGTACCCTGTCGTGGATGTGATTCAAAGATGGGGCACTGAACCTTAAGAGTAGGGTACTGCATAAGACGGGACGGAAAAGGGTTTAGGGTTGGATTAGGCGGGCCCACTTCGCGGCTCCGCCTAATCCAACCCCAAACCCTTTTCCTTTTTCAAGGTCACTAAACACGCAACAAACTGAACCCTAAGAGGGTATTGGTGAACCCTGTCGTGGATGTGATTCAAAGATGGGGCACTGAACCTTAAGAGTAGGGTACTGCATAAGACGGGACAGAAAAGGGTCTAGGGTTGGATTAGGCGTACCCGCTTCGCGGCTCCGCCTAATCCAACCCTAAACCCTTTTCCTTATTCAAGGTCACAAAACCCGCAACAAACTGAACCCTAAGAGGGTATTGGTGAACCCTGTCGTGGATGTGATTCAAAGATGGGCCACTGAACCTTAAGAGTAGGGTATTGCATAAGACGGGACGGAAAAGGGCTTAGGGTTGGATTAGGCGGAGCCGCGAACCCTAAACCCTTTTCCTTATTCAAGGTCACCAAACCCGCAACAAACTGAACCCTAAGAGGGTATTGGTGAACCCTGTCGTAGATGTGATTCAAAGATGGGGCACTGAACCTTAAGTGTAGGGTACTGCATAAGACGGGACGGAAAAGGGTTTAGGATTGGATTAGGCGAACCCGCTTCGCGGCTCCGCCTAATCCAACCCTAAACCCTTTTCCTTATTCAAGGTCACTAAACCCGCAACAAACTGAACCCTAAGAGGGTATTGGTGAACCCTGTCGTGGATGTGATTCAAAGATGGGGCACTGAACCTTAAGAGTAGGGTACTGCATAAGACGGGACGGAAAAGGGTCTAGGGTTGGATTAGGCGAACCCGCTTCGCGGCTCCGCCTAATCCAACCCTAAACCCTTTTCCTTATTCAAGGTCACTAAACCCGCAACAAACTGAACCCTAAGAGGGTATTGGTGAACCCTGTCGTGGATGTGATTCAAAGATGGGGCACTGAACCTTAAGAGTAGGGTATTGCATAAGACGGGACGGAAAAGGGTTTAGGGTTGGATTAGGCGAACCCGCTTCGCGGCTACACCTAATCCAACCCTAAACCCTTTTCCTTATTCAAGGTCACTAAACCCGCAACAAACTTAACCCTAAGAGGGTATTGGTGAACCCTGTCGTGGATGTGATTCAAAGATGGGCCACTGAACCTTAAGAGTAGGGTACTGCATAAGACGGGACGGAAAAGGGTTTAGGGTTGGATTAGGCGGAGCCGCGAACCCTAAACCCTTTTCCTTATTCAAGGTCACCAAACCCGCAACAAACTGAACCCTAAGAGGGTATTGGTGAACCCTGTCGTGGATGTGATTCAAAGATGGGGCACTGAACCTTAAGAATAGGGTATTGCATAAGACTGGACGGAAAAGGGTTTAGGGCTGGATTACGCGGACCCGCTACGCGACTCCGCCTAATCCAACCCAAAACCCTTTTCCTTATTCAGGGTCACTAAACCCGCAACAAACTGAACCCTAAGAGGGTATTGGTGAACCCTGTCGTGGATGTGATTCAAAGATGGGGCACTGAACCTTAAGAGTAGGGTATTGCATAAGACGGGACGGAAAAGGGTTTAGGGTTGGATTAGGCGGACCCGCTACGCGACTCCGCCTAATCCAACCCTAAACCCTTTTCCTTATTCAAGGTCTCTAAACCCGCAACAAACTGAACCCTAAGAGGGTATTGGTGAACCCTGTCGTGGATGTGATTCAAAGATGGGCCACTGAACCTTAAGAGTAGGGTACTGCATAAGACGGGACGGAAAAGGGTTTAGGGTTGGATTAGGCGGAGCCGCGAACCCTAAACCCTTTTCCTTATTCAAGGTCACCAAACCCGCAACAAACTGAACCCTAAGAGGGTATTGGTGAACCCTGTCGTGGATGTGATTCAAAGATGGGGCACTGAACCTTAAGAATAGGGTATTGCATAAGACTGGACGGAAAATGGTTTAGGGCTGGATTACGCGGACCCGCTACGCGACTCCGCCTAATCCAACCCTAAACCCTTTTCCTTATTCAAGGTCTCTAAACCCGCAACAAACTGAACCCTAAGAGGGTATTGGTGAACCCTGTCGTGGATGTGATTCAAAGATGGGCCACTGAACCTTAAGAGTAGGGTATTGCATAAGACGGGACGGAAAAGGGCTTAGGGTTGGATTAGGCGGAGCCGCGAACCCTAAACCCTTTTCCTTATTCAAGGTCACCAAACCCGCAACAAACTGAACCCTAAGAGGGTATTGGTGAACCCTGTCGTAGATGTGATTCAAAGATGGGGCACTGAACCTTAAGAGTAGGGTACTGCATAAGACGGGACGGAAAAGGGTTTAGGATTGGATTAGGCGAACCCGCTTCGCGGCTCCGCCTAATCCAACCCTAAACCCTTTTCCTTATTCAAGGTCACTAAACCCGCAACAAACTGAACCCTAAGAGGGTATTGGTGAACCCTGTCGTGGATGTGATTCAAAGATGGGGCACTGAACCTTAAGAGTAGGGTATTGCATAAGACTGGACGGAAAAGGGTTTAGGGCTGGATTACGCGGACCCGCTACGCGACTCCGCCTAATCCAACCCTAAACCCTTTTCCTTATTCAAGGTCTCTAAACCCGCAACAAACTGAACCCTAAGAGGGTATTGGTGAACCCTGTCGTGGATGTGATTCAAAGATGGGCCACTGAACCTTAAGAGTAGGGTATTGCATAAGACTGGACGGAAAAGGGCTTAGGGTTGGATTAGGCGGAGCCGCGAACCCTAAACCCTTTTCCTTATTCAAGGTCACCAAACCCGCAACAAACTGAACCCTAAGAGGGTATTGGTGAACCCTGTCGTAGATGTGATTCAAAGATGGGGCACTGAACCTTAAGAGTAGGGTACTGCATAAGACGGGACGGAAAAGGGTTTAGGATTGGATTAGGCGAACCCGCTTCGCGGCTCCGCCTAATCCAACCCTAAACCCTTTTCCTTATTCAAGGTCACTAAACCCGCAACAAACTGAACCCTAAGAGGGTATTGGTGAACCCTGTCGTGGATGTGATTCAAAGATGGGGCACTGAACCTTAAGAGTAGGGTATTGCATAAGACGGGACGGAAAAGGGTTTAGGGTTGGATTAGGCGAACCCGCTTCGCGGCTACACCTAATCCAACCCTAAACCCTTTTCCTTATTCAAGGTCACTAAACCCGCAACAAACTTAACCCTAAGAGGGTATTGGTGAACCGTGTCGTGGATGTGATTCAAAGATGGGGCACTGAACCTTAAGAGTAGGGTATTGCATAAGACAGGACGGAAAAGGGTTTAGGGTTGGATTAGGCGGACCCGCTTCGCGGCTACACCTAATCCAACCCTAAACCCTTTTCCTTATTCAAGGTCACTAAACCCGCAACAAACTTAACCCTAAGAGGGTATTGGTGAACCGTGTCGTGGATGTGATTCAAAGATGGGGCACTGAACCTTAAGAGTAGGGTACTGCATAAGACAGGACGGAAAAGGGTTTAGGGTTGGATTAGGCGGACCCGCTTCGCGGCTCCGCCTAATCCAACCCTAAACCCTTTTCCTTATTCAAGGTCACTAAACCCGCATCAAACTGAACCCTAAGAGGGTATTGGTGTACCCTGTCGTGGATGTGATTCAAAGATGGGGCACTGAACCTTAAGAGTAGGGTACTGCATAAGACGGGACGGAAAAGGGTTTAGGGTTGGATTAGGCGGACCCACTTCGCGGCTCCGCCTAATCCAACCCCAAACCCTTTTCCTTTTTCAAGGTCACTAAACACGCAACAAACTGAACCCTAAGAGGGTATTGGTGAACCCTGTCGTGGATGTGATTCAAAGATGGGGCACTGAACCTTAAGAGTAGGGTACTGCATAAGACGGGACAGAAACGGGTCTAGGGTTGGATTAGGCGTACCCGCTTCGCGGCTCCGCCTAATCCAACCCTAAACCCTTTTCCTTATTCAAGGTCACAAAACCCGCAACAAACTGAACCCTAAGAGGGTATTGGTGAACCCTGTCGTGGATGTGATTCAAAGATGGGCCACTGAACCTTAAGAGTAGGGTATTGCATAAGACGGGACGGAAAAGGGCTTAGGGTTGGATTAGGCGGAGCCGCGAACCCTAAACCCTTTTCCTTATTCAAGGTCACCAAACCCGCAACAAACTGAACCCTAAGAGGGTATTGGTGAACCCTGTCGTAGATGTGATTCAAAGATGGGGCACTGAACCTTAAGTGTAGGGTACTGCATAAGACGGGACGGAAAAGGGTTTAGGATTGGATTAGGCGAACCCGCTTCGCGGCTCCGCCTAATCCAACCCTAAACCCTTTTCCTTATTCAAGGTCACTAAACCCGCAACAAACTGAACCCTAAGAGGGTATTGGTGAACCCTGTCGTGGATGTGATTCAAAGATGGGGCACTGAACCTTAAGAGTAGGGTACTGCATAAGACGGGACGGAAAAGGGTCTAGGGTTGGATTAGGCGAACCCGCTTCGCGGCTCCGCCTAATCCAACCCTAAACCCTTTTCCTTATTCAAGGTCACTAAACCCGCAACAAACTGAACCCTAAGAGGGTATTGGTGAACCCTGTCGTGGATGTGATTCAAAGATGGGGCACTGAACCTTAAGAGTAGGGTATTGCATAAGACTGGACGGAAAAGGGTTTAGGGCTGGATTACGCGGACCCGCTACGCGACTCCGCCTAATCCAACCCTAAACCCTTTTCCTTATTCAAGGTCTCTAAACCCGCAACAAACTGAACCCTAAGAGGGTATTGGTGAACCCTGTCGTGGATGTGATTCAAAGATGGGCCACTGAACCTTAAGAGTAGGGTATTGCATAAGACTGGACGGAAAAGGGCTTAGGGTTGGATTAGGCGGAGCCGCGAACCCTAAACCCTTTTCCTTATTCAAGGTCACCAAACCCGCAACAAACTGAACCCTAAGAGGGTATTGGTGAACCCTGTCGTAGATGTGATTCAAAGATGGGGCACTGAACCTTAAGAGTAGGGTACTGCATAAGACGGGACGGAAAAGGGTTTAGGATTGGATTAGGCGAACCCGCTTCGCGGCTCCGCCTAATCCAACCCTAAACCCTTTTCCTTATTCAAGGTCACTAAACCCGCAACAAACTGAACCCTAAGAGGGTATTGGTGAACCCTGTCGTGGATGTGATTCAAAGATGGGGCACTGAACCTTAAGAGTAGGGTATTGCATAAGACGGGACGGAAAAGGGTTTAGGGTTGGATTAGGCGAACCCGCTTCGCGGCTACACCTAATCCAACCCTAAACCCTTTTCCTTATTCAAGGTCACTAAACCCGCAACAAACTTAACCCTAAGAGGGTATTGGTGAACCGTGTCGTGGATGTGATTCAAAGATGGGGCACTGAACCTTAAGAGTAGGGTATTGCATAAGACAGGACGGAAAAGGGTTTAGGGTTGGATTAGGCGGACCCGCTTCGCGGCTACACCTAATCCAACCCTAAACCCTTTTCCTTATTCAAGGTCACTAAACCCGCAACAAACTTAACCCTAAGAGGGTATTGGTGAACCGTGTCGTGGATGTGATTCAAAGATGGGGCACTGAACCTTAAGAGTAGGGTACTGCATAAGACAGGACGGAAAAGGGTTTAGGGTTGGATTAGGCGGACCCGCTTCGCGGCTCCGCCTAATCCAACCCTAAACCCTTTTCCTTATTCAAGGTCACTAAACCCGCATCAAACTGAACCCTAAGAGGGTATTGGTGTACCCTGTCGTGGATGTGATTCAAAGATGGGGCACTGAACCTTAAGAGTAGGGTACTGCATAAGACGGGACGGAAAAGGGTTTAGGGTTGGATTAGGCGGACCCACTTCGCGGCTCCGCCTAATCCAACCCCAAACCCTTTTCCTTTTTCAAGGTCACTAAACACGCAACAAACTGAACCCTAAGAGGGTATTGGTGAACCCTGTCGTGGATGTGATTCAAAGATGGGGCACTGAACCTTAAGAGTAGGGTACTGCATAAGACGGGACAGAAAAGGGTCTAGGGTTGGATTAGGCGTACCCGCTTCGCGGCTCCGCCTAATCCAACCCTAAACCCTTTTCCTTATTCAAGGTCACAAAACCCGCAACAAACTGAACCCTAAGAGGGTATTGGTGAACCCTGTCGTGGATGTGATTCAAAGATGGGCCACTGAACCTTAAGAGTAGGGTATTGCATAAGACGGGACGGAAAAGGGCTTAGGGTTGGATTAGGCGGAGCCGCGAACCCTAAACCCTTTTCCTTATTCAAGGTCACCAAACCCGCAACAAACTGAACCCTAAGAGGGTATTGGTGAACCCTGTCGTAGATGTGATTCAAAGATGGGGCACTGAACCTTAAGTGTAGGGTACTGCATAAGACGGGACGGAAAAGGGTTTAGGATTGGATTAGGCGAACCCGCTTCGCGGCTCCGCCTAATCCAACCCTAAACCCTTTTCCTTATTCAAGGTCACTAAACCCGCAACAAACTGAACCCTAAGAGGGTATTGGTGAACCCTGTCGTGGATGTGATTCAAAGATGGGGCACTGAACCTTAAGAGTAGGGTACTGCATAAGACGGGACGGAAAAGGGTTTAGGGTTGGATTAGGCGAACCCGCTTCGCGGCTACACCTAATCCAACCCTAAACCCTTTTCCTTATTCAAGGTCACTAAACCCGCAACAAACTTAACCCTAAGAGGGTATTGGTGAACCGTGTCGTGGATGTGATTCAAAGATGGGGCACTGAACCTTAAGAGTAGGGTACTGCATAAGACAGGACGGAAAAGGGTTTAGGGTTGGATTAGGCGGACCCGCTTCGCGGCTCCGCCTAATCCAACCCTAAACCCTTTTCCTTATTCAAGGTCACTAAACCCGCATCAAACTGAACCCTAAGAGGGTATTGGTGTACCCTGTCGTGGATGTGATTCAAAGATGGGGCACTGAACCTTAAGAGTAGGGTACTGCATAAGACGGGACGAAAAAGGGTTTAGGGTTGGATTAGGCGGACCCACATCGCGGCTCCGCCTAATCCAACCCCAAACCCTTTTCCTTTTTCAAGGTCACTAAACACGCAACAAACTGAACCCTAAGAGGGTATTGGTGAACCCTGTCGTGGATGTGATTCAAAGATGGGGCACTGAACCTTAAGAGTAGGGTACTGCATAAGACGGGACGGAAAAGGGTCTAGGGTTGGATTAGGCGTACCCGCTTCGCGGCTCCGCCTAATCCAACCCTAAACCCTTTTCCTTATTCAAGGTCACTAAACCCGCAACAAACTTAACCCTAAGAGGGTATTGGTGAACCGTGTCGTGGATGTGATTCAAAGATGGGGCACTGAACCTTAAGAGTAGGGTATTGCATAAGACAGGACGGAAAAGGGTTTAGGGTTGGATTAGGCGGACCCGCTTCGCGGCTACACCTAATCCAACCCTAAACCCTTTTCCTTATTCAAGGTCACTAAACCCGCAACAAACTTAACCCTAAGAGGGTATTGGTGAACCGTGTCGTGGATGTGATTCAAAGATGGGGCACTGAACCTTAAGAGTAGGGTACTGCATAAGACAGGACGGAAAAGGGTTTAGGGTTGGATTAGGCGGACCCGCTTCGCGGCTCCGCCTAATCCAACCCTAAACCCTTTTCCTTATTCAAGGTCACTAAACCCGCATCAAACTGAACCCTAAGAGGGTATTGGTGTACCCTGTCGTGGATGTGATTCAAAGATGGGGCACTGAACCTTAAGAGTAGGGTACTGCATAAGACGGGACGGAAAAGGGTTTAGGGTTGGATTAGGCGGACCCACTTCGCGGCTCCGCCTAATCCAACCCCAAACCCTTTTCCTTTTTCAAGGTCACTAAACACGCAACAAACTGAACCCTAAGAGGGTATTGGTGAACCCTGTCGTGGATGTGATTCAAAGATGGGGCACTGAACCTTAAGAGTAGGGTACTGCATAAGACGGGACAGAAAAGGGTCTAGGGTTGGATTAGGCGTACCCGCTTCGCGGCTCCGCCTAATCCAACCCTAAACCCTTTTCCTTATTCAAGGTCACAAAACCCGCAACAAACTGAACCCTAAGAGGGTATTGGTGAACCCTGTCGTGGATGTGATTCAAAGATGGGCCACTGAACCTTAAGAGTAGGGTATTGCATAAGACGGGACGGAAAAGGGCTTAGGGTTGGATTAGGCAGAGCCGCGAACCCTAAACCCTTTTCCTTATTCAAGGTCACCAAACCCGCAACAAACTGAACCCTAAGAGGGTATTGGTGAACCCTGTCGTAGATGTGATTCAAAGATGGGGCACTGAACCTTAAGTGTAGGGTACTGCATAAGACGGGACGGAAAAGGGTTTAGGATTGGATTAGGCGAACCCGCTTCGCGGCTCCGCCTAATCCAACCCTAAACCCTTTTCCTTATTCAAGGTCACTAAACCCGCAACAAACTGAACCCTAAGAGGGTATTGGTGAACCCTGTCGTGGATGTGATTCAAAGATGGGGCACTGAACCTTAAGAGTAGGGTACTGCATAAGACGGGACGGAAAAGGGTTTAGGGTTGGATTAGGCGAACCCGCTTCGCGGCTACACCTAATCCAACCCTAAACCCTTTTCCTTATTCAAGGTCACTAAACCCGCAACAAACTTAACCCTAAGAGGGTATTGGTGAACCGTGTCGTGGATGTGATTCAAAGATGGGGCACTGAACCTTAAGAGTAGGGTATTGCATAAGACAGGACGGAAAAGGGTTTAGGGTTGGATTAGGCGGACCCGCTTCGCGGCTACACCTAATCCAACCCTAAACCCTTTTCCTTATTCAAGGTCACTAAACCCGCAACAAACTTAACCCTAAGAGGGTATTGGTGAACCGTGTCGTGGATGTGATTCAAAGATGGGGCACTGAACCTTAAGAGTAGGGTACTGCATAAGACAGGACGGAAAAGGGTTTAGGGTTGGATTAGGCGGACCCGCTTCGCGGCTACACCTAATCCAACCCTAAACCCTTTTCCTTATTCAAGGTCACTAAACCCGCAACAAACTTAACCCTAAGAGGGTATTGGTGAACCGTGTCGTGGATGTGATTCAAAGATGGGGCACTGAACCTTAAGAGTAGGGTATTGCATAAGACAGGACGGAAAAGGGTTTAGGGTTGGATTAGGCGGAGCCGCGAACCCTAAACCCTTTTCCTTATTCAAGGTCACCAAACCCGCAACAAACTGAACCCTAAGAGGGTATTGGTGAACCCTGTCGTAGATGTGATTCAAAGATGGGGCACTGAACCTTAAGTGTAGGGTACTGCATAAGACGGGACGGAAAAGGGCTTAGGGTTGGATTAGGCGGAGCCGCGAACCCTAAACCCTTTTCCTTATTCAAGGTCACCAAACCCGCAACAAACTGAACCCTAAGAGGGTATTGGTGAACCCTGTCGTAGATGTGATTCAAAGATGGGGCACTGAACCTTAAGTGTAGGGTACTGCATAAGACGGGACGGAAAAGGGTTTAGGATTGGATTAGGCGAACCCGCTTCGCGGCTCCGCCTAATCCAACCCTAAACCCTTTTCCTTATTCAAGGTCACTAAACCCGCAACAAACTGAACCCTAAGAGGGTATTGGTGAACCCTGTCGTGGATGTGATTCAAAGATGGGGCACTGAACCTTAAGAGTAGGGTACTGCATAAGACGGGACGGAAAAGGGTTTAGGGTTGGATTAGGCGAACCCGCTTCGCGGCTACACCTAATCCAACCCTAAACCCTTTTCCTTATTCAAGGTCACTAAACCCGCAACAAACTTAACCCTAAGAGGGTATTGGTGAACCGTGTCGTGGATGTGATTCAAAGATGGGGCACTGAACCTTAAGAGTAGGGTACTGCATAAGACAGGACGGAAAAGGGTTTAGGGTTGGATTAGGCGGACCCGCTTCGCGGCTCCGCCTAATCCAACCCTAAACCCTTTTCCTTATTCAAGGTCACTAAACCCGCATCAAACTGAACCCTAAGAGGGTATTGGTGTACCCTGTCGTGGATGTGATTCAAAGATGGGGCACTGAACCTTAAGAGTAGGGTACTGCATAAGACGGGACGAAAAAGGGTTTAGGGTTGGATTAGGCGGACCCACATCGCGGCTCCGCCTAATCCAACCCCAAACCCTTTTCCTTTTTCAAGGTCACTAAACACGCAACAAACTGAACCCTAAGAGGGTATTGGTGAACCCTGTCGTGGATGTGATTCAAAGATGGGGCACTGAACCTTAAGAGTAGGGTACTGCATAAGACGGGACGGAAAAGGGTCTAGGGTTGGATTAGGCGTACCCGCTTCGCGGCTCCGCCTAATCCAACCCTAAACCCTTTTCCTTATTCAAGGTCACAAAACCCGCAACAAACTGAACCCTAAGAGGGTATTGGTGAACTCTGTCATGGATGTGATTCAAAGATGGGGCACTGAACCTTAAGAGTAGGGTATTGCATAAGACTGGACGGAAAAGGGTTTAGGGCTGGATTACGCGGACCCGCTACGCGACTCCGCCTAATCCAACCCTAAACCCTTTTCCTTATTCAAGGTCTCTAAACCCGCAACAAACTGAACCCTAAGAGGGTATTGGTGAACCCTGTCGTGGATGTGATTCAAAGATGGGCCACTGAACCTTAAGAGTAGGGTACTGCATTAGACGGGACGGAAAAGGGTTTAGGGTTGGATTAGGCGGAGCCGCGAACCATAAACCCTTTTCCTTATTCAAGGTCACCAAACCCTCAACAAACTGAACCCTAAGAGGGTATTGGTGAACCCTGTCGTAGATGTGATTCAAAGATGGGGCACTGAACCTTAAGAGTAGGGTACTGCATAAGACGGGACGGAAAAGGGTTTAGGATTGGATTAGGCGAACCCGCTTCGCGGCTCCGCCTAATCCAACCCTAAACCCTTTTCCTTATTCAAGGTCTCTAAACCCGCAACAAACTTAACCCTAAGAGAGTATTAGTGAACCGTGTCGTGGATGTGATTCAAAGATGGGGCACTGAACCTTAAGAGTAGGGTACTGCATAAGACAGGACAGAAAAGGGTTTAGGGTTGGATTAGGCGGACCCGCTTCGCGGCTCCGCCTAATCCAACCCTAAACCCTTTTCCTTATTCAAGGTCACTAAACCCGCATCAAACTGAACCCTAAGAGGGTATTGGTGTACCCTGTCGTGGATGTGATTCAAAGATGGGGCACTGAACCTTAAGAGTAGGGTACTGCATAAGACGGGACGGAAAAGGGTTTAGGGTTGGATTAGGCGGACCCACTTCGCGGCTCCGCCTAATCCAACCCCAAACCCTTTTCCTTTTTCAAGGTCACTAAACACGCAACAAACTGAACCCTAAGAGGGTATTGGTGAACCCTGTCGTGGATGTGATTCAAAGATGGGGCACTGAACCTTAAGAGTAGGGTATTGCATAAGACTGGACGGAAAAGGGTTTAGGGCTGGATTACGCGGACCCGCTACGCGACTCCGCCTAATCCAACCCTAAACCCTTTTCCTTATTCAAGGTCTCTAAACCCGCAACAAACTGAACCCTAAGAGGGTATTGGTGAACCCTGTCGTGGATGTGATTCAAAGATGGGCCACTGAACCTTAAGAGTAGGGTACTGCATAAGACGGGACGGAAAAGGGTTTAGGGTTGGATTAGGCGGAGCCGCGAACCCTAAACCCTTTTCCTTATTCAAGGTCACCAAACCCGCAACAAACTGAACCCTAAGAAGGTATTGGTGAACCCTGTCGTAGATGTGATTCAAAGATGGGGCACTGAACCTTAAGAGTAGGGTACTGCATAAGACGGGACGGAAAAGGGTTTAGGATTGGATTAGGCGAACCCGCTTCGCGGCTCCGCCTAGTCCAACCGTAAACCCTTTTCCTTATTCTAGGTCACTAAACCCGCAACAAACTGAACCCTAAGAGGGTATTGGTGAACCCTGTCGTGGATGTGATTCAAAGATGGGGCACTGAACCTTAAGAGTAGGGTACTGCATAAGACGGGACGGAAAAGGGTCTAGGGTTGGATTAGGCGAACCCGCTTCGCGTCTACGCCTAATCCAACCCTAAACCCTTTTCCTTATTCAAGGTCACTAAACCCGCAACAAACTGAACCCTAAGAGGGTATTGGTGAACCCTGTCGTGGATGTGATTCAAAGATGGGGCACTGAACCTTAAGAGTAGGGTACTGCATAAGACGGGACGGAAAAGGGTTTAGGGTTGGATTAGGCAGGCCCGCTTTGAGGCTCCGCCTAATCCAACCCTAAACCCTTTTCCTTATTCAAGGTCACTAAACCCGCAACAAACTGAACCCTAAGAGGGTATTGGTGAACTCTGTCGTGGATGTGATTCAAAGATGGGGCACTGAACCTTAAGAGTAGGGTATTGCATAAGACTGGACGGAAAAGGGTTTAGGGCTGGATTACGCGGACCCGCTACGCGACTCCGCCTAATCCAACCCTAAACCTTTTTCCTTATTCAAGGTCTCTAAACCCGCAACAAACTGAACCCTAAGAGGGTATTGGTGAACCCTGTCGTGGATGTGATTCAAAGATGGGCCACTGAACCTTAAGAGTAGGGTACTGCATTAGACGGGACGGAAAAGGGTTTAGGGTTGGATTAGGCGGAGCCGCGAACCATAAACCCTTTTCCTTATTCAAGGTCACCAAACCCGCAACAAACTGAACCCTAAGAGGGTATTGGTGAACCCTGTCGTAGATGTGATTCAAAGATGGGGCACTGAACCTTAAGAGTAGGGTACTGCATAAGACGGGACGGAAAAGGGTTTAGGGCTGGATTACGCGGACCCGCTACGCGACTCCGCCTAATCCAACCCTAAACCCTTTTCCTTATTCAAGGTCTCTAAACCCGCAACAAACTGAACCCTAAGAGGGTATTGGTGAACCCTGTCGTGAATGTGATTCAAAGATGGGCCACTGAACCTTAAGAGTAGGGTACTGCATTAGACGGGACGGAAAAGGGTTTAGGGTTGGATTAGGCGGAGCCGCGAACCATAAACCCTTTTCCTTATTCAAGGTCACCAAACCCGCAACAAACTGAACCCTAAGAGGGTATTGGTGAACCCTGTCGTAGATGTGATTCAAAGATGGGGCACTGAACCTTAAGAGTAGGGTACTGCATAAGACGGGACGGAAAAGGGTTTAGGATTGGATTAGGCGAACCCGCTTCGCGGCTCCGCCTAATCCAACCCTAAACCCTTTTCCTTATTCAAGGTCTCTAAACCCGCAACAAACTTAACCCTAAGAGGGTATTGGTGAACCGTGTCGTGGATGTGATTCAAAGATGGGGCACTGAACCTTAAGAGTAGGGTACTGCATAAGACAGGACAGAAAAGGGTTTAGGGTTGGATTAGGCGGACCCGCTTCGCGGCTCCGCCTTATCCAACCCTAAACCCTTTTCCTTATTCAAGGTCACTAAACCCGCATCAAACTGAACCCTAAGAGGGTATTGGTGTACCCTGTCGTGGATGTGATTCAAAGATGGGGCACTGAACCTTAAGAGTAGGGTACTGCATAAGACGGGACGGAAAAGGGTTTAGGGTTGGATTAGGCATACCCACTTCGCGGCTCCGCCTAATCCAACCCCAAACCCTTTTCCTTTTTCAAGGTCACTAAACACGCAACAAACTGAACCCTAAGAGGGTATTGGTGAACCCTGTCGTGGATGTGATTCAAAGATGGGGCACTGAACCTTAAGAGTAGGGTATTGCATAAGACTGGACGGAAAAGGGTTTAGGGCTGGATTACGCGGACCCGCTACGCGACTCCGCCTAATCCAACCCTAAACCCTTTTCCTTATTCAAGGTCTCTAAACCCGCAACAAACTGAACCCTAAGAGGGTATTGGTGAACCCTGTCGTGGATGTGATTCAAAGATGGGCCACTGAACCTTAAGAGTAGGGTACTGCATAAGACGGGACGGAAAAGGGTTTAGGGTTGGATTAGGCGGAGCCGCGAACCCTAAACCCTTTTCCTTATTCAAGGTCACCAAACCCGCAACAAACTGAACCCTAAGAAGGTATTGGTGAACCCTGTCGTAGATGTGATTCAAAGATGGGGCACTGAACCTTAAGATTAGGGTACTGCATAAGACGGGACGGAAAAGGGTTTAGGATTGGATTAGGCGAACCCGCTTCGCGGCTCCGCCTAGTCCAACCCTAAACCCTTTTCCTTATTCAAGGTCACCAAACCCGCAACAAACTGAACCCTAAGAAGGTATTGGTGAACCCTGTCGTAGATGTGATTCAAAGATGGGGCACTGAACCTTAAGAGTAGGGTACTGCATAAGACGGGACAGAAAAGGGTTTAGGATTGGATTAGGCGAACCCTAAACCCTTTTCCTTATTCAAGGTCACTAAACCCGCAACAAACTGAACCCTAAGAGGGTATTGGTGAACCCTGTCGTGGATGTGATTCAAAGATGGGGCACTGAACCTTAAGAGTAGGGTACTGCATAAGACGGGACGGAAAAGGGTCTAGGGTTGGATTAGGCGAACCCGCTTCGCGTCTACGCCTAATCCAACCCTAAACCCTTTTCCTTATTCAAGGTCACTAAACCCGCAACAAACTGAACCCTAAGAGGGTATTGGTGAACCCTGTCGTGGATGTGATTCAAAGATGGGGCACTGAACCTTAAGAGTAGGGTACTGCATAAGACGGGACGGAAAAGGGTTTAGGGTTGGATTAGGCAGGCCCGCTTTGAGGCTCCGCCTAATCCAACCCTAAACCCTTTTCCTTATTCAAGGTCACTAAACCCGCAACAAACTGAACCCTAAGAGGGTATTGGTGAACTCTGTCGTGGATGTGATTCAAAGATGGGGCACTGAACCTTAAGAGTAGGGTATTGCATAAGACTGGACGGAAAAGGGTTTAGGGCTGGATTACGCGGACCCGCTACGCGACTCCGCCTAATCCAACCCTAAACCTTTTTCCTTATTCAAGGTCTCTAAACCCGCAACAAACTGAACCCTAAGAGGGTATTGGTGAACCCTGTCGTGGATGTGATTCAAAGATGGGCCACTGAACCTTAAGAGTAGGGTACTGCATTAGACGGGACGGAAAAGGGTTTAGGGTTGGATTAGGCGGAGCCGCGAACCATAAACCCTTTTCCTTATTCAAGGTCACCAAACCCGCAACAAACTGAACCCTAAGAGGGTATTGGTGAACCCTGTCGTAGATGTGATTCAAAGATGGGGCACTGAACCTTAAGAGTAGGGTACTGCATAAGACGGGACGGAAAAGGGTTTAGGGCTGGATTACGCGGACCCGCTACGCGACTCCGCCTAATCCAACCCTAAACCCTTTTCCTTATTCAAGGTCTCTAAACCCGCAACAAACTGAACCCTAAGAGGGTATTGGTGAACCCTGTCGTGAATCTGATTCAAAGATGGGCCACTGAACCTTAAGAGTAGGGTACTGCATTAGACGGGACGGAAAAGGGTTTATGGTTGGATTAGGCGGAGCCGCGAACCATAAACCCTTTTCCTTATTCAAGGTCACCAAACCCGCAACAAACTGAACCCTAAGAGGGTATTGGTGAACCCTGTCGTAGATGTGATTCAAAGATGGGGCACTGAACCTTAAGAGTAGGGTACTGCATAAGACGGGACGGAAAAGGGTTTAGGATTGGATTAGGCGAACCCGCTTCGCGGCTCCGCCTAATCCAACCCTAAACCCTTTTCCTTATTCAAGGTCTCTAAACCCGCAACAAACTTAACCCTAAGAGGGTATTGGTGAACCGTGTCGTGGATGTGATTCAAAGATGGGGCACTGAACCTTAAGAGTAGGGTACTGCATAAGACAGGACAGAAAAGGGTTTAGGGTTGGATTAGGCGGACCCGCTTCGCGGCTCCGCCTAATCCAACCCTAAACCCTTTTCCTTATTCAAGGTCACTAAACCCGCATCAAACTGAACCCTAAGAGGGTATTGGTGTACCCTGTCGTGGATGTGATTCAAAGATGGGGCACTGAACCTTAAGAGTAGGGTACTGCATAAGACGGGACGGAAAAGGGTTTAGGGTTGGATTAGGCATACCCACTTCGCGGCTCCGCCTAATCCAACCCCAAACCCTTTTCCTTTTTCAAGGTCACTAAACACGCAACAAACTGAACCCTAAGAGGGTATTGGTGAACCCTGTCGTGGATGTGATTCAAAGATGGGGCACTGAACCTTAAGAGTAGGGTATTGCATAAGACTGGACGGAAAAGGGTTTAGGGCTGGATTACGCGGACCCGCTACGCGACTCCGCCTAATCCAACCCTAAACCCTTTTCCTTATTCAAGGTCTCTAAACCCGCAACAAACTGAACCCTAAGAGGGTATTGGTGAACCCTGTCGTGGATGTGATTCAAAGATGGGCCACTGAACCTTAAGAGTAGGGTACTGCATAAGACGGGACGGAAAAGGGTTTAGGGTTGGATTAGGCGGAGCCGCGAACCCTAAACCCTTTTCCTTATTCAAGGTCACCAAACCCGCAACAAACTGAACCCTAAGAAGGTATTGGTGAACCCTGTCGTAGATGTGATTCAAAGATGGGGCACTGAACCTTAAGAGTAGGGTACTGCATAAGACGGGACGGAAAAGGGTTTAGGATTGGATTAGGCGAACCCGCTTCGCGGCTCCGCCTAGTCCAACCCTAAACCCTTTTCCTTATTCAAGGTCACTAAACCCGCAACAAACTGAACCCTAAGAGGGTATTGGTGAACCCTGTCGTGGATGAGATTCAAAGATGGGGCACTGAACCTTAAGAGTAGGGTACTGCATAAGACGGGACGGAAAAGGGTTTAGGGTTGGATTAGGCGAACCCGCTTCGCGTCTACGCCTAATCCAACCCTAAACCCTTTTCCTTATTCAAGGTCACTAAACCCGCATCAAACTGAACCCTAAGAGGGTATTGGTGTACCCTGTCGTGGATGTGATTCAAAGATGGGGCACTGAACCTTAAGAGTAGGGTACTGCATAAGACGGGACGGAAAAGGGTTTAGGGTTGGATTAGGCGGACCCACTTCGCGGCTCCGCCTAATCCAACCCCAAACCCTTTTCCTTTTTCAAGGTCACTAAACACGCAACAAACTGAACCCTAAGAGGGTATTGGTGAACCCTGTCGTGGATGTGATTCAAAGATGGGGCACTGAACCTTAAGAGTAGGGTATTGCATAAGACTGGAAGGAAAAGGGTTTAGGGCTGGATTACGCGGACCCGCTACGCGACTCCGCCTAATCCAACCCTAAACCCTTTTCCTTATTCAAGGTCTCTAAACCCGCAACAAACTGAACCCTAAGAGGGTATTGGTGAACCCTGTCGTGGATGTGATTCAAAGATGGGCCACTGAACCTTAAGAGTAGGGTACTGCATAAGACGGGACGGAAAAGGGTTTAGGGTTGGATTAGGCGGACCCGCGAACCCTAAACCCTTTTCCTTATTCAAGGTCACCAAACCCGCAACAAACTGAACCCTAAGAAGGTATTGGTGAACCCTGTCGTAGATGTGATTCAAAGATGGGGCACTGAACCTTAAGAGTAGGGTACTGCATAAGACGGGACGGAAAAGGGTTTAGGATTGGATTAGGCGAACCCGCTTCGCGGCTCCGCCTAGTCCAACCCTAAACCCTTTTCCTTATTCAAGGTCACTAAACCCGCAACAAACTGAACCCTAAGAGGGTATTGGTGAACCCTGTCGTGGATGTGATTCAAAGATGGGGCACTGAACCTTAAGAGTAGGGTACTGCATAAGACGGGACGGAAAAGGGTTTAAGGTTGGATTAGGCGAACCCGCTTCGCGTCTACGCCTAATCCAACCCTAAACCCTTTTCCTTATTCAAGGTCACTAAACCCGCATCAAACTGAACCCTAAGAGGGTATTGGTGTACCCTGTCGTGGATGTGATTCAAAGATGGGGCACTGAACCTTAAGAGTAGGGTACTGCATAAGACGGGACGGAAAAGGGTTTAGGGTTGGATTAGGCGGACCCACTTCGCGGCTCCGCCTAATCCAACCCCAAACCCTTTTCCTTTTTCAAGGTCACTAAACACGCAACAAACTGAACCCTAAGAGGGTATTGGTGAACCCTGTTGTGGATGTGATTCAAAGATGGGGCACTGAACCTTAAGAGTAGGGTATTGCATAAGACTGGACGGAAAAGGGTTTAGGGCTGGATTACGCGGACCCGCTACGCGACTCCGCCTAATCCAACCCTAAACCCTTTTCCTTATTCAAGGTCTCTAAACCCGCAACAAACTGAACCCTAAGAGGGTATTGGTGAACCCTGTCGTGGATGTGATTCAAAGATGGGCCACTGAACCTTAAGAGTAGGGTACTGCATAAGACGGGACGGAAAAGGGTTTAGGGTTGGATTAGGCGGAGCCGCGAACCCTAAACCCTTTTCCTTATTCAAGGTCACCAAACCCGCAACAAACTGAACCCTAAGAAGGTATTGGTGAACACTGTCGTAGATGTGATTCAAAGATGGGGCACTGAACCTTAAGAGTAGGGTACTGCATAAGACGGGACGGAAAAGGGTTTAGGATTGGATTAGGCGAACCCGCTTCGCGGCTCCGCCTAGTCCAACCCTAAACCCTTTTCCTTATTCAAGGTCACTAAACCCGCAACAAACTGAACCCTAAGAGGGTATTGGTGAACCCTGTCGTGGATGTGATTCAAAGATGGGGCACTGAACCTTAAGAGTAGGGTACTGCATAAGACGGGACGGAAAAGGGTTTAGGGTTGGATTAGGCGAACCCGCTTCGCGTCTACGCCTAATCCAACCCTAAACCCTTTTCCTTATTCAAGGTCACTAAACCCGCAACAAACTGAACCCTAAGAGGGTATTGGTGAACCCTGTCGTGGATGTGATTCAAAGATGGGGCACTGAACCTTAAGAGTAGGGTACTGCATAAGACGGGGCGGAAAAGGGTTTAGGGTTGGATTAGGCGGGCCCGCTTTGAGGCTCCGCCTAATCCAACCCTAAACCCTTTTCCTTATTCAAGGTCACTAAACCCGCAACAAACTGAACCCTAAGAGGGTATTGGTGAACCCTGTCGTGGATGTGATTCAAAGATGGGGCACTGAACCTTAAGAGTAGGGCACTGCATAAGACGGGACGGAAAAGGGTTTAGGGTTGGATTAGGCGGACCCGTTCGAGGCTCCGCCTAATCCAACCCTAAACCCTTTTCCTTATTCAAGGTCACTAAACCCGCAACAAACTGAACCCTAAGAGGGTATTGGTGAACCCTGTCGTGGATGTGATTCAAAGATGGGCCACTGAACCTTAAGAGTAGGGTACTGCATAAGACGGGACGGAAAAGGGTTTAGGGTTGGATTAGGCAGAGCCGCAAACCCTAAACCCTTTTCCTTATTCAAGGTCACCAAACCCGCAACAAACTGAACCCTAAGAGGGTATTGGTGAACCCTGTCGTAGATGTGATTCAAAGATGGGGCACGGGAACCTTAAGAGTAGGGTACTGCATAAGACGGGACGGAAAAGGGTTTAGGGCTGGATTACGCGGACCCGCTACGCGACTCCGCCTAATCCAACCCTAAACCCTTTTCCTTATTCAAGGTCTCTAAACCCGCAACAAACTGAACCCTAAGAGGGTATTGGTGAACCCTGTCGTGAATCTGATTCAAAGATGGGCCACTGAACCTTAAGAGTAGGGTACTGCATTAGACGGGACGGAAAAGGGTTTATGGTTGGATTAGGCGGAGCCGCGAACCATAAACCCTTTTCCTTATTCAAGGTCACCAAACCCGCAACAAACTGAACCCTAAGAGGGTATTGGTGAACCCTGTCGTAGATGTGATTCAAAGATGGGGCACTGAACCTTAAGAGTAGGGTACTGCATAAGACGGGACGGAAAAGGGTTTAGGATTGGATTAGGCGAACCCGCTTCGCGGCTCCGCCTAATCCAACCCTAAACCCTTTTCCTTATTCAAGGTCTCTAAACCCGCAACAAACTTAACCCTAAGAGGGTATTGGTGAACCGTGTCGTGGATGTGATTCAAAGATGGGGCACTGAACCTTAAGAGTAGGGTACTGCATAAGACAGGACAGAAAAGGGTTTAGGGTTGGATTAGGCGGACCCGCTTCGCGGCTCCGCCTAATCCAACCCTAAACCCTTTTCCTTATTCAAGGTCACTAAACCCGCATCAAACTGAACCCTAAGAGGGTATTGGTGTACCCTGTCGTGGATGTGATTCAAAGATGGGGCACTGAACCTTAAGAGTAGGGTACTGCATAAGACGGGACGGAAAAGGGTTTAGGGTTGGATTAGGCATACCCACTTCGCGGCTCCGCCTAATCCAACCCCAAACCCTTTTCCTTTTTCAAGGTCACTAAACACGCAACAAACTGAACCCTAAGAGGGTATTGGTGAACCCTGTCGTGGATGTGATTCAAAGATGGGGCACTGAACCTTAAGAGTAGGGTATTGCATAAGACTGGACGGAAAAGGGTTTAGGGCTGGATTACGCGGACCCGCTACGCGACTCCGCCTAATCCAACCCTAAACCCTTTTCCTTATTCAAGGTCTCTAAACCCGCAACAAACTGAACCCTAAGAGGGTATTGGTGAACCCTGTCGTGGATGTGATTCAAAGATGGGCCACTGAACCTTAAGAGTAGGGTACTGCATAAGACGGGACGGAAAAGGGTTTAGGGTTGGATTAGGCGGAGCCGCGAACCCTAAACCCTTTTCCTTATTCAAGGTCACCAAACCCGCAACAAACTGAACCCTAAGAAGGTATTGGTGAACCCTGTCGTAGATGTGATTCAAAGATGGGGCACTGAACCTTAAGAGTAGGGTACTGCATAAGACGGGACGGAAAAGGGTTTAGGATTGGATTAGGCGAACCCGCTTCGCGGCTCCGCCTAGTCCAACCCTAAACCCTTTTCCTTATTCAAGGTCACTAAACCCGCAACAAACTGAACCCTAAGAGGGTATTGGTGAACCCTGTCGTGGATGAGATTCAAAGATGGGGCACTGAACCTTAAGAGTAGGGTACTGCATAAGACGGGACGGAAAAGGGTTTAGGGTTGGATTAGGCGAACCCGCTTCGCGTCTACGCCTAATCCAACCCTAAACCCTTTTCCTTATTCAAGGTCACTAAACCCGCATCAAACTGAACCCTAAGAGGGTATTGGTGTACCCTGTCGTGGATGTGATTCAAAGATGGGGCACTGAACCTTAAGAGTAGGGTACTGCATAAGACGGGACGGAAAAGGGTTTAGGGTTGGATTAGGCGGACCCACTTCGCGGCTCCGCCTAATCCAACCCCAAACCCTTTTCCTTTTTCAAGGTCACTAAACACGCAACAAACTGAACCCTAAGAGGGTATTGGTGAACCCTGTCGTGGATGTGATTCAAAGATGGGGCACTGAACCTTAAGAGTAGGGTATTGCATAAGACTGGAAGGAAAAGGGTTTAGGGCTGGATTACGCGGACCCGCTACGCGACTCCGCCTAATCCAACCCTAAACCCTTTTCCTTATTCAAGGTCTCTAAACCCGCAACAAACTGAACCCTAAGAGGGTATTGGTGAACCCTGTCGTGGATGTGATTCAAAGATGGGCCACTGAACCTTAAGAGTAGGGTACTGCATAAGACGGGACGGAAAAGGGTTTAGGGTTGGATTAGGCGGACCCGCGAACCCTAAACCCTTTTCCTTATTCAAGGTCACCAAACCCGCAACAAACTGAACCCTAAGAAGGTATTGGTGAACCCTGTCGTAGATGTGATTCAAAGATGGGGCACTGAACCTTAAGAGTAGGGTACTGCATAAGACGGGACGGAAAAGGGTTTAGGATTGGATTAGGCGAACCCGCTTCGCGGCTCCGCCTAGTCCAACCCTAAACCCTTTTCCTTATTCAAGGTCACTAAACCCGCAACAAACTGAACCCTAAGAGGGTATTGGTGAACCCTGTCGTGGATGTGATTCAAAGATGGGGCACTGAACCTTAAGAGTAGGGTACTGCATAAGACGGGACGGAAAAGGGTTTAAGGTTGGATTAGGCGAACCCGCTTCGCGTCTACGCCTAATCCAACCCTAAACCCTTTTCCTTATTCAAGGTCACTAAACCCGCATCAAACTGAACCCTAAGAGGGTATTGGTGTACCCTGTCGTGGATGTGATTCAAAGATGGGGCACTGAACCTTAAGAGTAGGGTACTGCATAAGACGGGACGGAAAAGGGTTTAGGGTTGGATTAGGCGGACCCACTTCGCGGCTCCGCCTAATCCAACCCCAAACCCTTTTCCTTTTTCAAGGTCACTAAACACGCAACAAACTGAACCCTAAGAGGGTATTGGTGAACCCTGTTGTGGATGTGATTCAAAGATGGGGCACTGAACCTTAAGAGTAGGGTATTGCATAAGACTGGACGGAAAAGGGTTTAGGGCTGGATTACGCGGACCCGCTACGCGACTCCGCCTAATCCAACCCTAAACCCTTTTCCTTATTCAAGGTCTCTAAACCCGCAACAAACTGAACCCTAAGAGGGTATTGGTGAACCCTGTCGTGGATGTGATTCAAAGATGGGCCACTGAACCTTAAGAGTAGGGTACTGCATAAGACGGGACGGAAAAGGGTTTAGGGTTGGATTAGGCGGAGCCGCGAACCCTAAACCCTTTTCCTTATTCAAGGTCACCAAACCCGCAACAAACTGAACCCTAAGAAGGTATTGGTGAACACTGTCGTAGATGTGATTCAAAGATGGGGCACTGAACCTTAAGAGTAGGGTACTGCATAAGACGGGACGGAAAAGGGTTTAGGATTGGATTAGGCGAACCCGCTTCGCGGCTCCGCCTAGTCCAACCCTAAACCCTTTTCCTTATTCAAGGTCACTAAACCCGCAACAAACTGAACCCTAAGAGGGTATTGGTGAACCCTGTCGTGGATGTGATTCAAAGATGGGGCACTGAACCTTAAGAGTAGGGTACTGCATAAGACGGGACGGAAAAGGGTTTAGGGTTGGATTAGGCGAACCCGCTTCGCGTCTACGCCTAATCCAACCCTAAACCCTTTTCCTTATTCAAGGTCACTAAACCCGCAACAAACTGAACCCTAAGAGGGTATTGGTGAACCCTGTCGTGGATGTGATTCAAAGATGGGGCACTGAACCTTAAGAGTAGGGTACTGCATAAGACGGGGCGGAAAAGGGTTTAGGGTTGGATTAGGCGGGCCCGCTTTGAGGCTCCGCCTAATCCAACCCTAAACCCTTTTCCTTATTCAAGGTCACTAAACCCGCAACAAACTGAACCCTAAGAGGGTATTGGTGAACCCTGTCGTGGATGTGATTCAAAGATGGGGCACTGAACCTTAAGAGTAGGGCACTGCATAAGACGGGACGGAAAAGGGTTTAGGGTTGGATTAGGCGGACCCGTTCGAGGCTCCGCCTAATCCAACCCTAAACCCTTTTCCTTATTCAAGGTCACTAAACCCGCAACAAACTGAACCCTAAGAGGGTATTGGTGAACCCTGTCGTGGATGTGATTCAAAGATGGGCCACTGAACCTTAAGAGTAGGGTACTGCATAAGACGGGACGGAAAAGGGTTTAGGGTTGGATTAGGCAGAGCCGCAAACCCTAAACCCTTTTCCTTATTCAAGGTCACCAAACCCGCAACAAACTGAACCCTAAGAGGATATTGGTGAACCCTGTCGTGGATGTGATTCAAAGATGGGGCACTGAACCTTAAGAGTAGGGTACTGCATAAGACGAGACGGAAAAGGGTTTAGGGTTGGATTAGGCGAACCCGCTTCGCGGCTCCGCCTAATCCAACCCTAAACCCTTTTCCTTATTCAAGGTCACTAAACCCGCAACAAACTGAACACTAAGAGGGTATTGGTGAACCCTAAACCCTTTTCCTTATTCAAGGTCTCTAAACCCGCAACAAACTGAACCCTAAGAGGGTATTGGTGAACCCTGTCGTGGATGTGATTCAAAGATGGGCCACTGAACCTTAAGAGTAGGGTACTGCATAAGACGGGACGGAAAAGGGTTTAGGGTTGGATTAGGCGGAGCCGCGAACCCTGAACCCTTTTCCTTATTCAAGGTCACCAAACCCGCAACAAACTGAACCCTAAGAGGGTATTGGTGAACCCTGTCGTAGATGTGATTCGAAGATGGGGCACTGAACCTTAAGAGTAGGGTACTGCATAAGACGGGACGGAAAAGGGTTTAGGATTGGATTAGGCGAACCCGCTTCGCGGCTCCGCCTAATCCAACCCTAAACCCTTTTCCTTATTCAAGGTCACTAAACCCGCAACAAACTGAACCCTAAGAGGGTATTGGTGAACCCTGTCGTGGATGCGATTCAAAGATGGGGCACTGAACCCTAAGAATAGGGTACTGCATAAGACGGAACGGAAAAGGGTTTAGGGTTGGATTAGGCGAACCCGCTTCGCGGCTACGCCTAATCCAACCCTAAACCCTTTTCCTTATTCAAGGTCACTAAACCCGCAACAAACTGAACCCTAAGAGGGTATTGGAGAACCCTGTCGTGGATGTGATTCAAAGATGGGGCACTGAACCTTAAGAGTAGGGTACTGCATAAGACGGGACGGAAAAGGGTTTAGGGTTGGATTAGGCGGGCCCGCTTCGCGGCTCCGCCTAATCCAACCCTAAACCCTTTTCCTTATTCAAGGTCACTAAACCCGCAACAAACTGAACCCTAAGAGGGTATTGGTGAACCCTGTCGTGGATGCGATTCAAAGATGGGGCACTGAACCTTAAGAGTAGGGTACTGCATAAGACGGGACGGAAAAGGGTTTAGGGTTGGATTAGGCGAACCCGCTTCGCGGCTACGCCTAATCCAACCCTAAACCCTTTTCCTTATTCAAGGTCACTAAACCCGCAACAAACTGAATCCTAAGAGGGTATTGGTGAACCCTGTCGTGGATGTGATTCAAAGATGGGGCACTGAACCTTAAGAGTAGGGTACTGCATAAGACGGGACGGAAAAGGGTTTAGGGTTGGATTAGGCGGGCCCGCTTCGAGGCTCCGCCTAATCCAACCCTAAACCCTTTTCCTTATTCAAGGTCACTAAACCCGCAACAAACTGAACCCTAAGAGGGTATTGGTGAACCCTGTCGTGGATGTGATTCAAAGATGGGGCACTGAACCTTAAGAGTAGGGCACTGCATAAGACGGGACGGAAAAGGGTTTAGGGTTGGATTAGGCGGACCCGTTCGAGGCTCCGCCTAATCCAACCCTAAACCCTTTTCCTTATTCAAGGTCACTAAACCCGCAACAAACTGAACCCTAAGAGGGTATTGGTGAACCCTGTCGTGGATGTGATTCAAAGATGGGCCACTGAACCTTAAGAGTAGGGTACTGCATAAGACGGGACGGAAAAGGGTTTAGGGTTGGATTAGGCAGAGCCGCGAACCCTAAACCCTTTTCCTTATTCAAGGTCACCAAACCCGCAACAAACTGAACCCTAAGAGGATATTGGTGAACCCTGTCGTGGATGTGATTCAAAGATGGGGCACTGAACCTTAAGAGTAGGGTACTGCATAAGACGAGACGGAAAAGGGTTTAGGGTTGGATTAGGCGAACCCGCTTCGCGGCTCCGCCTAATCCAACCCTAAACCCTTTTCCTTATTCAAGGTCACTAAACCCGCAACAAACTGAACACTAAGAGGGTATTGGTGAACCCTAAACCCTTTTCCTTATTCAAGGTCTCTAAACCCGCAACAAACTGAACCCTAAGAGGGTATTGGTGAACCCTGTCGTGGATGTGATTCAAAGATGGGCCACTGAACCTTAAGACTAGGGTACTGCATAAGACGGGACGGAAAAGGGTTTAAGGTTGGATTAGGCGGAGCCGCGAACCCTAAACCCTTTTCCTTATTCAAGGTCACCAAACCCGCAACAAACTGAACCCTAAGAGGGTATTGGTGAACCCTGTCGTAGATGTGATTCAAAGATGGGGCACTGAACCTTAAGAGTAGGGTACTGCATAAGACGGGACGGAAAAGGGTTTAGGATTGGATTAGGCGAACCCGCTTCGCGGCTCCGCCTAGTCCAACCCTAAACCCTTTTCCTTATTCAAGGTCACTAAACCCGCAACAAACTGAACCCTAAGAGGGTATTGGTGAACCCTGTCGTGGATGTGATTCAAAGATGGGGCACTGAACCTTAAGAGTAGGGCACTGCATAAGACGGGACGGAAAAGGGTTTAGGGTTGGATTAGGCGGACCCGTTCGAGGCTCCGCCTAATCCAACCCTAAACCCTTTTCCTTATTCAAGGTCACTAAACCCGCAACAAACTGAACCCTAAGAGGGTATTGGTGAACCCTGTCGTGGATGTGATTCAAAGATGGGCCACTGAACCTTAAGAGTAGGGTACTGCATAAGACGGGACGGAAAAGGGTTTAGGGTTGGATTAGGCAGAGCCGCGAACCCTAAACCCTTTTCCTTATTCAAGGTCACCAAACCCGCAACAAACTGAACCCTAAGAGGATATTGGTGAACCCTGTCGTGGATGTGATTCAAAGATGGGGCACTGAACCTTAAGAGTAGGGTACTGCATAAGACGAGACGGAAAAGGGTTTAGGGTTGGATTAGGCGAACCCGCTTCGCGGCTCCGCCTAATCCAACCCTAAACCCTTTTCCTTATTCAAGGTCACTAAACCCGCAACAAACTGAACACTAAGAGGGTATTGGTGAATCCTAAACCCTTTTCCTTATTCAAGGTCTCTAAACCCGCAACAAACTGAACCCTAAGAGGGTATTGGTGAACCATGTCGTGGATGTGATTCAAAGATGGGCCACTGAACCTTAAGAGTAGGGTACTGCATAAGACGGGACGGAAAAGGGTTTAGGGTTGGATTAGGCGGAGCCGCGAACCCTAAACCCTTTTCCTTATTCAAGGTCACCAAACCCGCAACAAACTGAACCCTAAGAGGGTATTGGTGAACCCTGTCGTAGATGTGATTCAAAGATGGGGCACTGAACCTTAAGAGTAGGGTACTGCATAAGACGGGACGGAAAAGGGTTTAGGATTGGATTAGGCGAACCCGCTTCGCGGCTCCGCCTAATCCAACCCTAAACCCTTTTCCTTATTCAAAAGGTCACTAAACCCGCAACAAACTGAACCCTAAGAGGGTATTGGTGAACCCTGTCGTGGATGCGATTCAAAGATGGGGCACTGAACCTTAAGAGTAGGGTACTGCATAAGACGGGACGGAAAAGGGTTTAGGGTTGGATTAGGCGAACCCGCTTCGCGGCTACGCCTAATCCAACCCTAAACCCTTTTCCTTATTCAAGGTCACTAAACCCGCAACAAACTGAATCCTAAGAGGGTATTGGTGAACCCTGTCGTGGATGTGATTCAAAGATGGGGCACTGAACCTTAAGAGTAGGGTACTGCATAAGACGGGACGGAAAAGGGTTTAGGGTTGGATTAGGCGGGCCCGCTTCGAGGCTCCGCCTAATCCAACCCTAAACCCTTTTCCTTATTCAAGGTCACTAAACCCGCAACAAACTGAACCCTAAGAGGGTATTGGTGAACCCTGTCGTGGATGTGATTCAAAGATGGGGCACTGAACCTTAAGAGTAGGGCACTGCATAAGACGGGACGGAAAAGGGTTTAGGGTTGGATTAGGCGGACCCGTTCGAGGCTCCGCCTAATCCAACCCTAAACCCTTTTCCTTATTCAAGGTCACTAAACCCGCAACAAACTGAACCCTAAGAGGGTATTGGTGAACCCTGTCGTGGATGTGATTCAAAGATGGGCCACTGAACCTTAAGAGTAGGGTACTGCATAAGACGGGACGGAAAAGGGTTTAGGGTTGGATTAGGCAGAGCCGCGAACCCTAAACCCTTTTCCTTATTCAAGGTCACCAAACCCGCAACAAACTGAACCCTAAGAGGATATTGGTGAACCCTGTCGTGGATGTGATTCAAAGATGGGGCACTGAACCTTAAGAGTAGGGTACTGCATAAGACGAGACGGAAAAGGGTTTAGGGTTGGATTAGGCGAACCCGCTTCGCGGCTCCGCCTAATCCAACCCTAAACCCTTTTCCTTATTCAAGGTCACTAAACCCGCAACAAACTGAACACTAAGAGGGTATTGGTGAACCCTAAACCCTTTTCCTTATTCAAGGTCTCTAAACCCGCAACAAACTGAACCCTAAGAGGGTATTGGTGAACCCTGTCGTGGATGTGATTCAAAGATGGGCCACTGAACCTTAAGACTAGGGTACTGCATAAGACGGGACGGAAAAGGGTTTAAGGTTGGATTAGGCGGAGCCGCGAACCCTAAACCCTTTTCCTTATTCAAGGTCACCAAACCCGCAACAAACTGAACCCTAAGAGGGTATTGGTGAACCCTGTCGTAGATGTGATTCAAAGATGGGGCACTGAACCTTAAGAGTAGGGTACTGCATAAGACGGGACGGAAAAGGGTTTAGGATTGGATTAGGCGAACCCGCTTCGCGGCTCCGCCTAGTCCAACCCTAAACCCTTTTCCTTATTCAAGGTCACTAAACCCGCAACAAACTGAACCCTAAGAGGATATTGGTGAACCCTGTCGTGGATGTGATTCAAAGATGGGGCACTGAACCTTAAGAGTAGGGTACTGCATAAGACGAGACGGAAAAGGGTTTAGGGTTGGATTAGGCGAACCCGCTTCGCGGCTCCGCCTAATCCAACCCTAAACCCTTTTCCTTATTCAAGGTCACTAAACCCGCAACAAACTGAACACTAAGAGGGTATTGGTGAACCCTAAACCCTTTTCCTTATTCAAGGTCTCTAAACCCGCAACAAACTGAACCCTAAGAGGGTATTGGTGAACCCTGTCGTGGATGTGATTCAAAGATGGGCCACTGAACCTTAAGACTAGGGTACTGCATAAGACGGGACGGAAAAGGGTTTAAGGTTGGATTAGGCGGAGCCGCGAACCCTAAACCCTTTTCCTTATTCAAGGTCACCAAACCCGCAACAAACTGAACCCTAAGAGGGTATTGGTGAACCCTGTCGTAGATGTGATTCAAAGATGGGGCACTGAACCTTAAGAGTAGGGTACTGCATAAGACGGGACGGAAAAGGGTTTAGGATTGGATTAGGCGAACCCGCTTCGCGGCTTCGCCTAGTCCAACCCTAAACCCTTTTCCTTATTCAAGGTCACTAAACCCGCAACAAACTGAACCCTAAGAGGGTATTGGTGAACCCTGTCGTGGATGTGATTCAAAGATGGGGCACTGAACCTTAAGAGTAGGGTACTGCATAAGACGGGACGGAAAAGGGTTTAGGGTTGGATTAGGCGAACCCGCTTCGCGGCTCCGCCTAATCCAACCCTAAACCCTTTTCCTTATTCAAGGTCACTAAACCCGCAACAAACTGAACCCTAAGAGGGTATTGGTGAACCCTGTCGTGGATGTGATTCAAAGATGGGGCACTGAACCTTAAGAGTAGGGCACTGCATAAGACGGGACGGAAAAGGGTTTAGGGTTGGATTAGGCGGACCCGTTCGAGGCTCCGCCTAATCCAACCCTAAACCCTTTTCCTTATTCAAGGTCACTAAACCCGCAACAAACTGAACCCTAAGAGGGTATTGGTGAACCCTGTCGTGGATGTGATTCAAAGATGGGCCACTGAACCTTAAGAGTAGGGTACTGCATAAGACGGGACGGAAAAGGGTTTAGGGTTGGATTAGGCGGACCCGTTCGAGGCTCCGCCTAATCCAACCCTAAACCCTTTTCCTTATTCAAGGTCACTAAACCCGCAACAAACTGAACCCTAAGAGGGTATTGGTGAACCCTGTCGTGGATGTGATTCAAAGATGGGCCACTGAACCTTAAGAGTAGGGTACTGCATAAGACGGGACGGAAAAGGGTTTAGGGTTGGATTAGGCAGAGCCGCGAACCCTAAACCCTTTTCCTTATTCAAGGTCACCAAACCCGCAACAAACTGAACCCTAAGAGGATATTGGTGAACCCTGTCGTGGATGTGATTCAAAGATGGGGCACTGAACCTTAAGAGTAGGGTACTGCATAAGACGAGACGGAAAAGGGTTTAGGGTTGGATTAGGCGAACCCGCTTCGCGGCTCCGCCTAATCCAACCCTAAACCCTTTTCCTTATTCAAGGTCACTAAACCCGCAACAAACTGAACACTAAGAGGGTATTGGTGAACCCTAAACCCTTTTCCTTATTCAAGGTCTCTAAACCCGCAACAAACTGAACCCTAAGAGGGTATTGTTGAACCCTGTCGTGGATGTGATTCAAAGATGGGCCACTGAACCTTAAGAGTAGGGTACTGCATAAGACGGGACGGAAAAGGGTTTAGGGTTGGATTAGGCGGAGCCGCGAACCCTAAACCCTTTTCCTTATTCAAGGTCACCAAACCCGCAACAAACTGAACCCTAAGAGGGTATTGGTGAACCCTGTCGTAGATGTGATTCAAAGATGGGGCACTGAACCTTAAGAGTAGGGTACTGCATAAGACGGGACGGAAAAGGGTTTAGGATTGGATTAGGCGAACCCGCTTCGCGGCTCCGCCTAATCCAACCCTAAACCCTTTTCCTTATTCAAGGTCACTAAACCCGCAACAAACTAAACCCTAAGAGGGTATTGGTGAACCCTGTCGTGGATGCGATTCAAAGATGGGGCACTGAACCTTAAGAGTAGGGTACTGCATAAGACGGGACGGAAAAGGGTTTAGGGTTGGATTAGGCGAACCCGCTTCGCGGCTACGCCTAATCCAACCCTAAACCCTTTTCCTTATTCAAGGTCACTAAACCCGCAACAAACTGAACCCTAAGAGGGTATTGGTGAACCCTGTCGTGGATGTGATTCAAAGATGGGGCACTGAACCTTAAGAGTAGGGTACTGCATAAGACGGGACGGAAAAGGGTTTAGGGTTGGATT
This sequence comes from Agrostemma githago, assembly GCA_958450325.1. Lineage (NCBI taxonomy): Eukaryota > Viridiplantae > Streptophyta > Magnoliopsida > Caryophyllales > Caryophyllaceae > Agrostemma > Agrostemma githago. The sequence goes on from OY288252.1 coordinate 33,647,132, forward strand.
AGGCGGGCCCGCTTTGAGGCTCCGCCTAATCCAACCCTAAACCCTTTTCCTTATTCAAGGTCACTAAACCCGCAACAAACTGAACCCTAAGAGGGTATTGGTGAACCCTGTCGTGGATGTGATTCAAAGATGGGGCACTGAACCTTAAGAGTAGGGCACTGCATAAGACGGGACGGAAAAGGGTTTAGGGTTGGATTAGGCGGACCCGTTCGAGGCTCCGCCTAATCCAACCCTAAACCCTTTTCCTTATTCAAGGTCACTAAACCCGCAACAAACTGAACCCTAAGAGGGTATTGGTGAACCCTGTCGTGGATGTGATTCAAAGATGGGCCACTGAACCTTAAGAGTAGGGTACTGCATAAGACGGGACGGAAAAGGGTTTAGGGTTGGATTAGGCAGAGCCGCGAACCCTAAACCCTTTTCCTTATTCAAGGTCACCAAACCCGCAACAAACTGAACCCTAAGAGGATACTGGTGAACCCTGTCGTGGATGTGATTCAAAGATGGGGCACTGAACCTTAAGAGTAGGGTACTGCATAAGACGAGACGGAAAAGGGTTTAGGGTTGGATTAGGCGAACTCGCTTCGCGGCCCCGCCTAATCCAACCCTAAACCCTTTTCCTTATTCAAGGTCACTAAACCCTCAACAAACTGAACACTAAGAGGGTATTGGTGAACCCTAAACCCTTTTCCTTATTCAAGGTCACTAAACCCGCAACAAACTGAACCCTAAGAGGGTATTGGTGAACCCTGTTGTGGATGTGATTCAAAGATGGGGCACTGAACCTTAAGAGTAGGGTACTGCATAAGACGGGACGGAAAAGGGTTTAGGGTTGGATTAGGCAGAGCCGCGAACCCTAAACCCTTTTCCTTATTCAAGGTCACCAAACCCGCAACAAACTGAACCCTAAGAGGATACTGGTGAACCCTGTCGTGGATGTGATTCAAAGATGGGGCACTGAACCTTAAGAGTAGGGTACTGCATAAGACGAGACGGAAAAGGGTTTAGGGTTGGATTAGGCGAACCCGCTTCGCGGCTCCGCCTAATCCATCCCTAAACCCTTTTCCTTATTCAAGGTCACTAAACCCGCAACAAACTGAACCCTAAGAGGGTATTGGTGAACCCTGTCGTGGATATGATTCAAAGATGGGGCACTGAACCTTAAGAGTAGGGTACTGCATAAGACGGGACGGAAAAGGGTTTAGGGTTGGATTGGGCGGACCCGCTTCGAGGCTCCGCCTAATCCAACCCTAAACCCTTTTCCTTATTCAAGGTCACTAAACCCGCAACAAACTGAACCCTAAGAGGGTATTGGTGAACCCTGTCGTGGATGTGATTCAAAGATGGGGCACTGAACCTTAAGAGTAGGGCACTGCAAAAGACGGGACGGAAAAGGGTTTAGGGTTGGATTAGGCGAACCCGCTTCGCGGCTCCGCCTAATCCAACCCTAAACCCTTTTCCTTATTCAAGGTCACTAAACCCGCAACAAACTGAACCCTAAGAGGGTATTGGTGAACCCTGTCGTGGATGTGATTCAAAGATGGGGCACTGAACCTTAAGAGTAGGGTACTGCATAAGACGGGACGGAAAAGGGTTTAGGGTTGGATTAGGCGGACCCGCTTCGCAGCTCCGCCCAATCCAACCCTAAACCTTTTTCCTTATTCAAGGTCACTAAACCCGCAACAAACTGAACCCTAAGAGGGTATTGGTGAACCCTGTCGTGGATGTGATTCAAAGATGGGGCACTGAACCTTAAGAGTAGGGTACTGCATAAGACGGGACGGAAAAGGGTTTAGGGTTGGATTAGGCGGACCCGCTTCGAGGCTCCGCCTAATCCAACCCTAAACCCTTTTCCTTATTCAAGGTCACTAAACCCGCAACAAACTGAACCCTAAGAGGGTATTGGTGAACCCTGTCGTGGATGTGATTCAAAGATGGGGCACTGAACCTTAAGAGTAGGGCACTGCATAAGACGGGACGGAAAAGGGTTTAGGGTTGGATTAGGCGGACCCGTTCGAGGCTCCGCCTAATCCAACCCTAAACCCTTTTCCTTATTCAAGGTCACTAAACCCGCAACAAACTGAACCCTAAGAGGGTATTGGTGAACCCTGTCGTGGATGTGATTCAAAGATGGGGCACTGAACCTTAAGAGTAGGGTACTGCATAAGACGAGACGGAAAAGGGTTTAGGGTTGGATTAGGCGAACCCGCTTCGCGGCTCCGCCTAATCCAACCCTAAACCCTTTTCCTTATTCAAAGTCACTAAACCCGCAACAAACTGAACACTAAGAGGGTATTGGTGAACTCTAAACCCTTTTCCTTAATCAAGGTCACTAAACCCGCAACAAACTGAACCCTAAGAGGGTATTGGTGAACCCTGTTGTGGATGTGATTCAAAGATGGGGCACTGAACCTTAAGAGTAAGGTACTGCATAAGACGGGACGGAAAAGGGTTTAGGGTTGGATTAGGCGAACCCGCTTCGCGGCTCCGCCTAATCCAACCCTAAACACTTTTCCTTATTCAAGGTCACTAAACCCGCAACAAACTGAACCCTAAGAGGGTATTGGTGAACCCTGTCATGGATGTGATTCAAAGATGGGGCACTGAACCTTAAGAGTAGGGTACTGCATAAGACGGGACGGAAAAGGGTTTAGGGTTGGATTAGGCGGACCCGCTTCGCAGCTCCGCCCAATCCAACCCTAAACCCTTTTCCTTATTCAAGGTCACTAAACCCGCAACAAACTGAACCCTAAGAGGGTATTGGTGAACCCTGTCGTGGATGTGATTCAAAGATGGGGCACTGAACCTTAAGAGTAGGGTACTGCATATGACGGGACGGAAAAGGGTTTAGGGTTGGATTAGGCGGACCCGCTTCGAGGCTCCGCCTAATCCAACCCTAAACCCTTTTCCTTATTCAAGGTCACTAAACCCGCAACAAACTGAACCCTAAGAGGGTATTGGTGAACCCTGTCGTGGATGTGATTCAAAGATGGGGCACTGAACCTTAAGAGTAGGGCACTGCATAAGACGGGACGGAAAAGGGTTTAGGGTTGGATTAGGCGAACCCGCTTCGCGGCTCCGCCTAATCCAACCCTAAACCCTTTTCCTTATTCAAGGTCACTAAACCCGCAACAAACTGAACCCTAAGAGGGTATTGGTGAACCCTGTCGTGGATGTGATTCAAAGATGGGGCACTGAACCTTAAGAGTAGGGTACTGCATAAGACGGGACGGAAAAGGGTTTAGGGTTGGATTAGGCGGACCCGCTTCGCAGCTCCGCCCAATCCAACCCTAATCCCTTTTCCTTATTCAAGGTCACTAAACCCGCAACAAACTGAACCCTAAGAGGGTATTGGTGAACCCTGTCGTGGATGTGATTCAAAGATGGGGCACTGAACCTTAAGAGTAGGGTACTGCATAAGACGGGACGGAAAAGGGTTTAGGGTTGGATTAGGCGGACCCGCTTCGAGGCTCCGCCTAATCCAACCCTAAACTCTTTTCCTTATTCAAGGTCACTAAACCCGCAACAAACTGAACCCTAAGAGGGTATTGGTGAACCCTGTCGTGGATGTGATTCAAAGATGGGGCACTGAACCTTAAGAGTAGGGCACTGCATAAGACGGGACGGATAAGGGTTTAGGGTTGGATTAGGCGGACCCGTTCGAGGCTCCGCCTAATCCAACCCTAAACCCTTTTCCTTATTCAAGGTCACTAAACCCGCAACAAACTGAACCCTAAGAGGGTATTGGTGAACCCTGTCGTGGATGTGATTCAAAGATGGGCCACTGAACCTTAAGAGTAGGGTACTGCATAAGACGGGACGGAAAAGGGTTTAGGGTTGGATAAGGCAGAGCCGCGAACCCTAAACCCTTTTCCTTATTCAAGGTCACCAAACCCGCAACAAACTGAACCCTAAGAGGGTATTGGTGAACCCTAAACCCTTTTCCTTATTCAAGGTCACTAAACCCGCAACAAACTGAACCCTAAGAGGGTATTGGTGAACCCTGTTGTGGATGTGATTCAAAGATGGGGCACTGAACCTTAAGAGTAGGGTACTGCATAAGACGGGACGGAAAAGGGTTTAGGGTTGGATTAGGCAGAGCCGCGAACCCTAAACCCTTTTCCTTATTCAAGGTCACCAAACCCGCAACAAACTGAACCCTAAGAGGGTATTGGTGAACCCTAAACCCTTTTCCTTATTCAAGGTCACTAAACCCGCAACAAACTGAACCCTAAGAGGGTATTGGTGAACCCTGTTGTGGATGTGATTCAAAGATGGGGCAGTGAACCTTAAGAGTAGGGTACTGCATAAGACGGGAAGGAAAAGGGTTTAGGGTTGGATTAGGCGAACCCGCTTCGCGGCTCCGCCTAATCCAACCCTAAACCCTTTTCCTTATTCAAGGTCACTAAACCCGCAACAAACTTAATCCTAAGAGGGTATTGGTGAACCCTGTCGTGGATGTGATTCAAAGATGGGGCACTGAACCTTAAGAGTAGGGTACTGCATAAGACGGGACGGAAAAGGGTTTAGGGTTGGATTAGGCGGGCCCGCTTCGAGGCTCCGCCTAATCCAACCCTAAACCCTTTTCTTTATTCAAGGTCACTAAACCCGCAACAAACTGAACCCTAAGAGGGTATTGGTGAACCCTGTCGTGGATGTGATTCAAAGATGGGGCACTGAACCTTAAGAGTAGGGCACTGCATAAGACGGGACGGAAAAGGGTTTAGGGTTGGATTAGGCGGACCCGTTCGAGGCTCCGCCTAATCCAACCCTAAACCCTTTTCCTTATTCAAGGTCACTAAACCCGCAACAAACTGAACCCTAAGAGGGTATTGGTGAATCCTGTCGTGGATGTGATTCAAAGATGGGCCACTGAACCTTAAGAGTAGGGTACTGCATAAGACGGGACGGAAAAGGGTTTAGGGTTGGATTAGGCAGAGCCGCGAACCCTAAACCCTTTTCCTTATTCAAGGTCACCAAACCCGCAACAAACTGAACCCTAAGAGGGTATTGGTGAACCCTAAACCCTTTTCCTTATTCAAGGTCACTAAACCCGCAACAAACTGAACCCTAAGAGGGTATTGGTGAACCCTGTTGTGGATGTGATTCAAAGATGGGGCACTGAACCTTAAGAGTAGGGTACTGCATAAGACGGGACGGAAAAGGGTTTAGGGTTGGATTAGGCGGAGCCGCGAACCCTAAACCCTTTTCGTTATTCAAGGTCACCAAACCCGCAACAAACTGAACCCTAAGAGGGTATTGGTGAACCCTGTCGTGGATGTGATTCAAAGATGGGCCACTGAACCTTAAGAGTAGGGTACTGCATAAGACGGGACGGAAAAGGGTTTAGGGTTGGATAAGGCAGAGCCGCGAACCCTAAACCCTTTTCCTTATTCAAGGTCACCAAACCCGCAACAAACTGAACCCTAAGAGGGTATTGGTGAACCCTAAACCCTTTTCCTTATTCAAGGTCACTAAACCCGCAACAAACTGAACCCTAAGAGGGTATTGGTGAACCCTGTTGTGGATGTGATTCAAAGATGGGGCACTGAACCTTAAGAGTAGGGTACTGCATAAGACGGGACGGAAAAGGGTTTAGGGTTGGATTAGGCAGAGCCGCGAACCCTAAACCCTTTTCCTTATTCAAGGTCACCAAACCCGCAACAAACTGAACCCTAAGAGGGTATTGGTGAACCCTAAACCCTTTTCCTTATTCAAGGTCACTAAACCCGCAACAAACTGAACCCTAAGAGGGTATTGGTGAACCCTGTTGTGGATGTGATTCAAAGATGGGGCAGTGAACCTTAAGAGTAGGGTACTGCATAAGACGGGAAGGAAAAGGGTTTAGGGTTGGATTAGGCGAACCCGCTTCGCGGCTCCGCCTAATCCAACCCTAAACCCTTTTCCTTATTCAAGGTCACTAAACCCGCAACAAACTTAATCCTAAGAGGGTATTGGTGAACCCTGTCGTGGATGTGATTCAAAGATGGGGCACTGAACCTTAAGAGTAGGGTACTGCATAAGACGGGACGGAAAAGGGTTTAGGGTTGGATTAGGCGGGCCCGCTTCGAGGCTCCGCCTAATCCAACCCTAAACCCTTTTCTTTATTCAAGGTCACTAAACCCGCAACAAACTGAACCCTAAGAGGGTATTGGTGAACCCTGTCGTGGATGTGATTCAAAGATGGGGCACTGAACCTTAAGAGTAGGGCACTGCATAAGACGGGACGGAAAAGGGTTTAGGGTTGGATTAGGCGGACCCGTTCGAGGCTCCGCCTAATCCAACCCTAAACCCTTTTCCTTATTCAAGGTCACTAAACCCGCAACAAACTGAACCCTAAGAGGGTATTGGTGAATCCTGTCGTGGATGTGATTCAAAGATGGGCCACTGAACCTTAAGAGTAGGGTACTGCATAAGACGGGACGGAAAAGGGTTTAGGGTTGGATTAGGCAGAGCCGCGAACCCTAAACCCTTTTCCTTATTCAAGGTCACCAAACCCGCAACAAACTGAACCCTAAGAGGGTATTGGTGAACCCTAAACCCTTTTCCTTATTCAAGGTCACTAAACCCGCAACAAACTGAACCCTAAGAGGGTATTGGTGAACCCTGTTGTGGATGTGATTCAAAGATGGGGCACTGAACCTTAAGAGTAGGGTACTGCATAAGACGGGAAGGAAAAGGGTTTAGGGTTGGATTAGGCGAACCCGCTTCGCGGCTCCGCCTAATCCAACCCTAAACCCTTTTCCTTATTTAAGGTCACTAAACCCGCAACAAACTTAATCCTAAGAGGGTATTGGTGAACCCTGTCGTGGATGTGATTCAAAGATGGGGCACTGAACCTTAAGAGTTGGGTACTGCATAAGACGGGACGGAAAAGGGTTTAGGGTTGGATTAGGCGGGCCCGCTTCGAGGCTCCGCCTAATCCAACCCTTAACCCTTTTCTTTATTCAAGGTCACTAAACCCGCAACAAACTGAACCCTAAGAGGGTATTGGTGAACCCTGTCGTGGATGTGATTCAAAGATGGGGCACTGAACCTTAAGAGTAGGGCACTGCATAAGACGGGACGAAAAAGGGTTTAGGGTTGGATTAGGCGGACCCGTTCGAGGCTCCGCCTAATCCAACCCTAAACCCTTTTCCTTATTCAAGGTCACTAAACCCGCAACAAACTGAACCCTAAGAGGGTATTGGTGAACCCTGTCGTGGATGTGATTCAAAGATGGGCCACTGAACCTTAAGAGTAGGGTACTGCATAAGACGGGACGGAAAAGGGTTTAGGGTTGGATTAGGCAGAGCCGCGAACCCTAAACCCTTTTCCTTATTCAAGGTCACCAAACCCGCAACAAACTGAACCCTAAGAGGATACTGGTGAACCCTGTCGTGGATGTGATTCAAAGATGGGGCACTGAACCTTAAGAGTAGGGTACTGCATAAGACGGGACGGAAAAGGGTTTAGGGTTGGATTAGGCGGACCCGTTCGAGGCTCCGCCTAATCCAACCCTAAACCCTTTTCCTTATTCAAGGTCACTAAACCCGCAACAAACTTAATCCTAAGAGGGTATTGGTGAACCCTGTCGTGGATGTGATTCAAAGATGGGGCACTGAACCTTAAGAGTAGGGCACTGCATAAGACGGGACGGAAAAGGGTTTAGGGTTGGATTAGGCGGACCCGTTCGAGGCTCCGCCTAATCCAACCCTAAACCCTTTTCCTTATTCAAGGTCACCAAACCCGCAACAAACTGAACCCTAAGAGGGTATTGGTGAACCCTAAACCCTTTTCCTTATTCAAGGTCACTAAACCCGCAACAAACTGAACCCTAAGAGGGTATTGGTGAACCCTGTTGTGGATGTGATTCAAAGATGGGGCACTGAACCTTAAGAGTAGGGTACTGCATAAGACGGGAAGGAAAAGGGTTTAGGGTTGGATTAGGCGAACCCGCTTCGCGGCTCCGCCTAATCCAACCCTAAACCCTTTTCCTTATTCAAGGTCACTAAACCCGCAACAAACTTAATCCTAAGAGGGTATTGGTGAACCCTGTCGTGGATGTGATTCAAAGATGGGGCACTGAACCTTAAGAGTAGGGTACTGCATAAGACGGGACGGAAAAGGGTTTAGGGTTGGATTAGGCGGGCCCGCTTCGTGGCTCCGCCTAATCCAACCCTAAACCCTTTTCTTTATTCAAGGTCACTAAACCCGCAACAAACTGAACCCTAAGAGGGTATTGGTGAACCCTGTCGTGGATGTGATTCAAAGATGGGGCACTGAACCTTAAGAGTAGGGCACTGCATAAGACGGGACGGAAAAGGGTTTAGGGTTGGATTAGGCGGACCCGTTCGAGGCTCCGCCTAATCCAACCCTAAACCCTTTTCCTTATTCAAGGTCACTAAACCCGCAACAAACTGAACCCTAAGAGGGTATTGGTGAACCCTGTCGTGGATGTGATTCAAAGATGGGCCACTGAACCTTAAGAGTAGGGTACTGCATAAGACGGGACGGAAAAGGGTTTAGGGTTGGATTAGGCAGAGCCGCGAACCCTAAACCCTTTTCCTTATTCAAGGTTACCAAACCCGCAACAAACTGAACCCTAAGAGGGTATTGGTGAACCCTAAACCCTTTTCCTTATTCAAGGTCACTAAACCCGCAACAAACTGAACCCTAAGAGGGTATTGGTGAACCCTGTTGTGGATGTGATTCAAAGATGGGGCACTGAACCTTAAGAGTAGGGTACTGCATAAGACGGGAAGGAAAAGGGTTTAGGGTTGGATTAGGCGAACCCGCTTCGCGGCTCCGCCTAATCCAACCCTAAACCCTTTTCCTTATTCAAGGTCACTAAACCCGCAACAAACTTAATCCTAAGAGGGTATTGGTGAACCCTGTCGTGGATGTGATTCAAAGATGGGGCACTGAACCTTAAGAGTAGGGTACTGCATAAGACGGGACGGAAAAGGGTTTAGGGTTGGATTAGGCGGGCCCGCTTCGAGGCTCCGCCTAATCCAACCCTAAACCCTTTTCTTTATTCAAGGTCACTAAACCCGCAACAAACTGAACCCTAAGAGGGTATTGGTGAACCCTGTCGTGGATGTGATTCAAAGATGGGGCACTGAACCTTAAGAGTAGGGCACTGCATAAGACGGGACGGAAAAGGGTTTAGGGTTGGATTAGGCGGACCCGTTCGAGGCTCCGCCTAATCCAACCCTAAACCCTTTTCCTTATTCAAGGTCACTAAACCCGCAACAAACTGAACCCTAAGAGGGTATTGGTGAACCCTGTCGTGGATGTGATTCAAAGATGGGCCACTGAACCTTAAGAGTAGGGTACTGCATAAGACGGGACGGAAAAGGGTTTAGGGTTGGATTAGGCAGAGCCGCGAACCCTAAACCCTTTTCCTTATTCAAGGTCACCAAACCCGCAACAAACTGAACCCTAAGAGGATACTGGTGAACCCTGTTGTGGATGTGATTCAAAGATGGGGCACTGAACCTTAAGAGTAGGGTACTGCATAAGACGGGACGGAAAAGGGTTTAGGGTTGGATTAGGCGGACCCGTTCGAGGCTCCGCCTAATCCAACCCTAAACCCTTTTCCTTATTCAAGGTCACTAAACCCGCAACAAACTGAACCCTAAGAGGGTATTGGTGAACCCTGTCGTGGATGTGATTCAAAGATGGGGCACTGAACCTTAAGAGTAGGGCACTGCATAAGACGGGACGGAAAAGGGTTTAGGGTTGGATTAGGCGGACCCGTTCGAGGCTCCGCCTAATCCAACCCTAAACCCTTTTCCTTATTCAAGGTCACTAAACCCGCAACAAACTGAACCCTAAGAGGGTATTGGTGAACCCTGTCGTGGATGTGATTCAAAGATGGGGCACTGAACCTTAAGAGTAGGGTACTGCATAAGACGAGACGGAAAAGGGTTTAGGGTTGGATTAGGCGAACCCGCTTCGCGGCTCCGCCTAATCCAACCCTAAACCCTTTTCCTTATTCAAGGTCACTAAACCCGCAACAAACTGAACACTAAGAGGGTATTGGTGAACCCTAAACCCTTTTCCTTATTCAAGGTCACTAAACCCGCAACAAACTGAACCCTAAGAGGGTATTGGTGAACCCTGTTGTGGATGTGATTCAAAGATGGGGCACTGAACCTTAAGAGTAAGGTACTGCATAAGACGGGACGGAAAAGGGTTTAGGGTTGGATTAGGCGAACCCGCTTCGCGGCTCCGCCTAATCCAACCCTAAACACTTTTCCTTATTCAAGGTCACTAAACCCGCAACAAACTGAACCCTAAGAGGGTATTGGTGAACCCTGTCGTGGATGTGATTCAAAGATGGGCCACTGAACCTTAAGAGTAGGGTACTGCATAAGACGGGACGGAAAAGGGTTTAGGGTTGGATTAGGCAGAGCCGCGAACCCTAAACCCTTTTCCTTATTCAAGGTCACCAAACCCGCAACAAACTGAACCCTAAGAGGATACTGGTGAACCCTGTCGTGGATGTGATTCAAAGATGGGGCACTGAACCTTAAGAGTAGGGTACTGCATAAGACGGGACGGAAAAGGGTTTAGGGTTGGATTAGGCGGACCCGTTCGAGGCTCCGCCTAATCCAACCCTAAACCCTTTTCCTTATTCAAGGTCACTAAACCCGCAACAAACTGAACCCTAAGAGGGTATTGGTGAACCCTGTCGTGGATGTGATTCAAAGATGGGGCACTGAACCTTAAGAGTAGGGTACTGCATATGACGGGACGGAAAAGGGTTTAGGGTTGGATTAGGCGGACCCGTTCGAGGCTCCGCCTAATCCAACCCTAAACCCTTTTCCTTATTCAAGGTCACTAAACCCGCAACAAACTGAACCCTAAGAGGGTATTGGTGAACCCTGTCGTGGATGTGATTCAAAGATGGGGCACTGAACCTTAAGAGTAGGGTACTGCATAAGACGGGACGGAAAAGGGTTTAGGGTTGGATTAGGCGGACCCGTTCGAGGCTCCGCCTAATCCAACCCTAAACCCTTTTCCTTATTCAAGGTCACTAAACCCGCAACAAACTGAACCCTAAGAGGGTATTGGTGAACCCTGTCGTGGATGTGATTCAAAGATGGGCCACTGAACCTTAAGAGTAGGGTACTGCATAAGACGGGACGGAAAAGGGTTTAGGGTTGGATTAGGCAGAGCCGCGAACCCTAAACCCTTTTCCTTATTCAAGGTCACCAAACCCGCAACAAACTGAACCCTAAGAGGGTATTGGTGAACCCTAAACCCTTTTCCTTATTCAAGGTCACTAAACCCGCAACAAACTGAACCCTAAGAGGGTATTGGTGAACCCTGTTGTGGATGTGATTCAAAGATGGGGCACTGAACCTTAAGAGTAGGGTACTGCATAAGACGGGACGGAAAAGGGTTTAGGGTTGGATTAGGCAGAGCCGCGAACCCTAAACCCTTTTCCTTATTCAAGGTCACCAAACCCGCAACAAACTGAACCCTAAGAGGGTATTGGTGAACCCTAAACCCTTTTCCTTATTCAAGGTCACTAAACCCGCAACAAACTGAACCCTAAGAGGGTATTGGTGAACCCTGTTGTGGATGTGATTCAAAGATGGGGCACTGAACCTTAAGAGTAGGGTACTGCATAAGACGGGAAGGAAAAGGGTTTAGGGTTGGATTAGGCGAACCCGCTTCGCGGCTCCGCCTAATCCAACCCTAAACCCTTTTCCTTATTCAAGGTCACTAAACCCGCAACAAACTTAATCCTAAGAGGGTATTGGTGAACCCTGTCGTGGATGTGATTCAAAGATGGGGCACTGAACCTTAAGAGTAGGGTACTGCATAAGACGGGACGGAAAAGGGTTTAGGGTTGGATTAGGCAGAGCCGCGAACCCTAAACCCTTTTCCTTATTCAAGGTCACCAAACCCGCAACAAACTGAACCCTAAGAGGATACTGGTGAACCCTGTCGTGGATGTGATTCAAAGATGGGGCACTGAACCTTAAGAGTAGGGTACTGCATAAGACGGGACGGAAAAGGGTTTAGGGTTGGATTAGGCGGACCCGTTCGAGGCTCCGCCTAATCCAACCCTAAACCCTTTTCCTTATTCAAGGTCACTAAACCCGCAACAAACTGAACCCTAAGAGGGTATTGGTGAACCCTGTCGTGGATGTGATTCAAAGATGGGGCACTGAACCTTAAGAGTAGGGCACTGCATAAGACGGGACGGAAAAGGGTTTAGGGTTGGATTAGGCGGACCCGTTCGAGGCTCCGCCTAATCCAACCCTAAACCCTTTTCCTTATTCAAGGTCACTAAACCCGCAACAAACTGAACCCTAAGAGGGTATTGGTGAACCCTGTCGTGGATGTGATTCAAAGATGGGGCACTGAACCTTAAGAGTAGGGTACTGCATAAGACGAGACGGAAAAGGGTTTAGGGTTGGATTAGGCGAACCCGCTTCGCGGCTCCGCCTAATCCAACCCTAAACCCTTTTCCTTATTCAAGGTCACTAAACCCGCAACAAACTGAACACTAAGAGGGTATTGGTGAACCCTAAACCCTTTTCCTTATTCAAGGTCACTAAACCCGCAACAAACTGAACCCTAAGAGGGTATTGGTGAACCCTGTTGTGGATGTGATTCAAAGATGGGGCACTGAACCTTAAGAGTAAGGTACTGCATAAGACGGGACGGAAAAGGGTTTAGGGTTGGATTAGGCGAACCCGCTTCGCGGCTCCGCCTAATCCAACCCTAAACACTTTTCCTTATTCAAGGTCACTAAACCCGCAACAAACTGAACCCTAAGAGGGTATTGGTGAACCCTGTCGTGGATGTGATTCAAAGATGGGCCACTGAACCTTAAGAGTAGGGTACTGCATAAGACGGGACGGAAAAGGGTTTAGGGTTGGATTAGGCAGAGCCGCGAACCCTAAACCCTTTTCCTTATTCAAGGTCACCAAACCCGCAACAAACTGAACCCTAAGAGGATACTGGTGAACCCTGTCGTGGATGTGATTCAAAGATGGGGCACTGAACCTTAAGAGTAGGGTACTGCATAAGACGGGACGGAAAAGGGTTTAGGGTTGGATTAGGCGGACCCGTTCGAGGCTCCGCCTAATCCAACCCTAAACCCTTTTCCTTATTCAAGGTCACTAAACCCGCAACAAACTGAACCCTAAGAGGGTATTGGTGAACCCTGTCGTGGATGTGATTCAAAGATGGGGCACTGAACCTTAAGAGTAGGGTACTGCATATGACGGGACGGAAAAGGGTTTAGGGTTGGATTAGGCGGACCCGTTCGAGGCTCCGCCTAATCCAACCCTAAACCCTTTTCCTTATTCAAGGTCACTAAACCCGCAACAAACTGAACCCTAAGAGGGTATTGGTGAACCCTGTCGTGGATGTGATTCAAAGATGGGGCACTGAACCTTAAGAGTAGGGTACTGCATAAGACGGGACGGAAAAGGGTTTAGGGTTGGATTAGGCGGACCCGTTCGAGGCTCCGCCTAATCCAACCCTAAACCCTTTTCCTTATTCAAGGTCACTAAACCCGCAACAAACTGAACCCTAAGAGGGTATTGGTGAACCCTGTCGTGGATGTGATTCAAAGATGGGCCACTGAACCTTAAGAGTAGGGTACTGCATAAGACGGGACGGAAAAGGGTTTAGGGTTGGATTAGGCAGAGCCGCGAACCCTAAACCCTTTTCCTTATTCAAGGTCACCAAACCCGCAACAAACTGAACCCTAAGAGGGTATTGGTGAACCCTAAACCCTTTTCCTTATTCAAGGTCACTAAACCCGCAACAAACTGAACCCTAAGAGGGTATTGGTGAACCCTGTTGTGGATGTGATTCAAAGATGGGGCACTGAACCTTAAGAGTAGGGTACTGCATAAGACGGGACGGAAAAGGGTTTAGGGTTGGATTAGGCAGAGCCGCGAACCCTAAACCCTTTTCCTTATTCAAGGTCACCAAACCCGCAACAAACTGAACCCTAAGAGGGTATTGGTGAACCCTAAACCCTTTTCCTTATTCAAGGTCACTAAACCCGCAACAAACTGAACCCTAAGAGGGTATTGGTGAACCCTGTTGTGGATGTGATTCAAAGATGGGGCACTGAACCTTAAGAGTAGGGTACTGCATAAGACGGGAAGGAAAAGGGTTTAGGGTTGGATTAGGCGAACCCGCTTCGCGGCTCCGCCTAATCCAACCCTAAACCCTTTTCCTTATTCAAGGTCACTAAACCCGCAACAAACTTAATCCTAAGAGGGTATTGGTGAACCCTGTCGTGGATGTGATTCAAAGATGGGGCACTGAACCTTAAGAGTAGGGTACTGCATAAGACGGGACGGAAAAGGGTTTAGGGTTGGATTAGGCGGGCCCGCTTCGAGGCTCCGCCTAATCCAACCCTAAACCCTTTTCTTTATTCAAGGTCACTAAACCCGCAACAAACTGAACCCTAAGAGGGTATTGGTGAACCCTGTCGTGGATGTGATTCAAAGATGGGGCACTGAACCTTAAGAGTAGGGCACTGCATAAGACGGGACGGAAAAGGGTTTAGGGTTGGATTAGGCGGACCCGTTCGAGGCTCCGCCTAATCCAACCCTAAACCCTTTTCCTTATTCAAGGTCACTAAACCCGCAACAAACAGAACCCTAAGAGGGTATTGGTGAACCCTGTCGTGGATGTGATTCAAAGATGGGCCACTGAACCTTAAGAGTAGGGTACTGCATAAGACGGGACGGAAAAGGGTTTAGGGTTGGATTAGGCAGAGCCGCGAACCCTAAACCCTTTTCCTTATTCAAGGTCACCAAACCCGCAACAAACTGAACCCTAAGAGGGTATTGGTGAACCCTAAACCCTTTTCCTTATTCAAGGTCACTAAACCCGCAACAAACTGAACCCTAAGAGGGTATTGGTGAACCCTGTTGTGGATGTGATTCAAAGATGGGGCACTGAACCTTAAGAGTAGGGTACTGCATAAGACGGGAAGGAAAAGGGTTTAGGGTTGGATTAGGCGAACCCGCTTCGCGGCTCCGCCTAATCCAACCCTAAACCCTTTTCCTTATTCAAGGTCACTAAACCCGCAACAAACTTAATCCTAAGAGGGTATTGGTGAACCCTGTCGTGGATGTGATTCAAAGATGGGGCACTGAACCTTAAGAGTAGGGTACTGCATAAGACGGGACGGAAAAGGGTTTAGGGTTGGATTAGGCGGGCCCGCTTCGAGGCTCCGCCTAATCCAACCCTAAACCCTTTTATTTATTCAAGGTCACTAAACCCGCAACAAACTGAACCCTAAGAGGGTATTGGTGAACCCTGTCGTGGATGTGATTCAAAGATGGGGCACTGAACCTTAAGAGTAGGGCACTGCATAAGACGGGACGGAAAAGGGTTTAGGGTTGGATTAGGCGGACCCGTTCGAGGCTCCGCCTAATCCAACCCTAAACCCTTTTCCTTATTCA
Source organism: Agrostemma githago (assembly GCA_958450325.1). Lineage (NCBI taxonomy): Eukaryota > Viridiplantae > Streptophyta > Magnoliopsida > Caryophyllales > Caryophyllaceae > Agrostemma > Agrostemma githago. The sequence goes on from OY288252.1 coordinate 33,662,572, forward strand.
AGGTCACTAAACCCGCAACAAACTGAACCCTAAGAGGGTATTGATGAACCCTGTCGTGGATGTGATTCAAAGATGGGCCACTGAACCTTAAGAGTAGGGTACTGCATAAGACGGGACGGAAAAGGGTTTAGGGTTGGATTAGGCAGAGCCGCGAACCCTAAACCCTTTTCCTTATTCAAGGTCACGAAACCCGCAACAAACTGAACCCTAAGAGGATACTGGTGAACCCTGTCGTGGATGTGATTCAAAGATGGGGCACTGAACCTTAAGAGTAGGGTACTGCATAAGACGGGACGGAAAAGGGTTTAGGGTTGGATTAGGCGGACCCGTTCGAGGCTCCGCCTAATCCAACCCTAAACCCTTTTCCTTATTCAAGGTCACTAAACCCGCAACAAACTGAACCCTAAGAGGGTATTGGTGAACCCTGTCGTGGATGTGATTCAAAGATGGGGCACTGAACCTTAAGAGTAGGACACTGCATAAGACGGGACGGAAAAGGGTTTAGGGTTGGATTAGGCGGACCCGTTCGAGGCTCCGCCTAATCCAACCCTAAACCCTTTTCCTTATTCAAGGTCACTAAACCCGCAACAAACTGAACCCTAAGAGGGTATTGGTGAACCCTGTCGTGGATGTGATTCAAAGATGGGCCACTGAACCTTAAGAGTAGGGTACTGCATAAGACGAGACGGAAAAGGGTTTAGGGTTGGATTAGGCAGAGCCGCGAACCCTAAACCCTTTTCCTTATTCAAGGTCACCAAACCCGCAACAAACTGAACCCTAAGAGGATACTGGTGAACCCTGTCGTGGATGTGATTCAAAGATGGGGCACTGAACCTTAAGAGTAGGGTACTGCATAAGACGAGACGGAAAAGGGTTTAGGGTTGGATTAGGCGAACCCGCTTCGCGGCTCCGCCTAATCCAACCCTAAACCCTTTTCCTTATTCAAGGTCACTAAACCCGCAACAAACTGAACCTAAGAGGGTATTGGTGAACCCTGTCGTGGATGTGATTCAAAGATGGGGCACTGAACCTTAAGAGTAGGGCACTGCATAAGACGGGACGGAAAAGGGTTTAGGGTTGGATTAGGCGGACCCGTTCGAGGCTCCGCCTAATCAAACCCTAAACCCTTTTCCTTATTCAAGGGCACTAAACCCGTAACAAACTGAACCCTAAGAGGGTATTGGTGAACCCTGTCGTGGATGTGATTCAAAGATGGGCCACTGAACCTTAAGAGTAGGGTACTGCATAAGACGGGACGGAAAAGGGTTTAGGGTTGGATTAGGCAGAGCCGCGAACCCTAAACCCTTTTCCTTATTCAAGGTCACCAAACCCGCAACAAACTGAACCCTAAGAGGATACTGGTGAACCCTGTCGTGGATGTGATTCAAAGATGGGGCACTGAACCTTAAGAGTAGGGTACTGCACAAGACGAGACGGAAAAGGGTTTAGGGTTGGATTAGGCGAACCCGCTTCGCGGCTCCGCCTAATCCAACCCTAAACCCTTTTCCTTATTCAAGGTCACTAAACCCGCAACAAACTGAACCTAAGAGGGTATTGGTGAACCCTGTCGTGGATGTGATTCAAAGATGGGGCACTGAACCTTAAGAGTAGGGCACTGCATAAGACGGGACGGAAAAGGGTTTAGGGTTGGATTAGGCGGACCCGTTCGAGGCTCCGCCTAATCCAACCCTAAACCCTTTTCCTTATTCAAGGTCACTAAACCCGTAACAAACTGAACCCTAAGAGGGTATTGGTGAACCCTGTCGTGGATGTGATTCAAAGATGGGCCACTGAACCTTAAGAGTAGGGTACTGCATAAGACGGGACGGAAAAGGGTTTAGGGTTGGATTAGGCAGAGCCGCGAACCCTAAACCCTTTTCCTTATTCAAGGTCACCAAACCCGCAACAAACTGAACCCTAAGAGGATATTGGTGAACCCTGTCGTGGATGTGATTCAAAAATAGGGCACTGAACCTTAAGAGTAGGGTACTGCATAAGACGGGACGGAAAAGGGTTAAGGGTTGGATTAGGCGAACCCGCTTCGCGGCTCCGCCTAATCCAACCCTAAACCCTTTTCCTTATTCAAGGTCACTAAACCCGCAACAAACTGAACCCTAAGAGGGTATTGGTGAACCCTAAACCCTTTTCCTTATTCAAGGTCACTAAACCCGCAACAAACTGAACCCTAAGAGGGTATTGGTGAACCCTGTTGTGGATGTGATTCAAAGATGGGGCACTGAACCTTAAGAGTAGGGTACTGCATAAGACGGGACGGAAAAGGGTTTAGGGTTGGATTAGGCGAACCCGCTTCGCGGCTCCGCCTAATCCAACCCTAAACCCTTTTCCTTATTCAAGGTCACTAAACCCGCAACAAACTTAATCCTAAGAGGGTATTGGTGAACCCTGTCGTGGATGTGATTCAAAGATGGGCCACTGAACCTTAAGAGTAGGGTACTGCATAAGACGGGACGGAAAAGGGTTTAAGGTTGGATTAGGCGGAGCCGCGAACCCTAAACCCTTTTCCTTATTCAAGGTCACCAAACCCGCAACAAACTGAACCCTAAGAGGGTATTGGTGAACCCTGTCGTGGATGTGATTCAAAGATGGGGCACTGAACCTTAAGAGTAGGGTACTGCATAAAACGGGACGGAAAAGGGTTTAGGGTTGGATTAGGCGAACCCGCTTCGCGGCTCCGCCTAATCCAACCCTAAACCCTTTTCCTTATTCAAGGTCACTAAACCCGCAACAAACTGAACCCTAAGAGGGTATTGGTGAACCCTGTCGTGGATGTGATTCAAAGATGGGGCACTGAACCTTAAGAGTAGGGTACTGCATAAGACGGGACGGAAAAGGGTTTAGGGTTGGATTAGGCGGACCCGCTTCGCGGCTCCGCCTAATCCAACCCTAAACCCTTTTCCTTATTCAAGGTCACTAAACCCGCAACAAACTGAACCCTAAGAGGGTATTGGTGAACCCTAAACCCTTTTCCTTATTCAAGGTCACTAAACCCGCAACAAACTGAACCCTAAGAGGGTATTGGTGAACCCTAAACCCTTTTCCTTATTCAAGGACGGAAAAGAGTTTAGGGTTGGATTAGGCGGACCCGCTTCGCAGCTCCGCCTAATCCAACCCTAAACCCTTTTCCTTATTCAAGGTCACTAAACCCGCAACAAACTGAACCCTAAGAGGGTATAGGTGAACCCTGTTGTGGATGTGATTCAAAGATGGGGCACTGAACCTTAAGAGTAGGGTACTGCATAAGACGGGACGGAAAAGGGTTTAGGGTTGGATTAGGCGAACCCGCTTCGCGGCTCCGCCTAATCCAACCCTAAACCCTTTTCCTTATTCAAGGTCACTAAACCCGCAACAAACTGAACCCTAAGAGGGTATTGGTGAACCCTGTCGTGGATGTGATTCAAAGATGGGGCACTGAACCTTAAGAGTAGGGTACTGCATAAGACGGGACGGAAAAGGGTTTAGGGTTGGATTAGGCGGACCCGCTTCGAGGCTCCGCCAAATCCAACCCTAAACCCTTTTCCTTATTCAAGGTCACTAAACCCGCAACAAACTGAACCCTAAGAGGGTATTGGTGAACCCTGTTGTGGATGTGATTCAAAGATGGGGCACTGAACCTTAAGAGTAGGGCATTGCATAAGACGGGACGGAAAAGGGTTTAGGGTTGGATTAGGCGGACCCGTTCGAGGCTCCGCCTAATCCAACCCTAAACCCTTTTCCTTATTCAAGGTCACTAAACCCGCAACAAACTGAACCCTAAGAGGGTATTGGTGAACCCTGTCGTGGATGTGATTCAAAGATGGGCCACTGAACCTTAAGAGTAGGGTACTGCATAAGACGGGACGGAAAAGGGTTTAGGGTTGGATTAGGCAGAGCCGCGAACCCTAAACCCTTTTCCTTATTCAAGGTCACCAAACCCGCAACAAACTGAACCCTAAGAGGGTATTGGTGAACCCTAAACCCTTTTCCTTATTCAAGGTCACTAAACCCGCAACAAACTGAACCCTAAGAGGGTATTGGTGAACCCTGTTGTGGATGTGATTCAAAGATGGGGCACTGAACCTTAAGAGTAGGGTACTGCATAAGACGGGACGGAAAAGGGTTTAGGGTTGGATTAGGCAGAGCCGCGAACCCTAAACCCTTTTCCTTATTCAAGGTCACCAAACCCGCAACAAACTGAACCCTAAGAGGGTATTGGTGAACCCTAAACCCTTTTCCTTATTCAAGGTCACTAAACCCGCAACAAACTGAACCCTAAGAGGGTATTGGTGAACCCTGTTGTGGATGTGATTCAAAGATGGGGCACTGAACCTTAAGAGTAGGGTACTGCATAAGACGGGAAGGAAAAGGGTTTAGGGTTGGATTAGGCGAACCCGCTTCGCGGCTCCGCCTAATCCAACCCTAAACCCTTTTCCTTATTCAAGGTCACTAAACCCGCAACAAACTTAATCCTAAGAGGGTATTGGTGAACCCTGTCGTGGATGTGATTCAAAGATGGGGCACTGAACCTTAAGAGTAGGGTACTGCATAAGACGGGACGGAAAAGGGTTTAGGGTTGGATTAGGCGGGCCCGCTTCGAGGCTCCGCCTAATCCAACCCTAAACCCTTTTCTTTATTCAAGGTCACTAAACCCGCAACAAACTGAACCCTAAGAGGGTATTGGTGAACCCTGTCGTGGATGTGATTCAAAGATGGGGCACTGAACCTTAAGAGTAGGGCACTGCATAAGACGGGACGGAAAAGGGTTTAGGGTTGGATTAGGCGGACCCGTTCGAGGCTCCGCCTAATCCAACCCTAAACCCTTTTCCTTATTCAAGGTCACTAAACCCGCAACAAACTGAACCCTAAGAGGGTATTGGTGAACCCTGTCGTGGATGTGATTCAAAGATGGGCCACTGAACCTTAAGAGTAGGGTACTGCATAAGACGGGACGGAAAAGGGTTTAGGGTTGGATTAGGCAGAGCCGCGAACCCTAAACCCTTTTCCTTATTCAAGGTCACCAAACCCGGAACAAACTGAACCCTAAGAGGGTATTGGTGAACCCTAAACCCTTTTCCTTATTCAAGGTCACTAAACCCGCAACAAACTGAACCCTAAGAGGGTATTGGTGAACCCTGTTGTGGATGTGATTCAAAGATGGGGCACTGAACCTTAAGAGTAGGGTACTGCATAAGACGGGAAGGAAAAGGGTTTAGGGTTGGATTAGGCGAACCCGCTTCGCGGCTCCGCCTAATCCAACCCTAAACCCTTTTCCTTATTCAAGGTCACTAAACCCGCAACAAACTTAATCCTAAGAGGGTATTGGTGAACCCTGTCGTGGATGTGATTCAAAGATGGGGCACTGAACCTTAAGAGTAGGGTACTGCATAAGACGGGACGGAAAAGGGTTTAGGGTTGGATTAGGCGGGCCCGCTTCGAGGCTCCGCCTAATCCAACCCTAAACCCTTTTCTTTATTCAAGGTCACTAAACCCGCAACAAACTGAACCCAAAGAGGGTATTGGTGAACCCTGTCGTGGATGTGATTCAAAGATGGGGCACTGAACCTTAAGAGTAGGGCACTGCATAAGACGGGACGGAAAAGGGTTTAGGGTTGGATTAGGCGGACCCGTTCGAGGCTCCGCCTAATCCAACCCTAAACCCTTTTCCTTATTCAAGGTCACTAAACCCGCAACAAACTGAACCCTAAGGGGGTATTGGTGAACCCTGTCGTGGATGTGATTCAAAGATGGGCCACTGAACCTTAAGAGTAGGGTACTGCATAAGACGGGACGGAAAAGGGTTTAGGGTTGGATTAGGCAGAGCCGCGAACCCTAAACCCTTTTCCTTATTCAAGGTCACCAAACCCGCAACAAACTGAACCCTAAGAGGATACTGGTGAACCCTGTCGTGGATGTGATTCAAAGATGGGGCACTGAACCTTAAGAGTAGGGTACTGCATAAGACGGGACGGAAAAGGGTTTAGGGTTGGATTAGGCGGACCCGTTCGAGGCTCCGCCTAATCCAACCCTAAACCCTTTTCCTTATTCAAGGTCACTAAACCCGCAACAAACTGAACCCTAAGAGGGTATTGGTGAACCCTGTCGTGGATGTGATTCAAAGATGGGGCACTGAACCTTAAGAGTAGGGCACTGCATAAGACGGGACGGAAAAGGGTTTAGGGTTGGATTAGGCAGAGCCGCGAACCCTAAACCCTTTTCCTTATTCAAGGTCACCAAACCCGCAACAAACTGAACCCTAAGAGGGTATTGGTGAACCCTAAACCCTTTTCCTTATTCAAGGTCACTAAACCCGCAACAAACTGAACCCTAAGAGGGTATTGGTGAACCCTGTTGTGGATGTGATTCAAAGATGGGGCACTGAACCTTAAGAGTAGGGTACTGCATAAGACGGGAAGGAAAAGGGTTTAGGGTTGGATTAGGCGAACCCGCTTCGCGGCTCCGCCTAATCCAACCCTAAACCCTTTTCCTTATTCAAGGTCACTAAACCCGCAACAAACTTAATCCTAAGAGGGAATTGGTGAACCCTGTCGTGGATGTGATTCAAAGATGGGGCACTGAACCTTAAGAGTAGGGTACTGCATAAGACGGGACGGAAAAGGGTTTAGGGTTGGATTAGGCGGGCCCGCTTCGAGGCTCCGCCTAATCCAACCCTAAACCCTTTTCTTTATTCAAGGTCACTAAACCCGCAACAAACTGAACCCTAAGAGGGTATTGGTGAACCCTGTCGTGGATGTGATTCAAAGATGGGGCACTGAACCTTAAGAGTAGGGCACTGCATAAGACGGGACGGAAAAGGGTTTAGGGTTGGATTAGGCGGACCCGTTCGAGGCTCCGCCTAATCCAACCCTAAACCCTTTTCCTTATTCAAGGTCACTAAACCCGCAACAAACTGAACCCTAAGAGGGTATTGGTGAACCCTGTCGTGGATGTGATTCAAAGATGGGCCACTGAACCTTAAGAGTAGGGTACTGCATAAGACGGGACGGAAAAGGGTTTAGGGTTGGATTAGGCAGAGCCGCGAACCCTAAACCCTTTTCCTTATTCAAGGTCACCAAACCCGGAACAAACTGAACCCTAAGAGGGTATTGGTGAACCCTAAACCCTTTTCCTTATTCAAGGTCACTAAACCCGCAACAAACTGAACCCTAAGAGGGTATTGGTGAACCCTGTTGTGGATGTGATTCAAAGATGGGGCACTGAACCTTAAGAGTAGGGTACTGCATAAGACGGGAAGGAAAAGGGTTTAGGGTTGGATTAGGCGAACCCGCTTCGCGGCTCCGCCTAATCCAACCCTAAACCCTTTTCCTTATTCAAGGTCACTAAACCCGCAACAAACTTAATCCTAAGAGGGTATTGGTGAACCCTGTCGTGGATGTGATTCAAAGATGGGGCACTGAACCTTAAGAGTAGGGTACTGCATAAGACGGGACGGAAAAGGGTTTAGGGTTGGATTAGGCGGGCCCGCTTCGAGGCTCCGCCTAATCCAACCCTAAACCCTTTTCTTTATTCAAGGTCACTAAACCCGCAACAAACTGAACCCTAAGAGGGTATTGGTGAACCCTGTCGTGGATGTGATTCAAAGATGGGGCACTGAACCTTAAGAGTAGGGCACTGCATAAGACGGGACGGAAAAGGGTTTAGGGTTGGATTAGGCGGACCCGTTCGAGGCTCCGCCTAATCCAACCCTAAACCCTTTTCCTTATTCAAGGTCACTAAACCCGCAACAAACTGAACCCTAAGGGGGTATTGGTGAACCCTGTCGTGGATGTGATTCAAAGATGGGCCACTGAACCTTAAGAGTAGGGTACTGCATAAGACGGGACGGAAAAGGGTTTAGGGTTGGATTAGGCAGAGCCGCGAACCCTAAACCCTTTTCCTTATTCAAGGTCACCAAACCCGCAACAAACTGAACCCTAAGAGGATACTGGTGAACCCTGTCGTGGATGTGATTCAAAGATGGGGCACTGAACCTTAAGAGTAGGGTACTGCATAAGACGGGACGGAAAAGGGTTTAGGGTTGGATTAGGCGGACCCGTTCGAGGCTCCGCCTAATCCAACCCTAAACCCTTTTCCTTATTCAAGGTCACTAAACCCGCAACAAACTGAACCCTAAGAGGGTATTGGTGAACCCTGTCGTGGATGTGATTCAAAGATGGGGCACTGAACCTTAAGAGTAGGGCACTGCATAAGACGGGACGGAAAAGGGTTTAGGGTTGGATTAGGCGGACCCGTTCGAGGCTCCGCCTAATCCAACCCTAAACCCTTTTCCTTATTCAAGGTCACTAAACCCGCAACAAACTGAACCCTAAGAGGGTATTGGTGAACCCTGTCGTGGATGTGATTCAAAGATGGGCCACTGAACCTTAAGAGTAGGGTACTGCATAAGACGGGACGGAAAAGGGTTTAGGGTTGGATTAGGCAGAGCCGCGAACCCTAAACCCTTTTCCTTATTCAAGGTCACCAAACCCGCAACAAACTGAACCCTAAGAGGATACTGGTGAACCCTGTCGTGGATGTGATTCAAAGATGGGGCACTGAACCTTAAGAGTAGGGTACTGCATAAGACGGGACGGAAAAGGGTTTAGGGTTGGATTAGGCGAACCCGCTTCGCGGCTCCGCCTAATCCAACCCTAAACCCTTTTCCTTATTCAAGGTCACTAAACCCGCAACAAACTGAACCCTAAGAGGGTATTGGTGAACCCTGTCGTGGATATGATTCAAAGATGGGGCATTGAACCTTAAGAGTAGGGTACTGCATAAGACGGGACGGAAAAGGGTTTAGGGTTGGATTAGGCAGACCCGCTTCGAGGCTCCGCCTAATCCAACCCTAAACCCTTTTCCTTATTCAAGGTCACTAAACCCGCAACAAACTGAACCCTAAGAGGGTATTGGTGAACCCTGTCGTGGATGTGATTCAAAGATGGGGCACTGAACCTTAAGAGTAGGGTACTGCATAAGACGAGACGGAAAAGGGTTTAGGGTTGGATTAGGCGAACCCGCTTCGCGGCTCCGCCTAATCCAACCCTAAACCCTTTTCCTTATTCAAGGTCACTAAACCCGCAACAAACTGAACACTAAGAGGGTATTGGTGAACCCTAAACCCTTTTCCTTATTCAAGGTCACTAAACCCGCAACAAACTGAACCCTAAGAGGGTATTGGTGAACCCTGTTGTGGATGTGATTCAAAGATGGGGCACTGAACCTTAAGAGTAAGGTACTGCATAAGACGGGACGGAAAAGGGTTTAGGGTTGGATTAGGCGAACCCGCTTCGCGGCTCCGCCTAATCCAACCCTAAACACTTTTTCTTATTCAAGGTCACTAAACCCGCAACAAACTGAACCCTAAGAGGGTATTGGTGAACCCTGTCGTGGATGTGATTCAAAGATGGGGCACTGAACCTTAAGAGTAGGGTACTGCATAAGACGGGACGGAAAAGGGTTTAGGGTTGGATTAGGCGGACCCGCTTCGCAGCTCCGCCCAATCCAACCCTAAACCCTTTTCCTTATTCAAGGTCACTAAACCCGCAACAAACTGAACCCTAAGAGGGTATTGGTGAACCCTGTCGTGGATGTGATTCAAAGATGGGGCACTGAACCTTAAGAGTAGGGGACTGCATATGACGGGACGGAAAAGGGTTTAGGGTTGGATTAGGCGGACCCGCTTCGAGGCTCCGCCTAATCCAACCCTAAACCCTTTTCCTTATTCAAGGTCACTAAACCCGCAACAAACTGAACCCTAAGAGGGTATTGGTGAACCCTGTCGTGGATGTGATTCAAAGATGGGGCACTGAACCTTAAGAGTAGGGCACTGCATAAGACGGGACGGAAAAGGGTTTAGGGTTGGATTAGGCGGACCCGTTCGAGGCTCCGCCTAATCCAACCCTAAACCCTTTTCCTTATTCAAGGTCACTAAACCCGCAACAAACTGAACCCTAAGAGGGTATTGGTGAACCCTGTCGTGGATGTGATTCAAAGATGGGCCACTGAACCTTAAGAGTAGGGTACTGCATAAGACAGGACGGAAAAGGGTTTAGGGTTGGATTAGGCAGAGCCGCGAACCCTAAACCCTTTTCCTTATTCAAGGTCACCAAACCCGCAACAAACTGAACCCTAAGAGGGTATTGGTGAACCCTAAACCCTTTTCCTTATTCAAGGTCACTAAACCCGCAACAAACTGAACCCTAAGAGGGTATTGGTGAACCCTGTTGTGGATGTGATTCAAAGATGGGGCACTGAACCTTAAGAGTAGGGTACTGCATAAGACGGGAAGGAAAAGGGTTTAGGGTTGGATTAGGCGAACCCGCTTCGCGGCTCCGCCTAATCCAACCCTAAACCCTTTTCCTTATTCAAGGTCACTAAACCCGCAACAAACTTAATCCTAAGAGGGTATTGGTGAACCCTAAACCCTTTTCCTTATTCAAGGTCACTAAACCCGCAACAAACTGAACCCTAAGAGGGTATTGGTGAACCCTGTTGTGGATGTGATTCAAAGATGGGGCACTGAACCTTAAGAGTAAGGTACTGCATAAGACGGGACGGAAAAGGGTTTAGGGTTGGATTAGGCGAACCCGCTTCGCGGCTCCGCCTAATCCAACCCTAAACACTTTTCCTTATTCAAGGTCACTAAACCCGCAACAAACTGAACCCTAAGAGGGTATTGGTGAACCCTGTCGTGGATGTGATTCAAAGATGGGGCACTGAACCTTAAGAGTAGGGTACTGCATAAGACGGGACGGAAAAGGGTTTAGGGTTGGATTAGGCGGACCCGCTTCGCAGCTCCGCCCAATCCAACCCTAAACCCTTTTCCTTATTCAAGGTCACTAAACCCGCAACAAACTGAACCCTAAGAGGGTATTGGTGAACCCTGTCGTGGATGTGATTCAAAGATGGGGCACTGAACCTTAAGAGTAGGGGACTGCATATGACGGGACGGAAAAGGGTTTAGGGTTGGATTAAGCGGACCCGCTTCGAGGCTCCGCCTAATCCAACCCTAAACCCTTTTCCTTATTCAAGGTCACTAAACCCGCAACAAACTGAACCCTAAGAGGGTATTGGTGAACCCTGTCGTGGATGTGATTCAAAGATGGGGCACTGAACCTTAAGAGTAGGGCACTGCATAAGACGGGACGGAAAAGGGTTTAGGGTTGGATTAGGCGGACCCGTTCGAGGCTCCGCCTAATCCAACCCTAAACCCTTTTCCTTATTCAAGGTCACTAAACCCGCAACAAACTGAACCCTAAGAGGGTATTGGTGAACCCTGTCGTGGATGTGATTCAAAGATGGGCCACTGAACCTTAAGAGTAGGGTACTGCATAAGACAGGACGGAAAAGGGTTTAGGGTTGGATTAGGCAGAGCCGCGAACCCTAAACCCTTTTCCTTATTCAAGGTCACCAAACCCGCAACAAACTGAACCCTAAGAGGATACTGGTGAACCCTGTCGTGGATGTGATTCAAAGATGGGGCACTGAATCTTAAGAGTAGGGTACTGCATAAGACGGGACGGAAAAGGGTTTAGGGTTGGATTAGGCGGACCCGTTCGAGGCTCCGCCTAATCCAACCCTAAACCCTTTTCCTTATTCAAGGTCACTAAACCCGCAACAAACTGAACCCTAAGAGGGTATTGGTGAACCCTGTCGTGGATGTGATTCAAAGATGGGGCACTGAACCTTAAGAGTAGGGCACTGCATAAGACGGGACGGAAAAGGGTTTAGGGTTGGATTAGGCGGACCCGTTCGAGGCTCCGCCTAATCCAACCCTAAACCCTTTTCCTTATTCAAGGTCACTAAACCCGCAACAAACTGAACCCTAAGAGGGTATTGATGAACCCTGTCGTGGATGTGATTCAAAGATGGGCCACTGAACCTTAAGAGTAGGGTACTGCATAAGACGGGACGGAAAAGGGTTTAGGGTTGGATTAGGCAGAGCCGCGAACCCTAAACCCTTTTCCTTATTCAAGGTCACCAAACCCGCAACAAACTGAACCCTAAGAGGATACTGGTGAACCCTGTCGTGGATGTGATTCAAAGATGGGGCACTGAACCTTAAGAGTAGGGTACTGCATAAGACGGGACGGAAAAGGGTTTAGGGTTGGATTAGGCGGACCCGTTCGAGGCTCCGCCTAATCCAACCCTAAACCCTTTTCCTTATTCAAGGTCACTAAACCCGCAACAAACTGAACCCTAAGAGGGTATTGGTGAACCCTGTCGTGGATGTGATTCAAAGATGGGGCACTGAACCTTAAGAGTAGGGCACTGCATAAGACGGGACGGAAAAGGGTTTAGGGTTGGATTAGGCGGACCCGTTCGAGGCTCCGCCTAATCCAACCCTAAACCCTTTTCCTTATTCAAGGTCACTAAACCCGCAACAAACTGAACCCTAAGAGGGTATTGGTGAACCCTGTCGTGGATGTGATTCAAAGATGGGCCACTGAACCTTAAGAGTAGGGTACTGCATAAGACGGGACGGAAAAGGGTTTAGGGTTGGATTAGGCAGAGCCGCGAACCCTAAACCCTTTTCCTTATTCAAGGTCACCAAACCCGCAACAAACTGAACCCTAAGAGGATACTGGTGAACCCTGTCGTGGATGTGATTCAAAGATGGGGCACTGAACCTTAAGAGTAGGGTACTGCATAAGACGAGACGGAAAAGGGTTTAGGGTTGGATTAGGCGAACCCGCTTCGCGGCTCCGCCTAATCCAACCCTAAACCCTTTTCCTTATTCAAGGTCACTAAACCCGCAACAAACTGAACCTAAGAGGGTATTGGTGAACCCTGTCGTGGATGTGATTCAAAGATGGGGCACTGAACCTTAAGAGTAGGGCACTGCATAAGACGGGACGGAAAAGGGTTTAGGGTTGGATTAGGCGGACCCGTTCGAGGCTCCGCCTAATCCAACCCTAAACCCTTTTCCTTATTCAAGGTCACTAAACCCGCAACAAACTGAACCCTAAGAGGGTATTGGTGAACCCTGTCGTGGATGTGATTCAAAGATGGGGCACTGAACCTTAAGAGTAGGGTACTGCATAAGACGGGACGGAAAAGGGTTTAGGGTTGGATTAGACGGACCCGCTTCGCAGCTCCGCCCAATCCAACCCTAAACCCTTTTCCTTATTCAAGGTCACTAAACCCGCAACAAACTGAACCCTAAGAGGGTATTGGTGAACCCTGTCGTGGATGTGATTCAAAGATGGGGCACTGAACCTTAAGAGTAGGGCACTGCATAAGACGGGACGGAAAAGGGTTTAGGGTTGGATTAGGCGGACCCGTTCGAGGCTCCGCCTAATCCAACCCTAAACCCTTTTCCTTATTCAAGGTCACTAAACCCGCAACAAACTGAACCCTAAGAGGGTATTGGTGAACCCTGTCGTGGATGTGATTCAAAGATGGGCCACTGAACCTTAAGAGTAGGGTACTGCATAAGACAGGACAGAAAAGGGTTTAGGGTTGGATTAGGCAGAGCCGCGAACCCTAAACCCTTTTCCTTATTCAAGGTCACCAAACCCGCAACAAACTGAACCCTAAGAGGGTATTGGTGAACCCTAAACCCTTTTCCTTATTCAAGGTCACTAAACCCGCAACAAACTGAACCCTAAGAGGGTATTGGTGAACCCTGTTGTGGATGTGATTCAAAGATGGGGCACTGAACCTTAAGAGTAGGGTACTGCATAAGACGGGAAGGAAAAGGGTTTAGGGTTGGATTAGGCGAACCCGCTTCGCGGCTCCGCCTAATCCAACCCTAAACCCTTTTCCTTATTCAAGGTCACTAAACCCGCAACAAACTTAATCCTAAGAGGGTATTGGTGAACCCTAAACCCTTTTCCTTATTCAAGGTCACTAAACCCGCAACAAACTGAACCCTAAGAGGGTATTGGTGAACCCTGTTGTGGATGTGATTCAAAGATGGGGCACTGAACCTTAAGAGTAGGGTACTGCATAAGACGAGACGGAAAAGGGTTTAGGGTTGGATTAGGCGGACCCGCTTCGCAGCTCCGCCCAATCCAACCCTAAACCCTTTTCCTTATTCAAGGTCACTAAACCCGCAACAAACTGAACCCTAAGAGGGTATTGGTGAACCCTGTCGTGGATGTGATTCAAAGATGGGGCACTAAACCTTAAGAGTAGGGGACTGCATATGACGGGACGGAAAAGGGTTTAGGGTTGGATTAAGCGGACCCGCTTCGAGGCTCCGCCTAATCCAACCCTAAACCCTTTTCCTTATTCAAGGTCACTAAACCCGCAACAAACTGAACCCTAAGAGGGTATTGGTGAACCCTGTCGTGGATGTGATTCAAAGATGGGGCACTGAACCTTAAGAGTAGGGCACTGCATAAGACGGGACGGAAAAGGGTTTAGGGTTGGATTAGGCGGACCCGTTCGAGGCTCCGCCTAATCCAACCCTAAACCCTTTTCCTTATTCAAGGTCACTAAACCCGCAACAAACTGAACCCTAAGAGGGTATTGGTGAACCCTGTCGTGGATGTGATTCAAAGATGGGCCACTGAACCTTAAGAGTAGGGTACTGCATAAGACAGGACGGAAAAGGGTTTAGGGTTGGATTAGGCAGAGCCGCGAACCCTAAACCCTTTTCCTTATTCAAGGTCACCAAACCCGCAACAAACTGAACCCTAAGAGGGTATTGGTGAACCCTAAACCCTTTTCCTTATTCAAGGTCACTAAACCCGCAACAAACTGAACCCTAAGAGGGTATAGGTGAACCCTGTTGTGGATGTGATTCAAAGATGGGGCACTGAACCTTATGAGTAGGGTACTGCATAAGACGGGACGGAAAAGGGTTTAGGGTTGGATTAGGCGAACCCGCTTCGCGGCTCCGCCTAATCCAACCCTAAACCCTTTTCCTTATTCAAGGTCACTAAACCCGCAACAAACTGAACCCTAAGAGGGTATTGGTGAACCCTGTCGTGGATGTGATTCAAAGATGGGGCACTGAACCTTAAGATTAGGGTACTGCATAAGACGGGACGGAAAAGGGTTTAGGGTTGGATTAGGCGGACCCGCTTCGAGGCTCCGCCTAATCCAACCCTAAACCCTTTTCCTTATTCAAGGTCACTAAACCCGCAACAAACTGAACCCTAAGAGGGTATTGGTGAACCCTGTCATGGATGTGATTCCAAGATGGGGCACTGAACCTTAAGAATAGGGTACTGCATATGACGGGACGGAAAAGGGTTTAGGGTTGGATTAGGCGGACCCGCTTCGCAGCTCCGCCCAATCCAACCCTAAACCCTTTTCCTTATTCAAGGTCACTAAACCCGCAACAAACTGAACCCTAAGAGGGTATTGGTGAACACTGTCGTGGATGTGATTCAAAGATGGGGCACTGAACCTTAAGAGTAGGGTACTGCATAAGACGGGACGGAAAAGGGTTTAGGGTTGGATTAGGCGGACCCGCTTCGAGGCTCCGCCTAATCCAACCCTAAACCCTTTTCCTTATTCAAGGTCACTAAACCCGCAACAAACTGAACCCTAAGAGGGTATTGGTGAACCCTGTCGTGGATGTGATTCAAAGATGGGGCACTGAACCTTAAGAGTAGGGCACTGCATAAGACGGGACGGAAAAGGGTTTAGGGTTGGATTAGGCGATCCCGCTTCGCGGCTCCGCCTAATCCAACCCTTAACCCTTTTCCTTATTCAAGGTCACTAAACCCGCAACAAACTGAACCCTAAGAGGGTATTGGTGAACCCTGTCGTGGATGTGATTCAAAGATGGGCCACTGAACCTTAAGTGTAGGGTACTGCATAAGACGGGACGGAAAAGGGTTTAGGGTTGGATTAGGCGGAGCCGCGAACCCTAAACCCTTTTCCTTATTCAAGGTATCCAAACCCGCAACAAACCGAACCCTAAGAGGGTATTGGTGAACCCTGTCGTGGATGTGATTCAAAGATGGGGCACTGAACCTTAAGAGTAGGGTACTGCATAAAACGGGACGGAAAAGGGTTTAGGGTTGGATTAGGCGAACCCGCTTCGCGGCTCCGCCTAATCCAACCCTAAACCCTTTTCCTTATTCAAGGTCACTAAACCCGCAACAAATTGAACCTAAGAGGGTATTGGTGAACCCTGTCGTGGATGTGATTCAAAGATGGGGCACTGAACCTTAAGAGTAGGGCACTGCATAAGACGAGACGGAAAAGGGTTTAGGGTTGGATTAGGCGGACCCGTTCGAGGCTCCGCCTAATCCAACCCTAAACCCTTTTCCTTATTCAAGGTCACTAAACCCGCAACAAACTGAACCATAAGAGGGTATTGGTGAACCCTGTCGTGGATGTGATTCAAAGTTGGGCCACTGAACCTTAAGAGTAGGGTACTGCATAAGACGGGACGGAAAAGGGTTTAGGGTTGGATTAGGCAGAGCCGCGAACCCTAAACCCTTTTCCTTATTCAAGGTCACCAAACCCGCAACAAACTGAACCCTAAGAGGATATTTGTGAACCCTGTCGTGGATGTGATTCAAAGATGGGGCACTGAACCTTAAGAGTAGGGTACTGCATAAGACGGGACGGAAAAGGGTTTAGGGTTGGATTAGGCGAACCCGCTTCGCGGCTCTGCCTAATCCAACCCTAAACCCTTTTCCATATTCAAGGTCACTAAACCCGCAACAAACTTAATCCTAAGTGGGTATTGGTGAACCCTGTCGTGGATGTGATTCAAAGATGGGCCACTGAACCTTAAGAGTAGGGTACTGCATAAGACGGGACAGAAAAGGGGTTAGGGTTGGATTAGGCGGAGCCGCGAACCCTAAACCCTTTTCCTTATTCAAGGTCACCAAACCCGCAACAAACTGAACCCTAAGAGGGTATTGGTGAACCCTGTCGTGGATGTGATTCAAAGATGGGGCACTGAACCTTAAGAGTAGGGTACTGCATAAAACGGGACGGAAAAGGGTTTAGGGTTGGATTAGGCGTACCCGCTTCGCAGCTCCGCCCAATCCAACCCTAAACCCTTTTCCTTATTCAAGGTCACTAAACCCGCAACAAACTGAACCCTAAGAGGGTATTGGTGAACCCTGTCGTGGATGTGATTCAAAGATGGGGCACTGAACCTTAAGAGTAGGGTACTGCATAAGACGGGACGGAAAAGGGTTTAGGGTTGGATTTGGCGGACCCGCTTCGCGGCTCCGCCTAATCCAACCCTAAACCCTTTTCCTTATTCAAGGTCACTAAACCCGCATCAAACTGAACCCTAAGAGGGTATTGGTGAACCCTGTCGTGGATGTGATTCAAAGATGGGGCACTGAACCTTAAGAGTAGGGTACTGCATAAGACGGGACGGAAAAGGGTTTAGGGTTGGATTAGGCGGACCCGCTTCGCCGCTCCGCCTAATCCAACCCTAAACCCTTTTCCTTATTCAAGGTCACTAAACCCGCAACAAACTGAACCCTAAGAGGGTATTGGTGAACCCTAAACCCTTTTCCTTATTCAAGGTCACTAAACCCGCAACAAACTGAACCCTAAGAGGGTATTGGTGAACCCTGATGTGGATGTGATTCAAAGATGGGGCACTAAACCTTAAGAGTAGGGTACTGCATAAGACGGGACGGAAAAGGGTTTAGGGTTGGATTAGGCGAACCTGCTTCGCGGCTCCGCCTAATCCAACCCTAAACCCTTTTCCTTATTCAAGGTCACTAAACCCGCAACAAACTGAACCCTAAGAGGGTATTGGTGAACCCTAAACCCTTTTCCTTATTCAAGGTCACTAAACCCGCAACAAACTGAACCCTAAGAGGGTATTGGTGAACCCTGATGTGGATGTGATTCAAAGATGGGGCACTAAACCTTAAGAGTAGGGTACTGCATAAGACGGGACGGAAAAGGGTTTAGGGTTGGATTAGGCGAACCCGCTTCGCGGCTCCGCCTAATCCAACCCTAAACCCTTTTCCTTATTCAAGGTCACTAAACCCGCAACAAACTGAACCCTAAGAGGGTATTGGTGAACCCTGTCGTGGATGTGATTCAAAGATGGGGCAATGAACCTTAAGAGTAGGGTACTGCATAAGACGGGACGGAAAAGGGTTTAGGGTTGGATTTGGCGGACCCGCTTCGCGGCTCCGCCTAATCCAACCCTAAACCCTTTTCTTTATTCAAGGTCACTAAACCCGCATCAAACTGAACCCTAAGAGGGTATTGGTGAACCCTGTCGTGGATGTGATTCAAAGATGTGGCACTGAACCTTAAGAGTAGGGTACTGCATAAGACGGGACGGAAAAGGGTTTAGTGTTGGATTAGGCGGACCCGTTCGAGGCTCCGCCTAATCCAACCCTAAACCCTTTTCCTTATTCAAGGTCACTTAACCCGCAACAAACTGAATCCTAAGAGGGTATTGGTGAACCCTGTCGTGGATGTGATTCAAAGATGGGCCACTGAACCTTAAGAGTAGGGTACTGCATAAGACGGGACGGAAAAGGGTTTAGGGTTGGATTAGGCGGAGCCGCGAACCCTAAACCCTTTTCCTTATTCAAGGTCACCAAACCCGCAACAAACTGAACCCTAAGAGGGTATTAGTGAACCCTGTCGTGGATGTGATTCAAAGATGGGGCACTGAACCTTAAGAGTAGGGTACTGCATAAGACGGGACGGAAAAGGGTTTAGGGTTGGATTAGGCGAACCCGCTTCGCGGCTCCGCCTAATCCAACCCTAAACCCTTTTCCTTATTCAAGGTCACTAAACCCGCAACAAACTGAACCCTAAGAGGGTATTGGTGAACCCTGTCGTGGATGTGATTCAAAGATGGGGCACTGAACCTTAAGAGTAGGGTACTGCATAAGACGGGACGGAAAAGGGTTTAGGGTTGGATTAGGCGAACCCGCTTCGTGGCTCCGCCTAATCCAACCCTAAACCCTTTTCCTTATTCAAGGTCACTAAACCCGCAACAAACTGAACCCTAAGAGGGTATTGGTGAACCCTAAACCCCTTTTCCTTATTCAAGGTCACTAAACCCGCAACAAACTGAACCCTAAGAGGGTATTGGTGAACCCTGTTGTGGATGTGATTCAAAGATGGGGCACTGAACCTTAAGAGTAGGGTACTGCATAAGACGGGACGGAAAAGGGTTTAGGGTTGGATTAGGCGAACCCGCTTCGCGGCTCCGCCTAATCCAACCCTAAACCCTTTTCCTTATTCAAGGTCACTAAACCCGCAACAAACTGAACCCTAAGAGGGTATTGGTGAACCCTAAACCCTTTTCCTTATTCAAGGTCACTAAACCCGCAACAAACTGAACCCTAAGAGGGTATTGGTGAACCCTGATGTGGATGTGATTCAAAGATGGGGCACTAAACCTTAAGAGTAGGGTACTGCATAAGACGGGACGGAAAAGGGTTTAGGGTTGGATTAGGCGAACCCGCTTCGCGGCTCCGCCTAATCCAACCCTAAACCCTTTTCCTTATTCAAGGTCACTAAACCCGCAACAAACTGAACCCTAAGAGGGTATTGGTGAACCCTGTCGTGGATGTGATTCAAAGATGGGGCAATGAACTTTAAGAGTAGGGTACTGCATAAGACGGGACGGAAAAGGGTTTAGGGTTGGATTTGGCGGACCCGCTTCGCGGCTCCGCCTAATCCAACCCTAAACCCTTTTCCTTATTCAAGGTCACTAAACCCGCATCAAACTGAACCCTAAGAGGGTATTGGTGAACCCTGTCGTGGATGTGATTCAAAGATGTGGCACTGAACCTTAAGAGTAGGGTACTGCATAAGACGGGACGGAAAAGGGTTTAGTGTTGGATTAGGCGGACCCGTTCGAGGCTCCGCCTAATCCAACCCTAAACCCTTTTCCTTATTCAAGGTCACTTAACCCGCAACAAACTGAATCCTAAGAGGGTATTGGTGAACCCTGTCGTGGATGTGATTCAAAGATGGGCCACTGAACCTTAAGAGTAGGGTACTGCATAAGACGGGACGGAAAAGGGTTTAGGGTTGGATTAGGCGGAGCCGCGAACCCTAAACCCTTTTCCTTATTCAAGGTCACCAAACCCGCAACAAACTGAACCCTAAGAGGGTATTAGTGAACCCTGTCGTGGATGTGATTCAAAGATGGGGCACTGAACCTTAAGAGTAGGGTACTGCATAAGACGGGACGGAAAAGGGTTTAGGGTTGGATTAGGCGAACCCGCTTCGCGGCTCCGCCTAATCCAACCCTAAACCCTTTCCCTTATTCAAGGTCACTAAACCCGCAACAAACTGAACCCTAAGAGGGTATTGGTGAACCCTGTCGTGGATGTGATTCAAAGATGGGGCACTGAACCTTAAGAGTAGGGTACTGCATAAGACGGGACGGAAAAGGGTTTAGGGTTGGATTACTCGAACCCGCTTCGTGGCTCCGCCTAATCCAACCCTAAACCCTTTTCCTTATTCAAGGTCACTAAACCCGCAACAAACTGAACCCTAAGAGGGTATTGGTGAACCCTAAACCCCTTTTCCTTATTCAAGGTCACTAAACCCGCAACAAACTGAACCCTAAGAGGGTATTGGTGAACCCTGTTGTGGATGTGATTCAAAGATGGGGCACTGAACCTTAAGAGTAGGGTACTGCATAAGACGGGACGGAAAAGGGTTTAGGGTTGGATTAGGCGAACCCGCTTCGCGGCTCCGCCTAATCCAACCCTAAACCCTTTTCCTTACTCAAGGTCACTAAACCCGCAACAAACTGAACCCTAAGAGGGTATTGGTGACCCTAAACTCTTTTCCTTATTCAAGGTCACTAAACCCGAAACAAACTGAACCCTAAGAGGGTATTGGTGAACCCTGTTGTGGATGTGATTCAAAGATGGGGCACTGAACCTTAAGAGTAGGGTACTGCATAAGACGGGACGGAAAAGGGTTTAGGGTTGGATTAGGCGAACCCGCTTCGCGGCTCCGCCTAATCCAACCCTAAACCCTTTTCCTTATTCAAGGACACTAAACCCGCAACAAACTGAACCCTAAGAGAGTATTGGTGAACCCTGTCGTGGATGTGATTCAAAGATGGGGTACTGAACCTTAAGAGTAGGGTACTGCATAAGACGGGACGGAAAAGGGTTTAGGGTTGGATTAGGCGGACCCGCTTTGCGGCACCGCCTAATCCAACCCTAAACCCTTTTCCTTATTCAAGGTCACTAAACCCGCAACAAACTGAACCCTAAGAGGGTATTGGTGAACCCTGTCGTGGATGTGATTCAAAGATGGGGCACTGAACCTTAAGAGTAGGGTACTGCATAAGACGGGACGGAAAAGGGTTTAGGGTTGGATTAGGCGAACCCGCTTCGCGGCTCCGCCTAATCCAACCCTAAACCCTTTTCCTTATTCAAGGTCACTAAACCCGCAACAAACTGAACCTTAAGAGGGTATTGGTGAACCCTGTCGTGGATGTGATTCAAAGATGGGGCACTGAACCTTAAGAGTAGGGTACTGCGTAAGACGGGACGGAAAAGGGTTTAGGATTGGATTAGGCGAACCCGCTTCGCGGCTCCGCCTAATCCAACCCTAAACCCTTTTCCTTATTCAAGGTCACTAAACCCGCAACAAACTGAACCCTAAGAGGGTATTGGTGAACCCTGTCGTGGATGTGATTCAAAGATGGGGCACTGAACCTTAAGAGTAGGGCACTGCATAAGGCGGGACAGAAAAGGGTTTAGGGTTGGATTAGGCGGACCCGTTCGAGGCTCCGCCTAATCCAACCCTAAACCCTTTTCCTTATTCAAGGTCACTAAACCCGCAACAAACTGAACCCTAAGAGGGTATTGGTGAACCCTGTCGTGGATGTGATTCAAAGATGGGGCACTGAACCTTAAGAGTAGGGTACTGCATAAGACGGAACGGAAAAGGGTATAGGGTTGGATTAGGCGAACCCGCTTCGCGGCTCCGCCTAATCCAACCCTAAACCCTTTTCCTTATTCAAGGTCACTAAACCCGCAACAAACTGAACCCTAAGAGGGTATTGGTGAACCCTGTTGTGGATGTGATTCAAAGATGGGGCACTGAACCTTAAGAGTAGGGTACTGCATAAGACGGGACGGAAAAGGGTTTAGGGTTGGATTAGGCGGAGCCGCGAACCCTAAACCCTTTTCGTTATTCAAGGTCACCAAACCCGCAACAAACTGAACCCTAAGAGGGTATTGGTGAACCCTGTCGTGGATGTGATTCAAAGATGGGGCACTGAACCTTAAGAGTAGGGTACTGCATAAGACGGGACGGAAAAGGGTTTAGGGTTGGATTAGGCGAACCCGCTTCGCGGCTCCGCCTAATCCAACCCTAAACCCTTTTCCTTATTCAAGGTCACTAAACCCGCAACAAACTAAACCCTAAGAGGGTATTGGTGAACCCTGTCGTGGATGTGATTCAAAGATGGGGCACTGAACCTTAAGAGTAGGGTACTGCATAAGACGGAACGGAAAAGGGTATAGGGTTGGATTAGGCGAACCCGCTTCGCGGCTCCGCCTAATCCAACCCTAAACCCTTTTCCTTATTCAAGGTCACTAAACCCGCAACAAACTGAACCCTAAGAGGGTATTGGTGAACCCTGTTGTGGATGTGATTCAAAGATGGGGCACTGAACCTTAAGAGTAGGGTACTGCATAAGACGGGACGGAAAAGGGTTTAGGGTTGGATTAGGCGGAGCCGCGAACCCTAAACCCTTTTCCTTATTCAAGGTCACCAAACCCGCAACAAACTGAACCCTAAGAGGGTATTGGTGAACCCTGTCGTGGATGTGATTCAAAGATGGGGCACTGAACCTTAAGAGTAGGGTACTACATAAGACGGGACGGAAAAGGGTTTAGGGTTAGATTAGGCGAACCCGCTTCGCGGCTCCGCCTAATCCAACCCTAAACCCTTTTCCTTATTCAAGGTCACTAAACCCGCAACAAACTAAACCCTAAGAGGGTATTGGTGAACCCTGTCGTGGATGTGATTCAAAGATGGGGCACTGAACCTTAAGAGTAGGGTACTGCATAAGACGGAACGGAAAAGGGTATAGGGTTGGATTAGGCGAACCCGCTTCGCGGCTCCGCCTAATCCAACCCTAAACCCTTTTCCTTATTCAAGGTCACTAAACCCGCAACAAACTAAACCCTAAGAGGGTATTGGTGAACCCTGTCGTGGATGTGATTCAAAGATGGGGCACTGAACCTTAAGAGTAGGGTACTGCATAAGACGGAACGGAAAAGGGTATAGGGTTGGATTAGGCGAACCCGCTTCGCGGCTCCGCCTAATCCAACCCTAAACCCTTTTCCTTATTCAAGGTCACTAAACCCGCAACAAACTGAACCCTAAGAGGGTATTGGTGAACCCTGTCGTGGATGTGATTCAAAGATGGGGCACTGAACCTTAAGAGTAGGGGACTGCATATGACGGGACGGAAAAGGGTTTAGGGTTGGATTAGGCGAACCCGCTTCGCGGCTCCGCCTAATCCAACCCTAAACCCTTTCCCTTATTCAAGGTCACTAAACCCGCAACAAACTGAACCCTAAGAGGGTATTGGTGAACCCTGTCGTGGATGTGATTCAAAGATGGGACACTGAACCTTAAGAGTAGGGTACTGCATAAGACGGGACGGAAAAGGGTTTAGGGTTGGATTACTCGAACCCGCTTCGTGGCTCCGCCTAATCCAACCCTAAACCCTTTTCCTTATTCAAGGTCACTAAACCCGCAACAAACTGAACCCTAAGAGGGTATTGGTGAACCCTAAACCCCTTTTCCTTATTCAAGGTCACTAAACCCGCAACAAACTGAACCCTAAGAGGGTATTGGTGAACCCTGTTGTGGATGTGATTCAAAGATGGGGCACTGAACCTTAAGAGTAGGGTACTGCATAAGACGGGACGGAAAAGGGTTTAGGGTTGGATTAGGCGAACCCGCTTCGCGGCTCCGCCTAATCCAACCCTAAACCCTTTTCCTTACTCAAGGTCACTAAACCCGCAACAAACTGAACCCTAAGAGGGTATTGGTGACCCTAAACTCTTTTCCTTATTCAAGGTCACTAAACCCGAAACAAACTGAACCCTAAGAGGGTATTGGTGAACCCTGTTGTGGATGTGATTCAAAGATGGGGCACTGAACCTTAAGAGTAGGGTACTGCATAAGACGGGACGGAAAAGGGTTTAGGGTTGGATTAGGCGAACCCGCTTCGCGGCTCCGCCTAATCCAACCCTAAACCCTTTTCCTTATTCAAGGACACTAAACCCGCAACAAACTGAACCCTAAGAGAGTATTGGTGAACCCTGTCGTGGATGTGATTCAAAGATGGGGTACTGAACCTTAAGAGTAGGGTACTGCATAAGACGGGACGGAAAAGGGTTTAGGGTTGGATTAGGCGGACCCGCTTTGCGGCACCGCCTAATCCAACCCTAAACCCTTTTCCTTATTCAAGGTCACTAAACCCGCAACAAACTGAACCCTAAGAGGGTATTGGTGAACCCTGTCGTGGATGTGATTCAAAGATGGGGCACTGAACCTTAAGAGTAGGGTACTGCATAAGACGGGACGGAAAAGGGTTTAAGGTTGGATTAGGCGAACCCGCTTCGCGGCTCCGCCTAATCCAACCCTAAACCCTTTTCCTTATTCAAGGTCACTAAACCCGCAACAAACTGAACCTTAAGAGGGTATTGGTGAACCCTGTCGTGGATGTGATTCAAAGATGGGGCACTGAACCTTAAGAGTAGGGTACTGCGTAAGACGGGACGGAAAAGGGTTTAGGATTGGATTAGGCGAACCCGCTTCGCGGCTCCGCCTAATCCAACCCTAAACCCTTTTCCTTATTCAAGGTCACTAAACCCGCAACAAACTGAACCCTAAGAGGGTATTGGTGAACCCTGTCGTGGATGTGATTCAAAGATGGGGCACTGAACCTTAAGAGTAGGGCACTGCATAAGGCGGGACAGAAAAGGGTTTAGGGTTGGATTAGGCGGACCCGTTCGAGGCTCCGCCTAATCCAACCCTAAACCCTTTTCCTTATTCAAGGTCACTAAACCCGCAACAAACTGAACCCTAAGAGGGTATTGGTGAACCCTGTCGTGGATGTGATTCAAAGATGGGCCACTGAACCTTAAGAGTAGGGTACTGCATAAGACGGGACGGAAAAGGGTTTAGGGTTGGATTAGGCGGAGCCGCGAACCCTAAACCCTTTTCGTTATTCAAGGTCACCAAACCCGCAACAAACTGAACCCTAAGAGGGTATTGGTGAACCCTGTCGTGGATGTGATTCAAAGATGGGGCACTGAACCTTAAGAGTAGGGTACTGCATAAGACGGGACGGAAAAGGGTTTAGGGTTAGATTAGGCGAACCCGCTTCGCGGCTCCGCCTAATCCAACCCTAAACCCTTTTCCTTATTCAAGGTCACTAAACCCGCAACAAACTAAACCCTAAGAGGGTATTGGTGAACCCTGTCGTGGATGTGATTCAAAGATGGGGCACTGAACCTTAAGAGTAGGGTACTGCATAAGACGGAACGGAAAAGGGTATAGGGTTGGATTAGGCGAACCCGCTTCGCGGCTCCGCCTAATCCAACCCTAAACCCTTTTCCTTATTCAAGGTCACTAAACCCGCAACAAACTAAACCCTAAGAGGGTATTGGTGAACCCTGTCGTGGATGTGATTCAAAGATGGGGCACTGAACCTTAAGAGTAGGGTACTGCATAAGACGGAACGGAAAAGGGTATAGGGTTGGATTAGGCGAACCCGCTTCGCGGCTCCGCCTAATCCAACCCTAAACCCTTTTCCTTATTCAAGGTCACTAAACCCGCAACAAACTGAACCCTAAGAGGGTATTGGTGAACCCTGTTGTGGATGTGATTCAAAGATGGGGCACTGAACCTTAAGAGTAGGGTACTGCATAAGACGGGACGGAAAAGGGTTTAGGGTTGGATTAGGCGGAGCCGCGAACCCTAAACCCTTTTCCTTATTCAAGGTCACCAAACCCGCAACAAACTGAACCCTAAGAGAATATTGGTGAACCCTGTCGTGGATGTGATTCAAAGATGGGGCACTGAACCTTAAGAGTAGGGTACTGCATAAGACGGGACGGAAAAGGGTTTAGGGTTAGATTAGGCGAACCCGCTTCGCGGCTCCGCCTAATCCAACCCTAAACCCTTTTCCTTATTCAAGGTCACTAAACCCGCAACAAACTAAACCCTAAGAGGGTATTGGTGAACCCTGTCGTGGATGTGATTCAAAGATGGGGCACTGAACCTTAAGAGTTGGGTACTGCATAAGACGGAACGGAAAAGGGTATAGGGTTGGATTAGGCGAACCCGCTTCGCGGCTCCGCCTAATCCAACCCTAAACCTTTTTCCTTATTCAAGGTCACTAAACCCGCAACAAACTGAACCCTAAGAGGGTATTGGTGAACCCTGTCGTGGATGTGATTCAAAGATGGGGCACTGAACCTTAAGAGTAGGGTACTGCATAAGACGGGACGGAAAAGGGTTTAGGGTTGGATTAGGCGGATCGCGGGTCCACCTAATCCAACCCTAAACCCTTTTCCTTATTCAAGGTCACTAAACCCGCATCAAACTGAACCCTAAGAGGGTATTGGTGAACCCTGTCGTGGATGTGATTCAAAGATGGGGCACTGAACCTTAAGAGTAGGGTACTGCATAAGACGGGATGGAAAAGGGTTTAGCGTTGGATTAGGCGGACCCGCTTCGCGGCTCCGCCTAATCCAACCCTAAACCCTTTTCCTTATTCAAGGTCACTAAACCCGCAACAAACTAAACCCTAAGAGGGTATTGGTGAACCCTGTCGTGGATGTGATTCAAAGATGGGGCACTGAACCTTAAGAGTAGGGTACTGCATAAGACGGGACGGAAAAGGGTTTAGGGTTGGATTAGGCGAACCCGCTTCGCGGCTCTGCCTAATCCAACCCAAAACCCTTTTCCTTATTCAAGGTCACTAAACCCGCAACAAACTGAACCCTAAGAGGGTATTGGTGAACCCTGTCGTGGATGTGATTCAAAGATGGGGCACTGAACCTTAAGAGTAGGGTACTGCATAAGACGGGACGGAAAAGGGTTTAGGGTTGGATTAGGTGGACCCGCTTCGCGGCTCCGCCTAATCCAACCCTAAACCCTTGTCCTTATTCAAGGTCACTAAACCCGCATCAAACTGAACCCTAAGAGGGTATGGGTGAACCCTGTCGTGGATGTGATTCGAAGATGGGGCACTGAACCTTAAGAGTAGGGTACTGCATAAGACGGGACGGAAAAGGGTTTAGGGTTGGATTAGGCGGACCCGCTTCGCGGCTCCGCCTAATCCAACCCCAAACCCTTTTCCTTATTCAAGGTCACTAAACCCGCAACAAACTGAACCCTAAGAGGGTATTGGTGAACCCTGTCGTGGATGTGATTCAAAGATGGGGCACTGAACCTTAAGAGTAGGGTACTGCATAAGACGGGACGGAAAAGGGTTTAGGGTTGGATTAGGTGGACCCGCTTCGCGGCTCCGCCTAATCCAACCCTAAACCCTTTTCCTTATTCAAGGTCACTAAACCCGCATCAAACTGAACCCTAAGAGGGTATTGGTGAACCCTGTCGTGGATGTGATTCAAAGATGGGGCACTGAACCTTAAGAGTAGGGCACTGCATAAGACGAGACGGAAAAGGGTTTAGGGTTGGATTAGGCGGACCCGTTCGAGGCTCCGCCTAATCTAACCCTAAACCCTTTTCCTTATTCAAGGTCACTAAACCCGCAACAAACTGAACCCTAAGAGGGTATTGGTGAACCCTGTCGTGGATGTGATTCAAAGATGGGGCACTGAACCTTAAGAGTAGGGTACTGCATAAGACGGGACGGAAAAGGGTTTAGGGTTGGATTAGGTGGACCCGCTTCGCGGCTCCGCCTAATCCAACCCTAAACCCTTGTCCTTATTCAAGGTCACTAAACCCGCATCAAACTGAACCCTAAGAGGGTATGGGTGAACCCTGTCGTGGATGTGATTCAAAGATGGGGCACTGAACCTTAAGAGTAGGGTACTGCATAAGACGGGACGGAAAAGGGTTTAGGGTTGGATTAGGCGGACCCGCTTCGCGGCTCCGCCTAATCCAACCCCAAACCCTTTTCCTTATTCAAGGTCACTAAACCCGCAACAAACTGAACCCTAAGAGGGTATTGGTGAACCCTGTCGTGGATGTGATTCAAAGATGGGGCACTGAACCTTAAGAGTAGGGTACTGCATAAGACGGGACGGAAAAGGGTTTAGGGTTGGATTAGGTGGACCCGCTTCGCGGCTCCGCCTAATCCAACCCTAAACCCTTTTCCTTATTCAAGGTCACTAAACCCGCATCAAACTGAACCCTAAGAGGGTATTGGTGAACCCTGTCGTGGATGTGATTCAAAGATGGGGCACTGAACCTTAAGAGTAGGGCACTGCATAAGACGAGACGGAAAAGGGTTTAGGGTTGGATTAGGCGGACCCGTTCGAGGCTCCGCCTAATCCAACCCCAAACCCTTTTCCTTATTCAAGGTCACCAAACCCGCAACAAACTGAACCCTAAGAGGGTATTGGTGAACCCTGTCGTGGATGTGATTCAAAGATGGGGCACTGAACCTTAAGAGTAGGGTACTGCATAAGACGGGACGGAAAAGGGTTTAGGGTTAGATTAGGCGAACCCGCTTCGCGGCTCCGCCTAATCCAACCCTAAACCCTTTTCCTTATTCAAGATCACTAAACCCGCAACAAACTAAACCCTAAGAGGGTATTGGTGAACCCTGTCGTGGATGTGATTCAAAGATGGGGCACTGAACCTTAAGAGTAGGGTACTGCATAAGACGGAACGGAAAAGGGTATAGGGTTGGATTAGGCGAACCCGCTTCGCGGCTCCGCCTAATCCAACCCTAAACCCTTTTCCTTATTCAAGGTCACTAAACCCGCAACAAACTAAACCCTAAGAGGGTATTGGTGAACCCTGTCGTGGATGTGATTCAAAGATGGGGCACTGAACCTTAAGAGTAGGGTACTGCATAAGACGGAACGGAAAAGGGTATAGGGTTGGATTAGGCGAACCCGCTTCGCGGCTCCGCCTAATCCAACCCTAAACCCTTTTCCTTATTCAAGGTCACTAAACCCGCAACAAACTGAACCCTAAGAGGGTATTGGTGAACCCTGTTGTGGATGTGATTCAAAGATGGGGCACTGAACCTTAAGAGTAGGGTACTGCATAAGACGGGACGGAAAAGGGTTTAGGGTTGGATTAGGCGGAGCCGCGAACCCTAAACCCTTTTCCTTATTCAAGGTCACCAAACCCGCAACAAACTGAACCCTAAGAGGGTATTGGTGAACCCTGTCGTGGATGTGATTCAAAGATGGGGCACTGAACCTTAAGAGTAGGGTACTGCATAAGACGGGACGGAAAAGGGTTTAGGGTTAGATTAGGCGAACCCGCTTCGCGGCTCCGCCTAATCCAACCCTAAACCCTTTTCCTTATTCAAGGTCACTAAACCCGCAACAAACTAAACCCTAAGAGGGTATTGGTGAACCCTGTCGTGGATGTGATTCAAAGATGGGGCACTGAACCTTAAGAGTAGGGTACTGCATAAGACGGAACGGAAAAGGGTATAGGGTTGGATTAGGCGAACCCGCTTCGCGGCTCCGCCTAATCCAACCCTAAACCTTTTTCCTTATTCAAGGTCACTAAACCCGCAACAAACTGAACCCTAAGAGGGTATTGGTGAACCCTGTCGTGGATGTGATTCAAAGATGGGGCACTGAACCTTAAGAGTAGGGTACTGCATAAGACGGGACGGAAAAGGGTTTAGGGTTGGATTAGGCGGATCGCGGGTCCACCTAATCCAACCCTAAACCCTTTTCCTTATTCAAGGTCACTAAACCCGCATCAAACTGAACCCTAAGAGGGTATTGGTGAACCCTGTCGTGGATGTGATTCAAAGATGGGGCACTGAACCTTAAGAGTAGGGTACTGCATAAGACGGGATGGAAAAGGGTTTAGCGTTGGATTAGGCGGACCCGCTTCGCGGCTCCGCCTAATCCAACCCTAAACCCTTTTCCTTATTCAAGGTCACTAAACCCGCAACAAACTAAACCCTAAGAGGGTATTGGTGAACCCTGTCGTGGATGTGATTCAAAGATGGGGCACTGAACCTTAAGAGTAGGGTACTGCATAAGACGGGACGGAAAAGGGTTTAGGGTTGGATTAGGCGAACCCGCTTCGCGGCTCTGCCTAATCCAACCCAAAACCCTTTTCCTTATTCAAGGTCACTAAACCCTAAGAGGGTATTGGTGAACCCTGTCGTGGATGTGATTCAAAGATGGGGCACTGAACCTTAAGAGTAGGGTACTGCATAAGACGGGACGGAAAAGGGTTTAGGGTTGGATTAGGTGGACCCGCTTCGCGGCTCCGCCTAATCCAACCCTAAACCCTTGTCCTTATTCAAGGTCACTAAACCCGCATCAAACTGAACCCTAAGAGGGTATGGGTGAACCCTGTCGTGGATGTGATTCAAAGATGGGGCACTGAACCTTAAGAGTAGGGTACTGCATAAGACGGGACGGAAAAGGGTTTAGGGTTGGATTAGGCGGACCCGCTTCGCGGCTCCGCCTAATCCAACCCCAAACCCTTTTCCTTATTCAAGGTCACTAAACCCGCAACAAACTGAACCCTAAGAGGGTATTGGTGAACCCTGTCGTGGATGTGATTCAAAGATGGGGCACTGAACCTTAAGAGTAGGGTACTGCATAAGACGGGACGGAAAAGGGTTTAGGGTTGGATTAGGTGGACCCGCTTCGCGGCTCCGCCTAATCCAACCCTAAACCCTTTTCCTTATTCAAGGTCACTAAACCCGCATCAAACTGAACCCTAAGAGGGTATTGGTGAACCCTGTCGTGGATGTGATTCAAAGATGGGGCACTGAACCTTAAGAGTAGGGCACTGCATAAGACGAGACGGAAAAGGGTTTAGGGTTGGATTAGGCGGACCCGTTCGAGGCTCCGCCTAATCCAACCCTAAACCCTTTTCCTTATTCAAGGTCACTAAACCCGCAACAAACTGAACCCTAAGAGGGTATTGGTTAACCCTGTCGTGGATGTGATTCAAAGATGGGCCACTGAACCTTAAGAGTAGGGTACTGCATAAGACGGGACGGAAAAGGGTTTAGGGTTGGATTAGGCGGAGCCGCGAACCCTAAACCCTTTTGCTTATTCAAGGTCACCAAACCCGCAACAAACTGAACCCTAAGAGGGTATTGGTGAACCCTGTCGTGGATGTGATTCAAAGATGGGGCACTGAACCTTAAGAGTAGGGTACTGCATAAGACGGGACGGAAAAGGGTTTAGGGTTGGATTAGGTGGACCCGCTTCGCGGCTCCGCCTAATCCAACCCTAAACCCTTTTCCTTATTCAAGGTCACTAAACCCGCATCAAACTGAACCCTGTCGTGGATGTGATTCAAAGATGTGGCACTGAACCTTAAGAGTAGGGTACTGCATAAGACGGGACGGAAAAGGGTTTAGGGTTGGATTAGGCGGAGCCGCGAACCCTAAACCCTTTTGCTTATTCAAGGTCACCAAACCCGCAACAAACTGAACCCTAAGAGGGTATTGGTGAACCCTGTCGTGGATGTGATTCAAAGATGGGGCACTGAACCTTAAGAGTAGGGTACTGCATAAGACGGGACGGAAAAGGGTTTAGGGTTGGATTAGGCGAACCCGCTTCGCGGCTCCGCCTAATCCAACCCTAAACTCTTTTCCTTATTCAAGGTCACTAAACCCGCAACAAACTAAACTCTAAGAGGGTATTGGTGAACCCTGTCGTGGATGTGATTCAAAGATGGGGCACTGAACCTTAAGAGTAGGGTACTGCATAAGACGGAACGGAAAAGGGTATAGGGTTGGATTAGGCGAACCCGCTTCGCGGCTCCGCCTAATCCAACCCTAAACCCTTTTCCTTATTCAAGGTCATTAAACCCGCAACAAACTGAACCCTAAGAGGGTATTGGTGAACCCTAAACCCTTTTCCTTATTCAAGGTCACTAAACCCGCAACAAACTGAACCCTAAGAGGGTATTGGTGAACCCTGTTGTGGATGTGATTCAAAGATGGGGCACTGAACCTTAAGAGTAGGGTACTGCATAAGACGGGACGGAAAAGGGTTTAGGGTTGGATTATGCGAACCCGCTTCGCGGCTCCGCCTAATCCAACCCTAAACCCTTTTCCTTATTCAAGGTCACTAAACCCGCAACAAACTGAACCCTAAGAGGGTATTGGTGAACCCTGTCGTGGATGTGATTCAAAGATGGGGCACTGAACCTTAAGAGTAGGGCACTGCATAAGACGAGACGGAAAAGGGTTTAGGGTTGGATTAGGCGGACCCGTTCGAGGCTCCGCCTAATCCAACCCTAAACCCTTTTCCTTATTCAAGGTCACTAAACCCGCAACAAACTGAACCCTAAGAGGGTATTGGTTAACCCTGTCGTGGATGTGATTCAAAGATGGGCCACTGAACCTTAAGAGTAGGGTACTGCATAAGACGGGACGGAAAAGGGTTTAGGGTTGGATTAGGCGGAGCCGCGAACCCTAAACCCTTTTGCTTATTCAAGGTCACCAAACCCGCAACAAACTGAACCCTAAGAGGGTATTGGTGAACCCTGTCGTGGATGTGATTCAAAGATGGGGCACTGAACCTTAAGAGTAGGGTACTGCATAAGACGGGACGGAAAAGGGTTTAGGGTTGGATTAGGTGGACCCGCTTCGCGGCTCCGCCTAATCCAACCCTAAACCCTTTTCCTTATTCAAGGTCACTAAACCCGCATCAAACTGAACCCTGTCGTGGATGTGATTCAAAGATGTGGCACTGAACCTTAAGAGTAGGGTACTGCATAAGACGGGACGGAAAAGGGTTTAGGGTTGGATTAGGCGGAGCCGCGAACCCTAAACCCTTTTGCTTATTCAAGGTCACCAAACCCGCAACAAACTGAACCCTAAGAGGGTATTGGTGAACCCTGTCGTGGATGTGATTCAAAGATGGGGCACTGAACCTTAAGAGTAGGGTACTGCATAAGACGGGACGGAAAAGGGTTTAGGGTTGGATTAGGCGAACCCGCTTCGCGGCTCCGCCTAATCCAACCCTAAACTCTTTTCCTTATTCAAGGTCACTAAACCCGCAACAAACTAAACTCTAAGAGGGTATTGGTGAACCCTGTCGTGGATGTGATTCAAAGATGGGGCACTGAACCTTAAGAGTAGGGTACTGCATAAGACGGAACGGAAAAGGGTATAGGGTTGGATTAGGCGAACCCGCTTCGCGGCTCCGCCTAATCCAACCCTAAACCCTTTTCCTTATTCAAGGTCATTAAACCCGCAACAAACTGAACCCTAAGAGGGTATTGGTGAACCCTAAACCCTTTTCCTTATTCAAGGTCACTAAACCCGCAACAAACTGAACCCTAAGAGGGTATTGGTGAACCCTGTTGTGGATGTGATTCAAAGATGGGGCACTGAACCTTAAGAGTAGGGTACTGCATAAGACGGGACGGAAAAGGGTTTAGGGTTGGATTAGGCGAACCCGCTTCGCGGCTCCGCCTAATCCAACCCTAAACCCTTTTCCTTATTCAAGGTCACTAAACCCGCAACAAACTGAACCCTAAGAGGGTATTGGTGAACCCTGTCGTGGATGTGATTCAAAGATGGGGCACTGAACCTTAAGAGTAGGGTACTGCATAAGACGGGACGGAAAAGGGTTTAGGGTTGGATTAGGTGGAGCCGCTTCGCGGCTCCGCCTAATCCAACCCTAAACCCTTTTCCTTATTCAAGGTCACTAAACCCGCATCAAACTGAACCCTAAGAGGGTATTGGTGAACCCTGTCGTGGATGTGATTCAAAGATGGGGCACTGAACCTTAAGAGTAGGGCACTGCATAAGACGAGACGGAAAAGGGTTTAGGGTTGGATTAGGCGGACCCGTTCGAGGCTCCGCCTAATCCAACCCTAAACCCTTTTCCTTATTCAAGGTCACTAAACCCGCAACAATCTGAACCCTAAGAGGGTATTGGTTAACCCTATCGTGGATGTGATTCAAAGATGGGCCACTGAACCTTAAGAGTAGGGTACTGCATAAGACGGGACGGAAAAGGGTTTAGGGTTGGATTAGGCGGAGCCGCGAACCCTAAACCCTTTTGCTTATTCAAGGTCACCAAACCCGCAACAAACTGAACCCTAAGAGGGTATTGGTGAACCCTGTCGTGGATGTGATTCAAAGATGGGGCACTGAACCTTAAGAGTAGGGTACTGCATAAGACGGGACGGAAAAGGGTTTAGGGTTGGATTAGGTGGACCCGCTTCGCGGCTCCGCCTAATCCAACCCTAAACCCTTTTCCTTATTCAAGGTCACTAAACCCGCATCAAACTGAACCCTGTCGTGGATGTGATTCAAAGATGTGGCACTGAACCTTAAGAGTAGGGTACTGCATAAGACGGGACGGAAAAGGGTTTAGGGTTGGATTAGGCGGAGCCGCGAACCCTAAACCCTTTTGCTTATTCAAGGTCACCAAACCCGCAACAAACTGAACCCTAAGAGGGTATTGGTGAACCCTGTCGTGGATGTGATTCAAAGATGGGGCACTGAACCTTAAGAGTAGGGTACTGCATAAGACGGGACGGAAAAGGGTTTAGGGTTGGATTAGGCGAACCCGCTTCGCGGCTCCGCCTAATCCAACCCTAAACTCTTTTCCTTATTCAAGGTCACTAAACCCGCAACAAACTAAACTCTAAGAGGGTATTGGTGAACCCTGTCGTGGATGTGATTCAAAGATGGGGCACTGAACCTTAAGAGTAGGGTACTGCATAAGACGGAACGGAAAAGGGTATAGGGTTGGATTAGGCGAACCCGCTTCGCGGCTCCGCCTAATCCAACCCTAAACCCTTTTCCTTATTCAAGGTCATTAAACCCGCAACAAACTGAACCCTAAGAGGGTATTGGTGAACCCTAAACCCTTTTCCTTATTCAAGGTCACTAAACCCGCAACAAACTGAACCCTAAGAGGGTATTGGTGAACCCTGTTGTGGATGTGATTCAAAGATGGGGCACTGAACCTTAAGAGTAGGGTACTGCATAAGACGGGACGGAAAAGGGTTTAGGGTTGGATTAGGCGAACCCGCTTCGCGGCTCCGCCTAATCCAACCCTAAACCCTTTTCCTTATTCAAGGTCACTAAACCCGCAACAAACTGAACCCTAAGAGGGTATTGGTGAACCCTGTCGTGGATGTGATTCAAAGATGGGGCACTGAACCTTAAGAGTAGGGTACTGCATAAGACGGGACGGAAAAGGGTTTAGGGTTTGATTAGGTGGACCCGCTTCGCGGCTCCGCCTAATCCAACCCTAAACCCTTTTCCTTATTCAAGGTCACTAAACCCGCAACAAACTGAACCCTAAGAGGGTATTGGTGAACCCTGTCGTGGATGTGATTCAAAGATGGGGCACTGAACCTTAAGAGTAGGGCACTGCATAAGACGGGACGGAAAAGGGTTTAGGGTTGGATTAGGCGGACCCGTTCGAGGCTCCGCCTAATCCGACCCTAAACCCTTTTCCTTATTCAAGGTCACTAAACCCGCAACAAACTGAACCCTAAGAGGGTATTGGTGAACCCTGTCGTGGATGTGATTCAAAGATGGGGCACTGAACCTTAAGAGTAGGGTACTGCATAAGACGGGACGGAAAAGGGTTTAGGGTTGGATTAGGTGGACCCGCTTCGCGGCTCCGCCTACTCCAACCCTAAACCCTTTTCCTTATTCAAGGTCACTAAACCCGCATCAAACTGAACCCTAAGAGGGTATTGGTGAACCCTGTCGTGGATGTGATTCAAAGATGGGGCACTGAACCTTAACAGTAGGGTACTGCATAAGACGGGACGGAAAAGGGTTTAGGGTTGGATTAGGCGGACCCGCTTCGCGGCTCCGCCTAATCCAACCCTAAACCCTTTTCCTTATTCAAGGTAACTAAACCCGCAACAAACTAAACCCTAAGAGGGTATTGGTGAACCCTGTCGTGGATGTGATTCAAAGATGGGGCACTGAACCTTAAGAGTAGGGTACTGCATAAGACGGAACGGAAAAGGGTATAGGGTTGGATTAGGCGAACCCGCTTCGCGGCTCCGCCTAATCCAACCCTAAACCCTTTTCCTTATTCAAGGTCATTAAACCCGCAACAAACTGAATCCTAAGAGGGTATTGGTGAACCCTAAACCCTTTTCCTTATTCAAGGTCACTAAACCCGCAACAAACTGAACCCTAAGAGGGTATTGGTGAACCCTGTTGTGGATGTGATTCAAAGATGGGGCACTGAACCTTAAGAGTAGGGTACTGCATAAGACGGGACGGAAAAGGGTTTAGGGTTGGATTAGGCGAACCCGCTTCGCGGCTCCGCCTAATCCAACCCTAAACCCTTTTCCTTATTCAAGGTCACTAAACCCGCAACAAACTGAACCCTAAGAGGGTATTGGTGAACCCTGTCGTGGATGTGATTCAAAGATGGGGCACTGAACCTTAAGAGTAGGGTACTGCATAAGACGGGACGGAAAAGGGTTTAGGGTTGGATTAGGTGGACCCGCTTCGCGGCTCCGCCTAATCCAACCCTAAACCCTTTTCCTTATTCAAGGTCACTAAACCCGCAACAAACTGAACCCTAAGAGGGTATTGGTGAACCCTGTCGTGGATGTGATTCAAAGATGGGGCACTGAACCTTAAGAGTAGGGCACTGCATAAGACGGGACGGAAAAGGGTTTAGGGTTGGATTAGGCGGACCCGTTCGAGGCTCCGCCTAATCCGACCCTAAACCCTTTTCCTTATTCAAGGTCACTAAACCCGCAACAAACTGAACCCTAAGAGGGTATTGGTGAACCCTGTCGTGGATGTGATTCAAAGATGGGGCACTGAACCTTAAGAGTAGGGTACTGCATAAGACGGGACGGAAAAGGGTTTAGGGTTGGATTAGGTGGACCCGCTTCGCGGCTCCGCCTACTCCAACCCTAAACCCTTTTCCTTATTCAAGGTCACTAAACCCGCATCAAACTGAACCCTAAGAGGGTATTGGTGAACCCTGTCGTGGATGTGATTCAAAGATGGGGCACTGAACCTTAAGAGTAGGGTACTGCATAAGACGGGACGGAAAAGGGTTTAGGGTTGGATTAGGTGGACCCGCTTCGCAGCTTCGCCTAATCCAACCCTAAACCCTTTTCCTTATTCAAGGTAACTAAACCCGCAACAAACTAAACCCTAAGAGGGTATTGGTGAACCCTGTCGTGGATGTGATTCAAAGATGGGGCACTGAACCTTAAGAGTAAGGTACTGCATAAGACGGGACGGAAAAGGGTTTAGGGTTGGATTAGGCGGAGCCGCTTCGCGGCTCCGCCTAATCCAACCCTAAACCCTTTTCCTTATTCAAGGTCACTAAACCCGCAACAAACTGAACCCTAAGAGGGTATTGGTGAACCCTGTCGTGGATGTGATTCAAAGATGGGGCACTGAACCTTAAGAGTAGGGTACTGCATAAGACGGGACGGAAAAGGGTTTAGGGTTGGATTAGGTGGACCCGCTTCGCGGCTTCGCCTAATCCAACCCTAAACCCTTTTCCTTATTCAAGGTCACTAAACCCGCAACAAACTGAACCCTAAGAGGGTATTGGTGAACCCTGTCGTGGATGTGATTCAAAGATGGGGCACTGAACCTTAAGAGTAGGGGACTGCATAAGACGGGACGGAAAAGGGTTTAGGGTTGGATTAGGCGGACCCGTTCGAAGCTCCGCCTAATCCAACCCTAAACCCTTTTCCTTCTTCAAGGTCACTAAACCCGCAACAAACTAAACCCTAAGAGGGTATTGGTGAACCCTGTCGTGGATGTGATTTAAAGATGGGCCACTGAACCTTAAGAGTAGGGTACTGCATAAGACGGGACGGAAAAGGGTTTAGGGTTGGATTAGGCGGAGCCGCGAACCCTAAACCCTTTTGCTTATTCAAGGTCACCAAACCCGCAACAAACTGAACCCTAAGAGGGTATTGGTGAACCCTGTCGTGGATGTGATTCAAAGATGGGGCACTGAACCTTAAGAGTAGGGTACTGCATAAGACGGGACGGAAAAGGGTTTAGGGTTGGATTAGGCGAACCCGCTTCGCAGCTCCGCCTAATCCAACCCTAAACCCTTTTCCTTATTCAAGGTCACTAAACCCGCAACAAACTAAACCCTAAGAGGGTATTGGTGAACCCTGTCGTGGATGTGATTCAAAGATGGGGCACTGAACCTTAAGAGTAGGGTACTGCATAAGACGGAACGGAAAAGGGTATAGGGTTGGATTAGGCGAACCCGCTTCGCGGCTCCGCCTAATCCAACCCTAAACCCTTTTCCTTATTCAAGGTCACTAAACCCGCAACAAACTGAACCCTAAGAGGGTATTGGTGACCCTAAACTCTTTTCCTTATTCAAGGTCACTAAACCCGAAACAAACTGAACCCTAAGAGGGTATTGGTGAACCCTGTTGTGGATGTGATTCAAAGATGGGGCACTGAACCTTAAGAGTAGGGTACTGCATAAGACGGGACGGAAAAGGGTTTAGGGTTGGATTAGGCGAACCCGCTTCGCGGCTCCGCCTAATCCAACCCTAAACCCTTTTCCTTATTCAAGGTCACTAAACCCGCAACAAACTGAACCCTAAGAGGGTATTGGTGAACCCTGTCGTGGATGTGATTCAAAGATGGGGCATTGAACATTAAGAGTAGGGTACTGCATAAGACAGGACGGAAAAGGGTTTAGGGTTGGATTAGGTGGACCCGCTTCGCGGCTCCGCCTAATCCAACCCTAAACCCTTTTCCTTATTCAAGGTCACTAAACCCGCAACAAACTGAACCCTAAGAGTGTATTGGTGAACCCTGTCGTGGATGTGATTCAAAGATGGGGCACTGAACCTTAAGAGTAGGGCACTGCATAAGACGGGACGGAAAAGGGTTTAGGGTTGGATTAGGCGGACCCGTTCGAGGCTCCGCCTAATCCAACCCTAAACCCTTTTCCTTATTCAAGGTCACTAAACCCGCAACAAACTGAACCCTAAGAGGGTATTGGTGAACCCTGTCGTGGATGTGATTCAAAGATGGGCCACTGAACCTTAAGAGTAGGGTACTGCATAAGACGGGACGGAAAAGGGTTTAGGGTTGGATTAGGCGGAGCCGCGAACCCTAAACCCTTTTCCTTATTCAAGGTCACCAAACCCGCAACAAACTGAACCCTAAGAGGGTATTGGTGAACCCTGTCGTGGATGTGATTCAAAGATGGGGCACTGAACCTTAAGAGTAGGGTACTGCATAAGACGGGACGGAAAGGGTTTAGGGTTGGATTACGCGAACCCGCTTCGCGGCTCCGCCTAATCCAACCCTAAACCCATTTCCTTATTCAAGGTCACTAAACCCGCAACAAACTAAACCCTAAGAGGGTATTGGTGAACCCTGTCGTGGATGTGATTCAAAGATGGGGCACTGAACCTTAAGAGTAGGGTACTGCATAAGACGGAACGGAAAAGGGTATAGGGTTGGATTAGGCGAACCCGCTTCGCGGCTCCGCCTAATCCAACCCTAAACCCTTTTCCTTATTCAAGGTCACTAAACCCGCAACAAACTGAACCCTAAGAGGGTATTGGTGACCCTAAACTCTTTTCCTTATTCAAGGTCACTAAACCCGAAACAAACTGAACCCTAAGAGGGTATTGGTGAACCCTGTTGTGGATGTGATTCAAAGATGGGGCACTGAACCTTAAGAGTAGGGTACTGCATAAGACGGGACGGAAAAGGGTTTAGGGTTGGATTAGGCGAACCCGCTTCGCGGCTCCGCCTAATCCAACCCTAAACCCTTTTCCTTATTCAAGGTCACTAAACCCGCAACAAACTGAACCCTAAGAGGGTATTGGTGAACCCTGTCGTGGATGTGATTCAAAGATGGGGCATTGAACATTAAGAGTAGGGTACTGCATAAGACAGGACGGAAAAGGGTTTAGGGTTGGATTAGGTGGACCCGCTTCGCGGCTCCGCCTAATCCAACCCTAAACCCTTTTCCTTATTCAAGGTCACTAAACCCGCAACAAACTGAACCCTAAGAGTGTATTGGTGAACCCTGTCGTGGATGTGATTCAAAGATGGGGCACTGAACCTTAAGAGTAGGGCACTGCATAAGACGGGACGGAAAAGGGTTTAGGGTTGGATTAGGCGGACCCGTTCGAGGCTCCGCCTAATCCAACCCTAAACCCTTTTCCTTATTCAAGGTCACTAAACCCGCAACAAACTGAACCCTAAGAGGGTATTGGTGAACCCTGTCGTGGATGTGATTCAAAGATGGGCCACTGAACCTTAAGAGTAGGGTACTGCATAAGACGGGACGGAAAAGGGTTTAGGGTTGGATTAGGCGGAGCCGCGAACCCTAAACCCTTTTCCTTATTCAAGGTCACCAAACCCGCAACAAACTGAACCCTAAGAGGGTATTGGTGAACCCTGTCGTGGATGTGATTCAAAGATGGGGCACTGAACCTTAAGAGTAGGGTACTGCATAAGACGGGACGGAAAGGGTTTAGGGTTGGATTACGCGAACCCGCTTCGCGGCTCCGCCTAATCCAACCCTAAACCCTTTTCCTTATTCAAGGTAACTAAACCCGCAACAAACTAAACCCTAAGAGGGTATTGGTGAACCCTGTCGTGGATGTGATTCAAAGATGGGGCACTGAACCTTAAGAGTAGGGTACTGCATAAGACGGAACGGAAAAGGGTATAGGGTTGGATTAGGCGAACCCGCTTCGCGGCTCCGCCTAATCCAACCCTAAACCCTTTTCCTTATTCAAGGTCACTAAACCCGCAACAAACTGAACCCTAAGAGGGTATTGGTGACCCTAAACTCTTTTCCTTATTCAAGGTCACTAAACCCGAAACAAACTGAACCCTAAGAGGGTATTGGTGAACCCTGTTGTGGATGTGATTCAAAGATGGGGCACTGAACCTTAAGAGTAGGGTACTGCATAAGACGGGACGGAAAAGGGTTTAGGGTTGGATTAGGCGAACCCGCTTCGCGGCTCCGCCTAATCCAACCCTAAACCCTTTTCCTTATTCAAGGTCACTAAACCCGCAACAAACTGAACCCTAAGAGGGTATTGGTGAACCCTGTCGTGGATGTGATTCAAAGATGGGGCATTGAACATTAAGAGTAGGGTACTGCATAAGACAGGACGGAAAAGGGTTTAGGGTTGGATTAGGTGGACCCGCTTCGCGGCTCCGCCTAATCCAACCCTAAACCCTTTTCCTTATTCAAGGTCACTAAACCCGCAACAAACTGAACCCTAAGAGTGTATTGGTGAACCCTGTCGTGGATGTGATTCAAAGATGGGGCACTGAACCTTAAGAGTAGGGCACTGCATAAGACGGGACGGAAAAGGGTTTAGGGTTGGATTAGGCGGACCCGTTCGAGGCTCCGCCTAATCCAACCCTAAACCCTTTTCCTTATTCAAGGTCACTAAACCCGCAACAAACTGAACCCTAAGAGGGTATTGGTGAACCCTGTCGTGGATGTGATTCAAAGATGGGCCACTGAACCTTAAGAGTAGGGTACTGCATAAGACGGGACGGAAAAGGGTTTAGGGTTGGATTAGGCGGAGCCGCGAACCCTAAACCCTTTTCCTTATTCAAGGTCACCAAACCCGCAACAAACTGAACCCTAAGAGGGTATTGGTGAACCCTGTCGTGGATGTGATTCAAAGATGGGGCACTGAACCTTAAGAGTAGGGTACTGCATAAGACGGGACGGAAAGGGTTTAGGGTTGGATTACGCGAACCCGCTTCGCGGCTCCGCCTAATCCAACCCTAAACCCTTTTCCTTATTCAAGGTCACTAAACCCGCAACAAACTAAACCCTAAGAGGGTATTGGTGAACCCTGTCGTGGATGTGATTCAAAGATGGGGCACTGAACCTTAAGAGTAGGGTACTGCATAAGACGGAACGGAAAAGGGTATAGGGTTGGATTAGGCGAACCCGCTTCGCGGCTCCGCCTAATCCAACCCTAAACCCTTTTCCTTATTCAAGGTCACTAAACCCGCAACAAACTGAACCCTAAGAGGGTATTGGTGAACCCTAAACCCTTTTCCTTATTCAAGGTCACTAAACCCGCAACAAACTGAACCCTAAGAGGGTATTGGTGAACCCTGTCGTGGATGTGATTCAAAGATGGGGCACTGAACCTTAAGAGTAGGGTACTGCATAAGACGGGACGGAAAAGGGTTTAGGGTTGGATTAGGCGAACCCGCTTCGCGGCTCCGCCTAATCCAACCCTAAACCCTTTTCCTTATTCAAGGTCACTAACCGCATCAAACTGAACCCTAAGAGGGTATTGGTGAACCCTGTCGTGGATGTGATTCAAAGATGGGGCACTAAACCTTAAGAGTAGGGTACTGCATAAGACGGGACGGAAAAGGGTTTAGAGTTGGATTAGGCGGACCCGCTTCGCGGCTCCGCCTAATCCAACCCTAAACCCTTTTCCTTATTCAAGGTCACTAAACCCGCAACAAACTGAACCCTAAGAGGGTATTGGTGAACCCTGTCGTGGATGTGATTCAAAGATGGGGCACTGAACCTTAAGAGTAGGGTACTGCATAAGACGGGACGGAAGAGGGTTTAGGGTTGGATTAGGCGAACCCGCTTCACGGCTCCGCCTAATCCAACCCTAAACCCTTTTCCTTATTCAAGGTCACTAAACCCGCAACAAACTGAACCCTAAGAGGGTATTGGTGAACCCTGTCGTGGATGTGATTCAAAGATGGGGCACTGAACCTTAAGAGTAGGGTACTGCATAAGACGGGACGGAAAAGGGTTTAGGGTTGGATTAGGTGGACCCGCTTCGCGGCTCCGCCTAATCCAACCCTAAACCCTTTTCCTTATTCAAGGTCACTAAACCCGCATCAAACTGAACCCTAAGAGGGTATGGGTGAACCCTGTCGTGGATGTGATTCAAAGATGGGGCACTAAACCTTAAGAGTAGGGTACTGCATAAGACAGGACGGAAAAGGGTTTAGGGTTGGATTAGGCGAACCCGCTTCGCGACTCCGCCTAATCCAACCCTAAACCCTTTTCCTTATTCAAGGTCACTAAACCCGCAACAAACTGAACCCTAAGAGGGTATTGGTGAACCCTGTCGTGGATGTGATTCAAAGATGGGGCACTGAACCTTAAGAGTAGGGTACTGCATAAGACGGGACGGAAAAGGGTTTAGGGTTGGATTAGGTGGACCCGCTTCGCGGCTCCGCCTAATCCAACCCTAAACCCTTTTCCTTATTCAAGGTCACTAAACCCGCATCAAACTGAACCCTAAGAGGGTATGGGTGAACCCTGTCGTGGATGTGATTCAAAGATGGGGCACTGAACCTTAAGAGT
Source organism: Agrostemma githago (assembly GCA_958450325.1). Taxonomy (NCBI): domain Eukaryota; kingdom Viridiplantae; phylum Streptophyta; class Magnoliopsida; order Caryophyllales; family Caryophyllaceae; genus Agrostemma; species Agrostemma githago. The sequence continues at coordinate 33,705,963 of OY288252.1, forward strand.
AGGGTACTGCATAAGACGGGACGGAAAAGGGTTTAGGGTTGGATTAGGCGGACCCGCTTCGCGGCTCCGCCTAATCCAACCCTAAACCCTTTTCCTTATTCAAGGTCACTAAACCCGCAACAAACTGAACCCTAAGAGGGTATTGGTGAACCCTGTCGTGGATGTGATTCAAAGATGGGGCACTGAACATTAAGAGTAGGGTACTGCATAAGACGGGACGGAAAAGGGTTTAGGGTTGGATTAGGTGGACCCGCTTCGCGGCTCCGCCTAATCCAACCCTAAACCCTTTTCCTTATTCAAGGTCACTAAACCCGCATCAAACTGAACCCTAAGAGGGTATGGGTGAACCCTGTCGTGGATGTGATTCAAAGATGGGGCACTAAACCTTAAGAGTAGGGTACTGCATAAGACAGGACGGAAAAGGGTTTAGGGTTGGATTAGGCGAACCCGCTTCGCGACTCCGCCTAATCCAACCCTAAACCCTTTTCCTTATTCAAGGTCACTAAACCCGCAACAAACTGAACCCTAAGAGGGTATTGGTGAACCCTGTCGTGGATGTGATTCAAAGATGGGGATACTGAACCTTAAGAGTAGGGTACTGCATAAGACGGGACGGAAAAGGGTTTAGGGTTGGATTAGGTGGACCCGCTTCGCGGCTCCGCCTAATCCAACCCTAAACCCTTTTCCTTATTCAAGGTCACTAAACCCGCATCAAACTGAACCCTAAGAGGGTATGGGTGAACCCTGTCGTGGATGTGATTCAAAGATGGGGCACTGAACCTTAAGAGTAGGGTACTGCATAAGACGGGACGGAAAAGGGTTTAGGGTTGGATTAGGCGGACCCGCTTCGCGGCTCTGCCTAATCCAACCCTAAACCCTTTTCCTTATTCAAGGTCACTAAACGCGCAACAAACTGAACCCTAAGAGAGTATTGGTGAACCCTGTCGTGGATGTGATTCAAAGATGGGGCACTGAACCTTAAGAGTAGGGTACTGCATAAGACGGGACGAAAAAGGGTTTAGGGTTGGATTAGGCAGACCCGCTTTGCGGCTCCGCCTAATCCAACCCTAAACCCTTTTCCTTATTCAAGGTCACTAAACCCGCAACAAACTGAACCCTAAGAGGGTATTGGTGAACCCTGTCGTGGATGTGATTCAAAGATGGGGCACTGAACCTTAAGAGTAGGGTACTGCATAAGACGGGACGGAAAAGGGTTTAGGGTTGGATTAGGCGAACCCGCTTCGCGGCTCCGCCTAATCCAACCCTAAACCCTTTTCCTTATTCAAGGTCACTAAACCCGCAACAAACTGAACCCTAAGAGAGTATTGGTGAACCCTGTCGTGGATGTGATTCAAAGATGGGGCACTGAACCTTAAGAGTAGGGTACTGCATAAGACGGGACGGAAAAGGGTTTAGGATTGGATTAGGCGAACCCGCTTCGCGGCTCCGCCTAATCCAACCCTAAACCCTTTTCCTTATTCAAGGTCACTAAACCCGTAACAAACTGAACCCTAAGAGGGTATTGGTGAACCCTGTCGTGGATGTGATTCAAAGATGGGGCACTGAACCTTAAGAGTAGGGCACTGCATAAAACGGGACGGAAAAGGGTTTAGGGTTGGATTAGGCGGACCCGTTCGAGGCTCCGCCTAATCCAACCCAAAACCCATTTCCTTATTCAAGGTCACCAAACCCGCAACAAACTGAACCCTTAGAGGGTATTGGTGAACCCTGTCGTGGATGTGATTCAAAGATGAGCCACTGAACCTTAAGAGTAGGGTACTGCATAAGGCGGGACGGAAAAGGGTTTAGGGTTGGATTAGGCGGACCCGCTACGCGGCTCCGCCTAATCCAACCCTAAAGCCTTTTCCTTATTCAAGGTCACTAAACCCGCAACAAACTGAACCCTAAGAGGGTATTGGTGAACCCTGTCGTGGATGTGATTCAAAGATGGGGCACTGAACCTTAAGAGTAGGGTACTGCATAAGACGGGACGGAAGAGGGTTTAGGGTTGGATTAGGCGGACCCGCTTCACGGCTCCGCCTAATCCAACCCTAAACCCTTTTCCTTATTCAAGGTCACTAAACCCGCAACAAACTGAACCCTAAGAGGGTATTGGTGAACCCTGTCGTGGATGTGATTCAAAGATGGGGCACTGAACCTTAAGAGTAGGGTACTGCATAAGACGGGACGGAAAAGGGTTTAGGGTTGGATTAGGCGAACCCGCTTCGCGGCTCCGCCTAATCCAACCCTAAACCCTTTTCCTTATTCAAGGTCACTAAACCCGCAACAAACTGAACCCTAAGAGAGTATTGGTGAACCCTGTCGTGGATGTGATTCAAAGATGGGGCACTGAACCTTAAGAGTAGGGTACTGCATAAGACGGGACGGAAAAGGGTTTAGGGTTGGATTAGGCGGACCCGCTTCGCGGCTCCGCCTAATCCAACCGTAAACCCTTTTCCTTATTCAAGGTCACTAAACCCGCATCAAACTGAACCCTAAGAGGGTATGGGTGAACCCTGTCGTGGATGTGATTCAAAGATGGGGCACTGAACCTTAAGAGTAGGGTACTGCATAAGACGGGACGGAAAAGGGTTTAGGGTTGGATTAGGCGGACCCGCTTCGCGGCTCCGCCTAATCCAACCCTAAACCCTTTTCCTTATTCAAGGTCACTAAACCCGCAACAAACTGAACCCTAAGAGAGTATTGGTGAACCCTGTCGTGGATGTGATTCAAAGATGGGGCACTGAACCTTAAGAGTAGGGTACTGCATAAGACGGGACGGAAAAGGGTTTAGGGTTGGATTAGGCGAACCCGCTTCGCGGCTCCGCCTAATCCAACCCTAAACCCTTTTCCTTATTCAAGGTCACCAAACCCGCAACAAACTGAACCCTAAGAGGGTATTGGTGAACCCTGTCGTGGATGTGATTCAAAGATGAGCCACTGAACCTTAAGAGTAGGGTACTGCATAAGGCGGGACGGAAAAGGGTTTAGGGTTGGATTAGGCGGACCCGCTTCGCGGCTCCGCCTAATCCAACCCTAAACCCTTTTCCTTATTCAAGGTCACTAAACCCGCAACAAACTGAACCCTAAGAGGGTATTGGTGAACCCTGTCGTGGATGTGATTCAAAGATGGGGCACTGAACCTTAAGAGTAGGGTACTGCATAAGACGGGACGGAAAAGGGTTTAGGGTTGGATTAGGTGAACCCGCTTCGCGGCTCCGCCTAATCCAACCCTAAACCCTTTTCCTTATTCAAGGTCACTAAACCCGCAACAAACTGAACCCTAAGAGAGTATTGGTGAACCCTGTCGTGGATGTGATTCAAAGATGGGGCACTGAACCTTAAGAGTAGGGTACTGCATAAGACGGGACGGAAAAGGGTTTAGGATTGGATTAGGCGAACCCGCTTCGCGGCTTCGCCTAATCCAACCCTAAACCCTTTTCCTTATTCAAGGTCACTAAACCCGTAACAAACTGAACCCTAAGAGGGTATTGGTGAACCCTGTCGTGGATGTGATTCAAAGATGGGGCACTGAACCTTAAGAGTAGGGCATTGCATAAAACGGGACGGAAAAGGGTTTAGGGTTGGATTCGGCGGACCCGTTCGAGGCTCCGCCTAATCCAACCCAAAACCCATTTCCTTATTCAAGGTCACCAAACCCGCAACAAACTGAACCCTAAGAGGGTATTGGTGAACCCTGTCGTGGATGTGATTCAAAGATGAGCCACTGAACCTTAAGAGTAGGGTACTGCATAAGGCGGGACGGAAAAGGGTTTAGGGTTGGATTAGGCGGACCCGCTACGCGGCTCCGCCTAATCCAACCCTAAAGCCTTTTCCTTATTCAAGGTCACTAAACCCGCAACAAACTGAACCCTAAGAGGGTATTGGTGAACCCTGTCGTGGATGTGATTCAAAGATGGGGCACTGAACCTTAAGAGTAGGGTACTGCATAAGACAGGACGGAAGAGGGTTTAGGGTTGGATTAGGCGAACCCGCTTCACGGCTCCGCCTAATCCAACCCTAAACCCTTTTCCTTATTCAAGGTCACTAAACCCGCAACAAACTGAACCCTAAGAGGGTATTGGTGAACCCTGTCGTGGATGTGATTCAATGATGGGGCAATGAACCTTAAGAGTAGGGTACTGCATAAGACGGGACGGAAAAGGGTTTAGGGTTGGATTAGGCGGACCCGCTTCGCGGCTCCGCCTAATCCAACACTAAACCCTTTTCCTTATTCAAGGTCACTAAACCCGCATCAAACTGAACCCTAAGAGGGTATTGGTGAACCCTGATGTGGATGTGATTCAAAGATGGGGCACTGAACCTTAAGAGTAGGGTACTGCATAAGACGGGACGTAAAAGGGTTTAGGGTTGGATTAGGCGGACCCGTTCGAGTCTCCGCCTAATCCAACCCTAAACCGTTTTCCTTATTCAAGGTCACTAAACCCGCAACAAACTGAACCCTAAGAGGGTATTGGTGAACCCTGTTGTGGATGTGATTCAAAGATGAGCCACTGAACCTTAAGAGTAGGGTACTGCATAAGGCGGGACGGAAAAGGGTTTCGGGCTGGATTAGGCGGACCCGCTGATGCGAGTTCATTTTGCAGCGTTGTTTTGATCAGTCCATATCTCGAGTTATACTTGGAGTTTCGTAGTCAATCAAAATGGAGGAGATAGATTTCGAGCTTATCTTTCCAATGACTATTCATGAAGGCTCATTGAACAAGTATTGACAAAGTTATGATCCGAACAAGACAGTTGTGCATGGGAATTTCTGATGCGAGTTCATTTTTGCAGCATTGTTTTGATCAGTCCATATCTCGAGTTATACTTGGAATTTCGTAGTCATTCAAAATGGAGGAGGTAGATTTCGAGCTTATCTTTCCAATGACTATTCATGAAGGCTCATTGAACAAGTATTGACAAAGTTATGGTCCGAACAAGTCAGTTGTGCATGGGAAAGCACCGGGGTTAAAGAGGACGTTTGAAGCTGGTTGTGCACGTCCAAATGGCTCCTTATTAAGCTTTGTTATTAGCTCCTAGTTTACATAGCTTTGTTATTAGCTCCTAGTTGACATAACTTTGTTATTAGCTCCTAGTTTACATAGCTTTGTTATTAGCTCCTAGTTTACATAGCTTTGTTATTAGCTCCTAGTTCACATAGATGTAGCTTTGTTTTTGTCACCATGTAGCTTCGTTATTGTCACCCTAACCAGCCGGTTTAAGGGTCTTGTTGTAGGCTATATATAGGCATCTATTTGAATGAATAAGACATCCAATATTGAAATCAAAAACCTGAGTAAAGCTAAGCTTTCTTTTACGTCCTTGTTGCTTACAAGACAAAGTCTAGAGTTAGTCGCGTTGTTTGATTTAGCACCCGCTTTGTTGAAGTATAGGTCTACTTCACCTAGCATACTATCCTTGGTTACGGTTTATTCATCTTCAAACTAACCTTTTCAATCTGTTTTGGTTACTTTGTTTACATTCCATTTCAGTATACTAATCATTCTTCACATTCTTGTTCAAAGTTCATATCAACTCACATCATTAGTGGTATCAGAGCTACAACTCTTGATTTTTCTTAAAATCAAGACGGTCCAAGAAGTGTCGAAGCCAAGTTATTAGTTGAATTTCTGATTGCGATTGGAATTCAAAGGTTAAACTCGTGCGGGTAGTTCGAGGGTTAATCGGTTTTGATTGTTTCGTGGTTCTTGTTGAAGTTCGATTTATTTTCAAAAAAAAAAAAAAAAAAAGAAACTGTTCACGAATTAGTACTGTTCACGTAGTACTATTCCAAAAAAAAAAAAAAAAAAAAAAAGATGGCTGGAATTTTCTCGTTTGAAAACACTTACGAGGAAAGTTTGGTGTTTGATCCAACGTTACCACCTGCTTTTGACGAGTATCATCTTCAACCAAACGGGTTGTGCAAGAAGAAACAAATTCTGATCTTAGTCAAAACAAGCATGGAGAGTAAGGGGATTGAGCTTGTGGAATACTTTGAGAAGCAACAAAAGATACCTGATCCATCCTTGTTCACAACAAGCAAAGTAGAGTTCACAAGCATTCAAAACAACACCTACTTGAAAAGGAGTCGAGCTTGGGGTCGAGCCGGGATACCAACGTTACCCACACTTATGTCTATTTGGAGTAAGGATGTGTTGATCCTAACAAATTTTGTATTGATCCAGGTGGGATACTTGTTACAAGAATTGAGGACAATTCTTTTTCAAAGAAGGAGAGTATGATGCGAGTTCATTTTGCAGCGTTGTTTTGATCAGTCCATATCTCGAGTTATACTTGGAGTTTCGTAGTCATTCAAAATGGAGGAGATAGATTTCGAGCTTATATTTCCAATGACTATTCATGAAGGCTCATTGAACAAGTATTGACAAAGTTATGGTCCGAACAAGACAGTTGTGCATGGGAATTTCTGATGCGAGTTCATTTTTGCAGCATTGTTTTGATCAGTCCATATCTCGAGTTATACTTGGAATTTCGTAGTCATTCAAAATGGAGGTGATAGATTTCGAGCTTATCTTTCCAATGACTATTCATGAAGGCTCATTGAACAAGTATTGACAAAGTTATGGTCCGAACAAGTCAGTTGTGCATGGGAAAGCACCGGGGTTAAAGAGGACGTTTGAAGCTGGTTGTGCACGTCCAAATGGCTCCTTATTAAGCTTTGTTATTAGCTCCTAGTTTACATAGCTTTGTTATTAGCTCCTAGTTTACATAGCTTTGTTATTAGCTCCTAGTTTACATAGCTTTGTTATTAGCTCCTAGTTCACATAGATGTAGCTTTGTTTTTGTCACCATGTAGCTTCGTTATTGTCACCCTAACCAGCCGGTTTAAGGGTCTTGTTGTAGGCTATATATAGGCATCTATTTGAATGAATAAGACATCCAATATTGAAATCAAAAACCTGAGTAAAGCTAAGCTTTCTTTTACGTCCTTGTTGCTTACAAGACAAAGTCTAGAGTTAGTCGCGTTGTTTGATTTAGCACCCGCTTTGTTGAAGTATAGGTCTACTTCACCTAGCATACTATCCTTGGTTACGGTTTATTCATCTTCAAACTAACCTTTTCAATCTGTTTTGGTTACTTTGTTTACATTCCATTTCAGTATACTAATCATTCTTCACATTCTTGTTCAAAGTTCATATCAACTCACATCATTAGTGGTATCAGAGCTACAACTCTTGATTTTTCTTAAAATCAAGACGGTCCAAGAAGTGTCGAAGCCAAGTTATTAGTTGAATTTCTGATTGCGATTGGAATTCAAAGGTTAAACTCGTGCGGGTAGTTCGAGGGTTAATCGGTTTTGATTGTTTCGTGGTTCTTGTTGAAGTTCGATTTATTTTCAAAAAAAAAAAAAAAAAAGAAACTGTTCACGAATTAGTACTGTTCACGTAGTACTATTCCAAAAAAAAAAAAAAGATGGCTGAAATTTTCTCGTTTGAAAACACTTACGAGGAAAGTTTGGTGTTTGATCCAACGTTACCACCTGCTTTTGACGAGTATCATCTTCAACCAAACGGGTTGTGCAAGAAGAAACAAATTCTGATCTTAGTCAAAACAAGCATATAGAGTAAGGGGATTGAGCTTGTGGAATACTTTGAGAAGCAACAAAAGATACCTGATCCATCCTTGTTCACAACAAGCAAAGTAGAGTTCACAAGCATTCAAAACAACACCTACTTGAAAAGGAGTCGAGCTTGGGGTCGAGCCGGGATACCAACGTTACCCACACTTATGTCTATTTGGAGTAAGGATGTGTTGATCCTAACAAATTTTGTATTTGATCCAGGTGGGATACTTGTTACAAGAATTGAGGACAATTCTTTTTCAAAGAAGGAGAGTATGATGCGAGTTCATTTTGCAGCGTTGTTTTGATCAGTCCATATCTCGAGTTATACTTGGAGTTTCGTAGTCATTCAAAATGGAGGAGATAGATTTCGAGCTTATATTTCCAATGACTATTCATGAAGGCTCATTGAACAAGTATTGACAAAGTTATGGTCCGAACAAGACAGTTGTGCATGGGAATTTCTGATGCGAGTTCATTTTTGCAGCATTGTTTTGATCAGTCCATATCTCGAGTTATACTTGGAATTTCGTAGTCATTCAAAATGGAGGAGATAGATTTCGAGCGTATCTTTCCAATGACTATTCATGAAGGCTCATTGAACAAGTATTGACAAAGTTATGGTCCGAACAAGTCAGTTGTGCATGGGAAAGCACCGGGGTTAAAGAGGACGTTTGAAGCTGGTTGTGCACGTCCAAATGGCTCCTTATTAAGCTTTGTTATTAGCTCCTAGTTTACATAGCTTTGTTATTAGCTCCTAGTTTACATAGCTTTGTTATTAGCTCCTAGTTTACATAGCTTTGTTATTAGCTCCTAGTTTACATAACTTTGTTATTAGCTCCTAGTTCACATAGATGTAGCTTTGTTTTTGTCACCATGTAGCTTCGTTATTGTCACCCTAACCAGCCGGTTTAAGGGTCTTGTTGTAGGCTATATATATAGCCATCTATTTGAATGAATAAGACATCCAATATTGAAATCAAAAACCTGAGTAAAGCTAAGCTTTCTTTTACGTCCTTGTTGCTTACAAGACAAAGTCTAGAGTTAGTCGCGTTACAAGCTCTAAACTCGCTACTTCAATCGCGTTGTTTGATTTAGAACCCGCTTTGTTGAAGTATAGGTCTACTTCACCTAGCATACTATCCTTGGTTACGGTTTATTCATCCTCAAACTAACCTTTTCAATCTGTTTTGGTTACTTTGTTTACATTCCATTTCAGTATACTAATCATTCTTCACATTCTTGTTCAAAGTTCATATCAACTCACATCATTAGTGGTATCAGAGCTAAAACTCTTGATTTTTCTTAAAAGCAAGACGGTCCAAGAAGTGTCGAAGCCAAGTTATTAGTTGAATTTCTGATTGCGATTGGAATTCAAAGGTTAAACTCGTGCGGGTAGTTCGAGGGTTAATCGGTTTTGATAGTTTCGTGGTTCTTGTTGAAGTTCGATTTATTTTCAAAAAAAACAAAAAAAAAAAAAAAAAAAAAAAACTGTTCACGAATTAGTACTGTTCACGTAGTACTATTCCAAAAAAAAAAAAAAAAAAAGATGGCTGGAATTTTCTCGTTTGAAAACACTTACGAGGAAAGTTTGGTGTTTGATCCAACGTTACCACCTGCTTTTGACGAGTATCATCTTCAACCAAACGGGTTGTGCAAGAAGAAACAAATTCTGATCTTAGTCAAAACAAGCATGGAGAGTAAGGGGATTGAGCTTGTGGAATACTTTGAGAAGCAACAAAAGATACCTGATCCATCCTTGTTCACAACAAGCAAAGTAGAGTTCACAAGCATTCAAAGCAACACCTACTTGAAAAGGAGTCGAGCTTGGGGTCGAGCCGGGATACCAACGTTACCCACACTTATGTCTATTTGGAGTAAGGATGTGTTGATCCTAACAAATTTTGTATTTGATCCAGGTGGGATACTTGTTACAAGAATTGAGGACAATTCTTTTTCAAAGAAGGAGAGTATGATGCGAGTTCATTTTGCAGCGTTGTTTTGATCAGTCCATATCTCGAGTTATACTTGGAGTTTCGTAGTCATTCAAAATGGAGGAGATAGATTTCGAGCTTATATTTCCAATGACTATTCATGAAGGCTCATTGAACAAGTATTGACAAAGTTATGGTCCGAACAAGACAGTTGTGCATGGGAATTTCTGATGCGAGTTCATTTTTGCAGCATTGTTTTGATCAGTCCATATCTCGAGTTATACTTGGAATTTCGTAGTCATTCAAAATGGAGGTGATAGATTTCGAGCTTATCTTTCCAATGACTATTCATGAAGGCTCATTGAACAAGTATTGACAAAGTTATGGTCCGAACAAGTCAGTTGTGCATGGGAAAGCACCGGGGTTAAAGAGGACGTTTGAAGCTGGTTGTGCACGTCCAAATGGCTCCTTATTAAGCTTTGTTATTAGCTCCTAGTTTACATAGCTTTGTTATTAGCTCCTAGTTTACATAGCTTTGTTATTAGCTCCTAGTTTACATAGCTTTGTTATTAGCTCCTAGTTCACATAGATGTAGCTTTGTTTTTGTCACCATGTAGCTTCGTTATTGTCACCCTAACCAGCCGGTTTAAGGGTGTTGTTGTAGGCTATATATAGGCATCTATTTGAATGAATAAGACATCCAATATTGAAATCAAAAACCTGAGTAAAGCTAAGCTTTCTTTTACGTCCTTGTTGCTTACAAGACAAAGTCTAGAGTTAGTCGCGTTGTTTGATTTAGCACCCGCTTTGTTGAAGTATAGGTCTACTTCACCTAGCATACTATCCTTGGTTACGGTTTATTCATCTTCAAACTAACCTTTTCAATCTGTTTTGGTTACTTTGTTTACATTCCATTTCAGTATACTAATCATTCTTCACATTCTTGTTCAAAGTTCATATCAACTCACATCATTAGTGGTATCAGAGCTACAACTCTTGATTTTTCTTAAAATCAAGACGGTCCAAGAAGTGTCGAAGCCAAGTTATTAGTTGAATTTCTGATTGCGATTGGAATTCAAAGGTTAAACTCGTGCGGGTAGTTCGAGGGTTAATCGGTTTTGATTGTTTCGTGGTTCTTGTTGAAGTTCGATTTATTTTCAAAAAAAAAAAAAAAAAAAAGAAACTGTTCACGAATTAGTACTGTTCACGTAGTACTATTCCAAAAAAAAAAAAAAAGATGGCTGAAATTTTCTCGTTTGAAAACACTTACGAGGAAAGTTTGGTGTTTGATCCAACGTTACCACCTGCTTTTGACGAGTATCATCTTCAACCAAACGGGTTGTGCAAGAAGAAACAAATTCTGATCTTAGTCAAAACAAGCATATAGAGTAAGGAGATTGAGCTTGTGGAATACTTTGAGAAGCAACAAAAGATACCTGATCCATCCTTGTTCACAACAAGCAAAGTAGAGTTCACAAGCATTCAAAACAACACCTACTTGAAAAGGAGTCGAGCTTGGGGTCGAGCCGGGATACCAACGTTACCCACACTTATGTCTATTTGGAGTAAGGATGTGTTGATCCTAACAAATTTTGTATTTGATCCAGGTGGGATACTTGTTACAAGAATTGAGGACAATTCTTTTTCAAAGAAGGAGAGTATGATGCGAGTTCATTTTGCAGCGTTGTTTTGATCAGTCCATATCTCGAGTTATACTTGGAGTTTCGTAGTCATTCAAAATGGAGGAGATAGATTTCGAGCTTATATTTCCAATGACTATTCATGAAGGCTCATTGAACAAGTATTGACAAAGTTATGGTGCGAACAAGACAGTTGTGCATGGGAATTTCTGATGCGAGTTCATTTTTGCAGCATTGTTTTGATCAGTCCATATCTCGAGTTATACTTGGAATTTCGTAGTCATTCAAAATGGAGGAGATAGATTTCGAGCGTATCTTTCCAATGACTATTCATGAAGGCTCATTGAACAAGTATTGACAAAGTTATGGTCCGAACAAGTCAGTTGTGCATGGGAAAGCACCGGGGTTAAAGAGGACGTTTGAAGCTGGTTGTGCACGTCCAAATGGCTCCTTATTAAGCTTTGTTATTAGCTCCTAGTTTACATAGCTTTGTTATTAGCTCCTAGTTTACATAGCTTTGTTATTAGCTCCTAGTTTACATAGCTTTGTTATTAGCTCCTAGTTTACATAACTTTGTTATTAGCTCCTAGTTCACATAGATGTAGCTTTGTTTTTGTCACCATGTAGCTTCGTTATTGTCACCCTAACCAGCCGGTTTAAGGGTCTTGTTGTAGGCTATATATATAGCCATCTATTTGAATGAATAAGACATCCAATATTGAAATCAAAAACCTGAGTAAAGCTAAGCTTTCTTTTACGTCCTTGTTGCTTACAAGACAAAGTCTAGAGTTAGTCGCGTTACAAGCTCTAAACTCGCTACTTCAATCGCGTTGTTTGATTTAGAACCCGCTTTGTTGAAGTATAGGTCTACTTCACCTAGCATACTATCCTTGGTTACGGTTTATTCATCCTCAAACTAACCTTTTCAATCTGTTTTGGTTACTTTGTTTACATTCCATTTCAGTATACTAATCATTCTTCACATTCTTGTTCAAAGTTCATATCAACTCACATCATTAGTGGTATCAGAGCTAAAACTCTTGATTTTTCTTAAAAGCAAGACGGTCCAAGAAGTGTCGAAGCCAAGTTATTAGTTGAATTTCTGATTGCGATTGGAATTCAAAGGTTAAACTCGTGCGGGTAGTTCGAGGGTTAATCGGTTTTGATAGTTTCGTGGTTCTTGTTGAAGTTCGATTTATTTTCAAAAAAAACAAAAAAAAAAAAAAAAAAAAAAAACTGTTCACGAATTAGTACTGTTCACGTAGTACTATTCCAAAAAAAAAAAAAAAAAAGATGGCTGGAATTTTCTCGTTTGAAAACACTTACGAGGAAAGTTTGGTGTTTGATCCAACGTTACCACCTGCTTTTGACGAGTATCATCTTCAACCAAACGGGTTGTGCAAGAAGAAACAAATTCTGATCTTAGTCAAAACAAGCATGGAGAGTAAGGGGATTGAGCTTGTGGAATACTTTGAGAAGCAACAAAAGATACCTGATCCATCCTTGTTCACAACAAGCAAAGTAGAGTTCACAAGCATTCAAAGCAACACCTACTTGAAAAGGAGTCGAGCTTGGGGTCGAGCCGGGATACCAACGTTACCCACACTTATGTCTATTTGGAGTAAGGATGTGTTGATCCTAACAAATTTTGTATTTGATCCAGGTGGGATACTTGTTACAAGAATTGAGGACAATTCTTTTTCAAAGAAGGAGAGTATGATGCGAGTTCATTTTGCAGCGTTGTTTTGATCAGTCCATATCTCGAGTTATACTTGGAGTTTCGTAGTCATTCAAAATGGAGGAGATAGATTTCGAGCTTATATTTCCAATGACTATTCATGAAGGCTCATTGAACAAGTATTGACAAAGTTATGGTCCGAACAAGACAGTTGTGCATGGGAATTTCTGATGCGAGTTCATTTTTGCAGCATTGTTTTGATCAGTCCATATCTCGAGTTATACTTGGAATTTCGTAGTCATTCAAAATGGAGGTGATAGATTTCGAGCTTATCTTTCCAATGACTATTCATGAAGGCTCATTGAACAAGTATTGACAAAGTTATGGTCCGAACAAGTCAGTTGTGCATGGGAAAGCACCGGGGTTAAAGAGGACGTTTGAAGCTGGTTGTGCACGTCCAAATGGCTCCTTATTAAGCTTTGTTATTAGCTCCTAGTTTACATAGCTTTGTTATTAGCTCCTAGTTTACATAGCTTTGTTATTAGCTCCTAGTTTACATAGCTTTGTTATTAGCTCCTAGTTCACATAGATGTAGCTTTGTTTTTGTCACCATGTAGCTTCGTTATTGTCACCCTAACCAGCCGGTTTAAGGGTGTTGTTGTAGGCTATATATAGGCATCTATTTGAATGAATAAGACATCCAATATTGAAATCAAAAACCTGAGTAAAGCTAAGCTTTCTTTTACGTCCTTGTTGCTTACAAGACAAAGTCTAGAGTTAGTCGCGTTGTTTGATTTAGCACCCGCTTTGTTGAAGTATAGGTCTACTTCACCTAGCATACTATCCTTGGTTACGGTTTATTCATCTTCAAACTAACCTTTTCAATCTGTTTTGGTTACTTTGTTTACATTCCATTTCAGTATACTAATCATTCTTCACATTCTTGTTCAAAGTTCATATCAACTCACATCATTAGTGGTATCAGAGCTACAACTCTTGATTTTTCTTAAAATCAAGACGGTCCAAGAAGTGTCGAAGCCAAGTTATTAGTTGAATTTCTGATTGCGATTGGAATTCAAAGGTTAAACTCGTGCGGGTAGTTCGAGGGTTAATCGGTTTTGATTGTTTCGTGGTTCTTGTTGAAGTTCGATTTATTTTCAAAAAAAAAAAAAAAGAAAAGAAACTGTTCACGAATTAGTACTGTTCACGTAGTACTATTCCAAAAAAAAAAAAAAAGATGGCTGAAATTTTCTCGTTTGAAAACACTTACGAGGAAAGTTTGGTGTTTGATCCAACGTTACCACCTGCTTTTGACGAGTATCATCTTCAACCAAACGGGTTGTGCAAGAAGAAACAAATTCTGATCTTAGTCAAAACAAGCATATAGAGTAAGGAGATTGAGCTTGTGGAATACTTTGAGAAGCAACAAAAGATACCTGATCCATCCTTGTTCACAACAAGCAAAGTAGAGTTCACAAGCATTCAAAACAACACCTACTTGAAAAGGAGTCGAGCTTGGGGTCGAGCCGGGATACCAACGTTACCCACACTTATGTCTATTTGGAGTAAGGATGTGTTGATCCTAACAAATTTTGTATTTGATCCAGGTGGGATACTTGTTACAAGAATTGAGGACAATTCTTTTTCAAAGAAGGAGAGTATGATGCGAGTTCATTTTGCAGCGTTGTTTTGATCAGTCCATATCTCGAGTTATACTTGGAGTTTCGTAGTCATTCAAAATGGAGGAGATAGATTTCGAGCTTATATTTCCAATGACTATTCATGAAGGCTCATTGAACAAGTATTGACAAAGTTATGGTGCGAACAAGACAGTTGTGCATGGGAATTTCTGATGCGAGTTCATTTTTGCAGCATTGTTTTGATCAGTCCATATCTCGAGTTATACTTGGAATTTCGTAGTCATTCAAAATGGAGGAGATAGATTTCGAGCGTATCTTTCCAATGACTATTCATGAAGGCTCATTGAACAAGTATTGACAAAGTTATGGTCCGAACAAGTCAGTTGTGCATGGGAAAGCACCGGGGTTAAAGAGGACGTTTGAAGCTGGTTGTGCACGTCCAAATGGCTCCTTATTAAGCTTTGTTATTAGCTCCTAGTTTACATAGCTTTGTTATTAGCTCCTAGTTTACATAGCTTTGTTATTAGCTCCTAGTTTACATAGCTTTGTTATTAGCTCCTAGTTTACATAACTTTGTTATTAGCTCCTAGTTCACATAGATGTAGCTTTGTTTTTGTCACCATGTAGCTTCGTTATTGTCACCCTAACCAGCCGGTTTAAGGGTCTTGTTGTAGGCTATATATATAGCCATCTATTTGAATGAATAAGACATCCAATATTGAAATCAAAAACCTGAGTAAAGCTAAGCTTTCTTTTACGTCCTTGTTGCTTACAAGACAAAGTCTAGAGTTAGTCGCGTTACAAGCTCTAAACTCGCTACTTCAATCGCGTTGTTTGATTTAGAACCCGCTTTGTTGAAGTATAGGTCTACTTCACCTAGCATACTATCCTTGGTTACGGTTTATTCATCCTCAAACTAACCTTTTCAATCTGTTTTGGTTACTTTGTTTACATTCCATTTCAGTATACTAATCATTCTTCACATTCTTGTTCAAAGTTCATATCAACTCACATCATTAGTGGTATCAGAGCTAAAACTCTTGATTTTTCTTAAAAGCAAGACGGTCCAAGAAGTGTCGAAGCCAAGTTATTAGTTGAATTTCTGATTGCGATTGGAATTCAAAGGTTAAACTCGTGCGGGTAGTTCGAGGGTTAATCGGTTTTGATAGTTTCGTGGTTCTTGTTGAAGTTCGATTTATTTTCAAAAAAAACAAAAAAAAAAAAAAAAAAAAAAAACTGTTCACGAATTAGTACTGTTCACGTAGTACTATTCCAAAAAAAAAAAAAAAAAAAGATGGCTGGAATTTTCTCGTTTGAAAACACTTACGAGGAAAGTTTGGTGTTTGATCCAACGTTACCACCTGCTTTTGACGAGTATCATCTTCAACCAAACGGGTTGTGCAAGAAGAAACAAATTCTGATCTTAGTCAAAACAAGCATGGAGAGTAAGGGGATTGAGCTTGTGGAATACTTTGAGAAGCAACAAAAGATACCTGATCCATCCTTGTTCACAACAAGCAAAGTAGAGTTCACAAGCATTCAAAACAACACCTACTTGAAAAGGAGTCGAGCTTGGGGTCGAGCCGGGATACCAACGTTACCCACACTTATGTCTATTTGGAGTAAGGATGTGTTGATCCTAACAAATTTTGTATTTGATCCAGGTGGGATACTTGTTACAAGAATTGAGGACAATTCTTTTTCAAAGAAGGAGAGTATGATGCGAGTTCATTTTGCAGCGTTGTTTTGATCAGTCCATATCTCGAGTTATACTTGGAGTTTCGTAGTCATTCAAAATGGAGGAGATAGATTTCGAGCTTATATTTCCAATGACTATTCATGAAGGCTCATTGAACAAGTATTGACAAAGTTATGATCCGAACAAGACAGTTGTGCAAGAGAATTTCTGATGCGAGTTCATTTTTGCAGCATTGTTTTGATCAGTCCATATCTCGAGTTATACTTGGAATTTCGTAGTCATTCAAAATGGAGGAGGTAGATTTCGAGCTTATCTTTCCAATGACTATTCATGAAGGCTCATTGAACAAGTATTGACAAAGTTATGGTCCGAACAAGTCAGTTGTGCATGGGAAAGCACCGGGGTTAAAGAGGACGTTTGAAGCTGGTTGTGCACGTCCAAATGGCTCCTTATTAAGCTTTGTTATTAGCTCCTAGTTTACATAGCTTTGTTATTAGCTCCTAGTTTACATAGCTTTGTTATTAGCTCCTTGTTTACATAGCTTTGTTATTAGCTCCTAGTTCACATAGATGTAGCTTTGTTTTTGTCACCATGTAGCTTCGTTATTGTCACCCTAACCAGCCGGTTTAAGGGTCTTGTTGTAGGCTATATATAGGCATCTATTTGAATGAATAAGACATCCAATATTGAAATCAAAAACCTGAGTAAAGCTAAGCTTTCTTTTACGTCCTTGTTGCTTACAAGACAAAGTCTAGAGTTAGTCGCGTTGTTTGATTTAGCACCCGCTTTGTTGAAGTATAGGTCTACTTCACCTAGCATACTATCCTTGGTTACGGTTTATTCATCTTCAAACTAACCTTTTCAATCTGTTTTGGTTACTTTGTTTACATTCCATTTCAGTATACTAATCATTCTTCACATTCTTGTTCAAAGTTCATATCAACTCACATCATTAGTGGTATCAGAGCTACAACTCTTGATTTTTCTTAAAATCAAGACGGTCCAAGAAGTGTCGAAGCCAAGTTATTAGTTGAATTTCTGATTGCGATTGGAATTCAAAGGTTAAACTCGTGCGGGTAGTTCGAGGGTTAATCGGTTTTGATTGTTTCGTGGTTCTTGTTGAAGTTCGCTTTATTTTCAAAAAAAAAAAAAAAAAAAAAAAAAAAAAAAAAAACTGTTCACGAATTAGTACTGTTCACGTAGTACTATTCCAAAAAAAAAAAAAAAAAAAAAGATGGCTGGAATTTTCTCGTTTGAAAACACTTACGAGGAAAGTTTGGTGTTTGATCCAACGTTACCACCTGCTTTTGACGAGTATCATCTTCAACCAAACGGGTTGTGCAAGAAGAAACAAATTCTGATCTTAGTCAAAACAAGCATGGAGAGTAAGGGGATTGAGCTTGTGGAATACTTTGAGAAGCAACAAAAGATACCTGATCCATCCTTGTTCACAACAAGCAAAGTAGAGTTCACAAGCATTCAAAACAACACCTACTTGAAAAGGAGTCGAGCTTGGGGTCGAGCCGGGATACCAACGTTACCCACACTTATGTCTATTTGGAGTAAGGATGTGTTGATCCTAACAAATTTTGTATTGATCCAGGTGGGATACTTGTTACAAGAATTGAGGACAATTCTTTTTCAAAGAAGGAGAGTATGATGCGAGTTCATTTTGCAGCGTTGTTTTGATCAGTCCATATCTCGAGTTATACTTGGAGTTTCGTAGTCATTCAAAATGGAGGAGATAGATTTCGAGCTTATATTTCCAATGACTATTCATGAAGGCTCATTGAACAAGTATTGACAAAGTTATGGTCCGAACAAGACAGTTGTGCATGGGAATTTCTGATGCGAGTTCATTTTTGCAGCATTGTTTTGATCAGTCCATATCTCGAGTTATACTTGGAATTTCGTAGTCATTCAAAATGGAGGAGATAGATTTCGAGCGTATCTTTCCAATGACTATTCATGAAGGCTCATTGAACAAGTATTGACAAAGTTATGGTCCGAACAAGTCAGTTGTGCATGGGAAAGCACCGGGGTTAAAGAGGACGTTTGAAGCTGGTTGTGCACGTCCAAATGGCTCCTTATTAAGCTTTGTTATTAGCTCCTAGTTTACATAGCTTTGTTATTAGCTCCTAGTTTACATAGCTTTGTTATTAGCTCCTAGTTTACATAGCTTTGTTATTAGCTCCTAGTTCACATAGATGTAGCTTTGTTTTTGTCACCATGTAGCTTCGTTATTGTCACCCTAACCAGCCGGTTTAAGGGTCTTGTTGTAGGCTATATATAGGCATCTATTTGAATGAATAAGACATCCAATATTGAAATCAAAAACCTGAGTAAAGCTAAGCTTTCTTTTACGTCCTTGTTGCTTACAAGACAAAGTCTAGAGTTAGTCGCGTTGTTTGATTTAGCACCCGCTTTGTTGAAGTATAGGTCTACTTCACCTAGCATACTATCCTTGGTTACGGTTTATTCATCTTCAAACTAACCTTTTCAATCTGTTTTGGTTACTTTGTTTACATTCCATTTCAGTATACTAATCATTCTTCACATTCTTGTTCAAAGTTCATATCAACTCACATCATTAGTGGTATCAGAGCTACAACTCTTGATTTTTCTTAAAATCAAGACGGTCCAAGAAGTGTCGAAGCCAAGTTATTAGTTGAATTTCTGATTGCGATTGGAATTCAAAGGTTAAACTCGTGCGGGTAGTTCGAGGGTTAATCGGTTTTGATTGTTTCGTGGTTCTTGTTGAAGTTCGATTTATTTTCAAAAAAAAAAAAAAAAAAAGAAACTGTTCACGAATTAGTACTGTTCACGTAGTACTATTCCAAAAAAAAAAAAAGATGGCTGAAATTTTCTCGTTTGAAAACACTTACGAGGAAAGTTTGGTGTTTGATCCAACGTTACCACCTGCTTTTGACGAGTATCATCTTCAACCAAACGGGTTGTGCAAGAAGAAACAAATTCTGATCTTAGTCAAAACAAGCATGGAGAGTAAGGGGATTGAGCTTGTGGAATACTTTGAGAAGCAACAAAAGATACCTGATCCATCCTTGTTCACAACAAGCAAAGTAGAGTTCACAAGCATTCAAAACAACACCTACTTGAAAAGGAGTCGAGCTTGGGGTCGAGCCGGGATACCAACGTTACCCACACTTATGTCTATTTGGAGTAAGGATGTGTTGATCCTAACAAATTTTGTATTGATCCAGGTGGGATACTTGTTACAAGAATTGAGGACAATTCTTTTTCAAAGAAGGAGAGTATGATGCGAGTTCATTTTGCAGCGTTGTTTTGATCAGTCCATATCTCGAGTTATACTTGGAGTTTCGTAGTCATTCAAAATGGAGGAGATAGATTTCGAGCTTATATTTCCAATGACTATTCATGAAGGCTCATTGAACAAGTATTGACAAAGTTATGGTCCGAACAAGACAGTTGTGCATGGGAATTTCTGATGCGAGTTCATTTTTGCAGCATTGTTTTGATCAGTCCATATCTCGAGTTATACTTGGAATTTCGTAGTCATTCAAAATGGAGGAGATAGATTTCGAGCTTATCTTTCCAATGACTATTCATGAAGGCTCATTGAACAAGTATTGACAAAGTTATGGTCCGAACAAGTCAGTTGTGCATGGGAAAGCACCGGGGTTAAAGAGGACGTTTGAAGCTGGTTGTGCACGTCCAAATAGCTCCTTATTAAGCTTTGTTATTAGCTCCTAGTTTACATAGCTTTGTTATTAGCTCCTAGTTTACATAGCTTTGTTATTAGCTCCTAGTTTACATAGGTTTGTTATTAGCTCCTAGTTCACATAGATTTAGCTTTGTTTTTGTCACCATGTAGCTTCGTTATTGTCACCCTAACCAGCCGGTTTAAGGGTCTTGTTGTAGGCTATATATAGCCATCTATTTGAATGAATAAGACAGCCAATATTGAAATCAAAAACCTGAGTAAAGCTAAGCTTTCTTTTACGTCCTTGTTGCTTACAAGACAAAGTCTAGAGTTAGTCGTGTTACAAGCTCTAAACTCGCTACTTCAATCGCGTTGTTTGATTTAGAACCCACTTTGTTGAAGTATAGGTCTACTTCACCTAGCATACTATCCTTGGTTACGGTTTATTCATCCTCAAACTAACCTTTTCAATCTGTTTTGGTTACTTTGTTTACATTCCATTTCAGTATACTTATCATTCTTCACATTCTTGTTCAAAGTTCATATCAACTCACATCATTAGTGGTCACTAAACCCGCAACAAACTGAACCCTAAGAGGGTATTGGTGAACCCTGTCGTGGATGTGATTCAAAGATGGGGCACTGAACCTTAAGAGTAGGGCACTGCATAAGACGGGACGGAAAAGGGTTTAGGGTTGGATTAGGCGGACCCGTTCGAGACTCCACCTAATCCAACCCTAAACCCTTTTCCTTATTCAAGGTCACTAAACCCGCAACAAACTGAACCCTAAGAGGGTATTGGTGAACCCTGTCGTGGATGTGATTCAAAGATGAGCCACTGAACCTTAAGAGTAGGGTACTGCATAAGGCGGGACGGAAAAGGGTTTAGGGTTGGATTAGGCGGACCCGCTACGCGGCTCCGCCTAATCCAACCCTAAACCCTTTTCCTTATTCAAGGTCACTAAACCCGCAACAAACTGAACCCTATGAGGGTATTGGTGAACCCTGTCGTGGATGTGATTCAAAGATGGGGCACTGAACCTTAAGAGTAGGGTACTGCATAAGACGGGACGGAAAAGGGTTTAGGGTTGGATTAGGCGAACCCGCTTCACGGCTCCGCCTAAGCCAACCCTAAACCCTTTTCCTTATTCAAGGTTACTAAACCCGCAACAAACTGAACCCTAAGAGGGTATTGGTGAACCCTGTCGTGGATGTGATTCAAAGATGGGGCACTGAACCTTAAGAGTAGGGCACTGCATAAGACGGGACGGAAAAGGGTTTAGGGTTGGATTAGGCGGACCCGTTCGAGGCTCCGCCTAATCCAACCATAAACCCTTTTGATCCGAATCAATGAGCTACCAAAGAGTTCAATAAAGTCACCTTAGCTCCTCTTATTCTTAGTTCATCCACACTAGCACCTCTTACCAGCTTAGTAGTGTGCCTACTACAATTAGTGAGCTAGCTCGTGTGTGAGCTGAATAAAGGAGCAAATAATCAAGGTAATATGAAGACATTAACTTGGGTTCACACTCATTCAAGCATGGGAAGTGTACTGAAGTTATGAAGGTGTTTGAGGCTGATTGTGTTCACATAGTGTGCACATCCTCAAGCTTTGTTTATGGCTCCATGTTCACACAAGTGTGCCGTGGCTGATGCTCTTTGTTAGAGGTTTGTTATTAGCTCCTAGTTTACATAGCATTGTTATTAGCTCCTAGTTCACATAAGGTGTAAGCTTTGTTTTTGTCACCCTAACCAGCCGGTTTAAGGGTCTTGTTGTAGGCTATATATAGCCATCTATTTGAATGAATAAGACATCCAACATTGAAATCAAAAACCTGAGTAAAGCTAAGCTTTCTTTTACGTCCTTGTTGCTTACAAGATAAAGTCTAGAGTTAGTCGCGTTACAAGCTTTAAACTCGCTACTTCAATCGCATTGTTTGATTTAGCACCCGCTTTGTTGAAGTATAGGTCTACTTCACCTAGCACACTATCCTTGGTTACGGTTTATTCATCCTCAAACTAACCTTTTCAATCTGTTTTGGTTACTTTGTTTACATTCCATTTCAGTATACTAATCATTCTTCACATTCTTGTTCAAAGTTCATATCAACTCACATCATTAGTGGTATCAGAGCTTTGGTCATCCATTAGACGTAAAGCATGGCAGGAGTGTTGAACTTTGAAGATCCTACCTTCCTGGAACAACTAAAGAAGGCGTTGGAGAACTTCCAGCCCAAAAATTCTCGCTTCCAACCAAGAAGGGAACCGGTGGACAAGATCAAGGTAAATGAACTTCCTGAGTTCAATGGTGGTACTGATCCTGAAGTTTACTTGGAATGGGAAAGAAACATGGAGAAGCTCTTTGACTTCAAGGATTTGGAGGACGAAGAGAGGTGCAAATACGCCATTCTAAAGCTAAGCAAAGGGGCTTCCCTTTGGTATGAAGGGCTTAAGGTACAACGCACCAGAAATGGAAAGGGTAAGATTACTTCTTGGGAGTCCTTAAAACGTAAACTACGTAAGAGGTATGTCCCAACTACGCACAAGTTATCCTTATACAAAAAGATTGCTAACCTTATACAAGGAAAAATGAGTGTTAGTGAATACATAGAAGAATTTGAGAACTTGGTTCTAATGGGAGAAGTAGAAGAAAATGAAGAGATAAAAATGGCTAGGTTCTTACGCGGGTTAAATCGTAGTATAGCTAATACGGTTGATTTGTGTCCTTATTCTGATTTTGATACCTTGTGTGGGTTGTGTCTAAAAGTTGAAGCACAAGGGAAGGGAAAACATGAGGGTGAGTCTAGTAAGAGTCATACTTGGTCTCGAACGGATGATGGTAATAGAGTCAATCCTACTAATATTAATCAACCCCTTATTGTTAAGAATAACCCCGCACCCCCACCTCAATCTACCACCAAAACAACCACTGAAACTTGTCTCTCTAAAGTGCGTTGTTTCAAGTGTCAAGGGTTTGGTCACTACAAAAACGCTTGTCCAAATAAAAGAGTTGAGACCTTAAGAAAAGTAATCACTGTTAGGGATGAATTATGGGAAGAGGAACAACGTATAGGGGCTGTTTTCAATGTTAACGAGGAAGAGGAAGAGGAAGAGGAAAATATTGAGGCTTATGAACCCCCGGCTTATGACACACTCTTAGTACTACGTACTCTACATGCTAACCCCATTCAACATGACACCGAACAAAGAGACCAACTGTTCCATACTAAGTGTCAAGTTAAAGATAAATGGTGTAGTTTAATCATTGATGGAGGTAGTTGTACCAACGTTGCCTCAACTGAAATGGTAGACAAACTAGGTCTAGCTACTACTAATCACCCTAACCCTTATGCACTTCATTGGTTAAACAACGGGAACAAGGTAAGGGTCACTAAATGATGTGAGTTGATATGAACTTTGAAACAAGAATATGAAGTAGGATTAGTATTCTGAAATGGAACGTAAACAAGTGACCAAAACAGAATGAAAGGTTAGTTTTAAGGATGAATAAACCGTAACCAAGGATAGTATGCTAGGTGAAGTAGACCTATACTCCAACAAAGCGGTTGCTAGATCAAACACTCGATTGAAATAGCGAGTTTAGAGCTTGTAACGCGACTTACTCTAGACTTTGTCTTGTAAACAACAAGGACGTAAAAGAAAAGCTTAGCTTTACTCAGGTTTTTGATATGCAAATTGGATGTCTTATTCATTCAACTAGATGGCTATATATAGCCTACAAAGGACCCTTAAACCGGCTGGTTAGGGTGACAATAACGAAGCTACATGGTGACAAAAACAAAGCTACATCTATGTGAACTAGGAGCTAATAACAAAGCTATGTAAACTAGGAGCTAATAACAAAGCTTAATAAGGAGCCATTTGGACGTGCACAACCAGCTTCAAATATTGATTTGAAGAAAAATTAACTTGGCTTCGACACTCCTTGGACCGTCTTGATTTTAAGAAAAATCAAGAGTTGTAGCTCTGATACCACTAATGATGTGAGTTGATATGAACTTTGAAACAAGAATATGAAGTAGGATTAGTATTCTGAAATGGAACGTAAACAAGTGACCAAAACAGAATGAAAGGTTAGTGTTAAGGATGAATAAACCGTAACCAAGGATAGTATGCTAGGTGAAGTAGACCTATACTTCAACAAAGCGGGTGCTAAATCAAACAACGCGATTGAAGTAGCGAGTTTAGAGCTTGTAACGCGACTAACTCTAGACTTTGTCTTGTAAGCAACAAGGACGTAAAAGAAAAGCTTAGCTTTACTCAGGTTTTTGATATGCAAATTGGATGTCTTATTCATTCAACTAGATGGCTATATATAGCCTACAAAGGATCCTTAAACTGGCTGGTTAGGGTGACAATAACGAAGCTACATGGTGACAAAAACAAAGCTACATCTATGTGAACTAGGAGCTAATAACAAAGCTATGTAAACTAGGAGCTAATAACAAAGCTTAATAAGGAGCCATTTTGGACGTGCACAACCAGCTTCAAACGTCCTCTTTAACCCCGGTGCTTTCCCATGCACAACTGACTTGTTCGGACCATAACTTTGTCAATACTTGTTCAATGAGCCTTCATGAATAGTCATTGGAAAGATAAGCTCGAAATCTATCTCCTCCATTTTGAATGACTACGAAATTTCAAGTATAACTCGAGATATGGACTGATCAAAACAATGCTGCAAAAAAATGAACTCGCATCAGAAATTCCCATGCACAACTGTCTTGTTCGGACCATAACTTTGTCAATACTTGTTCAATGAGCCTTCATGAATAGTCATTGGAAAGATAAGCTCGAAATCTATCTCTTCCATTTTGAGTGACTACGAAATTCCAAGTATAACTCGAGATATGGACTGATCAAAACAACGCTGCAAAATGAACTCGCATCACTAAACAAGTGAGGGTTGGCTTGACCATGGGTTCCTACGTTGATGAGGTTTTGTGCGATGTTATTCCTATGGATGCTTGTCACATACTATTAGGCCGTCCTTGGCAGTTTGATAGGGACGTAGTTCACCATGGGAGGAGGAATGAGTATGAATTGAGTGATAAGGGAAAGAAAATTGTACTCAAACCCATGACACCTCAAAACGTATGCAATATGTTAACCAATCGAGTCGGAAAACCCAACCTCTCTAGTAAAAATATGGGAGTACATGCTATAGAAGAGGGGGAGTTTGATGCCGTCAAGACCACTAAAGAGGAACCAGCTAAGGTTAATAGTGGTTGTGAAGGGAAACAATCTGAAGAGTGGCTAAAGAAACTAGGTGTTGACATTCCTATTAAGATACCAGCTTGTTTGGCACTTAATAGAGATCATGGATTCTTAAAGGATGAAGATGGGAAAAACAATGTCATGGCTAAGGCTTCATCTTGTCAATACACACACTCATCCACCATAGATGCAAGCACGCTTGGAATTGAGACCTTGAAGGAATATTACTCCACGGAGGCTGATATACTCACCAAGTGCAAGACTGTTACTCTTAACACTTTTGATGAGTTTGTTTTGCAGGACGATCTTCTTCCTAAAGAGAACCATTTTTGTGTCCCAAAACATCCTATTTCAGAGTGTATAACTAGAGAAGCTCAAGGAGGAGGACCAGTTGTAGGTTATGACATAACCAGGGCCTTAGAGACGTGGAAGGAGCACTTCCTTTTGCTAAGAACACAAGGGAGTAATCTAAGCATCATGAGCAAATACTTAACAAGTCATTTCCCAAAGAGTCCCCTCAAACCAAGAGAGTACTTGCCATCCTCCATAATGACTCACCTCAGTGTTTGTTACACAACGGATGAAGCTGTCAAGAGAAAGACCAGATTGATGTCCCAAACAGAAGCTCCATACAAGGGAAACAACCATGGTTGCAAGATGAAGTTACCGGATAGTTATGAAGAGCATACCACGTCCAAAGTGGGAGATTTTGCTCTTTATCTTGATGAAGATGACTTTTCAGGATTGAGGACAATTCCTTTTCAAGGGGGAGGAGATGATCCGAATCAAGGAGCTACCAAAGAGTTCAATAAAGTCACCTTAGCTCCTCTTGTTCTTAGTTCAGCCACACTAGCACCTCTTACCAGCATAGTAGTGTGCCTACTACAATTAGTGAGCTAGCTCGTGTGTGAGCTGAATAAAGGAGCAAATAATCAAGGTAATATGAAGACATTAACTTGGGTTCACACTCATTCAAGCATGGGAAGTGTACTGAAGTTATGAAGGTGTTTGAGGCTGATTGTATTCACATAGTGTGCACATCCTCAAGCTTTGTTTATGGCTCCATGTTCACACAAGTGTGCCGTGGCTGATGCTCTTTGTTAGAGGTTTGTTATTAGCTCCTAGTTTACATAGCATTGTTATTAGCTCCTAGTTCACATAAGGTGTAAGATTTGTTTTTGTCACCCTAACCAGCCGGTTTAAGGGTCTTGTTGTAGGCTATATATAGCCATCTATTTGAATGAATAAGACATCCAACATTGAAATCAAAAACCTGAGTAAAGCTAAGCTTTCTTTTACGTCCTTGTTGCTTACAAGACAAAGTCTAGAGTTAGTCGCGTTACAAGCTCTAAACTCGCTACTTCAATCGCGTTGTTTGATTTAGCACCCGCTTTGTTGAAGTATAGGTCTACTTCACCTAGCACACTATCCTTGGTTACGGTTTATTCATCCTCAAACTAACCTTTTCAATCTGTTTTGGTTACTTTGTTTACATTCCATTTCAGTATACTAATCATTCTTCACATTCTTGTTCAAAGTTCATATCAACTCACATCACCTTTTCCTTATTCAAGGTCACTAAACCCGCAACAAACTGAACCCTAAGAGGGTATTGGTGAACCCTGTCGTGGATGTGATTCAAAGATGAGCCACTGAACCTTGAGAGTAGGGTACTGCATAAGGCGGGACGGAAAAGGGATTAGGGTTGGATTAGGCGGACCCGCTACGCGGCTCCGCCTAATCAAACCCTAAACCCTTTTCCTTATTCAAGGTCACTAAACCCGCAACAAACTGAACCCTAAGAGGGTATTGGTGAACCCTGTCGTGGATGTGATTCAAAGATGGGGCACTGAACCTTAAGAGTAGGGTACTGCATAAGACGGGACGGAAAAGGGTTTAGGGTTGGATTAGGCGGACCCGCTTCGCGGCTCCGCCTAATCCAACCCTTAACCCTTTTCCTTATTCAAGGTCACTAAACCCGCAACAAACTCAACCCTAAGAGGGTATTGGTGAACCCTGTCGTGGATGTGATTCAAAGATGGGGCACTGAACCTTAACAGTAGGGTACTGCATAAGACAGGACGGAAAAGGGTTTAGGGTTGGATTAGGCGGACCCGCTACGCGGGTCCGCCTAATCCAACCCTAAACCCTTTTCCGTATTCAAGGTCACTAAACCCGCAACAAACTGAACCCTAAGAGGGTATTGGTGAACCCTGTCGTGGATGTGATTCAAAGATGGGGCATGAACCTTAAGAGTAGGGTACTGCATAAGACGGGACGGAAAAGGGTTTAGGGTTGGATTAGAATCCAACCCTAAACCCTTTTCCTTATTCAAGATAACTAAACCCGCAACAAACTGAACCCTAAGAAGGTATTGGTGAACCCTGTCGTGGATGTGATTCAAAGATGGGGCACTGAACCTTAAGAGTAGGGTACTGTATAAGACGGGACGGAAAAGGGTTTAGGGTTGGATTAGGCGGACCCGCTTCGCGGCTCCGCCTAATCCAACCCTAAACCCTTTTCCTTATTCAAGGTCACTAAACCCGCAACAAACTGAACCCTAAGAGGGTATTGGTGAACCCTTTCGTGGATGTGATTCAAAGATGGGGCACTGAACCTTAAGAGTAGGGCACTGCATAAGACGGGACGGAAAAGGGTTTAGGGTTGGATTAGGCGGACCCGTTCGAGGCTCCGCCTAATCCAACCCTAAACCCTTTTCCTTATTCAAGGTCACTAAACCCGCAACAAACTGAACCCTAAGATGGTATTGGTGAACCCTGTCGTGGATGTGATTCAAAGATGAGCCACTGAACCTTAAGAGTAGGGTACTGCATAAGGTGGGACGGAAAAGGGTTTAGGGTTGGATTAGGCGGACCCGCTACGCGGCTCCGCCTAATCCAACCCAAACCCTTTTCCTTATTCAAGGTCACTAAACCCGCAACAAACTGAACCCTAAGAGGGTATTGGTGAACCCTGTCGTGGATGTGATTCAAAGATGGGGCACTGAACCTTAAGAGTAGGGTACTGCATAAGACGGGACGGAAATGGGTTTAGGGTTGGATTAGGCGGACCCGCTTCGCAGCTCCGCCTAATCCAACCCTAATCCCTTTTCCTTATTCAAGGTCACTAAACCCGCAACAAACTGAACCCTAAGAGGGTATTAGTGAACCCTGTCGTGGATGTGATTCAAAGATGGGGCACTGAACCTTAAGAGTAGGGTACTGCATAAGACAGGACGGAAAAGGGTTTAGGGTTGGATTAGGCGGACCCGCTACGCGGCTCCGCCTAATCCAACCCTAAACCCTTTTCCTTATTCAAGGTCACTAAACCCTAAGAGGGTATTGGTGAACCCTGTCGTGGATGTATTCAAAGATGGGGCACTGAACCTTAAGAGCAGGGTACTGCATAAGACGGGACGGAAAAGGGTTTAGGGTTGGATTAGGTGGACCCGCTTCGCGGCTCCGCCTAATCCAACCCTAAACCCTTTTCCTTATTCAAGGTCACTAAACCCGCAAGAAACTGAACCCTAAGAGGGTATTGGTGAACCCTGTCGTGGATGTGATTCAAAGATGGGGCACTGAACCTTAAGAGTAGGGTACTGCATAAGACGGGACGGAAAAGGGTTTAGGTTGGATTAGGTGGACCCGCTTCGCGGCTCCGCCTAATCCAACCCTAAACCCTTTTCCTTATTCAAGGTCACTAAACCCGCAACAAACTGAACCCTAAGAGGGTATTGGTGAACCCTGTCGTGGATGTGATTCAAAGATGGGGCACTGAACCTTAAGAGTAGGGTACTGCATAAGACGGGACGGAAAAGGGTTTAGGGTTGGATTAGGCGAACCCGCTTCGCTGCTCCGCCTAATCCAACCCTAAACCCTTTTCCTTATTCAAGGTCACTAAACCCGCAACAAACTGAACCCTAAGAGGGTATTGGTGAACCTTTTCGTGGATGTGATTCAAAGATGGGGCACTGAACCTTAAGAGTAGGGCACTGCATAAGACGGGACGGAAAAGGATTTAGGGTTGGATTAGGCGGACCCGTTCGAGGCTCCGTCTAATCCAACCCTAAACCCTTTTCCTTATTCAAGGTCACTAAATCCGCAACAAACTGAACCCTAAGAGGGTATTGGTGAACCCTGTCGTGGATGTGATTCAAAGATGGGGCACTGAACCTTAAGAGTAGGGTACTGCATAAGACGGGACGGAAATGGGTTTAGGGTTGGATTAGGCGGACCCGCTTCGCAGCTCCGCCTAATCCAACCCTAAACCCTTTTCCTTATTCAAGGTCACTAAACCCGCAACAAATTGAACCCTAAGAGGGTATTGGTGAACCCTGTCGTGGATGTGATTCAAAGATGGGGCACTGAACCTTAAGAGTAGGGTACTGCATAAGACGGGACGGAAAAGGGTTTAGGGTTGGATTCGGCGGACCCGCTACGCGGCTCCGCCAAATCCAACCCTAAACCCTTTTCCTTATTCAAGGTCACTAAACCCTAAGAGGGTATTGGTGAACCCTGTCGTGGATGTATTCAAAGATGGGGCACTGAACCTTAAGAGCAGGGTACTGCATAAGACGGGACGGAAAAGGGTTTAGGGTTGGATTAGGCGGAGCCGCGAAATCCAACCCTAAACCCTTTTCCTTATTCAAGGTCACTAAACCCGCAACAAACTGAACCCTAAGAGGGTATTGGTGAACCCTTTCGTGGATGTGATTCAAAGATGGGGCACTGAACCTTAAGAGTAGGGCACTGCATAAGACGGGACGGAAAAGGGTTTAGGGTTGGATTAGGCGGACCCGTTCGAGGCTCCGCCTAATCCAACCCTAAACCCTTTTCCTTATTCAAGGTCACTAAACCCGCAACAAACTGAACCCTAAGATGGTATTGGTGAACCCTGTCGTGGATGTGATTCAAAGATGAGCCACTGAACCTTAAGAGTAGGGTACTGCATAAGGTGGGACGGAAAAGGGTTTAGGGTTGGATTAGGCGGACCCGCTACGCGGCTCCGCCTAATCCAACCCAAACCCTTTTCCTTATTCAAGGTCACTAAACCCGCAACAAACTGAACCCTAAGAGGGTATTGGTGAACCCTGTCGTGGATGTGATTCAAAGATGGGGCACTGAACCTTAAGAGTAGGGTACTGCATAAGACGGGACGGAAATGGGTTTAGGGTTGGATTAGGCGGACCCGCTTCGCAGCTCCGCCTAATCCAACCCTAATCCCTTTTCCTTATTCAAGGTCACTAAACCCGCAACAAACTGAACCCTAAGAGGGTATTAGTGAACCCTGTCGTGGATGTGATTCAAAGATGGGGCACTGAACCTTAAGAGTAGGGTACTGCATAAGACAGGACGGAAAAGGGTTTAGGGTTGGATTAGGCGGACCCGCTACGCGGCTCCGCCTAATCCAACCCTAAACCCTTTTCCTTATTCAAGGTCACTAAACCCTAAGAGGGTATTGGTGAACCCTGTCGTGGATGTATTCAAAGATGGGGCACTGAACCTTAAGAGCAGGGTACTGCATAAGACGGGACGGAAAAGGGTTTAGGGTTGGATTAGGTGGACCCGCTTCGCGGCTCCGCCTAATCCAACCCTAAACCCTTTTCCTTATTCAAGGTCACTAAACCCGCAAGAAACTGAACCCTAAGAGGGTATTGGTGAACCCTGTCGTGGATGTGATTCAAAGATGGGGCACTGAACCTTAAGAGTAGGGTACTGCATAAGACGGGACGGAAATGGGTTTAGGGTTGGATTAGGCGGACCCGCTTCGCAGCTCCGCCTAATCCAACCCTAAACCCTTTTCCTTATTCAAGGTCACTAAACCCGCAACAAACTGAACCCTAAGAGGGTATTGGTGAACCCTGTCGTGGATGTGATTCAAAGATGGGGCACTGAACCTTAAGAGTAGGGTACTGCATAGGACGGGACGGAAAAGGGATTAGGGTTGGATTAGGCGAACCCGCTTCGCTGCTCCGCCTAATCCAACCCTAAACCCTTTTCCTTATTCAAGGTCACTAAACCCGCAACAAACTGAACCCTAAGAGGGTATTGGTGAACCTTTTCGTGGATGTGATTCAAAGATGGGGCACTGAACCTTAAGAGTAGGGCACTGCATAAGACGGGACGGAAAAGGATTTAGGGTTGGATTAGGCGGACCCGTTCGAGGCTCCGCCTAATCCAACCCTAAACCCTTTTCCTTATTCAAGGTCACTAAATCCGCAACAAACTGAACCCTAAGAGGGTATTGGTGAACCCTGTCGTGGATGTGATTCAAAGATGGGGCACTGAACCTTAAGAGTAGGGTACTGCATAAGACGGGACGGAAATGGGTTTAGGGTTGGATTAGGCGGACCCGCTTCGCAGCTCCGCCTAATCCAACCCTAAACCCTTTTCCTTATTCAAGGTCACTAAACCCGCAACAAATTGAACCCTAAGAGGGTATTGGTGAACCCTGTCGTGGATGTGATTCAAAGATGGGGCACTGAACCTTAAGAGTAGGGTACTGCATAAGACGGGACGGAAAAGGGTTTAGGGTTGGATTCGGCGGACCCGCTACGCGGCTCCGCCAAATCCAACCCTAAACCCTTTTCCTTATTCAAGGTCACTAAACCCTAAGAGGGTATTGGTGAACCCTGTCGTGGATGTATTCAAAGATGGGGCACTGAACCTTAAGAGCAGGGTACTGCATAAGACGGGACGGAAAAGGGTTTAGGGTTGGATTAGGCGGACCCGCTTCGCGGCTCCGCCTAATCCAACCCTAAACCCTTTTCCTTATTCAAGGTCACTAAACCCGCAACAAACTGAACCCTAAGAGGGTATTGGTGAACCCTTTCGTGGATGTGATTCAAAGATGGGGCACTGAACCTTAAGAGTAGGGCACTGCATAAGACGGGACGGAAAAGGGTTTAGGGTTGGATTAGGCGGACCCGTTCGAGGCTCCGCCTAATCCAACCCTAAACCCTTTTCCTTATTCAAGGTCACTAAACCCGCAACAAACTGAACCCTAAGATGGTATTGGTGAACCCTGTCGTGGATGTGATTCAAAGATGAGCCTCTGAACCTTAAGAGTAGGGTACTGCATAAGGTGGGACGGAAAAGGGTTTAGGGTTGGATTAGGCGGACCCGCTACGCGGCTCCGCCTAATCCAACCCAAACCCTTTTCCTTATTCAAGGTCACTAAACCCGCAACAAACTGAACCCTAAGAGGGTATTGGTGAACCCTGTCGTGGATGTGATTCAAAGATGGGGCACTGAACCTTAAGAGTAGGGTACTGCATAAGACGGGACGGAAATGGGTTTAGGGTTGGATTAGGCGGACCCGCTTCGCAGCTCCGCCTAATCCAACCCTAATCCCTTTTCCTTATTCAAGGTCACTAAACCCGCAACAAACTGAACCCTAAGAGGGTATTAGTGAACCCTGTCGTGGATGTGATTCAAAGATGGGGCACTGAACCTTAAGAGTAGGGTACTGCATAAGACAGGACGGAAAAGGGTTTAGGGTTGGATTAGGCGGACCCGCTACGCGGCTCCGCCTAATCCAACCCTAAACCCTTTTCCTTATTCAAGGTCACTAAACCCGCAACAAACTGAACCCTAAGAGGGTATTGGTGAACCTTTTCGTGGATGTGATTCAAAGATGGGGCACTGAACCTTAAGAGTAGGGTACTGCATAAGACGGGACGGAAAAGGGTTTAGGTTGGATTAGGTGGACCCGCTTCGCGGCTCCGCCTAATCCAACCCTAAACCCTTTTCCTTATTCAAGGTCACTAAACCCGCAACAAACTGAACCCTAAGAGGGTATTGGTGAACCCTGTCGTGGATGTGATTCAAAGATGGGGCACTGAACCTTAAGAGTAGGGTACTGCATAAGACGGGACGGAAAAGGGTTTAGGGTTGGATTAGGCGAACCCGCTTCGCTGCTCCGCCTAATCCAACCCTAAACCCTTTTCCTTATTCAAGGTCACTAAACCCGCAACAAACTGAACCCTAAGAGGGTATTGGTGAACCTTTTCGTGGATGTGATTCAAAGATGGGGCACTGAACCTTAAGAGTAGGGCACTGCATAAGACGGGACGGAAAAGGATTTAGGGTTGGATTAGGCGGACCCGTTCGAGGCTCCGCCTAATCCAACCCTAAACCCTTTTCCTTATTCAAGGTCACTAAATCCGCAACAAACTGAACCCTAAGAGGGTATTGGTGAACCCTGTCGTGGATGTGATTCAAAGATGGGGCACTGAACCTTAAGAGTAGGGTACTGCATAAGACGGGACGGAAATGGGTTTAGGGTTGGATTAGGCGGACCCGCTTCGCAGCTCCGCCTAATCCAACCCTAAACCCTTTTCCTTATTCAAGGTCACTAAACCCGCAACAAATTGAACCCTAAGAGGGTATTGGTGAACCCTGTCGTGGATGTGATTCAAAGATGGGGCACTGAACCTTAAGAGTAGGGTACTGCATAAGACGGGACGGAAAAGGGTTTAGGGTTGGATTCGGCGGACCCGCTACGCGGCTCCGCCAAATCCAACCCTAAACCCTTTTCCTTATTCAAGGTCACTAAACCCTAAGAGGGTATTGGTGAACCCTGTCGTGGATGTATTCAAAGATGGGGCACTGAACCTTAAGAGCAGGGTACTGCATAAGACGGGACGGAAAAGGGTTTAGGGTTGGATTAGGTGGACCCGCTTCGCGGCTCCGCCTAATCCAACCCTAAACCCTTTTCCTTATTCAAGGTCACTAAACCCGCAAGAAACTGAACCCTAAGAGGGTATTGGTGAACCCTGTCGTGGATGTGATTCAAAGATGGGGCACTGAACCTTAAGAGTAGGGTACTGCATAAGACGGGACGGAAAAGGGTTTAGGTTGGATTTGGCGGACCCGCTTCGCGGCTCCGCCTAATCCAACCCTAAACCCTTTTCCTTATTCAAGGTCACTAAACCCGCAACAAACTGAACCCTAAGAGGGTATTGGTGAACCCTGTCGTGGATGTGATTCAAAGATGGGGCACTGAACCTTAAGAGTAGGGTACTGCATAAGACGGGACGGAAAAGGGTTTAGGGTTGGATTAGGCGGACCCGCTTCGAGGCTCCGCCTAATCCAACCCAAAACCCTTTTCCTTATTCAGGGTCACTAAACCCGCAACAAATTGAACCCTAAGAGGGTATTGGTGAACCCTGTCGTGGATGTTATTCAAAGATGGGGCACTGAACCTTAAGAGTAGGGTACTGCATAAGACGGGACGGAAAAGGGTTTAGGGTTGGATTAGGCGGACCCGCTACGCGGCTCCGCCTAATCCAACCCTAAACCCTTTTCCTTATTCAAGGTCACTAAACCCTAAGAGGGTATTGGTGAACCCTGTCGTGGATGTGATTCAAAGATGGGGCACTGAACCTTAAGAGCAGGGTACTGCATAAGACGGGACGGAAAAGGGTTTAGGGTTGGATTAGGTGGACCCGCTTCGCGGCTCCGCCTAATCCAACCCTAAACCCTTTTCCTTATTCAAGGTTACTAAACCCACAACAAACTGAACCCTAAGAGGGTATTGGTGAACCCTGTCGTGGATGTGATTCAAAGATGGGGCACTGAACCTTAATAGTAGGGTACTGCATAAGACGGGACGTAAAAGGGTTTAGGGTTGGATTAGGCGGACCCGCTTCGCGGCTCCGCCTAATCCAACCCTAAACCCTTTTCCTTATTCAAGGTCACTAAACCCGCAACAAACTGAACCCTAAGAGGGTATTGGTGAACCATGTCGTGGATGTGATTCAAAGATGGGGCACTGAACCTTAAGAGTAGGGCACTGCATAAGACGGGACGGAAAAGGGTTTAGGGTTGGATTAGGCGGACCCGTTCGAGGCTCCGCCTAATCCAACCCTAAACCCTTTTTCTTATTCAAGTACACTAAACCCGCAACAAACTGAACCCTAAGAGGGTATTGGTGAACCCTGTCGTGGATGTGATTCAAAGATGAGCCACTGAACCTTAAGAGTAGAGTACTGCATAAGGCTGGACGGAAACGGGTTTAGGGTTGGATTAGGCGGACCCGCTACGCGGCTCCGCCTAATCCGACCCTAATCCCTTTTCCTTATTCAAGGTCACTAAACCCGCAACAAACTGAACCCTAAGAGGGTATTGGTGAACCCTGTCGTGGATGTGATTCAAAGATGGGGCACTGAACCTTAAGAGTAGGGCACTGCATAAGACGGGACGGAAAAGGGTTTAGGGTTGGATTAGGCGGACCCGTTCGAGGCTCCGCCTAATCCAACCCTAAACCCTTTTCCTTATTCAAGTACACTAAACCCGCAACAAACTGAACCCTAAGAGGGTATTGGTGAACCCTGTCGTGGATGTGATTCAAAGATGAGCCACTGAACCTTAAGAGTAGGGTACTGCATAAGGCGGGACGGAAACGGGTTTAGGGTTGGATTAGGCGGACCCGCTACGCGGCTCCGCCTAATCCGACCCTAATCCCTTTTCCTTATTCATGGTCACTAAACCCGCAACAAACTGAACCCTAAGAGGGTATTGGTGAACCCTGTCGTGGATGTGATTCGAAGATGGGGCACTAAACCTTAAGAGTAGGGTACTGCATAAGACGGGACGGAAAAGGATTTAGCGTTGGATTAGGCGGACCCGCTACAAGGCTCCGCCTAATCCAACCCTAAACCCTTTTCCTTATTCAAGGTCACTAAACCCGCAACAAACTGAACCCTAAGAGGGTATTGGTGAACCCTGTCGTGGATGTGATTCAAAGATGGGGCACTGAACCTTAAGAGTTGGGTACTGCATAAGACGGGACGGAAAAGGGTTTAGGGTTGGATTAGGCGGCTCCGCCTAATCCAACCCTAAACCCTTTTCCTTATTCAAGGTCACTAAACCCGCAACAAACTGAACCCTAAGAGGGTATTGGTGAACCCTGTCGTGGATGTGATTCAAAGATAGGGCACTGAACCTTAAGAGTAGGGTACTGCATAAGACGGGACGGAAAAGTGTTTAGGGTTGGATTAGGCGGACCCGCTACGCGGCTCTGCCTAATCCAACCCTAAACCCTTTTCTTTATTCAAGGTCACTAAACCCGCAACAAACTGAACCCTAAGAGGGTATTGGTGAACCCTGTCGTGGATGTGATTCAAAGATGGGGCACTGAACCTTGTGAGTAGGGTACTGCATAAGACGGGACGGAAAAGTGTGGACATGACATAGGTCCACCCCGTCGCGGCCACGCGCGGGTTTGGATAGGCGAATGAATCTCCATATGAGAATGCATCGAATTGAAATTTAGGTTTATGTGGAGTCGCCACCGAATTTTATGGTTATTCGGAACCGTTCGAGCCCACTCTATGTCGTATTGGGCCGTATACAAAATACGGCCCATTTCCGATGTCAGAGTTTAAGTCCCTTTGCATATCGATATAGATGCCGACTTGAGCGGTTAATCGTATATTGAATGACTCTCGTTTGTCAACGGTTTCGGGCATCCGGAAACCGAGGTTCTGAGTAAGGGGTGAGGGTACGTGTTGGGAAGCCCACAAAGGACACCCAACCCCGCCCGCACATTAGCGGCCTCTACTAAGAACTCGAATGACTTTCTAATACGCGTGCTAGTAAAACAGGAAAATGATATGCAAAGATTTATTTTCCCTAAACATGCGAATGTAATTGAAAGGGTTTCTAAATCAATTTAATGCAACTAAAATTAACGTCCAAGTTGTATTTTAGCATGCGGGTTCATTTAGTATAATAAACGAATAATAATTAAATTGACAAAAGAAACAGAAAACGCGTTAGTAACGATATAGCGATATAACGAATAATAACGGTTTGCAAATATTGAATTGAATTGAAAAGATGCAAATATGAGGATGCATGATTTGAAAAGATAGTATACATGTGATTAATTAGGCACGTGTTGACCTAAGTCGTAAAATACTATCGAGTTTGAAAAATAGGATAATGTACGACTTGCGTTTTAGTCGTTATGAGGCTACTCGATCGAGTGGTCGATGGACTCGATCGAGTAGGCCTGTAAAAAGTGACTCTGTTTTGCATTATGGACCGTACTCGGCCGAGTTATTGACCAACTCGGTCGAGTACATGGCCACTCGACCGAGTCACTGTGAGACTCGATCGAGTGGTGATCGTGATTAGCATTCTGACTCGATTTTGAGGTGCCACTCGACCGAGTGGGCTAGGCACTCGGTCGAGTGCCCTCTGTACGAATTAAGATTCGTTTGTAAAATCGTGTTTTATGTCGAAAATCGTTTTAAATTGATTATTGAGATGTGATTAAATTTTCTCCGCGTTAATAATGTCATAATTCTAAAGAATTGTTTTGACAATTACTTAGCATCAACGAAAATTGCCCTAAATTGATTTAATGCGATTTAGAAAGATTGACTCTTTGATTAAATAATAAAAGAACTTGATTCCCTCGACTTCTCCGACATCGATAAATCCCTAGAGATCGTGATGTCGGATCCGTGTCAACGGGTTTCGACCCTTGTTAAAGATTGATTTGAAAATTGATGGATGCAAGATGGATGATGATAACGAGAAATAATAATGAATTATTGTTTAAGTTAACTCATCTCAATAATCAAATAATCGGGGTATCGGAATAAGCGACCGGCAACGCTGTGTGCAGTACACTTGTATATTCGGGTTTCCTTATTCCGATATCCTTCTTATTCGACACAAATTGATAAGTATTTTAATGTTTTGATGCTAACAATATTATCGATGTTATGATGCAATAATGATAACGAGGTAAATAATAATAATAATAATAATAATAATAATCGTACTAATAATAATAATTATAAAGATAATAACGTAATAATAATAATAATAACGTAGTAATAATAATAATAATAATAATAATAATAATAATACCGTAATAATAATAATACGTAATAATAATAATAATAATATTAATAATAATAATAATAATAATAATAATAATAATAATAATAATAATAATAAACATAATAAAAGGAATAAAAAAAAAGAGATGAATAACGAGAGAAAAAGGGAAAGAGAACGAAGTTTGTCACCCTTAACCTACATGTTCTTGTCTCGGAATAAGGCTCGTAAACGCGGCTATGACACGAGAGTCTTCGAGGTATATGGAGGCTAAGTTGTGGTGGCTCGGGTTGAATTCCTAAAAACTAGGTTTAGGGTTTGCTCTTGTCGGTTTTCCTAGGGTTTTTCTAGGGTTTGTAGAGGATGTAGTGTAGGATTGCTCTTGGGGTGTATTAGGGTTGTAAAGGTTGTGTAATTGTGTTGCATGGGGTTGCTTATATAGGCAAAGCTAGGGCACCTTGGTGTCTAGGGTTTTGTGCCTTGACGGACTTGATTTGATGGCCCGTTTGGAGGCGGACCGTGGGTGAGCTACTCGGAAACGGCTTTGACCGGGTTTTAATCCGGTCGCTAAAAGTCGGTTTTATTCCCGGTGTCGGTTTCGACCCAAATTAGTCTTGTTTGACTCGGAATGATCCACTGGGCCTGGATTTGAGGTCTGTTTGGTGAGGTTTGTACTCCGTAAGTGTGTTAGCCAACGATTAATGGATTTGAGCCCGTATCCGAGCGCGTAGAAACACGTTAGCGTCCGATCATCATCGGGTGTTTTTTGGAAACTGCCATAGACACCTGGCGGTCAAAATGCGGGTGTCTACAGAGCCCCCACTCTGACTGAGGCTTGGACAAGGCGAAAGTCAGAGTAGCTACCAAGCCCGTTATGACCTGGTAGACTTCCGGTCGGGTCGTTTATAGTCCGTTGGACTCGCGTGAAGGGCTCGCCAGCCGCAAGACAAAAATCATACCTGAGCTTGATGATTGTACTCCGTGGGGAATTTGGGCTTGTCGCGTAAGCCCTGGGTGTGCCTGTGTGTTGGCCCATCCCGTGCTATCCCGGAGAATGCTGCTGGGGAGATTTGATGACTTGCATGTCTTCGCTTGAGTCGTACCTGTATAAGTCACATAAAAATGTATGCAACATGTAGGTAGTAAAATGACTCGTGCTAGGGAAAATGATTTTTGAAGTTTTTTGAAATTTTGAATTTGAAATCCTGAAAGCAATCACGAGCTAGGTTTTCAAAATGGAAAGGGATACAAAAGAAATTCGCAGTTTAAATAGACTGAAATCTGACCTTGTCGAAAAAGATCTTTTTTTCAAATGGCTAAATTTTGCAAATTTCAAAGTGGAATTTGAAGAGAGGGACCTACCGACAGACTCGACTCTGGACACGACAGGACGAGTTGACTGACAAGGACTGGACTCTCTAAGGGTTGGGCCATGACTCGATAGGGGTGTGGGCCACCTAACGAGACTCTTAAGTTGCGCTATCCCGTAGCCTAGGCGAGTGACAGCACGGTCGCACATCGAAATGGGATAGATATGCTATGGGGGGATTGCAGTAGCCTGTAATGAGACTGTTTTAGTCTGGTGCCCTTCTGGATTTCCTATTTTAGGATACATTTCCAAAGTGGGTATTGCCTCGAGTCCTGACAGATTCTTGTCTTCGACTGAGCCGAGTACTAGGACACACTACAGAAAGAAGGCTAGATTTTTTGTTGGATTCATCTGGATTTTGTGAGTGGAAGGAGGTCTTCTGTCTAAGAGAAGCCCCCGGGACAACAAAGCTAGCTGTTGAGAACACGATGGTGTCGTGACCGGAATAATGATGCTTTTTGAATGTGTGTCAATGTGAGTGGTTGTGCCTCTGTTGAAAGGCTGCCTACGTATTCACGTGTGGTGAAATCAAACCAAGCCGTAGTTCAGTGGATTGAAAGATATATTATGGTGCCTAAGCTAATAGGACTTTGTGTGTAACTAGCCATAGCAATGGTGTAGGCTAGGTGCATCCCCAGTGATGTCTTGATCAAAGAGCTTGAATGATTAGGATATTAATCCTGTGACTGTGAGCGTTCTCCGGGGTAGCCCCCAGAGGTGGTGTGAACTATTTAGGCATGTTCTATGCCGACTGCAAGTTGAGTTCCCGTGTCTGGGGGTGGTAACTGGTTTGGATGTGAAAAATTGGGATGGGATTTTTACGAGTTTTGCTCTCGGGATTTGATGTTTTTGGGAATGTGGTGATAGGAATTAAGTGGCCTTGATGACTCGAAATCAGGAGCTCGGTTCTGTGGAGCTGAGGCTTCGAGAGCCGGTTTGATAATGAAGTAAATGGCCTTGATGACTCGAAATCTGGAGCTCGGTTCTGTGGAGCTAAGGCTTCGAGAGCCGGTTTGATAATGCGGGAAATGGCCTTGATGACCCGAAATCT
This sequence comes from Agrostemma githago, assembly GCA_958450325.1. Taxonomy (NCBI): domain Eukaryota; kingdom Viridiplantae; phylum Streptophyta; class Magnoliopsida; order Caryophyllales; family Caryophyllaceae; genus Agrostemma; species Agrostemma githago. Next base: position 33,746,336 of record OY288252.1, read on the forward strand.
GGAGCTCGGTTCTGTGGAGCTAAGGCTTCGAGAGCCGGTTTGATAGAGGTAAATGGCCTTGACGACTCGAAATCTGGAGCTCGGTTCTCTGGAGCTAAGGCTTCGAGAGCCGGTTTGATAATGAAGTAAATGGCCTTGATGACTCGAAATCTAGAGCTCGGTTCTGTGGAGCTAAGGCTTCGAGAGCCGGTTTGATAATGAAGTAAATGGCCTTGATGACTCGAAATCTAGAGCTCGGTTCTGTGGAGCTAAGGCTTCGAGAGCCGGTTTGATAATGCGGGATCTGGTTTCCATGTCTGGCCCTAGTGGTTAGGGGTATCCTATGGGGCTTGAATCCTCAAAATTCCGGGCTGTCTCTAGCCTGGGTCTCGGGGAGGTCTTGAGGGTTGTAATGTGGGAAGGCTGAGTGTGGTGTTATCTGACCAGCTTGATTGTCACTCCCCTTTTGGATGGCATGGATAATTTTGAATTTGACCGTACCCCGGTCAAAGGATTTTCACTTGAGTATTTGATTATTTGATTTTTTGATTGACCTTGCGGTCATGGGGTTTTGATAATTTTGACCGTACCCTGGTCGTGGGGCTTTCACTTGAATTGACCGTTGACCACGGTCATGGGTATTCTGAATTTTTTGATGATAGCCTGTTTTTTTGTTTTGGCCTTTTGCTTTTTTTTTCTCATGGACTTTCGATTTTTTTTTTACGGCCTTCTTTTTGCTTTGGCCCTTTCTTTTTTTGACTTTTGATTTTTTTTTTTTTGATGGCCTTCTTTTTGCTTTGGCCCTTTCTTTTTTTTTGACATTTGATTGACCTCTCAGCCCCGGTCATGGGTTTTTTTTTAATGTTGGTTGACCTCTCAGCCCCGGTCATGGTTTTTTTTTTTTGATTTTTTCGTCCAGTTTTTTGTTGGTCAGACTAACACCAAAGGTAGGGATCGGTTGATCTTATCGGATGGGTGTTTGTTGTGGGAAATGGGCTTGCCTCCCGTCTTAGACCCAAACTAGAAGACTACCCAGGTTTGTCATAGGATTCGATATACTCCTGCTAAGGGTAGTTATGTGGCTTTCCTATACCAGACATGGAATAGGCAAAAGGAAAACACGGGCTCGGTTTCCTGCAGTCATTATAGATGTGCCTATAATAGTCACGTGCGTGTGCTCACAGTGTATGATGGTGTTCATCATGTTCTCGAAAACACGTAAGGAAAGTATATATGAGAAAGAATATTGAAAGCTGATTTTATTGAAGTTTGAAAAAAGAGGACAGAATACAATTGACTCTGGCTTTGACTTTGACTTTGACTTTGACTTTGAAAGAAATGGTACATCCTAGACTCGGACTCAGACTCAGACTTAAACCAAATCTGGACTCACGGATGATGTTGTCATTAGTCGTCGGCTTCTAAGGACTCGAGTTGAAGTCCAGTATAGCCTTCAGTAGAAACTTCACCCAGATCTTCATTATGTCGAAGATCGTCTTCAATTCTAATACCCATTTCGGTAAGTACGGCAAAGTTTGGAATGCCGGCATACCTAAGATGGACGCGGTAAGAAGGTAGGAGGTTGTTGATGAATGCCTCCACTAGTGTCTTCTCGTTGGGCTTGTCTACCAACTTCACACTCTCTGCCCTCCATCTTTGAAGATATTTAGTGAACCCTTCTTTGGGCTCTTGGGCCATCACTTCCAGAGTACGCATTGTAGTCTGGATCTCGGTATTTTCAGCGTAGTTCCGAGCGAACTCCGTTGCCACGTCATCCCAAGTCGGGTATTTCTTGGAATCGAGCCTGTAGTACCAGGCTTTGGGGTGCTTCTGGAGGGAGGAAGGGAATAAGTGCTTAAACATGGTGGCCTTTACCCCTTGGACCGCCATGAAATCTTTGAAAGCCCGGATGTGATGGACCGGGTCTCCAGTACCCTCAAACATTGGAATTCCCGTAAGGTTGAGGTTGGCAGGTAGCTCGTCATTAAAAGGTGAGTAGGAACGAGCATTTTCAGTGTGGATTAAATTGTTCGTCGATAAGTGGACTTGCTCTTCGAGCCTTCGAACAACATTGATCAATTCGGCTATGGGCCCAGTGGGCTCAGCTCCTTCAACTGGGGCCGTTTTCTCCACGGTGCTTAGGCGGGTGAATAAAGTAGCTTGGTTAGCCTTGTTGGCAGCCAGTTGGGTCTCGATCTTGGCCAGAGCATTTTTCAAATCGTCCATTTTGCGTTGGTATCTGGTTTCGGGTGGCCTGTCTGTAAGAACACCACGTAATCAGAGAGGTTGCTTCGGAACTCAAACTCACCAAGGCATAGGAAATAGCGCAAGAGGAGGGACGACCCCAGTTTGACTCGGGTTAGACTCCCCTAAGACAAATGTGTAGAGTACGATTCTCGGAGTGACTGTGATTAATCACTCCGTCGGAGAATAGCCCCCAATGTGAGACTAAGGACCTAGATGGTGTGGCATCTCAAGTGACTCGAAAGTAGGGTACGTGAGACACGTGTAAGACATGACCCTTAGAGCAATCGTGGTTGATCGCTCTGCTAAGGGGTAGCCCCCGAGTGGGATTGAAGATTTTGTTAAGACTCGAGTGTTGACGAGTGACCCTTAGACGTAAGGACCGTGAACCTTTTGTTATCGGGCTATGCCTTGTAAAAGGTTGACTCGGAAAAGACACCTAGACGGGTGACTTGTGAAAGGTGGGCCTTCCTTAGGATTCGACTATGTGGGCCGAGTCCTGTTCGAAGGAAGGTCTACGTGAGACATCCCCAGACTTTTGGACTCGATTGTGTTGACGGGCCCTCCTTTGTAGGGGTTTGTCCTACGTAGGTGGGCCTTGCCTTAGTCTAATAAGGCGGACTGGGGTAGGGAAGAAACTCGTGATGTAAGATCGACAGAGTTTCGACGCTAAGGACCTTGACAACTTAAGACGCGACCCGACACTGCTAAATACGGGAAGTCCTAGAAGTGGAAGGTTTTTGAAAATTGATGGTTTTTTGAAAAGGGACCGAGTGGACTCGGTGAATGGCCCAAATTTCCGAAAAAAGGACGAAAAGTCATTGGGCCACGGGTTTTGAAAGTTCGAGCTTTGATTTGGGCAGCATACCGGCTAGAAAATAGGCTATTTTGAGTAAAATCATAAGTCCTAAATTCGATATGTGTCCCGGGGTTTTGAAATTGAATAGTTCGAAAAAGATGCATTTTCGAAAAATTGATGGTTTTTTTGAAAACGACTCGGAATACAAGTAGCACGTAGTCACACAAGCATTATAACGATGCCATGTATGCTCTATACTAAGTCTCGGTCGGTCTATAGAGGGTCTATACCAGTGTACATAGTCTAGACATTGATCGGGACGGACTTCCTAAGTCGAGTTGATCTTAGAACATGCCGCGAAACCCACTCGAATCGACTATGGACACCTTTTGACATATCCATATTGGAGTACATCAACGGTATAGTGGGACGTCGGTCGCGAGTACCGGCTCGGGAAAATATGGGTTATGCATGAACCGTAAAACTAAAACGCGTATTGTATTTGTCAAACGATTTCTATTCGAGTCTCACCCTGAGGATGCCGATGGTAAGTCACGCATCAGTTAATCCCCAGCGGAGTCGCCAAATTGTGGACATGACATAGGTCCACCCTGACGCGGCCACGCGCAGGTTTGGGTAGGCGAATGAATCTCCATATGAGAATGGATCGAATTGAAATTTAGGTTTATGTGGAGTCGCCACCGAATTTTATGGTTATTCAGAACCGATCGAGCCCACTCTATGTCGTAGTGGGCCGTATACAAAATACGGCCCATTTCCGATGTCAGAGTTTATTGGGCTCGTCCCTTTGCATATCGATATAGATGCCGACTTGAGCGGTTAATCGTATATTGAATGACCCTCGTTTGCCAACGGTTTCGGGCATCCGGAAACCGAGGTTCTGAGTAAGGGGTGAGGGTACGTGTTGGGAAGCCCACAAAGGACACCCAACCCCGCCCGCACATTAGCGGCCTCTACTAAGAACTCGAATGACTTTCTAATACGCGTGCTAGTAAAACGGGAAAATGATATGCAAAGATTTATTTTCCCTAAACATGCGAATGTAATTGAAAGGGTTTCTAAGTCAATTTAATGCAACTAAAATTAACGTCCAAGTTGTATTTTAGCATGCGGGTTCATTTAGTATAATAAACGAATAATAATTAAATTGACAAATGAAACAGAAAACGCGTTAGTAACGATATAGTGATATAACGAATAATAACGGTTTGCAAATATTGAATTGAATTGAAAAGATGCAAATATGAGGATGCATGATTTGAAAAGATAGTATACATGTGATTAATTAGGCACGTGTTGACCTAAGTCGTAAAATACTATCGAGTTTGAAAAATAGGATAATGTACAACTTGCGTTTTAGTCGTTATGAGGCTACTCGATCGAGTGGTCGATGGACTCGATCGAGTAGGCCTGTAAAAAGTGACTCTGTTTTGCATTATGGACCGTACTCGGCCGAGTTATTGACCAACTCGGTCGAGTACATGGCCACTCGACCGAGTCATCGTGATTAGCATTCTGACTCGATTTTGAGGTGCCACTCGACCGAGTGGGCTAGGCACTCGGTCGAGTGCCCTCTGTACGAATTAAGATTCGTTTGAAAAATCGTGTTTTATGTCGAAAATCATTTTAAATTGATTATTGAGATGTGATTAAATTTTCTCCGCGTTAATAATGTCATAATTCTAAAGAATTGTTTTGATAATTACTTAGCATCAACGAAAGTTGCCCTAAATTGATTTAATGTGATTTAGAAAGATTGACTCTTTGATTAAATAATAAAAGAACTTGATTCCCTCGACTTCTCCGACATCGATAAATCCCTAGAGATCGTGATGTCGGATCCGTGTCAACGGGTTTCGACCCTTGTTAAAGATTGATTTGAAAATTGATGGATGCAAGATGGATAATGATAACGAGAAATAATAATGAATTATTGTTTAAGTTAACTCATCTCAATAATAAAATAATCGGGGTATCGGAATAAGCGACCGGCAACGCTGTGTGCAGTACACTTGTATATTCGGGTTTCATTATTCCGATATCCTTCTTATTCGACACAAATTGATAAGTATTTTAATGTTTTGATGCTAACAATATTATCGATGTTATGATGCGATAATGATAACGAGGTAAATAATAATAATAATAATCGTACTAATAATAATAATAATAAAGATAATAACGTAATAATAATAATAATAATAATAATAACGTAGTAATAATAATAATAATACCGTAATAATAATAATAATAATAATAATAATAATAATAATAATAATAATAATAATAATAATAATAATAATAATAATAATAATAATACAGTAATAATAATAATAATAATAATAATAATAATAATAATAATAATAATAATAATAATAATAATAATAATAATAATAATAATAATAATAATAATAATAATAATAATAATAATAATAATAATAATAATAATAATAATAATAATAACAATAATAATAATAATAATAATAATAAAAGGAATAAAAAAAAAGAGATGAATAACGAGAGAAAAAGGGAAAGAGAACGAGGTTTGTCACACTCAACCTACATGTTCTTGTCTCGGAATAAGGCTCGTAAACGCGGCTATGACACGAGAGTCTTCGAGGTATATGGAGGCTAAGTTGTGGTGGCTCGGGTTGAATTCCTAAAAACTAGGTTTAGGGTTTGCTCTTGTCGGTTTTCCTAGGGTTTTTCTAGGGTTTGTAGAGGATGTAGTGTAGGATTGCTCTTGGGGTGTATTAGGGTTGTAAAGGTTGTGTAATTGTGTTGCATGGGGTTGCTTATATAGGCAAAGCTAGGGCACCTTGGTGTCTAGGGTTTTGTGCCTTGACGGACTTGATTTGATGGCCCGTTTGGAGGCGGACCGTGGGTGAGCTACTCGGAAACGGCTTTGACCGGGTTTTAATCCGGTCGCTAAAAGTCGGTTTTATTCCCGGTGTCGGTTTCGACCCAAATTAGTCTTGTTTGACTCGGAATGATCCACTGGGCCTGGATTTGAGGTCTGTTTGGTGAGGTTTGTACTCCGTAAGTGTGTTAGCCAACGATTAATGGATTTGAGCCCGTATCCGAGCGCGTAGAAACACGTTAGCGTCCGATCATCATCGGGTGTTTTTTGGAAACTGCCATAGACACCTGGCGGTCAAAATGCGGGTGTCTACAAAAAGGGTTTAGGGTTGGATTAGGCGGACCCGCTTCGCGGCTCCGCCTAATCCAACCCTAAACCCTTTTCCTTATTCAAGGTCACTAAACCCGCAACAAACTGAACCCTAAGAGGGTATTGGTGAACCCTGTCGTGGATGTGATTCAAAGATGGGGCACTGAACCTTAAGAGTAGGGTACTGCATAAGACGGGACGGAAAAGGGTTTAGGGTTGGATTAGGCAGACCCGCTTCGCGGCTCCGCCTAATCCAACCCTATACCCTTTTCCTTATTCAAGGTCACTAAACCCGCAACAAACTGAACCCTAAGAGGGTATTGGTGAACCCTGTCGTGGATGTGATTCAAAGATGGGGCACTGAACCTTAAGAGTAGGGTACTGCATAAGACGGGACGGAAAAGGGTTTAGGGTTGGATTAGGCGGACCCGCTTCGCGGCTCCGCCTAATCCAACCCTAAACTCTTTTCCTTATTCAAGGTCACTAAACCCGCAACAAACTGAACCCTAAGAGGTTATTGGTGAACCATGTCGTGGATGTGATTCAAAAATTGGGCTCTGAACCTTAAGAGTAGGGTAATGCATAAGACGGGACGGAAAAGGGTTTAGGGTTGGATTAGGCGAACCCGCTTCGCGGCTCCGCCTAATCCAACCCTAAACCCTTTTCCTTATTCAAGGTCACTAAAACCGCAACAAACTGAACCCTAAGAGGGTATTGGTGAACCCTGTCGTGGATGTGATTCAAAGATGGGGCTCTGAACCTTAAGAGTAGGGTACTGCATAAGACGGGACGGAAAAGGGTTTAGGGTTGGATTAGGCGGACCCGCTACGCGGCTCCGCCTAATCCAACCCTAAACCCTTTTCCTTATTCAAGGTCACTAAACCCGCAACAAACTGAACCCTAAGAGGGTATTGGTGAACCCTGTCGTGGATGTGATTCAAAGATGGGGCTATGAACCTTAAGAGTAGGGCACTGCATAAGACGGGACGGAAAAGGGTTTAGGGTTGGATTAGGCGGACCCGCTTCGCGGCTCCGCCTAATCCAACCCTAAACCCTTTTCCTTATTCAAGGTCACTAAACCCGCAACAAACTGAACCCTAAGAGGGTATTGGTGAACTATGTCGTGGATGTGATTCAAAGATGGGGCTCTGAACCTTAAGAGTAGGGTAATGCATAAGACGGGACGGAAAAGGGTTTAGGGTTGGATTAGGCGAACCCGCTTCGCGGCTCCGCCTAATCCAACCCTAAACCCTTTTCCTTATTCAAGGTCACTAAAACCGCAACAAATTGAACCCTAAGAGGGTATTGGTGAACCCTGTCGTGGATGTGATTCAAAGATGGGGCTCTGAACCTTAAGAGTAGGGTACTGCATAAGACGGGACGGAAAAGGGTTTAGGGTTGGATTAGGCGGACCCGCTACGCGGCTTCTCCTAATCCAACCCTAAACCCTTTTCCTTATTCAAGGTCACTAAACCCGCAACAAACTGAACCCTAAGAGGGTATTGGTGAACCCTGTCGTGGATGTGATTCAAAGATGGGGCTATGAACCTTAAGAGTAGGGCACTGCATAAAACGGGACGGAAAAGGGTTTAGGGATGGATTAGGCGGACCCGTTCGAGGCTCCGCCTAATCCAACCCTAAACCCTTTTCCTTATTCAAGTACACTAAACCCGCAACAAACTGAACCCTAAGAGGGTATTGGTGAACCCTGCCGTGGATGTGATTCAAAGATGAGCCACTGAACCTTAAGAGTAGGGTACTGCATAAGGCGGGACGGAAAAGGGTTTACGGTTGGATTAGGCGGACCCGCTACGCGGCTCCGCCTAATTCCAGCCTAAACCCTTTTCCTTATTCAAGGTCACTAAACCCGCAACAAACTGAACCCTAAGAGGGTATTGGTGAACCCTGTCGTGGATGTGATTCAAAGATGGGGCACTGAACCTTAAGAGTAGGGTACTGCATAAGACGTGACGGAAAAGGGTTTAGGGTTGGATTAGGCGGACCCGCTTCGCGGCTCCGCCTAATTCAACCCTAAACCATTTTCCTTATTCAAGGTCACTAAACCCACAACAAACTGAACCCTAAGAGGGTATTGGTGAACCCTGTCGTGGATGTGATTCAAAGATGGGGCTCTGAACCTTAAGAGTAGGGTAATGCATAAGACGGGACGGAAAAGGGTTTAGGGTTGGATTAGGCGAACCCGCTTCGCGGCTCTGCCTAATCCAACCCTAAACCCTTTTCCTTATTCAAGGTCACTAAAACCGCAACAAACTGAACCCTAAGAGGGTATTGGTGAACCCTGTCGTGGATGTGATTCAAAGATGAGGCTCTGAACCTTAAGAGTAGGGTACTGCATAAGACGGGACGGAAAAGGGTTTAGGGTTGGATTAGGCGGACCCGCTATGCGGCTCCGCTTAATCCAACCCTAAACCCTTTTCCATATTCAAGGTCACTAAACCCGCAACAAACTGAACCCTAAGAGGGTATTGGTGAACCCTGTTGTGGATGTGATTCATAGATGGGGCACTGAACCTTAAGAGTAGGGTACTGCATAAGACGGGACGGAAAAGGGTTTAGGGTTGGATTAGGCGGACCCGCTATGCGGCTCCGCCTAATCCAACCCTAAACCCTTTTCCTTATTCAAGGTCACTAAACCCGCAACAAACTGAACCCTAAGAGGGTATTGGTGAACCCTGTCGTGGATGTGATTCAAAGATGGGGCTCTGAACCTTAAGAGTAGGATACTGCATAAGACGGGACGGAAAAGGGTTTAGGGTTGGATTAGGCGGACCCGCTACGCGGCTCCGCCTAATCCAACCCTAAACCCTTTTCCTTATTCAAGGTCACTAAACCCGCAACAAACTGAACCCTAAGAGGGTATTGGTGAACCATGTCGTGGATGTGATTCAAAGATGGGGCTCTGAACCTTAAGAGTAGGGTAATGCATAAGACGGGACGGAAAAGGGTTTAGGGTTGGATTAGGCGGACCCGCTACGCGGCTCCGCCTATTCCAACCCTAAACCCTTTTCCTTCTTCAAGGTCACTAAACCCGCAACAAACTGAACCCTAAGAGGGTATTGGTGAACCCTGTCGTGGATGTGATTCAAAGATGGGGCTCTGAACCTTAAGAGTAGGATACTGCATAAGACGGGACGGAAAAGGGTTTAGGGTTGGATTAGGCGGACCCGCTACGCGGCTCCACCTAATCCAACCCTAAACCCTTTTCCTTATTCAAGGTCACTAAACCCGCAACAAACTGAACCCTAAGAGGGTATTGGTGAACCCTGTCGTGGATGTGATTCAAAGATGGGGCACTGAACCTTAAGAATAGGTACTGCATAAGACGGGACGGAAAAGGGTTTAGGGTTGGATTAGGCGGACCCGCTACGCGGCTCCGCCGAATCCAACCCTAAACCCTTTTCCTTCTTCAAGGTCACTAAACCCGCAACAAACTGAACCCTAAGAGGGTATTGGTGAACCCTGTCGTGGATGTGATTCAAAGATGGGGCTCTGAACCTTAAGAGTAGGATACTGCATAAGACGGGACGGAAAAGGGTTTAGGGTTGGATTAGGCGGACCCGCTACGCGGCTCCGCCTAATCCAACCCTAAACCCTTTTCCTTATTCAAGGTCACTAAACCCGCAACAAACTGAACCCTAAGAGGGTATTGGTGAACCATGTCGTGGATGTGATTCAAAGATGGGGCTCTGAACCTTAAGAGTAGGGTACTGCATAAGACGGGACGGAAAAGGGTTTAGGGTTGGATTAGGCGGACCCGCTATGCGGCTCCGCCTAATCCAACCCTAAACCCTTTTCCATATTCAAGGTCACTAAACCCGCAACAAACTGAACCCTAAGAGGGTATTGGTGAACCCTGTCGTGGATGTGATTCAAAGATGGGGCACTGAACCTTAAGAGTAGGGTACTGCATAAGACAGGACGGAAAAGGGTTTAGGGTTGGATTAGGCGGACCCGCTACGCGGCTCCGCCTAATCCAACCCTAAACCCTTTTCCTTATTCAAGGTCACTAAACCCTAAGAGGGAATTGGTGAACCCTGTCGTGGATGTATTCAAAGATGGGGCACTGAACCTTAAGAGCAGGGTACTGCATAAGACAGGACGGAAAAGGGTTTAGGGTTGGATTAGGCGGACCCGCTACGCGGCTCCGCCTAATCCAACCCTAAACCCTTTTCCTTATTCAAGGTCACTAAACCCTAAGAGGGAATTGGTGAACCCTGTCGTGGATGTATTCAAAGATGGGGCACTGAACCTTAAGAGCAGGATACTGCATAAGACGGGACGGAAAAGGGTTTAGGGTTGGATTAGGCGGACCCGCTACGCGGCTCCGCCTAATCCAACCCTAAACCCTTTTCCTTATTCAAGGTCACTAAACCCGCAACAAACTGAACCCTAAGAGGGTATTGGTGAACCCTGTCGTGGATGTGATTCAAAGATGGGGCACTGAACCTTAAGAATAGGTACTGCATAAGACGGGACGGAAAAGGGTTTAGGGTTGGATTAGGCGGACCCGCTACGCGGCTCCGCCGAATCCAACCCTAAACCCTTTTCCTTCTTCAAGGTCACTAAACCCGCAACAAACTGAACCCTAAGAGGGTATTGGTGAACCCTGTCGTGGATGTGATTCAAAGATGGGGCTCTGAACCTTAAGAGTAGGATACTGCATAAGACGGGACGGAAAAGGGTTTAGGGTTGGATTAGGCGGACCCGCTACGCGGCTCCGCCTAATCCAACCCTAAACCCTTTTCCTTATTCAAGGTCACTAAACCCGCAACAAACTGAACCCTAAGAGGGTATTGGTGAACCATGTCGTGGATGTGATTCAAAGATGGGGCTCTGAACCTTAAGAGTAGGGTAATGCATAAGACGGGACGGAAAAGGGTTTAGGGTTGGATTAGGCGGACCCGCTACGCGGCTCCGCCTATTCCAACCCTAAACCCTTTTCCTTCTTCAAGGTCACTAAACCCGCAACAAACTGAACCCTAAGAGGGTATTGGTGAACCCTGTCGTGGATGTGATTCAAAGATGGGGCTCTGAACCTTAAGAGTAGGATACTGCATAAGACGGGACGGAAAAGGGTTTAGGGTTGGATTAGGCGGACCCGCTACGCGGCTCCACCTAATCCAACCCTAAACCCTTTTCCTTATTCAAGGTCACTAAACCCGCAACAAACTGAACCCTAAGAGGGTATTGGTGAACCCTGTCGTGGATGTGATTCAAAGATGGGGCACTGAACCTTAAGAATAGGTACTGCATAAGACGGGACGGAAAAGGGTTTAGGGTTGGATTAGGCGGACCCGCTACGCGGCTCCGCCGAATCCAACCCTAAACCCTTTTCCTTCTTCAAGGTCACTAAACCCGCAACAAACTGAACCCTAAGAGGGTATTGGTGAACCCTGTCGTGGATGTGATTCAAAGATGGGGCTCTGAACCTTAAGAGTAGGATACTGCATAAGACGGGACGGAAAAGGGTTTAGGGTTGGATTAGGCGGACCCGCTACGCGGCTCCGCCTAATCCAACCCTAAACCCTTTTCCTTATTCAAGGTCACTAAACCCGCAACAAACTGAACCCTAAGAGGGTATTGGTGAACCATGTCGTGGATGTGATTCAAAGATGGGGCTCTGAACCTTAAGAGTAGGGTACTGCATAAGACGGGACGGAAAAGGGTTTAGGGTTGGATTAGGCGGACCCGCTATGCGGCTCCGCCTAATCCAACCCTAAACCCTTTTCCATATTCAAGGTCACTAAACCCGCAACAAACTGAACCCTAAGAGGGTATTGGTGAACCCTGTCGTGGATGTGATTCAAAGATGGGGCACTGAACCTTAAGAGTAGGGTACTGCATAAGACAGGACGGAAAAGGGTTTAGGGTTGGATTAGGCGGACCCGCTACGCGGCTCCGCCTAATCCAACCCTAAACCCTTTTCCTTATTCAAGGTCACTAAACCCTAAGAGGGAATTGGTGAACCCTGTCGTGGATGTATTCAAAGATGGGGCACTGAACCTTAAGAGCAGGGTACTGCATAAGACAGGACGGAAAAGGGTTTAGGGTTGGATTAGGCGGACCCGCTACGCGGCTCCGCCTAATCCAACCCTAAACCCTTTTCCTTATTCAAGGTCACTAAACCCTAAGAGGGAATTGGTGAACCCTGTCGTGGATGTATTCAAAGATGGGGCACTGAACCTTAAGAGCAGGATACTGCATAAGACGGGACGGAAAAGGGTTTAGGGTTGGATTAGGCGGACCCGCTACGCGGCTCCGCCTAATCCAACCCTAAACCCTTTTCCTTATTCAAGGTCACTAAACCCGCAACAAACTGAACCCTAAGAGGGTATTGGTGAACCCTGTCGTGGATGTGATTCAAAGATGGGGCACTGAACCTTAAGAATAGGTACTGCATAAGACGGGACGGAAAAGGGTTTAGGGTTGGATTAGGCGGACCCGCTACGCGGCTCCGCCGAATCCAACCCTAAACCCTTTTCCTTCTTCAAGGTCACTAAACCCGCAACAAACTGAACCCTAAGAGGGTATTGGTGAACCCTGTCGTGGATGTGATTCAAAGATGGGGCTCTGAACCTTAAGAGTAGGATACTGCATAAGACGGGACGGAAAAGGGTTTAGGGTTGGATTAGGCGGACCCGCTACGCGGCTCCGCCTAATCCAACCCTAAACCCTTTTCCTTATTCAAGGTCACTAAACCCGCAACAAACTGAACCCTAAGAGGGTATTGGTGAACCATGTCGTGGATGTGATTCAAAGATGGGGCTCTGAACCTTAAGAGTAGGGTACTGCATAAGACGGGACGGAAAAGGGTTTAGGGTTGGATTAGGCGGACCCGCTATGCGGCTCCGCCTAATCCAACCCTAAACCCTTTTCCATATTCAAGGTCACTAAACCCGCAACAAACTGAACCCTAAGAGGGTATTGGTGAACCCTGTCGTGGATGTGATTCAAAGATGGGGCACTGAACCTTAAGAGTAGGGTACTGCATAAGACAGGACGGAAAAGGGTTTAGGGTTGGATTAGGCGGACCCGCTACGCGGCTCCGCCTAATCCAACCCTAAACCCTTTTCCTTATTCAAGGTCACTAAACCCTAAGAGGGAATTGGTGAACCCTGTCGTGGATGTATTCAAAGATGGGGCACTGAACCTTAAGAGCAGGGTACTGCATAAGACAGGACGGAAAAGGGTTTAGGGTTGGATTAGGCGGACCCGCTACGCGGCTCCGCCTAATCCAACCCTAAACCCTTTTCCTTATTCAAGGTCACTAAACCCTAAGAGGGTATTGGTGAACCCTGTCGTGGATGTATTCAAAGATGGGGCACTGAACCTTAAGAGTTGGGTACTGCATAAGACGGGACGGAAAAGGGTTTAGGGTTGGATTAGGCGGCTCCGCCTAATCCAACCCTAAACCCTTTTCCTTATTCAAGGTCACTAAACCCGCAACAAACTGAACCCTAAGAGGGTATTGGTGAACCATGTCGTGGATGTGATTCAAAGATGGGGCTCTGAACCTTAAGAGTAGGGTAATGCATAAGACGGGACGGAAAAGGGTTTAGGGTTGGATTAGGCGGACCCGCTACGCGGCTCCGCCTATTCCAACCCTAAACCCTTTTCCTTCTTCAAGGTCACTAAACCCGCAACAAACTGAACCCTAAGAGGGTATTGGTGAACCCTGTCGTGGATGTGATTCAAAGATGGGGCTCTGAACCTTAAGAGTAGGATACTGCATAAGACGGGACGGAAAAGGGTTTAGGGTTGGATTAGGCGGACCCGCTACGCGGCTCCACCTAATCCAACCCTAAACCCTTTTCCTTATTCAAGGTCACTAAACCCGCAACAAACTGAACCCTAAGAGGGTATTGGTGAACCCTGTCGTGGATGTGATTCAAAGATGGTGCACTGAACCTTAAGAATAGGTACTGCATAAGACGGGACGGAAAAGGGTTTAGGGTTGGATTAGGCGGACCCGCTACGCGGCTCCGCCGAATCCAACCCTAAACCCTTTTCCTTCTTCAAGGTCACTAAACCCGCAACAAACTGAACCCTAAGAGGGTATTGGTGAACCCTGTCGTGGATGTGATTCAAATATGGGGCTCTGAACCTTAAGAGTAGGATACTGCATAAGACGGGACGGAAAAGGGTTTAGGGTTGGATTAGGCGGACCCGCTACGCGGCTCCGCCTAATCCAACCCTAAACCCTTTTCCTTATTCAAGGTCACTAAACCCGCAACAAACTGAACCCTAAGAGGGTATTGGTGAACCATGTCGTGGATGTGATTCAAAGATGGGGCTCTGAACCTTAAGAGTAGGGTACTGCATAAGACGGGACGGAAAAGGGTTTAGGGTTGGATTAGGCGGACCCGCTATGCGGCTCCGCCTAATCCAACCCTAAACCCTTTTCCATATTCAAGGTCACTAAACCCGCAACAAACTGAACCCTAAGAGGGTATTGGTGAACCCTGTTGTGGATGTGATTCAAAGATGGGGCACTGAACCTTAAGAGTAGGGTATTGCATAAGACGGGACGGAAAAGGGTTTAGGGTTGGATTAGGCGGACCCGCTATGCGGCTCCGCCTAATCCAACCCTAAACCCTTTTCCTTATTCAAGGTCACTAAACCCGCAACAAACTGAACCCTAAGAGGGTATTGGTGAACCCTGTCGTGGATGTGATTCAAAGATGGGGCACTGAACCTTAAGAATAGAGTACTGCATAAGACGGGACGGAAAAGGGTTTAGGGTTGGATTAGGCGGACCCGCTACGCGGCTCCGCCGAATCCAACCCTAAACCCTTTTCCTTCTTCAAGGTCACTAAACCCGCAACAAACTGTACCCTAAGAGGGTATTGGTGAACCCTGTCGTGGATGTGATTCAAAGATGGGGCTCTGAACCTTAAGAGTAGGATACTGCATAAGACGGGACGGAAAAGGGTTTAGGGTTGGATTAGGCGGACCCGCTACACGGCTCCGCCTAATCCAACCCTAAACCCTTTTCCTTATTCAAGGTCACTAAACCCGCAACAAACTGAACCCTAAGAGGGTATTGGTGAACCATGTCGTGGATGTGATTCAAAGATGGGGCTCTGAACCTTAAGAGTAGGGTAATGCATAAGACGGGACGGAAAACGGTTTAGGGTTGGATTAGGCGGACCCGCTACGCGGCTCCGCCTAATCCAACCCTAAACCCTTTTCCTTCTTCAAGGTCACTAAACCCGCAACAAACTGAACCCTAAGAGGGTATTGGTGAACCCTGTCGTGGATGTGATTCAAAGATGGGGCTCTGAACCTTAAGAGTAGGATACTGCATAAGACGGGACGGAAAAGGGTTTAGGGTTGGATTAGGCGGACCCGCTACGCGGCTCCACCTAATCCAACCCTAAACCCTTTTCCTTATTCAAGGTCACTAAACCCGCAACAAACTGAACCCTAAGAGGGTATTGGTGAACCCTGTCGTGGATGTGATTCAAAGATGGGGCACTGAACCTTAAGAATAGGTACTGCATAAGACGGGACGGAAAAGGGTTTAGGGTTGGATTAGGCGGACCCGCTACGCGGCTCCGCCGAATCCAATCCTAAACCCTTTTCCTTCTTCAAGGTCACTAAACCCGCAACAAACTGAACCCTAAGAGGGTATTGGTGAACCCTGTCGTGGATGTGATTCAAAGATGGGGCTCTGAACCTTAAGAGTAGGATACTGCATAAGACGGGACGGAAAAGGGTTTAGGGTTGGATTAGGCGGACCCGCTACGCGGCTCCGCCTAATCTAACCCTAAACCCTTTTCCTTATTCAAGGTCACTAAACCCGCAACAAACTGAACCCTAAGAGGGTATTGGTGAACCCTGTCGTGGATGTGATTCAAAGATGGGGCACTGAACCTTAAGAATAGAGTACTGCATAAGACGGGACGGAAAAGGGTTTAGGGTTGGATTAGGCGGACCCGCTACGCGGCTCCGCCGAATCCAACCCTAAACCCTTTTCCATATTCAAGGTCACTAAACCCGCAACAAACTGAACCCTAAGAGGGTATTGGTGAACCCTGTTGTGGATGTGATTCAAAGATGGGGCACTGAACCTTAAGAGTAGGGTATTGCATAAGACGGGACGGAAAAGGGTTTAGGGTTGGATTAGGCGGACCCGCTATGCGGCTCCGCCTAATCCAACCCTAAACCCTTTTCCTTATTCAAGGTCACTAAACCCGCAACAAACTGAACCCTAAGAGGGTATTGGTGAACCCTGTCGTGGATGTGATTCAAAGATGGGGCACTGAACCTTAAGAATAGAGTACTGCATAAGACGGGACGGAAAAGGGTTTAGGGTTGGATTAGGCGGACCCGCTACGCGGCTCCGCCGAATCCAACCCTAAACCCTTTTCCTTCTTCAAGGTCACTAAACCCGCAACAAACTGTACCCTAAGAGGGTATTGGTGAACCCTGTCGTGGATGTGATTCAAAGATGGGGCTCTGAACCTTAAGAGTAGGATACTGCATAAGACGGGACGGAAAAGGGTTTAGGGTTGGATTAGGCGGACCCGCTACACGGCTCCGCCTAATCCAACCCTAAACCCTTTTCCTTATTCAAGGTCACTAAACCCGCAACAAACTGAACCCTAAGAGGGTATTGGTGAACCATGTCGTGGATGTGATTCAAAGATGGGGCTCTGAACCTTAAGAGTAGGGTAATGCATAAGACGGGACGGAAAACGGTTTAGGGTTGGATTAGGCGGACCCGCTACGCGGCTCCGCCTAATCCAACCCTAAACCCTTTTCCTTCTTCAAGGTCACTAAACCCGCAACAAACTGAACCCTAAGAGGGTATTGGTGAACCCTGTCGTGGATGTGATTCAAAGATGGGGCTCTGAACCTTAAGAGTAGGATACTGCATAAGACGGGACGGAAAAGGGTTTAGGGTTGGATTAGGCGGACCCGCTACGCGGCTCCACCTAATCCAACCCTAAACCCTTTTCCTTATTCAAGGTCACTAAACCCGCAACAAACTGAACCCTAAGAGGGTATTGGTGAACCCTGTCGTGGATGTGATTCAAAGATGGGGCACTGAACCTTAAGAATAGGTACTGCATAAGACGGGACGGAAAAGGGTTTAGGGTTGGATTAGGCGGACCCGCTACGCGGCTCCGCCGAATCCAATCCTAAACCCTTTTCCTTCTTCAAGGTCACTAAACCCGCAACAAACTGAACCCTAAGAGGGTATTGGTGAACCCTGTCGTGGATGTGATTCAAAGATGGGGCTCTGAACCTTAAGAGTAGGATACTGCATAAGACGGAACGGAAAAGGGTTTAGGGTTGGATTAGGCGGACCCGCTACGCGGCTCCGCCTAATCTAACCCTAAACCCTTTTCCTTATTCAAGGTCACTAAACCCGCAACAAACTGAACCCTAAGAGGGTATTGGTGAACCATGTCGTGTATGTGATTCAAAGATGGGGCTCTGAACCTTAAGAGTAGGGTAATGCATAAGACGGGACGGAAAAGGGTTTAGGGTTGGATTAGGCGAACCCGCTTCGAGGCTCCGCCTAATCCAACCCTAAACCCTTTTCCTTATTCAAGGTCACTAAAACCGCAACAAACTGAACCCTAAGAGGGTATTGGTGAACCCTATCGTGGATGTGATTCAAAGATGGGGCTCTGAACCTTAAGAGTAGGGCACTGCATAAGACGGGACGGAAAAGGGTTTAGGGTTGGATTAGGTGGACCCGCTACGCGGCTCCGCCTAATCCAACCATAAACCCTTTTCCTTATTCAAGGTCACTAAACCCGCAACAAACTGAACCCTAAGAGGGTATTGGTGAACCCTGTCGTGGATGTGATTCAAAGATGGGGCTATGAACCTTAAGATAGGGCACTGCATAAGACGGGACGGAAAAGGGTTTAGGGATGGATTAGGCGGACCCGTTCGAGCCTCCGCCTAATCCAACCCTAAACCCTTTTCCTTATTCAAGTACACTAAACCCGCAACAAACTGAACCCTAAGAGGGTATTGGTGAACCCTGTCGTGGATGTGATTCAAAGATGGGGCTATGAACCTTAAGATAGGGCACTGCATAAGACGGGACGGAAAAGGGTTTAGGGATGGATTAGGCGGACCCGTTCGAGCCTCCGCCTAATCCAACCCTAAACCCTTTTCCTTATTCAAGTACACTAAACCCGCAACAAACTGAACCCTAAGAGGGTATTGGTGAACCCTGTCGTGGATGTGATTCAAAGATGAGCCACTGAACCTTAAGAGTAGGGTACTGCATAAGGCGGGACGGAAAAGGGTTTAGGGTTGGATTAGGCAGACCCGCTACGTGGCTCCGCCTAATTCCACCCTAAATCCTTTTCCTTATTCAAGGTCACTAAACCCGCAACAAACTGAACCCTAAGAGGGTATTGGTGAACCCTGTCGTGGATGTGATTCAAAGATGGGGCACTGAACCTTAAGAGTAGGGTACTGCATAAGACGGGACGGAAAAGGGTTTAGGGTTGGATTAGGCGGACCCGCTTCGCGGCTCCGCCTAATTCAACCCTAAACCCTTTTCCTTATTCAAGGTCACTAAACCTACAACAAACTGAACCCTAAGAGGGTATTGGTGAACCCTGTCGTGGATGTGATTCAAAGATGGGGCTCTGAACCGTAAGAGTAGGGTAATGCATAAGACGGGACGGAAAAGGGTTTAGGGTTGGATTAGGCGAACCCGCTTCGCGGCTCCGCCTAATCCAACCCTAAACCCTTTTCCTTATTCAAGGTCACTAAACCCGCAACAAACTGAACCCTAAGAGGGTATTGGTGAACCCTGTCGTGGATGTGATTCAAAGATGGGGCACTGAACCTTAAGAATAGGTACTGCATAAGACGGGACGGAAAAGGGTTTAGGGTTGGATTAGGCGGACCCGCTACGCGGCTCCGCCGAATCCAATCCTAAACCCTTTTCCTTCTTCAAGGTCACTAAACCCGCAACAAACTGAACCCTAAGAGGGTATTGGTGAACCCTGTCGTGGATGTGATTCAAAGATGGGGCTCTGAACCTTAAGAGTAGGATACTGCATAAGACGGGACGGAAAAGGGTTTAGGGTTGGATTAGGCGGACCCGCTACGCGGCTCCGCCTAATCTAACCCTAAACCCTTTTCCTTATTCAAGGTCACTAAACCCGCAACAAACTGAACCCTAAGAGGGTATTGGTGAACCATGTCGTGTATGTGATTCAAAGATGGGGCTCTGAACCTTAAGAGTAGGGTAATGCATAAGACGGGACGGAAAAGGGTTTAGGGTTGGATTAGGCGAACCCGCTTCGAGGCTCCGCCTAATCCAACCCTAAACCCTTTTCCTTATTCAAGGTCACTAAAACCGCAACAAACTGAACCCTAAGAGGGTATTGGTGAACCCTATCGTGGATGTGATTCAAAGATGGGGCTCTGAACCTTAACAGTAGGGCACTGCATAAGACGGGACGGAAAAGGGTTTAGGGTTGGATTAGGTGGACCCGCTACGCGGCTCCGCCTAATCCAACCATAAACCCTTTTCCTTATTCAAGGTCACTAAACCCGCAACAAACTGAACCCTAAGAGGGTATTGGTGAACCCTGTCGTGGATGTGATTCAAAGATGGGGCTATGAACCTTAAGATAGGGCACTGCATAAGACGGGACGGAAAAGGGTTTAGGGATGGATTAGGCGGACCCGTTCGAGCCTCCGCCTAATCCAACCCTAAACCCTTTTCCTTATTCAAGTACACTAAACCCGCAACAAACTGAACCCTAAGAGGGTATTGGTGAACCCTGTCGTGGATGTGATTCAAAGATGAGCCACTGAACCTTAAGAGTAGGGTACTGCATAAGGCGGGACGGAAAAGGGTTTAGGGTTGGATTAGGCAGACCCGCTACGTGGCTCCGCCTAATTCCACCCTAAATCCTTTTCCTTATTCAAGGTCACTAAACCCGCAACAAACTGAACCCTAAGAGGGTATTGGTGAACCCTGTCGTGGATGTGATTCAAAGATGGGGCACTGAACCTTAAGAGTAGGGTACTGCATAAGACGGGACGGAAAAGGGTTTAGGGTTGGATTAGGCGGACCCGCTTCGCGGCTCCGCCTAATTCAACCCTAAACCCTTTTCCTTATTCAAGGTCACTAAACCTACAACAAACTGAACCCTAAGAGGGTATTGGTGAACCCTGTCGTGGATGTGATTCAAAGATGGGGCTCTGAACCGTAAGAGTAGGGTAATGCATAAGACGGGACGGAAAAGGGTTTAGGGTTGGATTAGGCGAACCCGCTTCGCGGCTCCGCCTAATCCAACCCTAAACCCTTTTCCTTATTCAAGGTCACTAAAACCGCAACAAACTGAACCCTAAGAGGGTATTGGTGAACCCTGTCGTGGATGTGATTCAAAGATGAGGCTCTGAACCTTAAGAGTAGGGTACTGCATAAGACGGGACAGAAAGGGGTTTAGGGTTGGATTAGGCGGACCCGCTATGCGGTTCCGCCTAATCCAACCCTAAACCCTTTTCCTTATTCAAGGTCACTAAACCCGCAACAAACTGAACCCTAAGAGGGTATTGGTGAACCCTGTCGTGGATGTGATTCAAAGATGGGGCACTGAACCTTAAGAGTAGGGTACTGCATAAGACGGGACGGAAAAGGGTTTAGGGTTGGATTAGGCGGACCCGCTATGCGGCTCCGCCTAATCCAACCCTAAACCCTTTTCCTTATTCAAGGTCACTAAACCCGCAACAAACTGAACCCTAAGAGGGTATTGGTGAACCATGTCGTGGATGTGATTCAAAGATGGGGCTCTGAACCTTAAGAGTAGGGTAATGCATAAGACGGGACGGAAAAAGGGTTTAGGGTTGGATTAGGCGAACCCGCTTCGCGGCTCTGCCTAATCCAACCCTAAACCCTTTTCCTTATTCAAGGTCACTAAAACCGCAACAAACTGAACCCTAAGAGGGTATTGGTGAACCCTGTCGTGGAGGTGATTCAAAGATGGGGCTCTGAACCTTAAGAGTAGGGTACTGCATAAGACGGGACGGAAAAGGGTTTAGGGTTGGATTAGGCGGACCCGCTACGCGGCTCCACCTAATCCAACCCTAAACCCTTTTCCTTATTCAAGGTCAAGAAACCCGCAACAAACTGAACCCTAAGAGGGTATTGGTGAACCCTGTCGTGGATGTGATTCAAAGATGGGGCTATGAACCTTAAGAGTAGGGCACTGCATAAGACGGGACGGAAAAGGGTTTAGGGATGGATTAGGCGGACCCGTTCGAGGCTCCGCCTAATCCAACCCTAAACCCTTTTCCTTATTCAAGTACACTAAACCCGCAACAAACTGAACCCTAAGAGGGTATTGGTGAACCCTGTCGTGGATGTGATTCAAAGATGAGCCACTGAACCTTAAGAGTAGGGTACTGCATAAGACGGGACGGAAAGGGGTTTAGGGTTGCATTAGGCGGACCCGCTATGCGGCTCCGCCTAATCCAACCCTAAACCCTTTTCCTTATTCAAGGTCACTAAACCCGCAACAAACTGAACCCTAAGAGGGTATTGGTGAACCATGTCGTGGATGTGATTCAAAGATGGGGCACTGAACCTTAAGAGTAGGGTACTGCATAAGACGGGACGGAAAAGGGTTTAGGGTTGGATTAGGCGGACCCGCTATGCGGCTCCGCCTAATCCAACCCTAAACCCTTTTCCTTATTCAAGGTCACTAAACCCGCAACAAACTGAACCCTAAGAGGGTATTGGTGAACCATGTCGTGGATGTGATTCAAAGATGGGGCACTGAACCTTAAGAGTAGGGTACTGCATAAGACGGGACGGAAAAGGGTTTAGGGTTGGATTAGGCGGACCCGCTTCGCGGCTTCGCCTAATCCAACCCTAAACCCTTTTCCTTATTCAAGGTCACTAAACCCGCAACAAACTGAACCCTAAGAGGGTATTGGTGAACCCTATCGTGGATGTGATTCAAAGATGGGGCACTGAACCTTAAGAGTAGGGTACTGCATAAGACGGGACGGAAAAGGGTTTAGGGTTGGATTAGGCAGACCCGCTACGCGGCTCCGCCTAATCCAACCCTAAACCCTTTTCCTTATTCAAGGTCACTAAACCCGCAACAAACTGAACCCTAAGAGGGTATTGGTGAACGCTGTCGTGGATGTGATTCAAAGATGGGGCACTGAACCTTAAGAGTAGGGTACTGCATAAGACGGGACGCAAAAGGGTTTAGGGTTGGATTAGGCGGACCCGCTTCGCGGCTCTGCCTAATCCAACCCTAAACCCTTTTCCTTATTCAAGGTCACTATACCCGCAACAAACTGAACCCTAAGAGGGTATTGGTGAACCCTGTCGTGGATGTGATTCAAAGATGCGGCACTGAATCTTAAGAGTTGGGTACTGCTTAAGACGGGACGGAAAAGGGTTTAGGGTTGGATTAGGCGGACCCGCTTCGCGGCTCCGCCTAATCCAACCCTAAACCCTTTTCCTTATTCAAGGTCACTAAACCCGCAACAAATTGAACCCTAAGAGGGTATTGGTGAACCCTGTCAAGGATGTGTGTGGACATGACATAGGTAAATGTGGGTGTCTACAATGTGATTCAAAGATGGGGCTGTGAACCTTAAGAGTAGGGTAATGCATAAGACGGGACGGAAAAGGGTTTAGGGTTGGATTAGGCGAACCCGCTTCGCGGCTCTGCCTAATCCAACCCTAAACCCTTTTCCTTATTCAAGGTCACTAAAACCGCAACAAACTGAACCCTAAGAGGGTATTGGTGAACCCTATCGTGGATGTGATTCAAAGATGGGGCACTGAACCTTAAGAGTAGGGTACTGCATAAGACGGGACGGAAAAGGGTTTAGGGTTGGATTAGGCAGACCCGCTACGCGGCTCCGCCTAATCCAACCCTAAACCCTTTTCCTTATTCAAGGTCACTAAACCCGCAACAAACTGAACCCTAAGAGGGTATTGGTGAACCCTATCGTGGATGTGATTCAAAGATGGGGCACTGAACCTTAAGAGTAGGGTACTGCATAAGACGGGACGGAAAAGGGTTTAGGGTTGGATTAGGCAGACCCGCTACGCGGCTCCGCCTAATCCAACCCTAAACCCTTTTCCTTATTCAAGGTCACTAAACCCGCAACAAACTGAACCCTAAGAGGGTATTGGTGAACCCTGTCGTGGATGTGATTCAAAGATGCGGCACTGAACCTTAAGAGTAGGGTACTGCATAAGATGGGACGGAAAAGGGTTTAGGGTTGGATTAGGCGGACCCGCTACGCGGCTCCGCCTAATCCAACCCTAAACCCTTTTCCTTATTCAAGGTCACTAAACCCGCAACAAACTGAACCCTAAGAGGGTATTGGTGAACCCTGTCGTGGATGTGATTCAAAGATGGGGCTATGAACCTTAAGAGTAGGGCACTGCATAAGACGGGACGGAAAAGGGTTTAGGGATGGATTAGGCGGACCCGTTCGAGGCTCCGCCTAATCCAACCCTAAACCCTTTTCCTTATTCAAGTACACTAAACCCGCAACAAACTGAACCCTAAGAGGGTATTGGTGAACCCTGTCGTGGATGTGATTCAAAGATGAGCCACTGAACCTTAAGAGTAGGGTACTGCATAAGGCGGGACGGAAATGGGTTTAGGGTTGGATTAGGCGGACCCGCTTCGCGGCTCCGCCTATTCCAACCCTAAACCCTTTTCCTTATTCAAGGTCACTAAACCCGCAACAAACTGAACCCTAAGAGGGTATTGGTGAACCCTAAACCCTTTTCCTTATTCAAGGTCTCTAAACCCGCAACAAACTGAACCCTAAGAGGGTATTGGTGAACCCTGTCGTGGATGTGATTCAAAGATGAGGCTCTGAACCTTAAGAGTAGGGTACTGCATAAGACGGGACGGAAAGGGGTTTAGGGTTGCATTAGGCGGACCCGCTATGCGGCTCCGCCTAATCCAACCCTAAACCCTTTTCCTTATTCAAGGTCACTAAACCCGCAACAAACTGAACCCTAAGAGGGTATTGGTGAACCATGTCGTGGATGTGATTCAAAGATGGGGCACTGAACCTTAAGAGTAGGGTACTGCATAAGACGGGACGGAAAAGGGTTTAGGGTTGGATTAGGCGGACCCGCTATGCGGCTCCGCCTAATCCAACCCTAAACCCTTTTCCTTATTCAAGGTCACTAAACCCGCAACAAACTGAACCCTAAGAGGGTATTGGTGAACCATGTCGTGGATGTGATTCAAAGATGGGGCACTGAACCTTAAGAGTAGGGTACTGCATAAGACGGGACGGAAAAGGGTTTAGGGTTGGATTAGGCGGACCCGCTTCGCGGCTTCGCCTAATCCAACCCTAAACCCTTTTCCTTATTCAAGGTCACTAAACCCGCAACAAACTGAACCCTAAGAGGGTATTGGTGAACCCTGTCGTGGATGTGATTCAAAGATGCGGCACTGAACCTTAAGAGTAGGGTACTGCATAAGATGGGACGGAAAAGGGTTTAGGGTTGGATTAGGCGGACCCGCTACGCGGCTCCGCCTAATCCAACCCTAAACCCTTTTCCTTATTCAAGGTCACTAAACCCGCAACAAACTGAACCCTAAGAGGGTATTGGTGAACGCTGTCGTGGATGTGATTCAAAGATGGGGCACTGAACCTTAAGAGTAGGGTACTGCATAAGACGGGACGCAAAAGGGTTTAGGGTTGGATTAGGCGGACCCGCTTCGCGGCTCTGCCTAATCCAACCCTAAACCCTTTTCCTTATTCAAGGTCACTATACCCGCAACAAACTGAACCCTAAGAGGGTATTGGTGAACCCTGTCGTGGATGTGATTCAAAGATGCGGCACTGAATCTTAAGAGTTGGGTACTGCTTAAGACGGGACGGAAAAGGGTTTAGGGTTGGATTAGGCGGACCCGCTTCGCGGCTCCGCCTAATCCAACCCTAAACCCTTTTCCTTATTCAAGGTCACTAAACCCGCAACAAATTGAACCCTAAGAGGGTATTGGTGAACCCTGTCAAGGATGTGTGTGGACATGACATAGGTAAATGTGGGTGTCTACAATGTGATTCAAAGATGGGGCTGTGAACCTTAAGAGTAGGGTAATGCATAAGACGGGACGGAAAAGGGTTTAGGGTTGGATTAGGCGAACCCGCTTCGCGGCTCTGCCTAATCCAACCCTAAACCCTTTTCCTTATTCAAGGTCACTAAAACCGCAACAAACTGAACCCTAAGAGGGTATTGGTGAACCCTATCGTGGATGTGATTCAAAGATGGGGCACTGAACCTTAAGAGTAGGGTACTGCATAAGACGGGACGGAAAAGGGTTTAGGGTTGGATTAGGCAGACCCGCTACGCGGCTCCGCCTAATCCAACCCTAAACCCTTTTCCTTATTCAAGGTCACTAAACCCGCAACAAACTGAACCCTAAGAGGGTATTGGTGAACCCTATCGTGGATGTGATTCAAAGATGGGGCACTGAACCTTAAGAGTAGGGTACTGCATAAGACGGGACGGAAAAGGGTTTAGGGTTGGATTAGGCAGACCCGCTACGCGGCTCCGCCTAATCCAACCCTAAACCCTTTTCCTTATTCAAGGTCACTAAACCCGCAACAAACTGAACCCTAAGAGGGTATTGGTGAACCCTGTCGTGGATGTGATTCAAAGATGCGGCACTGAACCTTAAGAGTAGGGTACTGCATAAGATGGGACGGAAAAGGGTTTAGGGTTGGATTAGGCGGACCCGCTACGCGGCTCCGCCTAATCCAACCCTAAACCCTTTTCCTTATTCAAGGTCACTAAACCCGCAACAAACTGAACCCTAAGAGGGTATTGGTGAACCCTGTCGTGGATGTGATTCAAAGATGGGGCTATGAACCTTAAGAGTAGGGCACTGCATAAGACGGGACGGAAAAGGGTTTAGGGATGGATTAGGCGGACCCGTTCGAGGCTCCGCCTAATCCAACCCTAAACCCTTTTCCTTATTCAAGTACACTAAACCCGCAACAAACTGAACCCTAAGAGGGTATTGGTGAACCCTGTCGTGGATGTGATTCAAAGATGAGCCACTGAACCTTAAGAGTAGGGTACTGCATAAGGCGGGACGGAAATGGGTTTAGGGTTGGATTAGGCGGACCCGCTACGCGGCTCCGCCTAATCCAACCCTAAACCCTTTTTCTTATTCAAGGTCACTAAACCCGCAACAAACTGAACCCAAAGAGGGTGTTGGTGAACCCTGTCGTGGATGTGATTCAAAGATGGTGCACTGAACCTTAAGAGTAGGGTACTGCATAAGACGGGACGGAAAGGGGTTTAGGGTTGGATTAGGCGGACCCGCTTCGCGGCTCCGCCTATTCCAACCCTAAACCCTTTTCCTTATTCAAGGTCACTAAACCCGCAACAAACTGAACCCTAAGAGGGTATTGGTGAACCCTAAACCCTTTTCCTTATTCAAGGTCACTAAACCCGCAACAAACTGAACCCTAAGAGGGTATTGGTGAACCATGTCGTGGATGTGATTCAAAGATGGGGCACTGAACCTTAAGAGTAGGGTACTGCATAAGATGGGACGGAAAAGGGTTTAGGGTTGGATTAGGCGGACCCGCTATGCGGCTCCGCCTAATCCAACCCTAAACCCTTTTCCTTATTCAAGGTCACTAAACCCGCAACAAACTGAACCCTAAGAGGGTATTGGTGAACCATGTCGTGGATGTGATTCAAAGATGGGGCACTGAACCTTAAGAGTAGGGTACTGCATAAGACGGGACGGAAAAGGGTTTAGGGTTGGATTAGGCGGACCCGCTTCGCGGCTTCGCCTAATCCAACCCTAAACCCTTTTCCTTATTCAAGGTCACTAAACCCGCAACAAACTGAACCCTAAGAGGGTATTGGTGAACCCTATCGTGGATGTGATTCAAAGATGGGGCACTGAACCTTAAGAGTAGGGTACTGCATAAGACGGGACGGAAAAGGGTTTAGGGTTGGATTAGGCAGACCCGCTACGCGGCTCCGCCTAATCCAACCCTAAACCCTTTTCCTTATTCAAGGTCACTAAACCCGCAACAAACTGAACCCTAAGAGGGTATTGGTGAACCCTGTCGTGGATGTGATTCAAAGATGCGGCACTGAACCTTAAGAGTAGGGTACTGCATAAGATGGGACGGAAAAGGGTTTAGGGTTGGATTAGGCGGACCCGCTACGCGGCTCCGCCTAATCCAACCCTAAACCCTTTTCCTTATTCAAGGTCACTAAACCCGCAACAAACTGAACCCTAAGAGGGTATTGGTGAACGCTGTCGTGGATGTGATTCAAAGATGGGGCACTGAACCTTAAGAGTAGGGTACTGCATAAGACGGGACGCAAAAGGGTTTAGGGTTGGATTAGGCGGACCCGCTTCGCGGCTCTGCCTAATCCAACCCTAAACCCTTTTCCTTATTCAAGGTCACTATACCCGCAACAAACTGAACCCTAAGAGGGTATTGGTGAACCCTGTCGTGGATGTGATTCAAAGATGCGGCACTGAATCTTAAGAGTTGGGTACTGCTTAAGACGGGACGGAAAAGGGTTTAGGGTTGGATTAGGCGGACCCGCTTCGCGGCTCCGCCTAATCCAACCCTAAACCCTTTTCCTTATTCAAGGTCACTAAACCCGCAACAAATTGAACCCTAAGAGGGTATTGGTGAACCCTGTCAAGGATGTGTGTGGACATGACATAGGTAAATGTGGGTGTCTACAATGTGATTCAAAGATGGGGCTGTGAACCTTAAGAGTAGGGTAATGCATAAGACGGGACGGAAAAGGGTTTAGGGTTGGATTAGGCGAACCCGCTTCGCGGCTCTGCCTAATCCAACCCTAAACCCTTTTCCTTATTCAAGGTCACTAAAACCGCAACAAACTGAACCCTAAGAGGGTATTGGTGAACCCTATCGTGGATGTGATTCAAAGATGGGGCACTGAACCTTAAGAGTAGGGTACTGCATAAGACGGGACGGAAAAGGGTTTAGGGTTGGATTAGGCAGACCCGCTACGCGGCTCCGCCTAATCCAACCCTAAACCCTTTTCCTTATTCAAGGTCACTAAACCCGCAACAAACTGAACCCTAAGAGGGTATTGGTGAACCCTATCGTGGATGTGATTCAAAGATGGGGCACTGAACCTTAAGAGTAGGGTACTGCATAAGACGGGACGGAAAAGGGTTTAGGGTTGGATTAGGCAGACCCGCTACGCGGCTCCGCCTAATCCAACCCTAAACCCTTTTCCTTATTCAAGGTCACTAAACCCGCAACAAACTGAACCCTAAGAGGGTATTGGTGAACCTTGTCGTGGATGTGATTCAAAGATGCGGCACTGAACCTTAAGAGTAGGGTACTGCATAAGATGGGACGGAAAAGGGTTTAGGGTTGGATTAGGCGGACCCGCTACGCGGCTCCGCCTAATCCAACCCTAAACCCTTTTCCTTATTCAAGGTCACTAAACCCGCAACAAACTGAATCCTAAGAGGGTATTGGTGAACGCTGTCGTGGATGTGATTCAAAGATGGGGCACTGAACCTTAAGAGTAGGGTACTGCATAAGACGGGACGCAAAAGGGTTTAGGGTTGGATTAGGCGGACCCGCTTCGCGGCTCTGCCTAATCCAACCCTAAACCCTTTTCCTTATTCAAGGTCACTATACCCGCAACAAACTGAACCCTAAGAGGGTATTGGTGAACCCTGTCGTGGATGTGATTCAAAGATGGGGCACTGAACCTTAAGAGTTGGGTACTGCTTAAGACGGGACGGAAAAGGGTTTAGGGTTGGATTAGGCGGACCCGCTTCGCGGCTCCGCCTAATCCAACCCTAAACCCTTTTCCTTATTCAAGGTCACTAAACCCGCAACAAATTGAACCCTAAGAGGGTATTGGTGAACCCTGTCGTGGATGTGTGTGGACATGACATAGGTAAATGTGGGTGTCTACAATGTGATTCAAAGATGGGGCTGTGAACCTTAAGAGTAGGGTAATGCATAAGACGGGACGGAAAAGGGTTTAGGGTTGGATTAGGCGAACCCGCTTCGCGGCTCTGCCTAATCCAACCCTAAACCGTTTTCCTTATTCAAGGTCACTAAAACCGCAACAAACTGAACCCTAAGAGGGTATTGGTGAACCCTGTCGTGGATGTGATTCAAAGATGGGGCTCTGAACCTTAAGAGTAGGGTACTGCATAAGACGGGACGGAAAAGGGTTTAGGGTTGGATTAGGCGGACCCGCTACGCTGCTCCACCTAATCCAACCCTAAACCCTTTTCCTTATTCAATGTCAAGAAACCCGCAACAAACTGAACCCTAAGAGGGTATTGGTGAACCCTGTCGTGGATGTGATTCAAAGATGGGGCTATAAACCTTAAGAGTAGGGCACTGCATAAGACGGGACGGAAAAGGGTTTAGGGATGGATTAGGCGGACCCGTTCGAGGCTCCGCCTAATCCAACCCTAAACCCTTTTCCTTATTCAAGTACACTAAACCCGCAACAAACTGAACCCTAAGAGGGTATTGGTGAACCCTGTCGTGGATGTGATTCAAAGATGAGCCACTGAACCTTAAGAGTAGGGTACTGCATAAGGCGGGACGGAAAAGGGTTTAGGGTTGGATTAGGCGGACCCGCTACGCGGCTCCGCCTAATCCAACCCTAAACCCTTTTCCTTATTCAAGGTCACTAAACCCGCAACAAACTGAACCCTGAGAGGGTATTGGTGAACCCTGTCGTGGATGTGATTCAAAGATGGGGCACTGAACCATAAGAGTAGGGTACTGCATAAGACGGGACGGAAAAGGGTTTAGGGTTGGATTAGGCGGACCCGCTTCGCGGCTCCGCCTAATCCAACCCTAAACCCTTTTCCTTATTCAAGGTCACTAAACCCGCAACAAACTGAACCCTAAGAGGGTATTGGTGAACCCTGTCGTGGATGTGATTCAAAGATAGGGCACTGAACCTTAAGAGTTGGGTACTGCGTAAGACGGGACGGAAAATGGTTTAGGGTTGGATTAGGAGGACCCGCTTCGCGGCTCCGCCTAATCCAACCCTAAACCCTTTTCCTTATTCAAGGTCACTAAACCCGCAACAAACTGAACCCTAAGAGGGTGTTGGTGAACCCTGTCGTGGATGTGATTCAAAGATGGTGCACTGATCCTTAAGAGTAGGGTACTGCATAAGACGGGACGGAAAGGGGTTTAGGGTTGGATTAGGCGGACCCGCTTCGCGGCTCCGCCTATTCCAACCCTAAACCCTTTTCCTTATTCAAGGTCACTAAACCCGCGACAAACTGAACCCTAAGAGGGTATTGGTGAACCCTAAACCCTTTTCCTTATTCAAGGTCACTAAACCCGCAACAAACTGAACCCTAAGAGGGTATTGGTGAACCCTGTCGTGGATGTGATTCAAAGATGAGGCTCTGAACCTTAAGAGTAGGGTACTGCATAAGACGGGACGGAAAGGGGTTTAGGGTTGGATTAGGCAGACCCGCTATGCGGCTCCGCCTAATCCAACCCTAAACCCTTTTCCTTATTCAAGGTCACTAAACCCGCAACAAACTGAACCCTAAGAGGGTATTGGTGAACCCTCTCGTGGATGTGATTCAAAGATGGGGCACTGAACCTTAAGAGTAGGGTACTGCATAAGACGGGACGGAAAAGGGTTTAGGGTTGGATTAGGCGGACCCGCTATGCGGCTCCGCCTAATCCAACCCTAAACCCTTTTCCTTATTCAAGGTCACTAAACCCGCAACAAACTGAACCCTAAGAGGGTATTGGTGAACCATGTCGTGGATGTGATTCAAAGATGGGGCACTGAACCTTAAGAGTAGGGTACTGCATAAGACGGGACGGAAAAGGGTTTAGGGTTGGATTAGGCGGACCCGCTTCGCGGCTTCGCCTAATCCAACCCTAAACCCTTTTCCTTATTCAAGGTCACTAAACCCGCAACAAACTGAACCCTAAGAGGGTATTGGTGAACCCTGTCGTGGATGTGATTCAAAGATGGGGCACTGAACCTTAAGAGTAGGGTACTGCATAAGACGGGACGGAAAAGGGTTTAGGGTTGGATTAGGCGGACCCGCTACGCGGCTCCGCCTAATCCAACCCTAAACCCTTTTCCTTATTCAAGGTCACTAAACCCGCAACAAACTGAACCCTAAGAGGGTATTGGTGAACCCTGTCGTGGATGTGATTCAAAGATGCGGCACTGAACCTTAAGAGTAGGGTACTGCATAAGATGGGACGGAAAAGGGTTTAGGGTTGGATTAGGCGGACCCGCTACGCGGCTCCGCCTAATCCAACCCTAAACCCTTTTCCTTATTCAAGGTCACTAAACCCGCAACAAACTGAACCCTAAGAGGGTATTGGTGAACGCTGTCGTGGATGTGATTCAAAGATGGGGCACTGAACCTTAAGAGTAGGGTACTGCATAAGACGGGACGCAAAAGGGTTTAGGGTTGGATTAGGCGGACCCGCTTCGCGGCTCTGCCTAATCCAACCCTAAACCCTTTTCCTTATTCAAGGTCACTATACCCGCAACAAACTGAACCCTAAGAGGGTATTGGTGAACCCTGTCGTGGATGTGATTCAAAGATGGGGCACTGAACCTTAAGAGTTGGGTACTGCTTAAGACGGGACGGAAAAGGGTTTAGGGTTGGATTAGGCGGACCCGCTTCGCGGCTCCGCCTAATCCAACCCTAAACCCTTTTCCTTATTCAAGGTCACTAAACCCGCAACAAATTGAACCCTAAGAGGGTATTGGTGAACCTGTCGTGGATGTGTGTGGACATGACATAGGTAAATGTGGGTGTCTACAATGTGATTCAAAGATGGGGCACTGAACCTTAAGAGTAGGGTACTGCATAAGACGGGACGGAAAAGGGTTTAGGGTTGGATTAGGCGAACCCGCTTCGCGGCTCCGCCTAATCCAACCCTAAACCCTTTTCCTTATTCAAGGT
Source organism: Agrostemma githago (assembly GCA_958450325.1). NCBI lineage: Eukaryota > Viridiplantae > Streptophyta > Magnoliopsida > Caryophyllales > Caryophyllaceae > Agrostemma > Agrostemma githago. The sequence goes on from OY288252.1 coordinate 33,778,524, forward strand.
CACTAAACCCGCAACAAACTGAACCCTAAGAGGGTATTGGTGAACCCTAAACCCTTTTCCTTATTCAAGGTCACTAAACCCGCAACAAACTGAACCCTAAGAGGGTATTGGTGAACGCTGTCGTGGATGTGATTCAAAGATGGGGCACTGATCCTTAAGAGTAGGGTACTGCATAAGACGGGACGGAAAAGGGTTTAGGGTTGGATTAGGCGGACCCGCTTCGCGGCTTCGCCTAATCCAACCCTAAACCCTTTTCCTTATTCAAGGTCACTAAACCCGCAACAAACTGAACCCTAAGAGGGTATTGGTGAACCCTGTCGTGGATGTGATTCAAAGATGGGGCTCTGAACCTTAAGAGTAGGGTACTGCATAAGACGGGACGGAAAAGGGTTTAGGGTTGGATTAGGCGGACCGCTACGCGGGTCCGCCTAATCCAACCCTAAACCCTTTTCCTTATTCAAGGTCACTAAACCCGCAACAAACTGAACCCTAAGAGGGTATTGGTGAACCCTGTCGTGGATGTGATTCAAAGATGGGGCACTGAACCTTAAGAGTTGGGTACTGCGTAAGACGGGACGGAAAAGGGTTTAGGGTTGGATTAGGCGGACCCGCTTCGCGGCTCCGCCTAATCCAAACCTAAACCCTTTTCCTTATTCAAGGTCACTAAACCCGCAACAAACTGAACCCTAAGAGGGTATTGGTGAACCCTAAACCTTTTTCCTTATTCAAGGTCACTAAACCCGCAACAAACTGAACCCTAAGAGGGTATTGGTGAACGCTGTCGTGGATGTGATTCAAAGATGGGGCACTGAACTTTAAGAGTAGGGTACTGCATAAGACAGGAAGGAAAAGGGTTTAGGGTTGGATTAGGCGGACCCGCTTCGCGGCTCCGCCTAATCCAACCCTAAACCCTTTTCCTTATTCAAGGTCACTAAACACGCAACAAACTGAACCCTAAGAGGGTATTGGTGAACGCTGACGTGGATGTGATTTAAAGATGGGGCACTGAACTTTAAGAGTAGGGTACTGCATAAGACAGGAAGGAAAAGGGTTTAGGGTTGGATTAGGCGGACCCGCTTCGCGGCTCCGCCTAATCCAACCCTAAACCCTTTTCCTTATTCAAGGTCACTAAACCCGCAACAAACTGAACCCTAAGAGGGTATTGGTGAACGCTGTCGTGGATGTGATTCAAAGATGGGGCACTGAACCTTAAGAGTACGGTACTGCATAAGACAAGACGGAAAAGGGTTTAGGGTTGGATTAGGCGGACCCGCTTCGCAGCTCTGCCTAATCCAACCCTAAACCCTTTTCCTTATTCAAGGTCACTATACCCGCAACAAACTGAACCCTAAGAGGGTATTGGTGAACCCTGTCGTGGATGTGATTCAAAGATGGGACACTGAACCTTAAGAGTTGGGTACTGCTTAAGACGGGACGGAAAAGGGTTTAGGGTTGGATTAGGCGGACCCGCTTCGCGGCTCCGCCTAATCTAACCCTAAACCCTTTTCCTTATTCAAGGTCACTAAACCCGCAACAAATTGAACCCTAAGAGGGTATTGGTGAACCCTGTCGTGGATGTGTGTGGACATGACATAGGTAAATGTGGGTGTCTACAATGTGATTCAAAGATGGGGCACTGAACCTTAAGAGTAGGGTACTGCATAAGACGGGACGGAAAAGGGTTTAGGGTTGGATTAGGCGAACCCGATTCGCGGCTCCGCCTAATCCAACCCTAAACCCTTTTCCTTATTCAAGGTCACTAAACCCGCAACAAACTGAACCCTAAGAGGGTATTGGTGAACCCTAAACCCTTTTCCTTATTCAAGGTCACTAAACCCGCAACAAACTGAACCCTAAGAGGGTATTGGTGAACCCTGTCGTGGATGTGATTCAAAGATGGGGCACTGAACCTTAAGAGTAGGGTACTGCATAAGACGGGACGGAAAAGGGTTTTGGGTTGGATTAGGCGGACCCGCTTCGCGGCTCCGCCTAATCCAACCCTAAACCCTTTTCCTTATTCAAGGTCACTAAACCCGCAACAAACTGAACCCTAAGAGGGTATTGGTGAACCCTGTCGTGGATGTGATTCAAAGATGGGGCACTGAACCTTAAGAGTAGGGTACTGCATAAGACGGGACTGAAAAGGGTTTAGGGTTGGATTAGGCGGACCCGCTTCGCGGCTCCGCCTAATCCAACCCTAAAACCTTTTCCTTATTCAAGGTCACTAAACCCGCAACAAACTGAACCCTAAGAGGGTATTGGTGAACCCTAAACCCTTTTCCTTATTCAAGGTCACTAAACCCGCAACAAACTGAACCCTAAGAGGGTATTGGTGAACCCTGTCGTGGATGTGATTCAAAGATGGGGCACTGAACCTTAAGAGTAGGGTACTGCATAAGACGGGACGGAAAAGGGTTTAGGGTTGGATTAGGCGGACCCGCTTTGCGGCTTCGCCTAATCCAACCCTAAACCCTTTTCCTTATTCAAGGTCACTAAACCCGCAACAAACTGAACCCTAAGAGGGTATTGGTGAACCCTGTCGTGGATGTGATTCAAAGATGGGGCACTGAACCTTAAGAGTAGGGTACTGCATAAGACGGGACGGAAAAGGGTTTAGGGTTGGATTAGGCGGACCCGCTACGCAGCTCCGCCTAATCCAACCCTAAACCCTTTTCTTTATTCAAGGTCACTAAACCCGCAACAAACTGAACCCTAAGAGGGTATTGGTGAACCCTGTCGTGGATGTGATTCAAAGATGGAGCACTGAACCTTAAGAGTAGGGTACTGCATAAGATGGGACGGAAAAGGGTTTAGGGTTGGATTAGGCGGACCTGCTTCGCGGCTTCGCCTAATCCAACCCTAAACCCTTTTCCTTATTCAAGGTCACTAAACCCGCAACAAACTGAACCCTAAAAGGGTATTGGTGAACCCTATCGTGGATGTGATTCAAAGATGGGGCACTGAACCTTAAGAGTAGGGTACTGCATAAGACGCGACGGAAAAGGGTTTAGGGTTGGATTAGGCGGACCCGCTACGCGGCTCCGCCTAATCCAACCCTAAACCCTTTTCCTTATTCAAGGTCACTAAACCCGCAACAAACTGAACCCTAAGAGGGTATTGGTGAACCCTGTCGTGGATGTGTGTGGACATGACATAGGTAAATGTGTGTGTCTACAATGTGATTCAAAGATGGGGCACTGAACCTTAAGAGTAGGGTACTGCATAAGACGGGACGGAAAAGGGTTTAGGGTTGGATTAGGCGAACCCGCTTCGCGGCTCCGCCTAATCTAACCCTAAACCCTTTTCCTTATTCAAGGTCACTAAACCCGCAACAAACTGAACCCTAAGAGGGTATTGGTGAACCCTAAACCCTTTTCCTTATTCAAGGTCACTAAACCCGCAACAAACTGAACCCTAAGAGGGTATTGGTGAACCCTGTCGTGGATGTGATTCAAAGATGGGGCACTGAACCTTAAGAGTAGGGTACTGCATAAGACGGGACGGAAAAGGGTTTAGGGTTGGATTAGGCGGACCCGCTTTGCGGCTTCGCCTAATCCAACCCTAAACCCTTTTCCTTATTCAAGGTCACTAAACCCGCAACAAACTGAACCCTAAAAGGGTATTGGTGAACCCTATCGTGGATGTGATTCAAAGATGGGGCACTGAACCTTAAGAGTAGGGTACTGCATAAGACGGGACGGAAAAGGGTTTAGGGTTGGATTAGGCGGACCCGCTACGCGGCTCCGCCTAATCCAACCCTAAACCCTTTTCCTTATTCAAGGTCACTAAACCCGCAACAAACTGAACCCTAAGAGGGTATTGGTGAACCCTGTCGTGGATGTGATTCAAAGATGGGGCACTGAACCTTAAGAGTAGGGTACTGCATAAGACGGGACGGAAAAGGGTTTAGGGTTGGATTAGGCGGACCCGCTACGCAGCTCCGCCTAATCCAACCCTAAACCCTTTTCTTTATTCAAGGTCACTAAACCCGCAACAAACTGAACCCTAAGAGGGTATTGGTGAACCCTGTCGTGGATGTGATTCAAAGATGGAGCACTGAACCTTAAGAGTAGGGTACTGCATAAGATGGGACGGAAAAGGGTTTAGGGTTGGATTAGGCGGACCTGCTTCGCGGCTTCGCCTAATCCAACCCTAAACCCTTTTCCTTATTCAAGGTCACTAAACCCGCAACAAACTGAACCCTAAAAGGGTATTGGTGAACCCTATCGTGGATGTGATTCAAAGATGGGGCACTGAACCTTAAGAGTAGGGTACTGCATAAGACGCGACGGAAAAGGGTTTAGGGTTGGATTAGGCGGACCCGCTACGCGGCTCCGCCTAATCCAACCCTAAACCCTTTTCCTTATTCAAGGTCACTAAACCCGCAACAAACTGAACCCTAAGAGGGTATTGGTGAACCCTGTCGTGGATGTGTGTGGACATGACATAGGTAAATGTGTGTGTCTACAATGTGATTCAAAGATGGGGCACTGAACCTTAAGAGTAGGGTACTGCATAAGACGGGACGGAAAAGGGTTTAGGGTTGGATTAGGCGAACCCGCTTCGCGGCTCCGCCTAATCTAACCCTAAACCCTTTTCCTTATTCAAGGTCACTAAACCCGCAACAAACTGAACCCTAAGAGGGTATTGGTGAACCCTAAACCCTTTTCCTTATTCAAGGTCACTAAACCCGCAACAAACTGAACCCTAAGAGGGTATTGGTGAACCCTGTCGTGGATGTGATTCAAAGATGGGGCACTGAACCTTAAGAGTAGGGTACTGCATAAGACGGGACGGAAAAGGGTTTAGGGTTGGATTAGGCGGACCCGCTTTGCGGCTTCGCCTAATCCAACCCTAAACCCTTTTCCTTATTCAAGGTCACTAAACCCGCAACGAACTGAACCCTAAAAGGGTATTGGTGAACCCTATCGTGGATGTGATTCAAAGATGGGGCACTGAACCTTAAGAGTAGGGTACTGCATAAGACGGGACGGAAAAGGGTTTAGGGTTGGATTAGGCGGACCCGCTACGCGGCTCCGCCTAATCCAACCCTAAACCCTTTTCCTTATTCAAGGTCACTAAACCCGCAACAAACTGAACCCTAAGAGGGTATTGGTGAACCCTGTCGTGGATGTGTGTGGACATGACATAGGTAAATGTGTGTGTCTACAATGTGATTCAAAGATGGGGCACTGAACCTTAAGAGTAGGGTACTGCATAAGACGGGACGGAAAAGGGTTTAGGGTTGGATTAGGCGAACCCGCTTCGCGGCTCCGCCTAATCCAACCCTAAACCCTTTTCCTTATTCAAGGTCACTAAACCCGCAACAAACTGAACCCTAAGAGGGTATTGGTGAACCCTAAACCCTTTTCCTTATTCAAGGTCAATAAACCCGCAACAAACTGAACCCTAAGAGGGTATTGGTGAACGCTGTCGTGGATGTGATTCAAAGATGGGGCACTGAACCTTAAGAGTAGGGTACTGCATAAGACTGGACGGAAAAGGGTTTAGGGTTGGATTACGCGGACCCGCTTCGCGGCTCCGCCTAATCCAACCCTAAACCCTTTTCCTTATTCAAGGTCACTAAACCCGCAACAAACTGAACCCTAAGAGGGTATTGGTGAACCCTGTCGTGGATGTGATTCAAAGATGGGGCACTGAACCTTAAGAGTAGGGTACTGCATAAGACGGGACTGAAAAGGGTTTAGGGTTGGATTAGGCGGACCCGCTTCGCGGCTCCGCCTAATCCAACCCTAAAACCTTTTCCTTATTCAAGGTCACTAAACCCGCAACAAACTGAACCCTAAGAGGGTATTGGTGAACCCTAAACCCTTTTCCTTATTCAAGGTCACTAAACCCGCAACAAACTGAACCCTAAGAGGGTATTGGTGAACCCTGTCGTGGATGTGATTCAAAGATGGGGCACTGAACCTTAATAGTAGGGTACTGCATAAGACGGGATGGAAAAGGGTTTAGGGTTGGATTAGGCGGACCCGCTTTGCGGCTTCGCCTAATCCAACCCTAAACCCTTTTCCTTATTCAAGGTCACTAAACCCGCAACAAACTGAACCCTAAGAGGGTATTGGTGAACCCTGTCGTGGATGTGATTCAAAGATGGGGAACTGAACCTTAAGAGTAGGGTACTGCATAAGACGGGACGGAAAAGAGTTTAGGGTTGGATTAGGCGGACCCGCTACGCGGCTCCGCCTAATCCAACCCTAAACCCTTTTCCTTATTCAAGGTCACTAAACCCGCAACAAACTGAACCCTAAGAGGGTATTGGTGAACCCTGTCGTGGATGTGTGTGGATATGACATAGGTAAATGTGGGTGTCTACAATGTGATTCAAAGATGGGGCACAGAACCTTAAGAGTAGGGTACTGCATAAGACGGGACGGAAAAGGGTTTAGGGTTGGATTAGGCGAACCCGCTTCGCGGCTCCGCCTAATCCAACCCTAAACCCTTTTCCTTATTCAAGGTCACTAAACCCGCAACAAACTGAACCCTAAGAGGGTATTGGTGAACCCTAAACCCTTTTCCTTATTCAAGGTCACTAAACCCGCAACAAACTGAACCCTAAGAGGGTATTGGTGAACCCTAAACCCTTTTCCTTATTCAAGGTCACTAAACCCGCAACAAACTGAACCCTAAGAGGGTATTGGTGAACCCTGTCGTGGATGTGATTCAAAGATGGGGCACTGAACCTTAAGAGTAGGGTACTGCATAAGACGGGACGGAAAAGGGTTTAGGGTTGGATTAGGCGGACCCGCTTCGCGGCTTCGCCTAATCCAACCCTAAACCCTTTTCCTTATTCAAGGTCACTAAACCCGCAACAAACTGAACCCTAAGAGGGTATTGGTGAACCCTGTCATGGATGTGATTCAAAGATGGGGCACTGAACCTTAAGAGTAGGGTACTGCATAAGACGGGACGGAAAAGGGTTTAGGGTTGGATTAGGCGGACCCGCTACGCGGCTCCGCCTAATCCAACCCTAAACCCTTTTCTTTATTCAAGGTCACTAAACCCCCAACAAACTGAACTCTAAGAGGGTATTGGTGAACCCTGTCGTGGATGTGATTCAAAGATGGAGCACTGAACCTTAAGAGTAGGGTACTGCATAAGATGGGACGGAAAAGGGTTTAGGGTTGGATTAGGCGGACCCGCTTCGCGGCTTCGCCTAATCCAATCCCGTAGTAGGAATAAAAAGTTGGTGTTATCTGGCTTTTTCGGAAATAAGATAGCCCGGATATCCCCCCTCTTTTTCAAAACGGAAGCCCTACTAAAGCCAAGTGCGGAAAGAGCCCTTTCTACGGCTTTTTCTATTTTGAGCTGAGCGAGGCAGCTTTCCCTGCGAATCTTGCTAATAAGTAGCCTGCCTTACGAGTGCAGCTACGGTAGTGTAGCGAGGCAAGTCTATGCCCATATTAAAGAGATGGGCCTCATCGAAAAAAGTAGCTGCGCGTGATAGGTTCTTTCGCCTTGAGGGTTGTCGCGTCTTAAGTTGTTGATGCTATCAAGTTCACTGTCCGGGAAAAAATTTGAGGAGAATTGGGGCAAGCTGAGATCCGGCAATGGCCAATTGAATCAAGAGTCGTGATATCCAGGAATGGGATTGATGCTCAAGGCCAAATAGCCGATAAGAAAGAGTGCCCCCCTTTTCACCCAGTAAAGTACGATAGTTTAGATCCGACTTCCTACCTTTCCTCACTCCACTAGGGACTGCCTTTGGCTCAAGCTATCAATAGAAACAAAGGATAAGCTCTCTCCTTGACGTATTGATGAGAACCCAGCAGCCGCGGTAAGACAGAGGATGCAAGCGTTATCCGGAATGATTGGGCTGGAAAAGAGCCTCTCGTTCCGGGACTGAACCGCTCCTTTGTTATCGTTGCTTGCTGCTCGGCCGCTCTCGTCTCGTAAACTAGACCCGTTCCGTCGTCTCGGGCCAACTCAGTCTACCCTACAGCGGGCTCGACACCTACTCAACTTGCATTCTCTTTGGAAAAGGGAAAAGATCTTCTATTCCTATTTCTATTTATAAATAGGTGGGACCTCTCTTCAACTCCTATCCCGCCTTCTCTTCACCTGCCACACACATCCGGAAATGAGAGGTTGTTTACATCTCGACTGTTATGTTAAGGATAGTCTGCTATTTCTGAGATTTCCGATAAGAAAGGAGATGCTGTTAAGTACATATGGGCGAACCCCCAGGTCCCGTAAGGTAAGAAGCCCCTGCTTGAGCAACTTGAACCTAGCTTGCTCGCATATAAGTAACATAAAGAAAATGGGAAAGAAAGAGTTCCAGGAGAGGAATGTAATAGCATAGCTCGACCCCGGCACGAGACAGGTTTAGATCTTCGAGATCGGTTTCTACCTACTTGGGCTAAGGGATAAATGGAATTGGTACAAGTTAGCGTTTTACCGGTCTTTTTGCTTGTGCTTGAAATTCCTTTCTAAGAGCACATCAGGAAAATAACTCGAAAGCCTTTTCCCCTGCTATATTAGCCAGGACGCATCAATCACTTTTAGCGCGGGAAATACCTTCTCTTAAAAGCAGTGATGGGTCGAACCCGCTTCCTTATGCGTGCTCGCTGTGCAAGGAGACCAAATCGAGCAACCAGTACCAATGTTGCGCACCAACCGTGAGAATTATTTTCCTGAGGTCCCTTTTTTGATGAGTAAGCTACATAACAAATATATTGATTTTCTTCTCCAGCAACGGGCTCGATGTGGTAGCATCGTCCTTTGTAACGATCAAGACTGGTAAGTCCGTCGGTCCATACAGTTGTCCATGTACCAGTAGAAGATTCGACGGCTACTGCGGCCCCCGCTTCTTCAGGTGGAACTCCGGGTTGAGGAGTTACTCGGAATGCTGCCAAGATATCAGTATCCAGGGTTTCATACTCAGGAGTATAATAAGTCAATTTGTAATCTTTAACACCAGCTGCACACTCTTTGTTGTTGCTGTGGGGTCCTGAAGCACAAGGAGATTTGACTCGTTGGTGTCAATTAGGCGGCCTGTGGACTTTTGTTGCTCTTCATGGCGCTTTCGGACTAATCGGTTTTATGTTACGCCAATTCGAACTTGCTCGATCTGTTCAATTGCGTCCTTATAATGCAATCGCATTCTCTGGCCCAATTGCTGTTTTTGTTTCTGTATTCCTAATTTATCCACTAGGCCAGTCTGGTTGGTTCTTTGCGCCTAGTTTTGGTGTAGCAGCCATATTTCGATTCATCCTCTTTTTTCAAGGGTTTCATAATTGGACGCTGAACCCTTTTCATATGATGGGGGTTGGGAATTTAAGCGCAGGGTGTTAGGAAGAGTGAGCATAGGTATTGTAACGATCAAGCGGGTCCGCCTAATCCAACCCTAAACCCTTTTCCTTATTCAAGGTCACTAAACCCGCAACAAACTGAACCCTAAGAGGGTATTGGTGAATCCTATCGTGGATGTGATTCAAAGATGAGGCAATGAACCTTAAGAGTAGGGTACTGCATAAGACGGGACGGAAAAGGGTTTAGGGTTGGATTAGGCGGACCCGCTACGCGGCTTCGCCTAATCCAACCCTAAACCTTTTTCCTTATTCAAGGTCACTAAACCCGCAACAAACTGAACCCTAAGAGGGTATTGGTGAACCCTGTCGTGGATGTGATTCAAAGATGGGGCACTGAACCTTAAGAGTAGGGTACTGCATAAGACGGGACGGAAAAGGGTTTCGCGGCTCCGCCTAATCCAACCCTAAACCCTTTTCCTTATTCAAGGTCACTAAACCCGTAACAAACTGAACCCTAAGAGGGTATTGGTGAACCCTGTCGTGGATGTGATTCAAAGATGGGGCACTGAACCTTAAGAGTAGGGTACTGCATAAGACGGGACGGAAAAGGGATTAGGGTTGGATTAGGCAAACCCGCTTCGCGGCTCCGCCTAATCCAACCCTAAACCCTTTTCCTTATTCAAGGTCACTAAACCCGCAATAAACTGAACCCTAAGAGGGTATTGGTGAACCCTGTCGTGGATGTGATTCAAAGATGGGGCACTGAACCTTAAGAGTAGGGTACTGCATAAGACTGGACGGAAAAGGGTTTAGGGTTGGATTACGCGGACCCGCTTCGCGGCTCCGCCTAATCCAACCCTAAAACCTTTTCCTTATTCAAGGTCACTAAACCCGCAACAAACTGAACCCTAAGAGGGTATTGGTTAACCCTGTCGTGGATGTGATTCAAAGATGGGGCTCTGAACCTTAAGAGTAGGGTACTGCATAAGACGGGACGGAAAAGGGTTTAGGGTTGGATTAGGCGAACCCGCTTAGCGGCTCCGCCTAATCCAACCCTAAACCCTTTTCCTTATTCAAGGTCACTAAACCCGCAACAAACTGAACCCTAAGAGGGTATTGGTGAACCCTAAACCCTTTTCCTTATTCAAGGTCACTAAACCCGCAACAAACTGAACCCTAAGAGGGTATTGGTGAACGCTGTCGTGGATGTGATTCAAAGATGGGGCACTGAACCTTAAGAGTAGGGTACTGCATAAGACGGGACGGAAAAGGGTTTAGTGTTGGATTAGGCGAACCCGCTTCGCGGCTCCGCTTAATCCAACCCTAAACCTTTTTCCTTATTCAAGGTCACTAAACCCGCAACAAACTGAACCCTAAGAGGGTATTGGTGAACCCTGTCGTGGATGTGATTCAAAGATGGGGCACTGAACCTTAAGAGTAGGGTACTGCATAAGATGGGACGGAAAAGGGTTTAGGGTTGGATTAGGCGGAGCCGCTTCGCGGCTCCGCCTAATCCAACCCTAAACCCTTTTCCTTATTCATGGTCACTAAACCCGCATCAAACTGAACCCTAAGAGGGTATTGGTGAACCCTGTCGTGGATGTGATTCAAAGAGGGTTATGTACTACTGATATAGAATTATGTACAATGATGTCCTAAGATTGGTTATGTACAGTTGATATTGAATTTTGTACCATGATGTCCTCAAATGGGTTATGTACAGCTGATATAGAAATATGTACAATGATGTTCTCAAATGGGTTATGTACAGCTGATATAGAATTATGTACCTTATATAATGACCTACGTCCTGTACATAATAATGAATACAGTGTACATAATTATTTAGGAAGATATACTGTTTGCATTGTGTTTTTTAATTAAAAATATGATATACATAATTATGAATACAGTGTATATAACTAATTATTTAGTATCTGTACATTTTCTGATGCGAGTTCATTTTGCAGCGTTGTTTTGATCAGTCCATATCTCGAGTTATACTTAGAGTTTCGTAGTCATTCAAAATGGAGGAGATAGATTTCGAGCTTATCTTTCCAATGACTATTCATAAAGGCTCATTGAACAAGTATTGACAAAGTTATGGTCCGAACAAGACAGTTGTGCATGGGAATTTCTGATGCGAGTTCATTTTTGCAGCATTGTTTTGATCAGTCCATATCTCGAGTTATACTTGGAATTTCATAGTCATTCAAAATGGAGGAGATAGATTTCGAGCTTATCTTTCCAATGACTATTCATGAAGGCTCATTGAACAAGTATTGACAAAGTTATGGTCCGAACAACTCAGTTGTGCATGGGAAAGCACCGGGGTTAAAGAGGACGTTTGAAGCTGGTTGTGCACGTCCAAATGGCTCCTTATTAAGCTTTGTTATTAGCTCCTAGTTTACATAGCTTTGTTATTAGCTCCTAGTTTACATAGCTTTGTTATTAGCTCCTAGTTTACATAGCTTTGTTATTAGCTCCTAGTTCACATAGATGTAGCTTTGTTTTTGTCACCATGTAGCTTCGTTATTGTCACCCTAACCAGCCGGTTTAAGGGTCTTGTCGTAGGCTACATATAGCCATCTATTTGAATGAATAAAGCATCCAAGATTGAAATCAAAAACCTGAGTAAAGCTAAGCTTTCTTTTACGTCCTTGTTGCTTACAAGACAAAGTCTAGAGTTAGTCGCGTTAGCGGGTGCTAAATCAAACAACGCGATTGAAGTAGCGAGTTTAGATTTTGTAACGCGACTAACTCTAGACTTTATCTTGTAAGCAACAAGGACGTAAAAGAAAGCTTAGCTTTACTCAGGTTTTTGATTTCAATCTTGGATGATTTATTCATTCAAATAGATGGCTATATATAGCCTACAACAAGACCCTTAAACCGGCTGGTTAGGGTGACAATAACGAAGCTACATGGTGACAAAAACAAAGCTACATCTATGTGAACTAGGAGCTAATAACAAAGCTATGTAAACTAGGAGCTAATAACAAAGCTATGTAAACTAGGAGCTAATAACAAAGCTATGTAAACTAGGAGCTAATAACAAAGTTATGTAAACTAGGAGCTAATAACAAAGCTTAATAAGGAGCCATTTGGACGTGCACAACCAGCTTCAAACGTCCTCTTTAACCCCGGTGCTTTCCCATGCACAACTGACTTGTTCGGACCATAACTTTGTCAATACTTGTTCAATGAGCCTTCATGAATAGTCATTGGAAGGATAAGCTCGAAATCTATCTCCTCCATTTTGAATGACTACGAAATTCCAAGTATAACTCGAGATATGGACTGATCAAAACAATGCTGCAAAAATGAACTCGCATCAGAAATTCCCATGCACAATTGTCTTGTTCGGACCATAACTTTGTCAATACTTGTTCAATGAGCCTTCATGAATAGTCATTGGAAAGATAAGCTCGAAATATATCTCCTCCATTTTGAATGACTACAAAACTCCAAGTATAACTCGAGATATGGACTGATCAAAACAACGCTGCAAAATGAACTCGCATCATACTCTCCTTCTTTGAAACAGAATTGTCCTCAATTCTTGTAACAAGTATCCCACCTGGATCAAATACAAAATTTGTTAGGATCAACACATCCTTACTCCAAATAGACATAAGTGTGGGTAACGTTGGTATCACGGCTCGACCCCAAGCTCGACTCCTTTTCAAGTAGGTGTTGTTTTGAATGCTTGTGAACTCTACTTTGCTTGTTGTGAACAAGGATGGATCAGGTATCTTTTGTTGCTTCTCAAAGTATTCCACAAGCTCAATCCCCTTACTCTCCATGCTTGTTTTGACTAAGATCAGAATTTGTTTCTACTTGCACAACCCGTTTGGTTGAAGATGATACTCGTCAAAAACAGGTGGTAACGTTGGATCAAACACCAAACTTTCCTCGTAAGTGTTTTCAAACGAGAAAATTCCAGCCATCTTTTTTTTTTTGGAATAGTACTACGTGAACAGTACTAATTCGTGAACAGTTTTTTTTTTTTTTTTTTTTTTTTTTTTGAAAATAAATCGAACTTCAACAAGAACCATGAAACAATCAAAACCGATTAACCCTCGAACTACCCGCACGAGTTTAACCTTTGAATTCCAATCGCAATCAGAAATTCAACTAATAACTTGGCTTCGACACTTCTTGGACCGTCTTGATTTTAAGAAAAATCAAGAGTTGTAGCTCTGATACCACTAATGATGTGAGTTGATATGAACTTTGAACAAGAATGTGAAGAATGATTAGTATACTGAAATGGAATGTAAACAAAGTAACCAAAACAGATTGAAAAGGATAGTTTGAGGATGAATAAACCGTAACCAAGGATAGTATGCTAGGTGAAGTAGACCTATACTTCAACAAAGCGGGTGCTAAATCAAACAACGCGATTGAAGTAGCGAGTTTAGAGCTTGTAACGCGACTAACTCTAGACTTTGTCTTGTAAGCAACAAGGACGTAAAAGAAAGCTTAGCTTTACTCTGGTTTTTGATTTCAATCTTGGATGATTTATTCATTCAAATAGATGGCTATATATAGCCTACAACAAGACCCTTAAACCGGCTGGTTAGGGTGACAATAACGAAGCTACATGGTGACAAAAACAAAGCTACATCTATGTGAACTAGGAGCTAATAACAAAGCTATGTAAACTAGGAGCTAATAACAAAGCTATGTAAACTAGGAGCTAATAACAAAGCTATGTAAACTAGGAGCTAATAACAAAGCTATGTAAACTAGGAGCTAATAACAAAGCTTAATAAGGAGCCATTTGGACGTGCACAACCAGCTTCAAACGTCCTCTTTAACCCCGGTGCTTTCCCATGCACAACTGACTTGTTCGGACCATAACTTTGTCAATACTTGTTCAATGAGCCTTCATGAATAGTCATTGGAAAGATAAGCTCGAAATCTATCTCCTCCATTTTGAATGACTATGAAGTTCCAAGTATAACTCGAGATATGGACTGATCAAAACAATGCTGCAAAAATGAACTCGCATCAGAAATTCCCATGCACAACTGTCTTGTTCGGACCATAACTTTGTCAATACTTGTTCAATGAGCCTTCATGAATAGTCATTGGAAAGATAAGCTCGAAATCTATCTCCTCCACTTTGAATGACTACGAAACTCCAAGTATAACTCGAGATATGGACTGATCAAAACAACGCTGCAAAATGAACTCGCATCATTTTCAGTCTAAGATGTAAATAGATGAGTTATGTACAACTAATATAGAATTATGTACAATGATGTCCTCAGATAAATTATGTACAGCTGATATGAAAATATATACATTATCTAGTGACAAATATGTACATAATGAGTTATAAACGTAATTACAACTGATATGTAAATATATACATTACATAATGACCTATATACTATACTTTGTAAATTGTTACAAGTGCAACAAAATTTCTACTTTAAGATGTAACTAGATGAGTTATGTACAACTAATATAGAATTATGTCTAGTGATATCCTCAGATGGATTATGTACAACTGATATCAAAATATCAACATTATTCAGTGACAAATATGTACATCATAAGTTATCAAAATAATTCAGCAGAGAATCAGTAGAGAATCTACGTAATTCTTGATAATCGATTGTCTACTTGGATTAGCAGGTTCATAATCAGTTTTCTCTAAACGAATTGTTCAGGATTACAATCAAATCTGCAAGTGAAAATGACGACAATCAAATCAAGAACAGAAATCGTTGATAATCAAGCATAGAATTCCTTGATAATCAAGAACAGAATTCGTAAAATCAATTCTACGAACGAATTTACAAAGTGAACAAAATGAAATCTGCAACTTAAATGATGATAATCGAATGATGAAGATCTGCAATTGAAATGATGAAGACGCTCGATTTTACGAGTGAGCACAATTAAATCTGCAAGTAAAAATGATGAAGATCAAACGATGAAGATCTGCAACGGAACTGATGAAGATGATCGAATGATTTGAATGAAAAAATAAACAAATTTCTAGAGAGAGAAAGTCGACTAATTCAAAAGGAAAGGAAGGAGATGGCGCGCGTTTGTTTTTGTGCTTTGAATTTTGATCAAGCCTGGTCCGTTGATCTCAATCAGATCTAACGGCCCAGATGCTGCCTCAACGGATCCCGAATCTATATATATATATATATATATATATAAGTGGGATCAGGTGAGTTCACTTATATATGTTGAGTCCGTGAGTCCCCATCTTAGCCCTTGATTCAAGGTTAGATTAATGGACAAGATTTGATCTCATAATTAAGGAAATAACTAACAAATCTGGTAAATATATCATTTTTCTCTCTCCTCCTTAATTATTTCAATGCAAATCTTTTCTCTCTTTTATCAATCTTTTTAAATGTCTTTTTCTCTCACACAACAAGTTTTTTCAAAATTAAGTTTTTTTCATTTTCACCAAAAAATCATCATTTTCCTACTGCCATTGTACGTATGTTACTATGTTACTGCCATAATCCATAAACTATGTTACTTTAACTTATATAACGTGTTACTTTAATTCATGAACTGTGTTACTTTAACTCATAAAATCTGTTACGTTGTTTAATATATTCTCTTGCAAAAACTATTACTCTAACTCATACAATGTGTTACTCTAATTCATGAACTGTGTTACTTTAACTCATAAAATCTGTTACGTTGCATAGTCTCTTGCAAAAACTGTTACTCTAACTCATACAATGTGTTACTTTAATTCATGAACTGTGTTACTTTAACTCATAAAATCAGTTACGTTGCATAGTAGTCTCTTGCAAAAACAGGAGTTCCAATTAACAAAAAGAACAATGATTGTTTTTATTAAGATACTCCAAAACAAAAAGTGGTACAAGATTCCAACTAAATCAACTCCATTACAATTCAATGTTTCACAATTGTTACTCATAATGTCCTACTTATAATTATGCTTCTTCTTCATCCTTCTCGTTCTCTCCGTCTTCTTCTTTTTCATCTTCTTCATCATCATCATCTCAGAAGCTTTGATTTAATCTCACCACCGCACAATGGAGGAAACTCTCACCCACATCCCTACATCATTCATGTGGATTAAAATAACAGATAACAAGAGTTAAACCCATCTCTCTCTCTCTCTCTCATTCATTTTTTTTAGCTTCTTCTTCATCCTCATCTTCATCTTCGATCATCTTCATCTTCTTCAAACTTCTTTTTATTTTTCATATCTTTTTTTTTTGTATTTATAAAATTATTCATCTTCATTATCTAAAAAAAAAAAAGAACAACTTCATCTTTAAGATGAAGTTTGAAGATGAAGTTGTTCTTTTTTTGTGGGATGAATGGAGCTTGAAGATGAAGATGAACAAGTCATTTAGTGCGTAATGTTTTTGCAGAATTGCAAAGTCACACTCATTATGTTGTAGAATCACGCAGATGTACACTCATTGTAGTCACATATTCAGTTGTATAGTCATACTCATTATGTTGTACAGTCACACTCGCTATGTTGTAGAATCACGCAGCTGTAGAATACCTTGGGATTAAGGTATCATTCGTTGAATCATCTCCATGCTTGTTTTATTTTTCATACTTTTTTTTGTATTTATAAAATTATTCATCTTCATTATCCAAAAAAATGAAGGTTGAATATGGATGAATGAATGTTGAATATTTAATGAATGTTTAGATATTTTCATTTTTTTAAAGTCATAGTCGTTCATTCATCCATATTTTTTTTTTGGATAGTGAAGATGAATAATTTTATAAATACAAAAAAAAGGTATGAAAAATAAAACAAGCATGAAAATGAAGATGGTTAAACGCATGATACCTTAATCCCAAGGTATTCTACAACTGTGTGATTCTACAACATAATGAATGTGACTGTACAACTTAAAGTGTGTGACTATACAACTTAAATTGTGTTACTTTTTTCAGGTATTTTTTTTAATGAATGAAGGTTGAATATGGATGAAAGAAAGTTGAATATTTAATGAATGTTTAAATAATTTGCTCTGATTTGTATGTATAATCATCTTTCTAATTATGAATGTGACTTTGATAACGATGATTACAAGTTGCCCCCTCAATTAGAAGCTGCCCCCAAAATAGTCACACACTTTATTCGGTATAGTCACAAAATATTGAGGTGTACAATCGCGTGATATGAGATGCACAGTCACACATGTTGATGTGTACAACCACACGCTATAAGGCGTACAGTCACACACTTTATTCCGTATAGTCACACTCATTATGCTGTACAATCATGCAGTTGTAGAGTCATTGTAGTTATATATTCAGTTGTGTTGTGCGATTTAGATTGATTATGTGTTTTGTTGCAGCGAAATAGTTGATGGAAAGAGAAATGTTAGTAAAAGGGGCGGTGGGAAGAAGAAGAAGGTCGTGGAAGATACAACGACCGACCACGTAATTGGACAATGTATTGTTGCGCACGTACCGGAGACCATCGTTAAGCTCTTGTGTGTTTATGTGAGATAAAATATTTGCTTTAGGATGAACGTACTATGTGTAAATGATGTTTGGTGGGTTAGAATGTTTTTATGTTTGACGTACTATATGTAAAGGATGGACTTTGTCCAATGTAAATATATTTTCATCGCTATTTTCTGGTTTCATAATTAATCACGCGAGGTCTATAGCAAAATCACTTATCCTTCCACCTGTGTGACTATACAACATAATCTATGTGACTATACAACTAAATTATACTCGTACTTATTTATACTTCAATCATCATTAGCAAAGATGATTACATACACTAATCACTGCAAGAATTTGTGTGATTCTACAATACAATGACACTACAACTGCATGATTGTACAGCATAATGAGTGTGACTGTACAACTTTAACTGTGTGACTATACAACATAAATTGTGTGATCCTACAACATAATGACTGTGATCCACAACATAACGAGTATGACTATACAACTTCAACTATGTGACTATACAACATAATCTCTGTGACTATACAACTAAATTATACTCGTACTTATTTATACTTCAATCATCATTAGCAAAGATGGTTACTTACACTAATCACTGCAAGAATTTGTGTGATTCTACAATATAATGAGTGTGACTATACAATATAATGAGTGTGACTATACAACCTAAAGTGTGTAACTACAAAACTGAAACCGTAAAATGGAAAATAAAAGCCATATAGTCAATTATTCTTCAATCATCATTAGCAAAGTCACATTCATAATTAGAAAGATGATTATACATACGATTCAGAACAAATTATTTAAACATTCATTAAAGATTCAACCTTCATTCATTCATATTCAACCTTCATTTTAATCTTCGCAACAATACATTGTCCAATTACGTGGTCGATCGCTGTATCTTCCACGACCTTCTTCTTCCCACCGCCCCTTTTACCAACATTCCTCTTTCCATCAATCATTTCGCTGCAACAAAACACACAATCAATCTAAATCACACATACAACTGAATATGTGACTACAATGACTGTACAACTACATGATTGTACAACATAATGAGTGTGACTATACAACTTTAACTGTGTGACTGTACAACATAAACGGTGTGATCCTACAACATAATGACTGTGATCCTACAACATAACGAGTATGACTATACAACTTCAACTGTGTGACTGTACAACATAATCTCTGTGACTATACAACTAAATTATAACATTCATTAAATATTCAATCTTCATTCATTCATATTCAACCTTCATTTTAATCCATATTTAATCTTCATTCTTTTTTTTTTGGATAATGAAGATGAATAATTTTATAAATAAAAAAAAAGGTATGAAAAGTAAACCAAGCATGAAGATGAAGATGATTCAACGAATGATACCTTAATCTCAAGGTATTCTACAGCTGCGTGATTTTACAACATAGCGAGTGTGACTGTACAGCATAATGAGTATGACTATACAACTGAATATGTGACTACAATGAGTGTACATCTGCGTGATTGTACCACATAATGAGTGTGACTGTACAGCATAATGAGTGTGACTTTGCAATTCTGCAAAAACATTACGCACTAAATGACTTGTTCATCTTCATCTTCATCTTCAAGCTTCATTCATCCCACAAAAAAATAACAACTTCATCTTCAAACTTCATCTTAAAGATGAAGTTGTTCTTTTTTTTTTTAGATAATGAAGATGAATAATTTTATAAATACAAAAAAAAAGACATGAAAAATAAAAAGAAGCATGAAGATGAAGATGAAGATGAAGATGAAGCACGAAAATGAAGATGAAGATGAAGATGATGAAGATGAACATACCTTCGTATGATGATCGAAGTTACTGACGGAGTATGTTGGGTTAAAAACGCAGTATGGTCGGAGTAGTTGACGGAGTATGGTCGGAGTATGGTCGGAGTTATTAATGGTGATTATTTGTTGGGGTTTTGTTAGAGAGAAATAAATTGAGTTGAGAAATGAATTGAAAATGAGGGGATTGGGAAGTGTATGAGAGAAGTAATGTAGGGATTGATTTGGGTGAGGGGATGTTTCCCTCTCTCCACTGCTGCTGTGTCAGTTTATTGTTTTTTTTTTTTTATAATTGAACCCCATCCATCCACCATCCATCTTAGGATGAATGGATGGAGGGGATTAACACTAAGGGAGAGTTGGAGAGTTAGTAACTCCCTTGATCCCCCCTCTACATATACATATACATATACATATACATATACATATACATATACATATACATATACATATACATATACATATACATATATATATATATATGTATGTATGTATATATATATATATATATATATATATACACACACACGCACTACTACTACTACTACCTACTCCGTACTATATTACGTATTATTACTTCTACTTCTACTTATTATATATACTATATACTCCGTACTATACCTTATCCATCATCTGGAGCATCGGGAATGAGGAGCTATCCAGTATTTGGCGGAATCACTTTTCTAGTACCGTATTTGGGTCAAATCATTTCGACCCGAAAATTTCTTTAAAAGGAGGAAAAAGACGACTTTTCTTACGTAGACGATATTTTGACCCCGTCGACCTTAATTCTTAATAACTTTAATAAATACTCCGTAATAGCTTATTAAGGTAACCAAACTTTTCTTCTAACAACATTTCTTATATATAAGTATATTATGTTAGTAATTTAATAAATTGCTTATTTAAATATTTAGGTTTATTTATATAACTAAATTACTTATGTATATATAAAAATGTTACGTGATATTTTATTTGTGTTATATATTTATTTACGACTAAATTCAACTCGACTAAATTATCACTTGTTTAATTTATTTATTTATCACCTGTACATTTCTATGTATATGAAAAATTGAGAAAATGAATAAAAGAACTTAAAAGAAAAAAATTTACCTATATCATTTTATTGATTTATTTCTAATTGCTATGTATATTTATTCTATGTACTTTATGTTTTGTATGTATTTTATATAATTGTAGTTTTGGTCATATTTAATTTTCTTTAGTACTTTTACATTTGTTTATATATTATAATAATAGAGTAAATTAGTTACCTAAAAAATTTCCTATTTTAATAATATTTCACCTATTATTTTTATATAGGTAGAAATTTATAAATTTCATTTTTTTTAAATAAATGAATTATTTTATTACGAAATTTTTACACGACATTCATAATTATTAAAAAAATGATTTTACGTCAAATTTTAAAAATAGATTAAGTACGACTTAATTTATATTTTTTACAAACTTTTATATTTTTCAGAAACTATAAATTTTAAAATAATAGTTTATTATTATTATACCTTAAATTTTATTTTTATATAAAATTTCATTTAAAAGAATTTACTATTTTAAAAAGAAGTTATACGATATTTGGGATGTAATGTTTCGGGTGACACTTGAGGATTAAAGTATAACGTTGTCACACTGAAAGTAAGTATTTGAGGATTTGACTGTTTCAAATGAGTCCGACCAATTATTGAAGGTCACCAAATAATGTACTATTTGTTCACGGGCGACTTTTATATAAAGTTTACGATGCGAGTCTGGGACGAATAGCTTGTGTTGGATCCTACCATGAGTGGTGTTTTGACTGCACTTGTAATGAAAAGCAGACTCGGAGGCTGCGGTACGAGAGTCGACCTAGTGTTTAAGGTAGTCGTCCTACGGCAGTGAGTTCTGCTGTTCAAGAGTCTGCGTAGGGTATGTGGCGCACGTATAGACAAGTACTTGATCAGTATTACCACCTAGGTAGCGGGGGCAGAACAGGATTCTGAAAACTGCGGGTTCCCTCTTGATGACGCAGAGAATGTAATCATCGGCTTTCATTTTTGCCTAGAGCCTCGTTTGAATAAACGTATAATATAATAGAAGTTCGGGCTCAATTAAGCCTTATGGGTGAGATGTAAACCTCATAAGATCGGTTCGGTCTACGAGTCGGTAACACGGTTACTTCTATTGGTGAGATGCAAGCCAATATGGAGTAGCGGTGATACTAGGAGCCACGACTCGTGTGTTTATTCTCTGTTTACGTGAAAAATGATTTTAAAATCAAATGGCTGTCAATGTCTCATCTTTTAAACCTTATCGTTTTCATCACCTCACATGTTGATTAATTGAAGTAAAGGAAACTATCTGTTACATGATATCCTTTAATATTTTTGTAAGCATATTATTTGTCATTCACATGATTGTGTTATGTGTTCGAGGTGATGTTAGATGAACGGCTTGGTTGTTGTCCCGCTCAGCGTCCACTGTTTAATTTTTTCTGTAGGTCTAAGACGTTGGGGAATCGAGCGAGAAAGATTTAATAATATGTTTGTATAAAATACAATCTATATTTTGTACTAAGTGAATCAAGACTATGTAATTAATAGTCGTTTGTTGTAAGGATCCGTAACGATCCGGATTTATCTACACTCTGATATAATTTTAATTAAATGACTTAGATAATTTTCCGCATTATCTATTAATTTAAGTCATCGAAAACCCGGGTTGTTACAGTAAGTCCACCACAGAAATATAGGATAAGATCCTGATCCGAATACCCATGGTAGGGACAACTGGCACAAAGCTGCTTGAATCTCTCATAGAACTCATACATGGTTTCTCCGTCTCGTTGTTCCACATTGCTAATGGCTTTCTTCAAGTGTGCGGAACAGGACGGTGGGAAGTACTTCTCTAGGAACGCCTTCTTCGTATCCACCCAAGTTGTGACACTATTAGGTGGTAAATAGTACAATCAATCTCTTGCGTTTCCCTTTAATGAAAAGGGAAAAGCTCGTAGCTGAAGTTGTTCGTCAATCACCCCAGCCGGCTTCATACTAGAGCAAACAATATGGAAATCCGAAAGATGTTTATTCGGGTCTTCGATGCTTGTTCCATTGAAAGTGGGTAGATGATGGATCAAACCCGATTTCAATTTAAAAGTGGCTCCCTCGGCTAGAGCTGGGAAAGTAATGCACAACGGTTGAACCGCAAGATCAGGAGTTGTGAGCTCCTTCAGAGTCCGTGTTTCTCTCGCCATGATTACTTTGTCCTCAGATTCGGGTACAGACTCTGGTGTAGACTCTAGATCACTTTCGGGCTCGGGTTGCTGAAAAATGACCAATTCGCTATTATCACCCTGTCTCCACCTGAAAATTGAACGTTTGATCTCCGAGTCGAAGGGCTCGAGTGGATTGTTAGTGGAACGAGTATTATGCATATGCTAACGTACCTAAAATAAACAAATAAAAAAATTAAAACACAAAAATTAACTATTGCCTTCCCCGGCAACGGCGTCAAAATTTGGTGAGCCGAAGTCGTATGCTCCCAAAGATACTATTTATGCACTTATAACCACAAAAACTAAGACAATAGTGTAGGGAAATAAGGGTCGGTCCACAGAGAAGGCGAAGAAAGTTTAAGTGAATTAAAAATAGAAATGAATAACTAAGAATGGGGGTGATTGGATGATCGAAGTAACTAAAACTAACTAACAAGCAAGTAACAAAATCAATAATAATAATGAATGAATTTAGATGATTAAAACGATCTCGGGTAAGAATTTCCACAACTAATTATCAAATTGATCATAGACTAACAACTTTCTCCTAACTCTCGAGCAAACTATCGTGGGAAGTAAATCTCGAATCTCACGTGAATATTATTTGACTCGAAACGCGATAATCAAATAACCTAATTATCAAACAACCTAATACACGCGATTAAGTTTAATTCAATAATAGCATTAACGAATAGAGAACGATAGAAGTGACGACCAATAAAAGATGCGATTATTAGTTCGAATCACAAGATAAATCTCTCTCTAACCTAGATATGATGAAACGCATCCAATATTAAGGCTAAAGATTGTTACTTTATCTAACGATTTTGAACAATTACGGATTCAATCGCTAGAATAACAATAGACTGAAAATTGTAAAGATTAATTAGCTACTTTAATCTAAACATTCAACAATCATGCAAATATAAACGGATAAATAACAATACTCACGAGATAGAATAAAGAAGAATTAAAGTCTCACAATTGAATAATTAGAAGCTTCAAATCTTAATCCGAGAAGAAGGAATTAGTTGCACATGCTAGGGTTTTTCTCCTCCTTTTTTTTTCTAATTGAACATGATGGTGATCATGAATTGTGAATAATCAATCACTTCCCTTAACCTAATACTAGTCTCCTAATAATAATAATAATAATAATAATAATAATAATAATAATAATAATAATAATAATAATAATAATAATAATAATAATAATAATAATAATAATAATAATAATAATAATAATAATAATAATAATAATAATAATAATAATAATAATAATAATAATAATAATAATAATAATAAAATAGAAAGATATAAAGTTTCCTAAATAAAACAAAGTCTTCTAAACGTAATAAATTAAGGTGGAATAAGGCTGAGACGCGTCACGGAAACAGGCATCCGCGCGACCCGCGTAAGACCTGCGTGACTCGCCTGGATTTGGGGCGACTCGCGTGGCAGTCTGCTGCTCTTCACGGCTTTCTTCGTTTTTTCCTCGCTCCGTGTCTTCTACTAGGCTTTTCAATTCTTCATGAGTCATCCATTCTTGGCCCAACTAACGATCGAGATCAGAATCCTCAAAATAGCTTATATTACATTCGTACCAAAATGACACAAATGCACTACAAGACACCCGATTAAGCTCACAAAAATACACAAAAACCGTCATAATAACTACGACTAAATCCGGCCTATCAAGTAGTCCCCATTAATAAATACTCCGTAGTACATTATGATATAGTAATTGATTTTTGTATGAAACTTTAATATCTAACTATACGTGGATGATGTAAACTGTTTGAGATATAAGCTTATGCAATGGAGTAGTTTGTACGAGTTTGAACCGTAACAACCTATCGATATGTCGTATGTATATAATTATAATCAATATGTGACTTGTAAGAATATATTGTACTCCATAACTGTAACAGTTTGTACTTCTTTAAAACCACGCATCTTAAAAAATCCGTGTTAACGCTAATCGAAATGTCAACGCCCGAGCATCGCCGGGCACATAAAACTAGTTGATAGAAAAAGCGTAACGTGTATTACTTTAATGATTGAATAGGACGGGGTCCTATATTTTAATAGGATGAGTTTAATGTATGATCGTGTTTTTAAAATATTTTAATAGAACGAGTTTAACCTATAACCGTGCTTTTATATTAATTACGACGGTT
The DNA here is from genome assembly GCA_958450325.1 of Agrostemma githago. Taxonomy (NCBI): domain Eukaryota; kingdom Viridiplantae; phylum Streptophyta; class Magnoliopsida; order Caryophyllales; family Caryophyllaceae; genus Agrostemma; species Agrostemma githago. The sequence goes on from OY288252.1 coordinate 33,803,538, forward strand.
TCATTGACCAACCGTGCTAATAGTAAAAATAAAAGGATAAATTTTTGCTGAACCGTGCTATTTAACAAAAAAATTGGGGAAGAATACTTAAACTAGGAGGGAGTATGTGATCCCTCTACTTATGCTTTTGGCACACTTGCCAAGGCACATTTTACACCGTCAATATCTTTCATTTTACGTTAGCAAAGATTATAAAAATGTGATGTTCTTAATGTATACAGAAAGACAAATCAAACAAAATCTCATATAACTATATTCTCGTTTATAGATTGTCGAGAATATTGAGGATCCTCTTTGGCTATGAATAATATCGAAAAAAGAAAAGTGATGAGTGAAGTCGAATGGAGGGAGTATAAGACATTCGAGTACTTATTAACACCGAAATTGCACACACAAATCACGGCATAACACCGGTGAACTGTATGCATAATTGCATATCCACAATCTTACATAGCCAAGCAAAAGCCTTGTAAAAAAATTCCAAGGAAAAACCCTTATGGTACATGATCATAATCAACCTCAGACAAACTAATGAAGAAATTACAAAAAATTACAAAAATTCATGAAAATTTCTAAGGCGAGAAATGGGAAAATCTAATTCTGTTTTATCTATCAATGAATAAAATATTCAGTCCCTGGAGTGTGAGAAGTAAACAAACCAATATTTTCTTGTTCTTTCTAGATAAATGTCATCCTTGATTCCCAACACTTCACAAATTTTATCGCTACAGGCCTACAGAGATCAAAGTGAGAAAGTAGTATCCCCAAAAATTATACGTGATGGTCTCACAAAACCATGTGGCCCTCACAATTGAGCATCAGAAGGAGAGGGAGACCAAGGTGACATGTCCATAGGATAACTTCCCAAGACTCTTAAAAAAGAGGTGAACTCTTGGACTTCAGCAAGTGCATTTTGAGCTCTCGCCTCCGCTAATGATGCCTCAAAGTCAACGTAAAACATGTACTCGAAATGCTTGGCAGTGCCAACATTAGCATCGTCCACGAGCCGGATAGGCCGGTTGCGATGGGGCCGGCTTTCAATTTTGGTAAGGCTTATGTTTCTGAAGGCAAAAGCAGAGAGCACTTTGAACAGTGATGAGGTGCCTTTAACAGCCATATTGTCGTGAGTTGCAAATACTATGCTTGTCTTGAAAGGCCGGTCAGTTCTTGGTATTATAGGTTCCCTCGCTAGCATTACAAAGCGGGTCACATTTGCCGAGTCGTCTTGTATTCCATCTGCTAATATCTGTTCAAAGAGTTTTCAAGCATTAAATTGAAATACATGGACAGATACCAATCTTACATTAATTATACGCCAGTTAATCTTAAACAAATTACCCGTATCATATGTGACATTGTATATTTAAAACTATATTGCCAAAAGCCAAGACCAGAACACAAGTTAAACTGCTACATGCGGTATTGAGTTACCGTGAGAGAGGAGGAAAGCTGATTGCTACATCTGATCTTAATATTGATAATTTACGCGGAATACTATAATTAGAAACTGATGTTAATATCCAAACTTGATCAACCTCTTTGAGAAGGAAATCACACGTATCGCTTTGCCAATTTTTTTTACAAAGAGAATTTAAAGGTTACCCTTAGAAGATAGAACTAAACTGTCGAAGTGGTATCAATCGTTGTAGCAAGTATGGCACACTGACGGTTGGCGAGCTCAAGTCGCAATTATTAGAGCTTACGTTTATTTGTCAAATAATTTTCACAATTTTACTACTCTAGTACAGAGTATTAGTCTTCTTTGTGTCAAATATTGACAGTTTTCTACCCCTTTATATATCTAAAAAAGGTCGCCTTTGTAAACTAAAATCATTTCGTATACGTCCAAGTGTATATATACCCAATCAATCATACTCGCCCCAAAAAAGAAAATCTTACTGCAAGAAAATTAGATTAGACGAGTTGAATAATTCAACATTGAACAATATAATATTCTACCAAGAATAAGTATTATTACAGGACTAAGTTTATTTTGACTAATTAGCAGCTGAAACATCATTAGTCAGTGACGGAAATCCACATAACAGAGACCACGATCACAACTGATGCAGGAGAATTAAGGGCCGTTACAAATCTAAAACCAATATTCTTGTGTGAACACAAATACAATACTAATTGATGCAGGAGAATTAAGGGCTGTTACAAATCTTGATGTAGATGAACATTATCTTGTTTGATCACCTTGACAAGAATTTTGGAAACCTTGATAAGAACCTCGATAATATTGATCATATTGGACTGAATCTTGATGATCCAGTTCAAGGCAAATGCAAAGACGACATCATAGTCCTTAACATACTCAAGGGCACAATTCTAGACACGAAATCCTAGGAAAGCACAACTATAATTCAGAAAGAGAAACTGAATCACGAACGTTAAAACGTGTTCTCCTTTAAAGAAATACAGTTGGTTAGTGTTTATTGTTTTCCTATTTCGAGGCAACTTTACTTTTCTATTAGAGTCAAAGTTTTTTTATTTGGTATAATGTAAGTATATTATAATCAATCAAAGAATGAGCATGTACATCAATATATATATATATATATATATATATATATATATTAGGTTTTTTTCGAGCGATCACATTGGTCCGTTTAATCAAACCTCAAATTAGGAAAGTATAATAAATAATAAAAAAAAATCAATTAGAGAATCTTTTGATTATTACAATATATATTTAATTTATTATATTAATATGATGTTTTACAATTCTTAGTTAAAAACCTTTAGAGTTCATTTTTTAAAAAAATTATCATAAAATAAATTATAAAAATGAAATAATTAGATTCGTGGTAAAAAATACTTTCATTAGAGTATAAATATCATATTATTTGTTTCACATTATGTGATGAATTTATTACCTATAACAATTTTACAATTATCCCATATCGACAAATTATAATATGATAATGAAATTCTATATTATAAATAAAGAGTAATAATAAGTTCTTCGATATCTACCAAAAGTCTTTTGAATCTCAAAAAGAGTTCCTAAGACTATAAACCTTAAGTAATTATTCTACATCGAAAAATTATGATGAGCTAATGAATTTTTATATTATAAAGAAGAGTTATCATTCGGTTTTAAATAGATATCGACCAAGAAAAACATTTAAATTATCCCACATCAAAAAATTATGATGGGGTAATTCTATATTATAAATAATAGTAATCATTCAATTTTGAATATCGATCAAAAAACTTTTAAGTCTTAAAAAACTTTTAATATATATGAGTACAAACTTAAAATCATTTCACATTGAAAAATTATGATGAGTTGATGAAATTCTATATTATAATCAAGAGTAATGATGTATTTTTTTTAGTTTTAAAAAGAGTTTTTAAGACCATAAGCTTAAGTAAATTATCTCACAACGAAAAATTATGATGAGGTGATAGAAGACTATAAACTTAAATAAATTATCCAACATCGAAAAACTATGATAAGTTAATGAATTCTATATTATTAATAAGACTAATAATTCGTTCTTAAATATCAATCAAAAAAACTTTTAAGTTTTTAAAAGTCTCCTAATAAGACTACAAACTTAAGTAAAAATAATCTCACATCGAAAAATTATAATAAAGTGATGAAACTTTATATTATAAATAAGAGTAATCATGTGCTCTTAGATATTAACCAAAAATCTTTTGAGTCTTAAAAATATATAAAGACTATAAACTTAAGTAAAACTATTAAGAATTTTTCCTTAGACATCAACTAACTTAAGTAAAAAATTATAATAAGGTGATGAAATTCTATAATATAAATAAGACATAATAATTCTTCTTTAGCCATCACCAATTTAAGTAATTCGTTCACATCGAAAAATTATGATGAGGTTATGAATTTCTACTAAATAAGAGTAATCATTGTATTTAAATATCAGTCAATAACATTTTGAGTTTAAAAAAGGTCTTAATAAGACTGCAAACTTAAAATTATCCCACATCAAAACAATTAAAATAATGTATGGTGATGATTCTATATTATAAATAAGAATACAAAGTTTAGTTAAATTATCCCACATCGACAGATTTCTGTATTTTAGTTAAATTATCCCACATCGACAAATCATACCACATCGAAAAATTATGATGAGGTGATTCAATATCATAAGTGAGTAATCTTATGGTTTTAAATATCAACCAACAAATTTTGAGTCTTAAAAAGTTTTTAAAAGGACTAGAAACCTAAAATTATCCCACATCCAAAAAATTAAAACAGGGTGATGATTCTATATTATACGGAGTAAATAAGAGTAATCCTGCGTTTTTATCTTAAGACTATAAACCTTGAATAAATTATCCAACATCGAAAATTTATGATGAGACGAAAGTAGGTGGTTTGTCTCACATTGAAAGAATAATGTCACTGTGAAAGTTACTACCCCTTCGTCCCACTAAGATTGTCATGTATTCCTTTTCGGATACGTTCTTAAAGATTGTCCCATTTCTCAACTTTTCTTATTAGTCTATCATATCTCACATCGAAAAAATTAAAATAAGATGATGATTCTATATTATAAATAATAGTCTATGTGTTTTTTTGGCTCATAAAAAGAGCTCTTAAAACAGTAAATAATCCCACATCGAAAAATTATAAAAAAAATTATATTATAAATAAGAGTAATCATTCATCATTAGATATCAACCAAAACTTTTTTGAATCTTAGAAAAAGCTTTTAAGACTATAAGCTTAGGTAAATTATCCCACTACGACTCTTTATTCTTACAAAAAGTTTTTAAGGCTATAAGCTTAGATAAACTCACATCGAAAAATTAAAATAAGGTACGGTTATGATTCTATATTACAAATAAGACTATAAATTTTAGTTAAATTTTCCCACATCAACAAATTATAATAAGATTATGGATTTCTATATTATAAATAAGACTAATTATTTGTTAGACTATATACTTAAGTAAAGTATCGCGCATTGAAAAATTATACTCCCTCTCTTTTGAGACTATAAAGAGTGTCATCATTGCCTATATACTCAAGTTCCTTAATTTGTGAGCTAAAGTTAATGGAACAATCTTTCTGGGACGAAGCAAGCATGAGTCTTAGATTTTTTTTTTTCCTTCTATAATTGTAATTAAGGTATAAATTATCAATTTATCCTTATTTTTATAATCATAATATGAGATCTTTTATTTCTATATTTTTTTCTAATGTAATTAAGCCAACTAACCAGTGCAGCGCCCAGGCTTTAATCTAGTCAGTTCATAATTCTACAACATAGTTTTGAGTCTTTAGTAGACATTCTACCTTTTTTAATAATAACAAAATACATGATTAACTCTTGTCTAGCTAATTTCCCAACTATTTCAGGTCTTGTAATCTGATTCTCCATTCTACTCCGGTTCCTTTGCATCCATGTGTGATATATAACAGCAATGATAATGCCATTTAGTATAGCCTTTTTCAGCTTCGTTCCTCTTATGCTCAACCTCCATTGCCTAGGAATATCATTAGGAAGCTTATAATCAGTCCATTTTTCCATGATCTTCAGTAACCTGTTCCTGTACTTGCATTTCCAAAACAAGTGGCTCATGTTTTCTAGCATAACTCGCACAGATACAACAGTCTTCATCAGCTACTAGATTGAGTTGGTACAGTTTTTGCTTGGTATTCATGGCCTGATGTTGAAACATCCCGGCCACCATTCTATGCTTTGGCAAAGTTCATTTATTCCAGACTAGAGGGAACCATGTCACTGGTTCTCCCTTGTCTCTCAACCAGTTATAACCCTTGGCTATAGAATAGTCATTTAGGCCACCAGGTACCCAGTTGTTTGCTATGATCCCAGGTTTAATCACTTCCTTCATATGACAAATCTTTCTCCATCCCCAACTAGAGTTTTGAGTAGGTATATAGTCATGCCAGCAGCTACCCTTTAAGTAAATGCTATGCACCCATTTTACTCAAAGCTTTGCTGGTTGAGCCGAAACCCACCAGGTCAGCTTGCCAATTGCAGCCTTGTTCCACCAACTACTTTGTGTAATCCCCGGACCTCCTTTCCTATAAGGTTTACAAATCTTATCCCAGAAACCAAGGGAACTCTAGTGTAGTTTACTCCTCCGTCCTATAGGTAAGTCCTACATATGCTCTCAATCTGTTTAGGGCAGTAAGAAGATAGAGGCCCAATAGCTATCTAGATACTCAATACAGATTTTACAAGTACCAACCTTCCAGCATAAGAGAGTTTTTTGGCCCCCAACCTCTTTATTCTATCTGTAACTTTGTTAACCAGAGGAATGTAGCCTTGTGCAATGAGTCTTAAAGATTTTATAGGAACCCCAAAGTACCTGAAAGGAAGGTTCCCTTCAAGGCAACCAGAAATTGCCAGTACATCTGTTTCACATCATTTTTCACTCCACTAGAGTAAATATTTGATTTACCCATGCTTAGTTTAAGACCAGATGCAACAGAGAATGTTACAAATGTCCTGAGCAAAACCATGATAGAATCAATGTCACCCTTGCTGAGCAAGTTATCTGCAAACATTAAGCTTGCCAACTTCAAAGGTTTGCACACAGGGTGATATTTAAAATTCATTGTACTAGGGTATGATTGAGTAGTCAAAGGATCCCCTTGCCTCAATCCTCTCTGCCTGGGAAGAAGCCAAAAAGTCTTCATTGAGGTTCAAGGAATAGGCTACTGTGGACACACACACTGCATAAGCAAGGAGATAAAATGATCAGGGAGGTTGAGCCCTATAAGCATTTGATGTAAGAACTCCCACTCTACTGACTCATAGGCTTTCTGAAGATCTAATTTGATCAAAACTTGATCAAATCTTGACAGAGGAGTATATTTTCCACAATGCTTCAGCCTTTAATGAAACCTCCTTGATTAGGAGCAATGATGTCTGGCAGCACCCTAGCAAGCCTTGCACACAAGAGTTTGGATATGCATTTGTAGAGAATATTGCAGCATGTTATAGGTCTGAATTGAAGAACATTCTCAAGTCCGTCAACCTTAGCAATCAAAGAAATAGCAGTTGTATTGACTTGCTTTAGCATTTTCCCTGCTTTGAAGAAATCTAACATAGCCTTACATATCTCCTCCCCAATGATATGCCAAGAGTCTTTACAAAACTTACTTGAATACCCATCTGGACCAGGAGCTTTGTCATTTGGAATACTAAATATCACATCCTTAATTTCTTTATTAGTACCTCTGACATGAGGATACTCTGATGAACTGCTGTGTACTTAGGTCCATAATCTAGTATCATTGAGCTGACTTTTTTAGTATGTTGTTTAGTTCCCAGCAGCCCCTTGTAATATACTAGAAATGCATCTTGAATAGCCTTACTATCATGATGCTGAACCCCATTAAGATCCTTAATCTGCTCCACCATATTCCTTACTCTTATGGCTTTGGTAGCACCATGAAAGAAAGCAGTATTACTATCTCCTTCCAGTAACCATTGTGACTTAGCCTTTTGTTTGAGAAAACTAATCCGTGCCTGGTCTTTCTCTTTAAAACGTGTCAAGTTTGTGTTCTTTAACGTAGTGTTCCTAGTTGAATTAAGGAAGTATGTTCCCTAATTCCGGGAGGTATGTGCCATTTAATTTGGACAGCCTTTAGGACAACCTATGTCTTTAGGTGTTGGAATTAGTTATTCCTAGTTTAAGTGGAGTTAGTTAGTACTGTAAATATGACCTTGTATTTCATTATTTTCCAAAAGTTCATTAGACTATTTTATTGTTTGTGATTATAACTTGCAAGTTCTGTGTTCCTTATTTATTTCTTGCGAAAACGAAAAAATCTTCTCTTCTGGTTGCAAAACGGTTCTTGATTACTTGGGAGGTTGATAGTTCTCAAACATGAGTGTTCTTCGTTCATTCCGAGCTTGACAATCCACAAAACAATAGCCGTGCAAGATTACAATACTATCTTTTAGCTACAAAAAGTCGACACCAAAAATTGTTACTTTTATTTTCAAGAATATCAAAGATTTTATATATATTCCGCATCATAATTAATCTTTGATTTGCTACTCAGTTACACAATCACTAATCTTCATGAGCCACAACTAAGTGACACGGAGTAATAGTGAGGAGATCCATATGAAATTATGAATACATGATTAGGAATAACAGAAAGCGAACATTCAGCTTAAAGTTTCACCCTTTGATTAGACCCCCAAAACCTTGAATGTTACTCCGGTTTTTTTATTCATTGCTCAATTTCATTAAAATATCCCTCACATATATTCATGAAACGGGGCAATAAATCAAAATCGGAGGGAGTACATTAATGTGAATTACTCGGTAGTACATTTATACATTTACGATAGAGCAGTAAACATCCTACGTGACTTGTTCAAGGCGTAAGAAAGAACTAAAGACGAGATGACGACGATGATGATGATGATGAGAAACTAAAGATAACTAAAGAAACTAACTAATGATGATGATAATAAACGCAAATACAAAAGAGACGAGGAGAGAGCCAAAATACTACAGAAATTAAGTTATGAGAGTTTATTGAGACTTTTGAGAGACGAAGAGCATCAACCTTCATTATATTCCGGAAATCTAATCAAATGAAGAAGGTAAAGGATGAATAACAAGATTGAACCAGGACAAATCAGACTGAAAGAGGAATAAGATAGTATTGTAGTAATTTAGGTAATGAATCAATTAATTAGATTGAGTAAGAATAGGCAATAGGCAATAATGTAAGAGGAAGACATAATAATGGGGACTACTCATTGTCGTCGGCGATTTACTTAAAATCGTCGGCAAATATGATAGTAAATGACTGAATCGCCCTCTGTTTAATTACTAACTAAACAAAATCTAAACTAACCTAACTAAATTATATTTAACCTAACTACTATTATATTATCACGATTTACTAACTAAATTAACGTAATTATTATTATTTAACCTACCACTATTTAACCTAAGGAAATTAGGATGTCCGAAAGTAGCACTATTATATTTAAATTTAACCGGATCATCATCGGAATAACATCGAAACGTTTATATTTTGATTTTTCCAATAACGTTGACAATTGTCCGGAATTTCGAACACGGTTAACAATTTTCCTTTTGATTTGAATTTGCCGTATACCGAAAACAATTCGGAAGACGACGTCATTGACGAGGTTAGTTTTAATTTCACTTGTTATGTACGCGGTGTAATTTCATTAGTTATCACGGAAAAAGAAAAGATAGTCGTGATAGACTTTTCGGTATAGGCGTGAAAGATAGTCCGGGAATAGTCTATAGGCGTTGCATTTTTATAGTCTTCCCAGCGGGAATTTAAAAGTCTACACCCAGGCCTAGACTTCGAGTCTTAAAGTCTTCGTGTTTCAACGTCTATGCTATTACCTACTTGAATTGACTGGAAATTGTTGTGGATGCTTGATGCTCGATTGTCTTATGTAAACTCTATTGATTTCAATAGTAACATGATTTCTGGGGTATTCCAATTGAGATTTCTAATTGTGGGAATCTCGAGTATTTGGATTTGACTTCAAATAACTTGACTGGTGTGATTCCTGAGAATTTGGGGAATCTTCAAAAGTTGAGTTTTCTGATGGATCGTTTTTGTTTTGATCGGATAGAGATGTAGTAACTTGTTTTGTTTTGTTTTGATGTTTTTGTTTTTGTTTTGTTTCGTTTTGTTGGGTTGATCGTTTTTATTTTAAAGTAATTTTTCTTTTGTTTAGTTAAGGAAGGAAAATGGAGTAAAGGGTAAAATAAGTTAATTATGTAAAATTGTCGACGATTTCAAGTAAATCGCCGAAGACGAGAAGCGAAAGTGATAATATATAATAAATGGATGAATAAATAAAGAAAGAAAATGAGAAGATTGTAGGGAGTATATAATACTCCGTAGTAAGAGTAGAACTCTGAGATAATAAAGAAGAAGGTAAGAATGACCTGGAGACCGTAAAGCTGGGCAGCGCGTGAGGAAGCAATAGCAGCAGTATCCCTCAAGCCCTTGGAAGCAACATACTCAGCAGCACCAGCAGTATCATCAACAGCCTCGCGAGTGATGTTGAGGCCCATCTCGGTCAAGGTATGCTCACACTGGGAGAGAGCCTGGGGGTGGCTGATCACGCGGGTCAGGTACTCCTTCCTGACCCCGGGCAGGGCCAGGAGGCAATGGTGGACCGGGAGCTGTACCTCACCCACGATGTGCAGGCGGTGGCGCAACAGCAGATCGTAGTTCCTGTGAATGGAGCCCCCCAGGGAGTTCTCGACCGGGAGGACGGCGCGGTCCGCGATCCACAGCTCCACCGCCTGGAAGGCCACCTCGAACTGGTCGCAAGGGATGGCGTCGCACCTTGGGTACGCCTTCCCCGCTGCCGCCTCCGAGTACGCCCCCGGGACTCCCTGGTACGCCACTCGGAGTGTCGACCCGTGCATCGGGCTTGGGGACAGATCGCTCGACAGGGGTTTCGGAAGGTTCGTGATTGGGATTATTAGATCTAGCCCGTTGACTTTCGTTGACTTTTCCGGAGCTGTGGGCTCCTCGGGGGTGATGGCGCATCGGATGGAGGCGGAGGTGCCGCATCGGACACTCAGGTGGCTTGCTGGGCTACTCACTCGGACGATGCTGGGGGTTAGGAGAGCTGACGTCGATAGTGACTGCATTTTGGCCGGGAAAAACGGGAACTCAGCTGGGGCAAGATGGAGGCCGCTGGGATTTTAATATCAAATGAGGACATACACAATAACAAATTAAAGAGGAGAGGAGATTGGTGGAGCTTCCGAGTGCGTGTTTTTTTTGGTGGTGTTCCAAGTCAACCTTTTCCTTTTTCTCTTTACGGGTTATTTAGGGGTCGTTTGATTGCCCTATTAAATCATGTGGAGTAGAATTTTTCCTGAATTGATAAATTGGGATGATGTTTGGTTGTCCACTCCCCAGAAATTGTTACTTCTCAGGAAAATGACACTTCCTCCATAATTGGGAAAGTTACCCACCATGTCCCCCTTAATGTGTAGAACTTCCCGCACGAAGTTATTTCCCACATGGCAACCAAACAATATTTTTCTAATTTCCATGAAATACAAATTCACGTGAATTTAAGTTCCCGGTAACTCCATCTTCCCATGGTTAACCAAACGAGGCCTTACTCGTATATCTTTTTTTTTGTTGAAAAAGCGGACTTATATTATTATAGCATATTTCATTTTAAATTTTCAATTATTTTATTTTTATAAATCTAAAAAAGGTATGTGCAGCCGTTTAGAGATATATATGAAAATATTTTTGACATCGCAAAACAAATCAATATAATTGGATAATGTTTTGAAATGTCATTAAATGTGTATCTTAATGAAAATATTACGTACTCCTTCTGTCACTAATGAAAATATTACGTACTCCTTCTGTCACTGTAGAAGAGTCACCTTTTTCTTTTTGGGTGATCATCTTTTGCTTTATTCCACTTTTGTCTGACTTTTGTGGTTAACATTGGTTCTAACCCAACCTATTTTCTTATCTTTCATTTTTCATTACTGTAGACACCCACATTTTGACCGCCAGGTGTCTATCGTAGTTTCCGCCAAACACCCGATGATGATCGGACGCAAACGTGCTTTGACGGACTCGGATATGGGCTCGAAATCATGGACATTTGGTTTAAGCTTTTTACGGAGTACAAATCTTACAAAACCAACCTCAAATCCAGGCCCAGTGGGTCGTTTCGAGTCAAATAAGACTAATTTGGGTCGAATCCGGCACCAGGGGCAAAACCGTCTTTCAGCGACCGGGTCAAACCCGGTCAAAGATATTTTTTCCCGAGATACACGGACCAGCCATGACACCTCATCAGTTCGGCTAGGCTCAGATACTACAAAATATCAGCCTCGAAAATATTAAATAAATCCATTCAAGGATAGAATTCGATCTCAAGTAGGAATTTTATCCGAAAACCAAATCAATTTACCGACCGAGCTCAAACACTCGGCCAAAAAAGCCCCAAAACAGCCGAGACATGGCTTCCTCACCAAGAAACGGGACTCTCGTTCCCTTCAAACTCCTACGTTTCCTATCCAAACTGGTATTTCTTGTCACCTAAACAAGAGTACTTCTCCTAGCTCCTATCAAGGACTTCACCTATAAATAGGACCTTCATATTCAACACAAAAGATCAATTACACATCAATTATTCAAAGCTACGAATTATCAATCAATTATTCCCATACATTACTCATCTACGACATACATCCAAAAATAGCATCAAAATACCGACAACCCGACGAATCCGTCCCCGAGTAACCGGCCGAACCCGCTAGCCTACACGACCCAAAACCGACACCCTAACTCATCCACATCGTCTCGACGCTCCCGTGCCTAAGCCACTTTCCGACGAGCTCTTTTCCGAGAAAACAAAGCATGTAGGTTGAGGGTGTAAAATCAAACCCGATGCTTCCTTTTTCTCTTCCTTTTTCACGTTTTTTCTCGTTTTTGTGTTGTGTCGTCAGTCTATTTTTTTATGGGTCGTTGGCGCATTTTTATTATTATTTATTAACGATATTACAAAAAATATTTTCATAAAACAAACGTTCTTAAAATACGATATCGATTCTCTAGTCGAATATCGTATCTAACAAGAACTAAATTAAATCTCGTTGATGCTAAAAAATCGTTACATCTTTTTAAACAAAATACGACGATTTTAACGCGGAGAGAATTAACATTTTTTTCGTTCAAATTCTTTTCAAAACAAACTTTGTAAAACTTTTTTTTCTAAAATCATTCCGACTATTTGATATCGATTTCATAATCAAATATCGAATACGACGAATATCGAAAATATAAATCGAGTATAAATTAATCCATATTTGTACGTGATTTATAAAAATTGACGATTTTCGAAAATAAAAAAATCCGGGACAGACTCCCGCGCGAGTCGCGCGCCTCCTAGGCGACTCGCGCGAGAGCATGGAAAGCCGAGCCTTTTTTTTTGTGTTTTTCTCGTTTTCTATTCTTTTCGTTTCTTACATAAAACAGCGACTTTCGCGACATATTTTCAGATTTCGATAAATACTTTTTTTGACCTTGGTCAACACGTGTTAATCCATCACGTGTCATAAACATTTTTCAAAATCATGCATATTATCGTATTTACATATTTATTCAATTTATGAACCGTTACTAACTTGTTTGCTCGTGTTTGTAGCGATTTATTTTTCATCTTTTGTTTTATTAGACTAAAACGAACTTCACATGCTAAAATAACTTTGACGTTATTAGCTTAAGATGCATTAAACGACTTAGCAACCCATTTATTTTTCTCTCACATGTTTAGGGAAAATAATCTTTGCATATCATTCAACCGTCGAACTAACGCGTGTACACCAAAAACGAACAATATCTTAGTAAAGACCGCTAAGTGCGGGCGGGGTTGGGTGTTCTTAGTGAACTTCCCAACACGTACCCTCACCCCTTACTCAGAACCATGGTTTCCGGATGTCCGAATCCATTGGCAACGAGAGTCATTCAATACACGATATCCGATAATGTCGGTATCGGTATCCAATGCAAAGGGATGAGCCCAATAAACTCTGACATCGGAAATGGGCCGTATTTTGTATACAGCCCACTACGACATAGAGTGGGCTCGAATGGTTCCGAATAACCACAAAATTCGGTGGCGACTCCTACTTCGATTTGAATTTCAATTTGACCGTCTCATATGGAAATTCATTCGCCTCCCCAAACCCGCGCGTGGCCGCGTCGGGGTGGACCTATGTCATGTCCACAATTTGGCGACTCCGCTGGGGATCAACTGATGAGTCACTTACCATCGGTATCCTCAGGGTGAGACTCGAAAAGAAATCGTTCGAATAGTAATGTACATGTTTTAGTTCAATGGTTCATGCATAACCCAATTCTTTCCCGAGCCGGTTACTTGTGACCGACGTCCCACTATACCACGGTGCATTCCTAAATGGGTGCACTAAAGACTTCGATGGCGGAACTCGCATGGGTTTTACGGCAGGTTCTAAGACCAACTCGGCTTAGGAAGACCGTCCTGATTTGCGAGAAAGCTATCGTCGTTGGTATAGACCCTATTCGACCGACCGAGACTTAGACTAAGAGCATACATGGTGTCATTATACTGTTTCCATGACTACGTGCTACTTGATTTTCTTTGGTCGACTTTTCAAAAACCGTCGTTTCAAAAAACTTGCATCTTTTTTCGAAAATCATCCATTTTTCAAACCCGGAAAGCTACCGAATTTAGGACTTATGATTTTGACTCAAAATAGCCTATTTTCTAGCCGGTATGCTGTCCAAACCTTTTCAAAAATTCGAAATCTCGGCCCGGTAATGTTTTTTTTTTTCGATTTTCAAAAAAAAAAATCGGGCCATCCTATCCGACTTTGCTCGGTTTTCAAATCCAAATCCTCTTTTCAAAACTTTCTTCTTCTTAGGACTTCCCGTATTTAGCAGTGTCGGATCTTGTCATAAGTTGTTGGAGTCTATAGCGTCGAAACTCCGTCGATCCTACATCACGAGTTTCTTCCCCATCCCAGTCCGCCTTATTTGTCAAGGCACGGCCCACCTACGTAGGATGAACCCCTACAAAGGGAAGCTCGTTTACACACTTGAGTCTTAACAAAGTCTTTGATCCCGATTGGGGGGCTACCCCTCAGCAGAGCGATCAATCATGGTTGCTCTAAGGGTCATGTCTTACACGTGTCTCACGTACCCCACTTTTGAGCCACTTAGGTGTCACACCATCTGAGTCCTACCAGAGTCTTTAGTCTCACTCGGGGGACTGTCCTCCACGCGACACGGTCAAACACGGTCGCCCCCATTTTCGGACTCGCCCTTATGCAGCTCGAGTCTAATTCGCGGCCGTTACCTTGTCTAGGTCAACGTTCGAGTATCCCGATTCAAGAGTCTTAGTCATTCCCGTCCCCCCCCGGGCCGTGTTTAGTTCAACTCCTTCTCTTGCTTTTGCGCAAAGTCGAGTTTAGGCGAGTCGTGGCACTAGTCGTTTTCTCCAATCAAAGACCTTACGAAAAAGAAACAACCAACCGAGCATCCGTAAGTCCGGATTTGATTCGAGTCCAAGTCTGAATCCTAGTCTAGGATACCCTACATCCTCATTTCCAAATCAGAGTCAGAGTCATTTGCATTTTGTCCTCTTTTCAAATTCAATAAAATCAGCTTTTCTATTTCTCATATATACTTTCCTTATGTGTTTCCGAGAACATGATGAGCACCATCATACACTGTGAGCACATGCACGTGACTGTTATAGGCACACCTATAATGACTGCAGGAAATCGAGACCCGTGTTTTCCTTTACCTGTTCCATGTCTGACATAGAAAGCCACATAACCACCCTTAGCAGGAGCGATATCGAATCCTAGGACAAATCTAGGTAGTCTCCTAGTTTGGGTTCAAGACGGGAGGCAAGCCCATTTCCCACCATAAACACCCATCCAATAAGACTAGCCAGTCCCTACCTTAGGTGTTAGTCTGACCGACAAAAAAAAAAGCTGGACAAAAAAATCAAAAGTCCAAGAGAAAAAGCAAAAGGCCAAAACAAAAAAACTGGCCATGATAAAAAAGAATTGCTTATAAGGTTTGAAATGAGAAAGGCTTGTTTACATGTTGGCTTTCTGAATATAGGAGCTTTCTTTTATTTTAGACCTATAATTACTTCATCGCAGTCCTCTTTTCTGCATCGTTCTCTTGCAACTAATTCTGTGGAGTATTTCCTCCTACCATCAAAACTTATCTGATAATTTTCTCTTCTTGATGCCCTAATGTTCAGAGTCGAGTTGGTCCCGTGCAATGGCTGAAACCTTATACTGATGAAGTTCTTGTTGAGCTTGGCAAGAAAGGAATCAAGAATCTGCTCAATTATCAACATCCCTCGACCAGACACGGTCAACTCAAATGAAGAATCCCACGACCGGGGCTAAGAGGTCAACCCAAAGAATTCAAAAACCCATGACCGTAGTCAACGATCAACTCAAGTGAAACGGTCAATTCAAAAATTATCATTACCTGTACCATCAAATAAGGGAGAGACAGTCAAGCTGGTCAGCTAACACAACATCTAGCCTTCCCACATTACAACCCTCAAGACCTTCTCGAGACCTAGGCTAGAGACAGCCCAGAATTTTGAGGATTTAAGCTCCATAGGATACACCCTAACCTTTAGGGCCAGACATGGAAACCAGATCCCGCATTATCAACCTGCCCAATCGAAGTCCGAGTCATTTTTACTCGACTTCCCCCTTTCCTACCACATCGCAATACCTTACCCTCGAAGCCTTAACTCCACAAAATCGAGCTCCAGATTTCGAATCATCAAAGCCACTTACGACCTAGCACCACATTTTCAAAAACATCTAAACCAGTTACCAACCCCAAACACGGGAATTCAACTTGCGGTCGGCATAGAACACGCCCAAATAGTTCACACCACCTCTGTGGGCTACCCCGGAGAATGCTCACAGTCACAGGATCAACATCCTAAATATTCTAGCCCTTTGATCAAGGCATCATTGGGAGCACACCTAGCCTAACCATTGCTATGGCTAGTTACACACCAAGCGCTAATAAACTAGGCACCATAATATATCTTTCGACACTGAACTACGGCTTGGTTTGATTTCACTACACGTGAATACGTAGGCAGCCTTTCAACAGAGGCACAACCACCCACATTGACACTCATTCAAAAAGCACCATCATTCCGGTCACGACACTGTCATATTCTCAACAGTTAGCTTTGTCATTCTAGGGGTTTCTCTTAGGCAGAAGTTTTCCTTCCACTCACAAAAATCCAAATACTTTTCAAACACTAGCTTCCTTTCTATAGAGTGTCCTAGTACTCGGCTCAGTTGAAGACGAGAATTTGTCAGGGGCTCAAAGCAATACCTACTTCGGAAACATACCCCGAAACTAAAAATTCAAAAGAACACCAGTCTACGGCATTGCTACCATAAAGCCCTGTCGTACGGAAACAGTCTCATTCTGAGGATTCGACCATGTTGCCACTCGCCTAGGTTACGGAATAACGCAACTTAAGAGTCTTGTTAGGTGGCCCACCCCCTACCGAGTCACGGTCCAACCCCTCGAGAGTCCACTCGTGTCTGTCAACTCGTCCGGTCACGTCTAGAGTCGAGTCTGTCGGTATATCTCTCTCTTCAAATTCTCATTTTAAAATTTGCAAAACTTAGCCATTTGAGAAAATCCATTTCCTAGTCACCACTGATGAACTCATTTTGTATATATATTTAACCCCAACTTTTCCTTTATTTTGGTTCATTTTATGTATCCTACGAGTTGTTTTTCTAGCTTTTCATCCTTCTTTGTTATGCCGGGTATTTTGTTTAAGTTTTGTAGGAAACGAGACAAATGAAGACGATTGTGCTATATTTTAAGCAATGACGAGAGTCAAACCATGAAATCTACAAGAAAGAAGTCATAAAAGTTAGAGGATACTAAGTGAATACTTGGAGAAGGACGTGAGTGAAGAAACAATAAGAAAAGACAAAGAAATAAGTTGGAAAGCTTAAACAAATGCAAATCGAGATGAAAGAACAATCGCTAAAACAAGGGTCAAATTAAAACGTGAATATCTTGAGTTCTACAACTCCAATTGATCTGATTCAGGTAGCGTTGGAAAGCTCTTTCTCTGATCCGAATGAAGAAGCAACAACAAATCTGGATTTCAATGAGCTCACACTAGCTCCAAATGGTTCAAGTTCAAGCCCCTTAGCCCCTCCTTCAAGTCTAGTAGTGTGCCTTCTTCAAGTGTTAAACTAGCTCTTGTGAACACCTACTTGGACTGAATAAAAGAGCTGAAACACACATTGCTCTATTCTGATTTCCAAGTTCAAATAACAAGCAATTGGAGTTATTGCTTTCATACATGAATAAGAATCATTCACACCTCCAACCAGCCAAAGCACACCAAGAGAAAAGCACCAGATTTGGAGTATAACTAGAGGATGAATTCAGTCATTTTAGTTCAATGTATTTACTTTGTTTTTATCACTTGGTAGTTTGTATCCTTTAATGAGGCTTGACTATTCTGGTTGGAGCCTCATTTGGGACGTGTTGCTTGGCTATAAATAGCCAAACACTTGATGAATAAAGCATTCAACTTTCATCAAAAAAATCTGAGATAAGCTTTGCTTTTTCTTTCCGTCTTTGTGTTCACAAGACAAAGTAGAGTTAGTCGCGTCACAAGCTCTATACTCGCTATTTCAATCGAGTGTTTGAATTAGCACCCGCTTTGTTGAGGTATAGGTCTATCTCACTTAGCACACTATCCTTGGCTACGTTCTATCATCCCTTACGACAACTTTTCCATTCTGATTTCGTTACTTTATTTCATTCATTTCGATCTACTATCAATCACCAAATCACTTGTTCAAAGTTCATTCCAAATCATATCATTCTCTTAGCTTTCCAACGGTATATCACACGTCCATTTTGGATAAGTTACGAAGGAACATCAAGCATTTCAAATTCATCGCGCAGTGCAGAGGAACCCGAACCGCTCGGGATGAATCCAAACCGCTCGGGACGGACTCAAACCGGTCGGGACAAATGTGAACCGACCGGTTTGAGGCTTTTTCTCGGGATTTCTATTCTTGGACTCCTTCACTTACCATAACTCCTATTTTACGGGATATTCTTTCCTAATTAGTTTTAGGAAAGTATGAGTAATGACACTCCTTATCATTATTAGTATATATACCCTCCTTAGGGTTAGATTTAAGAACACTTTTCTCACTTTCTCATTCGGTAGTTTAGTTTACACTTTCATATTCTTAGTTTAGTTTATTCCCTCTGATTCACAAAGATCTTCCCCTTTGATTAAAATATACCTCACATATATTTAACAAAGGGGAACATCTTTGTGAATCGGAGGGAGTAGTTTTTATTAGCATTAGAATTCTTCTAGTTTGTAATCCTACTTCTAGATCGTCAATCTTTCAGTTCTACGTAATTGATATTTGTCTCCTTTCTCTTAGTTTCATATTGTCTTTTAATATGCTTAATTTCTTTATTGCTTTATGTTTTAGTATGACTAGCTAATTTATTTATCTAGGGTTGAAGGGGATCTATGTTAATTGAATTGGGGATGTTAGATTGATTATTTGTTTAATTGCTCATTCATATGTTATTGCCTTACTACTTGTCTTGTATTATTGTTTGATTAGTTTGAGACGTTGAACTAGTCGAATGTTTAGGAACCCGAACCTAAGATCGAAAGCCTGGTAAGGGTAGACTTACAAGTAAGTGGGTAGGATAATCTGGTAAGTTGCGAGATCCCGTCAGAATCTATCTTAAGGTTGACATAAGATCCGAAAGGCCGTGTCTTTGCCCTAAATAACTGTGATTGATTAATTGAATGATTAATTAACTTTACCCAATTTAATTACATAGTGAACCGTAAGACTGTGGACATGACATAGGTCCACCCCGATGCGGCCACGCGCGGGTTTGGGGAGGCGAATGAATTTCCATATGAGACGGTCAAATTGAAATTCAAATCGAAGTAGGAGTCGCCACCGAATTTTGTGGTTATTCGGAACCATTCGAGCCCACTCTATGTCGTAGTGGGCTGTATACAAAATACGGCCCATTTCCGATGTCAGAGTTTATTGGGCTCGTCCCTTTGCATTGGATACCGATACCGACATTATCGGATATCGTGTATTGAAGGACTCTCGTTGCCAATGGATTCGGACATCCGGAAACCATGGTTCTGAGTAAGGGGTGAGGGTACGTGTTGGGATGTTCACTAAGAACACCCAACCCCGCCCGCACTTAGCGGTCTTTACTAAGATATCGTTCGTTTTTGGTGTACACGCGTTAGTTCGACGGTTGAATGATATGCAAAGATTATTTTCCCTAAACATGTGAGAGAAAAATAAATGGGTTGCTAAGTCGTTTAATGCATCTTAAGCTAATAACGTCAAAGTTGTATTTAGCATGTGAAGTTCGTTTTAGTCTAATAAAACAAAAGATGAAAATAAATAAATCGCTACAAACACGAGCAAACAAGTTAGTAACGGTTCATAAATCGAATAAAGACGTAAATAAATAATATGCATGGTTCGAAAAAGATTTAATGACACGTGATGGATTAGCACGCGTTGACCGAGGTCAAAAAAAGTATTTATCGAAATATGTCGCGAAAGTCGCTTTTTATGTAAGATCCGAAAAGAATAAAAAATAGAAAAGCGAGGAAACGAAAAAGAAGGACTCGGCCAACCAGGCCACCGTGCGAGTCGCCTGACAGGCGCGCGACTCGCGTGGCAGTCTGTCCATTTTTTTATTTGTCGAAAAACCGTTAATTTTTTATAAACCGCGTACAAATATGGATGAATTCATACTCAATTTATATTTTCGATATTCGTCGTATTCGATATTCAATTATGAAATCGATATCGAATAGTCGGAATGCTTTTAGAAAAGATTTTGAAAAAAATTTCATTTTGAACGAAAAGAAGAAAAAAAAAGGAATTGAACGAAAAAAGATGTTAATTCTCTCCGCGTATAAAATCGTCGAATTTTGTTAGAAAAAAGATGTAACGATTTTATTAGCATCAACGAGAACTAATTAATTTGGTTCTTGTTAGATATGATATTCGATTAGAGAATCAATATCGTATTTTAAGAACGTTATAAAAAAAAATAGTTTTTTGTAGTATCGATTATTAGAAATAATGAAGATTATGTAACGAACGACCCATATTAAAAATACGACCGATGACGACACGACCCATAAAAAAACGTGAGAAAGGAAGAGAAGAAAGAGAAGAATCGGGTTTGATTTACACCCTCAACCTACATGCTTTGTTTTCTCGGATAAGAGCTCGTCGGAAAGTGGTTTAAACTTGGGAGCGTCGAGATGATGTGGGATGAGTTTGGGTGTCGGTTTGGTCGTGTGATGTGACGGGTTTCGGCCGGCGTGTGTGTCGGATTCGTCGGGTTGATTTGGACGGTATTTCGGTGCTTGTATGAACGATAGATGTGTGTCGAGGTTGACGAATAATTCTAGATTAATTCTGAATTTTTGATGATTGGTAATGTTTTCTTGTGTGGCGAGAAGGTCCTATTTATAGGAATGGAGGTAGCCTTACTTGTACGACAAGAAATACCGATTAGGATAGAAAACGTAAGAAGTCGAGAGGAACGTAAATTCCGTTGCTTGATGAAGAAGCAATGAATCTTGGCTGGTTGGTGGAGTGTTTCGGCTGTTTTGGATATCTCGGCCGAGTGTTTGAGCTCGGTCGGTGAATTATTTTGGTTTTCGGATAGAATTCCTACTTGAGACTGAATTCTATCCTTGAATGGATTTGTTTAATATTTTCGAAGCTGATTTTTTGTAGTGTTGGTGACCGAATCAGCCACGTGAGGTGTCACGGCTGACTCACGTGTCTCGAGAATATTTTCGACCGGGTTTTGACTCTGTCGCTGAAAGACGGTTTTACCCCTGGTGCCGGTTTCGACCCAAATTAGTCTTATTTGACTCGAAACGACCCACTGGGCCTGGATTTGAGGTCGGTTTTGTAAGATTTGTACTCCGTAATAAGTCTAAACCAAATGTCCATGATTTCGAGCCCATATCCGAGTCCATTAAAGCACGTTCGCGTCCGATCGTCATCGTGTGTTTGGCGGGAACTACTATAGACACCTGGCGGTCAAAATGCGGGTGTCTACAAAGCCCCCACTCTGACTGAGGCTTGGACAAGGCAAAAGTCAGAGTAGCTACCAGGCTAATCGAAGATTAAAACCTGGCAGACTTCCGATCGAGTCGTTTATAGTCCATTAGACTTGCGTGAAGGGCTCGCCAGCCATAAGATAGAAATCATACCTGGGTAGATGTCAATAATGTCGCGGGGAATTTTCCTAAAAAGTCTCGGGTGTATCTGCTTGTAGATGCATCCCGTCTTTGAATTGCGTGGGAGCTTGCCTGTAAGCTGTGGGTGTATCCGCTTGTAGATGCATGCCGTCTTGGAACTGCGTTGGAAACTTGCCTTGTAAGCTCTGGGTTTGTCTGTTTACAGCCACATCCCATCTTGGGATTGCGTGGGAGCTTGCCTTGTAAGCTCTGGGTGTATCTGCTTACAGATACATCCCGTCTTGGAATTGTGTGGGAGCTTGCCTTGTAAGCTCTGGGTGTATCTGCTTACAGATACATCCCGATTCCTTAGTAAAAATGTTGCCTGAGCCTTCCACTGGGGAGTCTTTGAGAATTCTTCGGGAGTCTTGGGTGTACCTGTCTGTTGATACATAACAGATTGCATGTAATATTTAGGCAAAACACGGACTCACGCTGGGGAAGAAATGATTTTTTGGACTCATCTTTGGAAAGAAAATGCCGAAATTTTTTTTTGAAAATTTTAAAAATGCCGAAAATTTTTGAATTTTTTTTGGAAATTAGAATGCTTGGGATGACTTGATTCCGATCAGATTCTGACACGGACTTTTAAAATCCTCTGATTAGGCCTGTATGCCTAGATGAAGTAGGGATAAAAATTCCTATTCCCGTGGTGACTAGGAAAAGGATTTTCTCAAATGGCTAAGTTTTGCAAATTTTAAAATGAGAATTTGAAGAGAGAGATGTACCGACAGACTCGACTCTGGACGCGAGAGGACGAGTTAACAGCCACGACTTTGACTCTCTAAGGGTTAGACCGTGACTCGGTAGGGGATGGGCCACCTAAGATGACAAGACTCTTAAGTTGCGCTATTCCGTAGCCTAGGCGAGTGGCAACACGGTCGAATCCTTGGAATGAGACTGTTTCCGTACGACAGGGCTTTGTGTTAGCAATGCCGTAGACTGGTGTTCTTTTGGATCTTCTTTTGATTTAGGGGTACATTCCCAAAGTGGGTATTGCTTCGAGTCCTGACAGATTCTCGTCTTTGACTGAGCCGAGTACTAGGACACTCTATAGAAAGGAGGCTAGATCTTTTTTTGAATTTATCTGGATTTTGTGAGTGGATGGAGAACTTCTGCCTAGGAGAAGCCCCCGGGACAACAAAGCTAGCTATTGAGAACATGATGGTGTCGTGACCGGAACGATGACGCTTTTTGAATTTGTGTCAATGTGGATGGTTGTGCCTCTGTTGAAAGGCTGTCTACGTATTCACGTGTAGTGAAATCAAACCAAGCCGTAGTTCAGTGTCGAAAGATATATTATGGTGCCTAGTTTATTAGGGCTTGGTGTGTAACTAGCCATAACGATGGTTAGGCTAGGTGTCCTCCCAATGATGCCTTGATCAAAGGGCTAGAATATTTAGGATGTTGATCCTGTGAGTGTGAGCATTTTCCGGGGTAGCCCCCAGAGGTGGTGTGAACTATTTGGGCATGTTCTACGCCGACTGCAAGTTGAATTCCAGTGTTTGGGGTTGGTAACTGGTTTGGATGTTTTTGGAAATGTGGTGCAAGGATGTAAGTGGCTTTGATGATTCGAAATCTGGAGCTCAATTTTGTGGAGCTAAGGCTTCGAGGGTAAGGTATTGTAATGTGGTAGGAAATGGGGAAGTCGAGTAAAAATGACTCGAACTTCGATTGGGCAGGTTTGATAATGCGGGATCTGGTTTCCATGTCTGGCCCTAATGGTTAGGGTATCCTATGGAGCTTGAATCCTCAAAATTCTGGGCTGTCTCTAGCCTAGGTCTCGAGAAGGTCTTCATGGTTGTAATGTGGTGTTAGCTGACCAGCTTGATTGTCTCTCCCCTATTTGATGGTATGGACATTGATAATTTTTGAATTGACCGTTTCACTTGAGTTGATCGTTAACTACGGTCATGGATTTTTGAATATTTTTGGTTGACCTCTTACCCCCGGTCATGGGATGGACCGTATCTGGTCGGGGGATGTTGATAATTCCTTTTTTTGATCGTGGCCAGCTTTTTTTTGTTTTGGCCTTTTGCTTTTTCTCTTGGACTTTTGATTTTTTGTCCAGTTTTTGTTTTTTTTTTTTCGGTCAGACTAACACCTAAGGTAGGGACTGGTTAGTCTTAGTGGATGGGTGTTTATGGTGGGAAATGAGCTTGCCTCCCGTCTTGGACCCAAACTAGGAGACCACCTAGATTTGTCATAGGATTCGGTACCGCTCCTACTAAGGGTGGTTATGTGGCTTTCTACGTCAGACATGGAACATGTAAAAGAAAACACCGATCTCAATTTCCTGCAGTCATTATAGATGTGCCTGTAATAGTCACGTGCATGTGCTTACAGTGTATGATAATGTTCATCATGTTCTCGGAAACACATAAGGAAATATATATACGAAAACTAGAAAAGCTGATTTTATTGAATTTGTGAAAAGAGGACAGAATACAGCTGACTCTGACTCTGATTCTGACTTTGAAATTGAAAGAAATAGTACATCCTAGACTCGGACTCGGACTCAGACTAGGACTCAAATCAAATCCGGACTTTTGGATATATGGGAGGTAGATTGGATGCTTTGGTCGTTGGGCCCTGTATAGTCCATGAGGGGCCTTGCAAGCGACAACGTTTCCATGACGGGTGTTTTCCCGGCATCGAGGGAATCTTGGATAAGGTGTTTCAGTTTCCAACACTGCTCTGTATCGTGTCCCCTCCCTCTGTGGAATTCGCAGTAATGCTCGGCGTTCCATGATTTGGAGCGTCTTTCCAAGGGTAAGTCGGCTGTTGGGCCTAGGGGTAATATTAGGCCCTTCGAAACCAACCTTTGGAAAGCGACAGTGTAGGACATATCCAAGTGGGTAAATGTCCTTACCTTTGACTGGTTCTTGATTTTCGGAGAGGTGACTTGTGGATTACCTCTCTCGGTCTTGCCATCCTGGGGGTATCGGGTGGCTTCATAAGAGTCCTTACTCTTTAAATGGCCTGGTTGGATGATTGACTGCCTTACCCGTTCTAGTTGTGTTAGACGGGATTGGGCTCTTGAAAGATCCTCTTCGATGGTGGCTACCCTGGAACCCAAGTTATCTAGGGCGGTATTGATTTTTGAGAAGATATTGTTAATGGAGCAAGATAGCATAAGCATGCTTCCTTGGATATCCCCTTTCTCGATAGCGCGGGCTTTGTCGTGGTTA
This sequence comes from Agrostemma githago, assembly GCA_958450325.1. Taxonomy (NCBI): domain Eukaryota; kingdom Viridiplantae; phylum Streptophyta; class Magnoliopsida; order Caryophyllales; family Caryophyllaceae; genus Agrostemma; species Agrostemma githago. Next base: position 33,828,625 of record OY288252.1, read on the forward strand.
GGTAGTGTCTCGTTGATTGGGTCCCTGGTAGAAAGAAGCGACAGGTGTTAGAACTCGCCTAAGCTCGATTTTGCGCAGGTGCAAGAGAAGAAGTCGAACTAGACATGGCCCGGGATGACAAAGGCTCTGGGATCGGGATACTCGAACGTTGACCTAGACAAAGTAACGACCGTGAATTGGACTCGAGCTACATAAGGGTGAATCCGAAAATGGGGGCGACCGTGTTTGACCGTGTCGCGTGCTCGGACCAACCGTGATGACCTAACCCTAGGTGACTCGAGTGTTCGTAGCATAGGTTCGACTTGGAGAAGGCATCATAAGGACACCGGTGTAAAGTACCCCTTAAGGTGACCGTGGTTGACTGCTCGGGTGGAGGACAGCCCCCGAGTGAGACTAAAGGCTTTGATAGAACTCAAATGGTGTGACATCTAAGTGACTCAAAAGTGGGTACGTGAGACAACACGTGTAAGACATGACCCTTAGAGCAACCATGATTGACCGCTCTGATGAAGGGTAGCCCCCGAGTGCGGAAAAAGCCTGACAAGGAAATCACCCGGAAAAGACACCTAGACGGGTGACTCGTGGACGGTGGGTTTTCCTTAGGATTTTGGCAATGTGGGCCGAGTCCCGTGTGAAGAAAGACCTATGTGTGAGCTGTTCCCCAGACTTTGGACCTTAAAGTGTAAGTGGGCTTCCCTTTGTAGGAGTTTGTCCTACGTAGGTGGGCCGTGCCTTGACAAATAAGGCGGACTTGGGATGGGGTAGAAACTCGTGATGTAAGATCGATGGAGTTTCGACGCTATGGACTCTAACAACTTATGACAAGACCCGACACTGCTAAATATGGGAAGTCCTAAGAAGAAGAAAGCTTTGAAAGGAGGATTTGGATTTGAAAATCGAACAAAGTCGGATAGGATGGCCTGATTTTTTTGAAAATCGAAAAAAAATGTTACCGGGCCGAGATTTCGGATTTTTGAAAAGGTTTGGACAGCATACCGGCTAGAAAATAGGCTATTTTGAGTCAAAATCATAAGTCCTAAATTCGGTAGCTTTCCGGGTTTTGAAAAATGGATAATTTTCGAAAAAGATGCAAGTTTTTGAAAACGACGGTTTTTGAAAAGACGAGACATGGATCAAGTAGCATGTAGTCACGGAAACAGTATAATGACGCCATGTATGCTCTTAGTCTAAGTCTCGGTCGGTCGAAAGATGGTCTATACCAACGACGATAGCTTTCTCGCAAATCAGGACGGTCTTCCTAAGCCGAGTTAGTCTTAGAACCTGCCGTAAAACCCATGCGAGTTCCATCGAAGTCTTTAGTGCACCCATTTAGGAATGCACCGTGGTATAGTGGGACGTCGGTCACAAGTAACCGGCCCGGGGAAGAATTGGGTTATGCATGAACCATTGAACTAAAACGTGTACATTACTATTCGAACGATTTCTTTTCGAATCTCACCCTGAGGATGCCGATGGTAAGTGACTCATCAGTTGATCCCCAGCGGAGTCGCCAAATTGTGGACATGACATAGGTCCACCCCGACGCGGCCACGCGCGGGTTTGGGGAGGCGAATGAATTTCCATATGAGACGGTCAAATTGAAATTCAAATCGAAGTAGGAGTCGCCACCGAATTTTGTGGTTATTCGGAACCATTCGAGCCCACTCTATGTCGTAGTGGGCTGTATACAAAATACGGCCCATTTCCGATGTCAGAGTTTATTGGGCTCATCCCTTTGCATTGGATACCGATACCGACATTATCGGATATCGTGTATTGAATGACTCTCGTTGCCAATGGATTCGGACATCCGGAAACCATGGTTCTGAGTAAGGGGTGAGGGTACGTGTTGGGAAGTTCACTAAGAACACCCAACCCCGCCCGCACTTAGCGGTCTTTACTAAGATATTGTTCGTTTTTGGTGTACACGCGTTAGTTCGACGGTTGAATGATATGCAAAGATTATTTTCCCTAAACATGTGAGAGAAAAATAAATGGGTTGCTAAGTCGTTTAATGCATCTTAAGCTAATAACGTCAAAGTTGTATTTAGCATGTGAAGTTCGTTTTAGTCTAATAAAACAAAAGATGAAAATAAATAAATCGCTACAAACATGAGCAAACAAGTTAGTAACAATTGAATAAATCGAATAAAGACGTAAATAAATAATATGCATGGTTCGAAAAAGATTTAATGACACGTGATGGATTAGCACGCGTTGACCGAGGTCAAAAAAAGTATTTATCGAAATATGTCGCGAAAGTCGCTTTTTATGTAAGATCCGAAAAGAATAAAAAATAGAAAAGCGAGGAAACGAAAAAGAAGGACTCGGCCAACCAGGCCACCGCGCGAGTCGCCTGACAGGCGCGCGAATCGCGTGGCAGTCTGTCCGTTTTTTTATTTGTCGAAAAACCGTTAATTTTTTATAAACGCGTACAAATATGGATTAATTCATACTCTATTTATATTTTCGATATTCGTCGTATTCGATATTCGATTATGAAATCGATATCGAATAGTCGGAATGCTTTTAGAAAAGGTTTTGAAAAAAAGTTCGTTTTGAACGAAAAGAAGAAAAAAAAAGGAATTGAACGAAAAAAGATGTTAATTCTCTCCGCGTATAAAATCGTCGAATTTTGTTAGAAAAAAGATGTAACGATTTTATTAGCATCAACGAGAATTTATTAATTTGGTTCTTGTTAGATATGATATTCGATTTGAGAATCGATATCGTATTTTAAGAACGTTATAAAAAAAAATAGTTTTTTGTAGTATCGATTATTAGAAATAATGAAGATTATGTGACGAACGACCCATATTAAGAATACGACCGATGACGACACGACCCATAAAAAAACGTGAGAAAGGAAGAGAAGAAAGAGAAGAATCGGGTTTGATTTACACCCTCAACCTACATGCTTTGTTTTCTCGGATAAGAGCTCGTCGGAAAGTGGTTTAAACTTGGGAGCGTCAAGATGATGTGGGATGAGTTTGGGTGTCGGTTTGGTCGTGTGATATGACGGGTTTCGGCCGGCGTGTGTGTCGGATTCGTCGGGTTGATTTGGACGGTATTTCGGTGCTTGTATGAACGATAGATGTGTGTCGAGGTTGACGAATAATTCTAGATTAATTCTGAATTTTTGATGATTGGTAATGTTTTCTTGTGTGGCGAGAAGGTCCTATTTATAGGAGTGGAGGTAGCCTTGCTTGTACGACAAGAAATACCGATTAGGATAGAAAACGTAAGAAGTCGAGAGGAACGTAAATTCCGTTGCTTGGTGAAGAAGCAATGAATCTCGGCTGGTTGGTGGAGTGTTTCGGCTGTTTTGGATATCTCGGCCGAGTGTTTGAGCTCGGTCGGTGAATTATTTTGGTTTTCGGATAGAATTCCTACTTGAGATCGAATTCTATCCTTGAATGGATTTGTTTAATATTTTCGAAGCTGATTTTTTGTAGTGTTGGTGACCGAATCAGCCACGTGAGGTGTCACGGCTGACTCACGTGTCTCGAGAATATTTTCGACCGGGTTTTGACTCGGTCGCTGAAAGACGGTTTTACCCCTGGTGCCGGTTTCGACCCAAATTAGTCTTATTTGACTCGAAACGACCCACTGGGCCTGGATTTGAGGTCGGTTTTGTAAGATTTGTACTCCGTAATAAGTCTAAACCAAATGTCCATGATTTCGAGCCCATATCCGAGTCCATTAAAGCACGTTCGCGTCCGATCATCATCGGGTGTTTGGCGGGAACTACTATAGACACCTGATGGTCAAAATGCGGGTGTCTACAAAGACCCTAGATCCTTTTAATATTGATAGAACCTCTTACTTTACATTACTGCAATAGTTTAGAAAAATCAAACACAAACAAACCGGAATTAGAATAGTTTAGAATCAAATTTAGATAATTAGCGATAACCGTCCGTCTCTCTGTGGTTCGACCCTTACTTGCTACTAGCTATTTGTTAGTCGTTTGTTAGGTTTATTTTGATTAGGTGATACGACTTTAGCCTTATCAATTTTGGCGCCGTTGCCGGGGAGACGGTTTTGTATTATTGCTTATTATTTATTTTGGGTTCTAGATTATTTTGTATATATTTTTTTATTTTATTTTCGTATATATATTCATTTTTTTTTCCAATCATTATGACTATCTTCTACTTTCCTCAATTTAATCATGAGTCACTGCATATTTATTGGGATAGACTTGAGTCTTTTATTTATCAAAGTGACTATCATGTTGATATTTGGGAGATGTGTCATATGATTTATGATGGTGTGGATGATGAGAAACGGGCTAATATTGAGGCAAATTGCGATGGGATGTTTAATTATATGCCTTATGAGGAGCGATGGGAACTCCTTAAATATTTAGCCCGAAACAGCGCTGAGTCAGAGAAGAGGTGGATTGCTTTCGTGGCGGAATGTAAGGCGATATTGCAAAAATTAACGGCTACTCTACGTGAGTCAAATTTGGGAGCTGATCCTGCACCATCATCAACTGACTGTGTTAAGAGTACGTCCGTTGCACATGTTAGAGAGGATGTTGACTTATCTGATGACGATGATGATGAGCCTTTGATTTTTGCTTTGAAAGTCCATTCTCCGGTCATTGAAATTGATTCTACTATGACTGACAATTTACAGGTCCAATCTTTGGCTGAAAATCTTGAAGTTTTGAGCACTAATAATATGCCTAATTGTGACTCAATTGATAATTCTAGTTCTCAGCCTACTGAGCTTTCGTCTGAAATCACTATTCCTAACTCATGTATTGATGCTTCTTGTGTGATTGATGATTTTGTTGATTATTCTACACAAGGGCTCCTCACCGAGGCCCCTTTAGAGGATTTGATGTGTTTTGAGAGTTGTGCAGGAAAAGTTAACCCTTGGAAAGCGGAGGTAGATGCGTTAGAAGCAGCGCTAAATCATCCAGGAACCCTCGAAACAGAAAATCTTAAGGTATATGGGATCGTGGATACACCCGTTGAGGTAATAGAACATTTTCATCCACCTGAACTTCCTCCTAACTTCGATGTTAGTACAGGTATTCCTCCCGTTTCGTATGAATTAATTGTGAAAAATGATATTGTTAATTTGAGAGGCATTAAGTTGTCTTACATACCCGATAATGTACGTTATTATTTTCCACCATTTGTTGAGGGATGGGATTATATATCGAGGCCTTATGAGAGTTTTCAAAGGAAGTACGACAAGCTGAGACGGTCTTTGACATTGATTTTATATGATGTCTTTACTATATCTTGGTGCTACTTATGTTCTTGTGTAGCACATGCGCAGTTTTTTGATCAACTTTTGAGAGCCTTGAGCTACTATGATTTTGTTATTTATGGTGGAGTCTGATTCTTAGTCCCTGTTGGTTACTGGTTTGGGGGACTTATTTACGGTAAATATATTGTCGGTACCTTTCCCTTTTCTCTCTTAATTTACTTTTTATTTTCTTTTTTTTGTCTTCCTTTACCCGTTATATTTTTGTCCTATTTTATTTCTCTTGGTTCACAATGAGGACATTGTGTAATTTGGTTTGGGGGATATTTTGTGTTTAGTGTTTTTTTCTTTTAGGTGTGTTTTAATTTTCAAAAAAAAAACATTTTTTATTTATTTTTTCGTTTTTTCGTGTATTTTAGTTTAGAGTCGTGTCGGCGATGATGATATTGCTTTTGTCGCATGCTTTTCCCTAGTTCTTTGCTCTTTCTTGTGAATGACACTTATTTCCCGTTATTTGAGTTTGAGATTTCTTTGATCTTGTCGCCGATTATGATTTGAATGCCAAATGAGTCAATTGACCTGTTGTCGAGTAAGCTACTTATATTGTGAGACTTAGAGCCTAAACTGATGACATCCATGATTAGTTTCATATAGGTTGAGAGTAGTACTCCTTATGAGACATGTAACATCAAATTGCATAAGCATGACATTCGTCTCTTAAATACCTGTATACATTCAGTTTGTGATTGTGACACATGTAGAAGAGGCAATCCCCTTTCTTTTATCTAATTCCCATGAACTTCACATAGCCATAATTTGACCTGTTTTGACCCGTTTATTAACTACATGCCATATTTGCCTACCCTAGTCAAGCTAGTTGGTTAATTAGACGGAATTATTTTTTGCGGGTAAAATTTGGTACCATGTCGATTGAGAAAGGGAATTGAAAAAAAAAATGATGAATGAATTGAAAAAAAATCAATGAAAGAAAAAAAAAGGAGATAGTTGAAAAAAAAAGAAAAAAAAGTGAAACAAGAAGAGGAATTTGTTTTTGCTATGAGAAAAGAATTGATCTCTCTGTTTTCATAGTTGTTGGTGCGAAGCCGGTCATGAAAAGTTGAAAATAAGGTGCTTGGTACTACTTGTAATTTCTTTTATTGAAGTTTGGTTAGGAAGGAATGATTTTCATGTTTGGTTATAGTCATTCTAGCTTGGCTTTTACCTCCACATATCCAAATCGTTTTGCCCTTTCTTACCCGACTAGCCTCACTTTATACCATATGTAAGTCCTCGGCATGTGTCTTGGTCCTATTGAATGTGTATGTACGGTTGGTAGAGATTGGTATCATGTTAGATTGCATGCATGCTCTTATAAGTCGCAGTTAGGTGAGTGTTTTGTCTTTCCGATTCTACATAAACTCACAATATTGCCCTTATTAAGTGTTGAGTGTAAACCGTAGGAATCTCGACATAGATGGTCGTGCAAGATTGAAAGTTGGCATTTGAATATTAATTGGTGCTTGATCTTTGGAATTCTCTACTCATCATCTTTTTGCTAATGAATTTGTTTCTTTAGCCTAGGGGTCATTCGCTTGTTGGAGTATTTGATGTTGGGATTCGTGTTGGTAATTAGTTCGGAGCCATTGTTTTTTGTCTTGTCCATACTCTTTGATGATTGTTTTGCTTAGGGACAAGCAAATGTTTGGTTTGGGGGATTTGATGAACTCATTTTGTATATATATTTAACCCCAACTTTTCCTTTATTTTGGTTCATTTTATGTATCCTAGGAGTTGTTTTTCTAGCTTTTCATCCTTCTTTGTTATGCCGGGTATTTTGTTTAAGTTTTGTAGGAAACGAGACAAATGAAGACGGTTGTGCTATATTTTAGGCAATGACGAGAGTCGAACCATGAAATCTACAAGAAAGAAGTGATAAAAGTTAGAGGATACTAAGTGAATACTTGGAGAAGGACGTGAGTGAAGAAACAATAAGAGAAGACAAAGAAATAAGTTGGAAAGCTCAAACAAATGCAAATCGAGATGAAAGAACGATCGCTAAAACAAGGGTAAACTTAAAACGTGAATATATTGAGTTCTATAACTCCAATTGATCTGATTCAGGTGGCTTTGGAAAGATATTTCTCTTAGCTTTCCAACGGTATATCACACGTCCATTTTGGATAAGTTACGAAGGAACAACAAGCATTTCAAATTCATCGCGCAGTGCAGAGGAACCCGAACCGCTCGGGATGAATCCAAACCGCTCGGGACGGACTCAAACCGGTCGGGACAGATGTGAACCGACCGGTTTGAGGCTTTTTCTCGGGATTTCTATTCTTGGACACCTTCACTTACCATAACTCTTATTTTACGGGATATTCTTTCCTAATTAGTTTTAGGAAAGTATGAGTAATGACACTCCTTATAATTATTAGTATATATACCCTCCTTAGGGTTAGATTTAAGAACACTTTTCTCACTTTCTCATTCGGTAGTTTAGTTTACACTTTCATATTCTTAGTTTAGTTTAGTTTTTATTAGCATTAGAATTCTTCTAGTTTGTAATCCTACTTTTAGATCGTCAATCTTTCAGTTCTACGTAATTGGTATTTTTCTCCTTTCTCTTAGTTTCATATTGTCTTTTAATATGCTTAATTTCTTTATTGCTTTATGTTTTAGTATGAGTAGCTAATTTATTTATCTAGGGTTGAAGGAGATCTATGTTAATTGAATTGGGGATGTTAGATTGATTATTTGTTTAATTGCTCATTCATATGTTATTGCCTTACTACTTGTCTTGTATTATTGTTTGATTAGTTTGAGACGTTGAACTAGTCGAATGTTTAGGAACCCGAACCTAAGATCGAAAGCCTGGTAAGGGTAGACTTACAAGTAAGTGGGTAGGATAATCTGGTAAGTTGTGAGAGCCCGTCAGAATCTATCCTAAGGTTGACATAAGATCCGAAAGGCCGTGTCTTTGCCCTAAATAACTGTGATTGATTAATTGAATGATTAATTAACTTTACCCAATTTAATTACATAGTGAACCGTAAGACCCTAGATCCTTTTAATATTGATAGAACCTCTTACTTTACATTACTGCAATAGTTTAGAAAAATTAAACACAAACAAACCGGAATTAGAATAGTTTAGAATCAAATTTAGATAATTAGCGATAATCGTCCGTCTCTCTGTGGTTCGACCCTTACTTGCTACTAGCTATTTGTTAGTCGTTTGTTAGGTTTATTTTGATTAGGTGATACGACTTTAGCCTTATCAACCACGGGAATAGGAATTTTATCTCTACTTCATCTAGGCATACAGGCCTAACAAGAGGATTTTAGGAGTCCGTGTCAGAATGTGATCAGGAATCAAGTCATCCTAAGCATCCTTATTTCAAAAAATTTCAAAAAAATTTCGGCATTTTTTCTTTCCAAAAATCAGTCAAAAATCATTCCTCCCCCAGCGTGAGTCGGTATTTTACCTAAATGTTACATGCAATTGTTATGTATAACCATAAAGGTGCATCCAAGACTCCCGAAGAATTCTCAAAAACTCCCTAGTGGAAGGATCAGGCAACATTTTTACTAAGGAATCGGGATGTATCTATAAGAAGATACACCCAGAGCTTACAAGGCAAGCTCCCACGCGATCCCAAGACAGGATGTATCTGTAAGCAGATACTCCCAGAGCTTCCAAGGCAAGCTCCCACGCAATTCCAAGATGGGATGTATCTGTAAGCAGATACACCTAGAGCTTCCAAGGCAAGCTCCCACGCAATTCCAAGATGGGATGTATCTGTAAGCAGATACACCCATAACTTCCAAGGCAAGCTCCCACGCAACTCCCAGATGGGATGTGTCTGTAAACAGACACACCCATAGCTTCCAAGGCAAGCTCCCCACACAAATCCAAGATGGGATGTGTCTGTAAACAGACACACCCAAGACTTTTTAGGCAAAGTCCCCGCAACATTATTGGCATCTATCCAGGTATGATTTCTATCTTATGGCTGGCGAGCCCTTCACGCAGGTCTAATGGACTATAAACGACCCGATCGGAAGTCTGCCAGGTCTTAATCCTCGATTGGCCTGATAGCTACTCTGACTTTCGTCTTGTCCAAGCCTCAGTCAGAGTGGGGGCTCTGTAGACACCCACATTTTGACCGCCAGGTGTCTATCGTAGTTTCCGCCAAACACCCGATGATGATCGGACGCAAACGTGCTTTGACGGACTCGGATATGGGCTCGAAATCATGGACATTTGGTTTAAGCTTTTTACGGAGTACAAATCTTACAAAACCAACCTCAAATCCAGGCCCAGTGGGTCGTTTCGAGTCAAATAAGACTAATTTGGGTCGAATCCGGCACCAGGGGCAAAACCGTCTTTCAGCGACCGGGTCAAACCCGGTCAAAGATATTTTTTCCCGAGATACACGGACCAGCCATGACACCTCATCAGTTCGGCTAGGCTCAGATACTACAAAATATCAGCCTCGAAAATATTAAATAAATCCATTCAAGGATAGAATTCGATCTCAAGTAGGAATTTTATCCGAAAACCAAATCAATTTACCGACCGAGCTCAAACACTCGGCCAAAAAAGCCCCAAAACAGCCGAGACATGGCTTCCTCACCAAGAAACGGGACTCTCGTTCCCTTCAAACTCCTACGTTTCCTATCCAAACTGGTATTTCTTGTCACCTAAACAAGAGTACTTCTCCTAGCTCCTATCAAGGACTTCACCTATAAATAGGACCTTCATATTCAACACAAAAGATCAATTACACATCAATTATTCAAAGCTACGAATTATCAATCAATTATTCCCATACATTACTCATCTACGACATACATCCAAAAATAGCATCAAAATACCGACAACCCGACGAATCCGTCCCCGAGTAACCGGCCGAACCCGCTAGCCTACACGACCCAAAACCGACACCCTAACTCATCCACATCGTCTCGACGCTCCCGTGCCTAAGCCACTTTCCGACGAGCTCTTTTCCGAGAAAACAAAGCATGTAGGTTGAGGGTGTAAAATCAAACCCGATGCTTCCTTTTTCTCTTCCTTTTTCACGTTTTTTCTCGTTTTTGTGTCGTGTCGTCAGTCTATTTTTTTATGGGTCGCTGGCGCATTTTTATTATTATTATTATTATTATTATTTATTAACGATATTACAAAAAATATTTTCATAAAACAAATGTTCTTAAAATACGATATCGATTCTCTAGTCGAATATCGTATCTAACAAGAACTAAATTAAATCTCGTTGATGCTAAAAAATCGTTACATCTTTTTAAACAAAATACGACGATTTTAACGCGGAGAGAATTAACATTTTTTTCGTTCAAATTCTTTTCAAAACAAACTTTGTAAAACTTTTTTTTTTTTCTAAAATCATTCCGACTATTTGATATCGATTTCATAATCAAATATCGAATACGACGAATATCGAAAATATAAATCGAGTATAAAATTAATCCATATTTGTACGTGATTTATACAAATTGACGATTTTCGAAAATAAAAAAATCCGGGACAGACTCCCGCGCGAGTCGCGCGCCTCCTAGGTGACTCGCGCGAGAGCATGGAAAGCCGAGCCTTTTTTTTTTTTTTGGGATTTTCTACGCGGTACCCTTATATTTTTCACTTTTCTACATGGTACCCCTACTTTTTCTATGTCTATATATGGTACCCTTGAAGTTTACTATTAATTTAATTAGTGCCCAAAAAAAAAAATTCCATCAAATTTTGTCGTTAAATTATGTTTTTAGCGTAGAATTATGACTTCACTATCATTTAACTTAGATAATTAACAAGTGATTGAGCTTAATTTAAGTGTTATCAGTTGATTTGACAATATAACGTCAAAAACATAATCCGTTTAGAATCGTAGTATAACTGCAAACACGTACAAAATTGTTAGTTTAAGCTCAATTATCGGTTAATTAGGTATGTTAAATGACGTTTAACTTTTAATCTTGAACATAAAAAGGTAATTTGTTGCCAAAATTTGACAGAAACAAAAGTTTAGGGGTACCAATAAAGATAATAATAAAGTTTAGGGGTACCAAAGAAACTTTTAGTAAAGTATAAGGGTACCATGTATACATGTAAAAATGATAGGGGTACCAGGTAGAAAAGTAAAAAGTTCAGGGGTACCACATAGAAAATCCTTTTTTTTTTTTTTTTTTTTTTTTTTTGTGTTTTTCTCGTTTTCTATTCTTTTCGTTTCTTACATAAAACAGCGACTTTCGCGACATATTTTCAGATTTCGATAAATACTTTTTTGACCTTGGTCAACACGTGTTAATCCATCACGTGTCATAAACCTTTTTCAAAATCATGCATATTATCGTATTTACATCTTTATTCAATTTATGAACCGTTACTAACTTGTTTGCTCGTGTTTGTAGCGATTTATTTTTCATCTTTTGTTTTATTAGACTAAAACGAACTTCACATGCTAAAATAACTTTGACGTTATTAGTTTAATATGCATTAAACGACTTAGCAACCCGTTTATTTTTTTCTCTCACATGCTTAGGGAAAATAATCTTTGCATATCATTCAACCGTCGAACTAACGCGTGTACACCAAAAACGAACGATATCTTAGTAAAGGCCGCTAAGTGCGAGCGGGGTTGGGTGTTCTTAGTGAACTTCCCAACACGTACCCTCACCCCTTACTCAGAACCATGGTTTCCGGATGTCCGAATCCATTGGCAACGAGAGTCATTCAATACACGATATCCGATAATGTCGATATCGGTATCATAATGCAAAGGGACGAACCCAATAAGCTCTGACATCGGAAATGGGCCGTATTTTGTACACGGCCCACTACGACATAGAGTGGGTTCGAACGGGCCCGAACTCCCACAAAGTTCGGTGGCGACTCCTACTTCGATTTAAATTTCAATTTGACCATCTCATATGAAGATTCATTCGCCTCCCCAAACCCGCACGTGGCCGCGTCGGGGTGGACCTATGTCATGTCCACAATTACACATTTCTACCCACCTTAATTCTCACTAAAAAGGAGGGAGTGACCCTTTTAGTGAGACGGAGAGAGTATGTATTTTTTATGCCCGTACATGTCATCTTGCATTTAAAGATACATACAGTACACATTTTTCTTTTCAATTACAGAGTGTACTATTTTGTAAAGAATGTGAACTAATGATTTTTTTAATTGTTGTGGTGAAACAATTTTTTTTTTATATGAAAAAGCCCTAATTTTTCAATACTAAATGAAGGTTTTTTATTTTATTTTATTTTTTATAAAATGAGTCATCTCACATGTCATATGAACTTATTACTCTATGATTTAATTTGTGAAAAAAAATCACAAAGAGTTTATTGATATATTCCGTATTTTGTATACTTTTGTAGAAATTAAAGTAAAAAGCTCATCTTAAAAATAAATTTACATTTCAGAGAAATACGTTTTTTGTCACAAAGTTAACGATATTATATTAAATTTTGAAATTGATTTCAAATTTGTTTTTGCCTTTTTTTGTATTAATGACAACTAATAGATTGAAATTTATTTAATTTATGTAATGATTTTTTCTTTCCATATTTAGAGTAGTGTAGTTTGGAGGGAAAACTTTAGAGGGAGTTATTCTTTAGTGTATAGGGGATTTCCGCGAGTGCTAGAATTGCATCCGGAAAATTCGAGACATACAACGATTCTTCCCCACTTCTCGCACACAACCTAGCTATATGGTGTGCCACTACGTTACCAGTTCTCTTAACGTGAGACCATAAACAATCGATAAACTTAGATCTAAGAGAAATAATATCCGTCACATGAAGCCCTAGCTGACTCCTGTCTCCGCTCCCAGCCTTCACAGCATCAATCACGACTTTAGCATCACTCTCGATAATGACTCGAGCTAAATTAAGCCTGTTCGCCAGCTCCAGACCCATCTCAATAGCCTTCGCCTCCGCAATCTTCGGTTCCCACTCAAGGAGACCTCGTTTACAGCACACTAGCATCACAGTACCATCCGCAAGCCTTCCCACGGCACCCAATCTGATATCACCATTAGCATAAATCGGCGCATTCGTATTAATCTTCACGAAATTGACCGAAGGGGGAGACCACGCGTTCGGGCTGGTGAAACGACCAGACCACCCCGGGATCCGCATGGCGTGCCTGTAAGTAACATACTCCTCCACCATTTTGAGAATCCCCGAGATGATCACATCAGGAGAGGGTAGGTTATCTTCGAAAATGCGGAGGTTAAGACAATACCATAGGGCCCGCATCATGGCCAACAAACGGTCCCGCTCCTCGTTCTTCACCTTGGCTAGCAGCCATGTCAACCGTTTCGTAAACGAAGAAAGAGGGACAGCAACAATAAAGTCTCTAAATTCACTCACCTCCCATAAGTCACAGGCCCAACGACATTGAAACAGGGCGTGCAAAACCGTTTCGGGAGCCTCGTGGCACAGTTCACAAAGCGGGGACGGGAAACAATGACGATAAGCAAGGCTTGCACGTACAGCTAAGGTGTTTGTACTCGCCCTCCAGAGAAAATGAGCAATTTTTGGAACGGTTTTCAAACTCCGAATGGTGGACCAAATAGCCCCTGCATTCGGCTCGTCATCTTCCAGGTCAATCGGTGGTCTCAAGTGCACACCTAACCAACAGCCCGATTTAACAGTGTACTTGTTGTGTGCCAAATTTTGACCGTTTTCCTCCACTTTGCGAGAATAGAGTGTGATTATCGCCATATTTTGAGTAATTCTCGCATTAGTGTCTCACTTTTGCATTTTACGTGTTATTGGTAGTTTTCTGTCTATTTTGATAGGATTTTCGACCAAAAACGTATCCGAACTTTATGAGCATGGAAGAGATAGATACAGTCCAAAGAGCAAAGCACACAACTGAAAGTTCAAGTAATCCAATCGATCGATAAAGAAAGAGAACGGAAAAGAGGCGGAAGATCACCGGGTGAAGTTTCACTCGATGGCTCACCATCGGGCGAAGTTTCGCCCGACGACATTTTCCACCTCCCGAACATTTTCGTGGGCATTCACCACCGGGCGAAACGATCGGGCGAAATTTCGCCCACCGGGTGAAATTTCGCCCGATGGAGAAAAGCGCCAAAAATCGCAAAATGAGAAGAAAGTCTCATCGGGTGAAATTTCACCCGGTGGTGCTAACTCGTCAACCGCAGAGTGAAGTTTTGCCCCATGAAGATGTAAAGGGTGAAGGTCTAGCTTAAAAGAAGAGGAATTGGATTATGGGCCTTAAGATTGTGTGACCCATTAAGGATTACTATATATACTTAACCTAGAGTTTTGTGTCACTCTTATGCCTTAAGTGAGCCTTTTTTAGATTAGGAGTAGGGTAGAGGATTTCTAGTAGTAGTAATAGTAGTTTACATAGAAAAACATCAAAAATTAGTAAGCTTTCTTAGTTTAGATTAAAACTATTCTATATTTCTACAATCAAGTTATCATCTTTGTTGAAGATTTGGGTTTTATGTTGAAGATTTAAGGGTTTTGAAAGGGTTTAGTGACAAGATCCTTGTATTATTTCTTGAAGTTTCATCTTTTATGGTAATCTTCATCTTCTCCTTTTGAGTTTTCTTCCATTGTTGGTAGTTTCTTTCCTCTCCCTTTCTCCATTAATTAGTTTTGTTTTTAGTTTCTTGTTAATCCATTGTTTGTCTTGGCATTCTTCATGTTAGTGTAGTTTTTCATTGTTTGTTTGTTTTTCTCTCTCCTTAGTTTGTTTCTCCATCGTTTGTGTGTTTGTTTATTTTCCTCCTTATTGTTGTTTGTTAGTGTAGTTTCTTTTATTGTCTTATTAGATTAATTGTCTCTCCTCTAGTTCAAGCATGTTTATTCGTTCTCCTAGTCTCCTTAGTGTTAGTTTTATTATGGGTAGTGAGTAGATTTTAGTTAGGGGGCTAGGGGAGGAGGAATTCTAGATAAAGGTTTTATTTTGTGAGATTATTGCATTTGAGGGTGATATTGTCTTGATGGGATTGTTGTGTCTTGACTGACTTAGCTGGATCACCTAGGTTGACTTGACTCACCCGGACCAATATGGGGAAACTCAGGGTTTGGGTAATTTCGTCTAGAGACCTTAGTTTATTCGTCGCGAAAGCGAGCTTAGGCTTGGTTGGTAGGGAAACCGAAAGGTGGCACCTCCCTTATACACCTTGTGATAACTCTTGTGATGCTACACCCTTGTCTTAATTTCCGACTCCCCGACTCTCCCTAACCCCTTTCCTATTAATTGTTTCTTGCTTTAGTTCCTTATCTCGTCTAGTTAGTTTAGCTCCTCTCGTCCAAAACCCCCCTTCTCGCTCCAAACACTTTTTTACTTAGACTTGACCGACTTTGCATAGACCGTCCTTGAGGATCGATCCCGACTTGCCGCTACTATGTAGTAGTTAGTTGGAGTTTATAAATTTTCTTTGATCGTGTTGGATAGGCGACAATCTGACGCGCATCAAAATGGCGCCATTGCCGGGTACGGCGAGTAGTTAGTTGAGTTTTAGTCTTTTTGTGTTTGGTCATTGTTCTCTCTCTACCCTAGTGCCTCTTGGTGCTAGGAGACTCCCTTTCTATTTGAGTATGTTTGCCAGGAACGAGTTATTGCCTCTTCGGTTCGATCCCGAGCCAAAGGTGACATCTAAACTTAAGAAATTTCGGGGAAATTACTCAATAAAGATGATTCGACATCCGTACCTCACACCACCGACCATACATACTATCCTTTCATCTCCTCCAAATCCATCCATATCACCAACATCCATATCACTTTCACATTTCACTCCACAAAATTCATCTTCCACAACTCATCTCATCACTCCAAATAAAGAACCACTCTTCAATCCACAAGAAACACCATCTCCACAAGAAAATTTTCCAATATTTTCACCTCCCAAATCGCCTCCATCACCAAACAACCTTCAAAAAGCAAACATGACAACTCTTGGTTCACATTCACAACTCACTCACGAGGATTTTTCTTCCCCCGTTTTCTATGGAACTATCCTCGAAGATTTTGAACTCAAAGATTCCTTGATCAACGAGGTGCAATTAGATACCTTCCATGGGCTCCCTCAAGAAGATGCTTTTGAACATGTATGCTCTTTCAAAGAAAAGCTAGTTGGAGCCAAGCTTAGTGGTCTTAGTTCATGCCAATGACATCACATCCTCTTTCCTAAAACTTTGAGGGACGATGCCAAGAGATGGTTACAAAGACATCCAAACAATACTTTCCAAACATGGCCCGACCTTGCAAATGCTTTCTTAGAAAAGTACTTCCCTCCATCGAAAACCAACCAATACCGAATCCTAATTTGGGAACCGGATCTTGTTCCATGCCGACTCAAGAATCATATCCTTTTCAAGAGCATGCAATTCGAAGAGCCCCCAATCAAAGGGTTTATCCAAATTCATATGGGTTCCACTATCAACTGAGACCTTCTCATACCAATCAATTCAATCAAGGTTATCCTTATCCTCAAGGACCACCTCGACCTAGCTATGGTCCTCCTTTTGGAACTTATCCACCACCTAATCAAGGTCCTCCAAGGCATTTTCAAGGTAACTCTCAACCTTTCTATGACATTCAACAAACTATCAAGTTCTTATTGAAAGAAAATGCGTCAAACCGGGCTAAACTTGAAGCTTTAGAGGCACGTGCCGCCTCACGAGCTCAATCCCCTCAAGAACCGAGCAATTCTTCCAATCAAGCATCCGTGAATGCCATTTAAGTGTTAAGCAAAAAGGACCGGTGAAACCCTTTGATCCACAAACTCTTACATCTCATCCCTCAATCAATGAATCTGGTGAGAATGTGGTCAAGGATGTAACCGAAAGACCAAGAAGAGATCCATCCAAGTATCTTGTAGGAGACCTTACCTACGTCATCGAACAAATTCCATTCACTACAAGAAAAACGATTTTGTGCAACAAAAAATTTCGTCGCCTTAAATAGAGTTTTCGTCGCCCATATGCTTGTGCAACGAAAATACTTTTGTCATGGGTTCGACACCCAAGGGCCATCGCCCTTTCTCATATGTGCAACTAGATATGCATTCGTCGCCCATAGGATCGTTTGTGCAACAAACAGATTTCGTTGCCCAATATATTACTTTTGCGACAAAATACCTTTTATAGCCCTAGAGAAGTTTTGTGCATCAAAACATTTTCGTCGCCCAATGCACTTTCTACGACAAAAATATTTTTGTTGCCCTAAACATAATTTGTGCAACAAAAAGTTGTGGTCACCCTTTCCCTCATGTGCAACGTTAACACCTTTGTTGCCAATTGTCATGCACTTTGTGCAACAAAAAGTTGTGGTTGCCCTTTCGCTCATGTGCGACATCAACACTTTTGTTGCCAACTATCATGCACTTTGTGCAACAGAAAAAAAATCGTCACACAATTGTAGTTTGTGATTATGCTTGTGACACATTTGGGTCGCTTATTTCTCTTTCTAATTAAAAACCGAAGTATTTGCAACAATTACATGCCAATAGTTCACAATTCTATGAGGAGGTATATATATATATATATATATATATATATATATATATATATATGTATATATATATATATATATATATATATATATATATATATATATATATATATATATATATATATATATATATATAGGTAGGTTCAAATAAGGGCACCATGTTTCAGTAAGTCTATATTAAAGTTACAGATGACATACGATAAAGTTGCATTTGTTTAAAATTGATATGTAACTATAACATTCAGCCCTTTTATCACTTTAAGTGATAAAGTGCAACTTTATCACTCATCTCGTGTAACTTTAAGCACTTTTTTTTGTAACTTTAACACTGATACTTATGAACTTATAAGAATTGTTGGCCTTATGTGAACCTATATATATATATATATATATATATATATATATATAGAGTAAGGCTCTTATGAGTCCCTTACTCTTTGTGAGTCCCTAAGTCCTCATCCCATCCATTGGATGGGATGAGGATGGATGGACAAGATGCATCCAATTAAAAAAAAAAGAAGGGAGATTTACGTTCCTAAAATAACTCACAAGAATTTAGGAAACAAATAACTTCCTATCATTCACGTTCATTTTCATTCACGTTCATTTCCATTCCACGTTCATTCACACCTAAAAACCAAAAAACCCTTTCTTCATTCACGCTAATTCATCGTTTTTGATCTCGAAATTCTGCTACAATGGATTCAATGACCGCATCATCGTCTTCAACGGTTGATAAGCAACTAATCGATTATAACAATGGTGAGTTTCAGTGATTCATTCACGTTTTCATTCGTTTTTTCTTCACGGATTTCAATAGTAATATTTCTTTCAATCTGCGTTTTCATATCAATGTTTTATCGCGTCAAATTGCGTTTTTTTTTACGTCGATCTTCATGTTTATAGTGCTTTCATTGACATTTCGACTTTCTTTGCATCAAATTTGCGTCTTTTTAATGTCATTGCGTTTTGATTCATAGTTTCGTATCAATGGTATTTTGATATCTCGATCTCCATAGATTACAGGTCTCTATGGTTTTTTTCAAGATTTTCCCTGATATCCATTGATACTATTTTTTTGATATCAATTAACGCAGATTCGTCGTTGAAGTAACATGCCTTCTGAATTAAAGTAACACTTAATTGTAATTACAGTAACACAAATGAACGTTCAGGAAAAGGGTTTTGATGATATTGATTCCATTGTTTTATGTTTGTTATTTGGGTTTTCAATGAGGTCCACTGATAATATTGTTTTGTTTTCTATGAACGCAGTCATCTCATTCATCATAGATTCATATTGATGGTTAATTGATACTTCATGTCGATTTGGCTTCCCTTTTTACGTCAATTTTCATGTTGATATTGTTTTCATTGTCATTTCATTCATTATAGATTCATATTGATGGTTAATTGATATTGATTCCAGAGTTTTATGCTTATTATTTGGGTTTTCAATGAGGTCCACTAATAATATTGCTTTGTTTTCTATGAACGCAGTCACAACGTTGAAGTAACATACGCTCTACATTACAGTAACACTCCATTGCAATTACAGTAACACACTGAACGTTACGAAACAGTTTTTGATGATGATGTTAGAGTAACGTACTTTACCAGTTAGAGTAACACAACGTAAGAGTTGAAGTAACACATTGACTGCATGGGCGTAACGCATATGTATTAACGTTACAGTAACACTTAATTGCAATTACAGTAACACACTGAACGTTGAGAAACAGTTTTTGATGATGATGTTAGAGTAACGTACTTTACCAGTTAGAGTAACACAACGTAAGAGTTGAAGTAACACATTGGCTGCATGGGAGTAACGTTGTTTAATTTTGTGCAGGTGATATTGGAAGTGATGTGAATGCACAGGACAACACTGATAAAGGTGGATCAGGATGAGGAGGATGAAGTGGATGACGACGACGACGAAGATGAGGAAACTGAGGAAGACACTGAAGAAAATAAGGAGGAACATGTGTTTTGAGAATACTTGTGTTTTGAGAATACTTGTGTTTTTGGTCATGATAAAAATATTTTTCTTTTTTTGTTTACAAGAATAACTGATTTTGTACACATTTTTTACAAGTAGCATTGTGCTACGTAGCAATTAACTCTATATTTTATTTAATACATGTGCATTTGGTTAGAGTAACATCTTTGTTCTATTGGAGTAACACCTTTCGTCAGTTAGAGTAACAGGCATAATGCATTAAAGTAACTGAGGACAGCGGCGTTTAAACAAATGATTACCAAAGTAATTGATGATAACTTGGATTGGAACCATTCATTACCAAATTAACGATTGTCGTTCTTTAAAGAACGATATATAATGCGTCAGAGTAATTGATGATAATAACATTATTTAACCATGAGACAAAGAATAACACCATTAATTACTTGGAGTAACATCATTTGTTCATTAAAGAAACACTTATAATACGTCAATGTAACACGGGTGTGTAGCCTTGCTTGAGTTGAAGATGAAAGAATGAGCGGGTGTGTGTTTTGAAAGAAATCAGAAATCGAGAGATTGAGTTTGGGATGATGAAGATGAAGAGTTTTAGTTAGGCGGGTGAATTTGAATGAAAAAATTGAATGTGATGAAACATAATCAAGTGAGTTAGGTGGTTGGAGATAATTAAGGGAGGAGAGAGGATTTTATTATATTTTTTCCTAAATATGTTATATATTACCTTAATTACTAGACTCAATCACCACCATCCATCCCATCTAAATCAATGGCTCTAAATAGGACTTATGGACTCAAAAAGAAAAACAGGACTCACTTGATCTTTACTATATATATATATATATATATATATATATATATATATATATATATATATATATATATATATATACCCAAAAATAGGATTGATACGGCATCTATATATGTCCACCACGAAGAAGTTAATGTATCAAAAATAAAGTCTCAAAGATATTACATTAATAATTTACTACTAGGCTTTATCAAAAAGGTAACCATACTTTGTGGTAAACCAAAAAAGAAGCTCCATATCCATCATCCAATTGCCCAAATAGCATTCAAAAGATCCATCAGCCATTTGTGTAACACCAATGTTTCATGTTAGCGCCCCATCCTGCACAGATAGGGAACATTTTAAATTATAATTCAGATGGAGGGAAATGCGTGGACAACTACTACATACAATAGTTACAATGTTAATCGAAAAAACGAATATACAAAAGAAGTTAAAAGGCAAACTAAAAACATCATTTCAAATCACATAATACAGACTAAACAAGGATTCCATTCCAAAATGGTTGTACTGCATTCTCCCTCTCTTATTTCTTCTAACAATCTTCACCCTTACTCTCCACCATTCCACATTTGCCTACAAAAATTACCACTACAATTCCTAAAAACACGAGTCCAAGTCCGGAGGGACTAAACATAAATTTCATAACCCAATGCAGCTCTAATTCAAGTGGGTGATGAGTTGATAACATTGATATTTGAAGATTATGTCTTATCTTTTTATTTTTTTCTTAATTATTATCTCCTCGGTTCAAAAATTATTGTCCATTTCAATCAAATTAGTGGAGTAGGCTGGGAGCAACTAAAACTGGAAATTGAGGGGGCGTATTATTTGCAGTAATCTGTAAGAAATGAGGTGATGTCAAGATTGATCCGAATGAAGAGGCTAAAGAGTTCAATGAAGTAACACTAGCTCCTAATAGTTCTAGTCAAGCCACATTAGCACCTCCTACCATCCTAATAGTGTGCCTCCTCCAAGTATTAAGTTAGCTCGTATAGAAGCTGAATAAAGGAGCAAAGAAGTCAAGGTAAATTGAAGACATTAACTTGGATTCACACCATGGCTTGTTCACATAGTGTGCACATCATCAAGCTTTGTTTTTGGCTCCATGTTCACACAAGGGGACTGCGGCTGATTAAGAGCTTTGTTATTAGCTCCATGTTTACATTACTTTGTTATTAGCTCCTAAGCCTTATTATTAGCTCCTTGTTCACATGGTTGTAACTTTGTTTTTGTCACCCTTAACCAGCCGGTTTAAGGGTCCTTTGTAGGCTATATATAGCCATCTAGTTGAATGAATAAGACATCCAATATTGAAATCAAAAAAACCTGAGTAAAGCTAAGCTTTCTTTTACGTCCTTGTTGCTTACAAGACAAAGTCTAGAGTTAGTCGCGTTACAAGCTCTAAACTCGCTACTTCAATCGCGTTGTTTGATTTAGCACCCGCTTTGTTGAAGTATAGGTCTACTTCACCTAGCATACTATCCTTGGTTACGGTTTATTCATCCTCAAACTAACCTTTTCAATCTGTTTTGGTTACTTTGTTTACATTCCATTTCAGTATACTAATCATTCTTCACATTCTTGTTCAAAGTTCATATCAACTCACATCAAAGATCATACGAGTAGATTATAGAGGAGTATGATTGATGAGGAATTAGTAATAAAAAAAGTAAAATGAGCCGGCAAAGGCAGTTTGGTCGGTTTACCAAAAATGATATGGTGGGTGTGGGTTGGAATAAAGGGAACAAAAACCAATCAATCGGCAGTTTGTGGGACTCGACTCAAGGAGGAAGGAACCTCATCTCAATTACGTACTACTCATTTGTCAAACTATTCCACCTTTTTAATCACCAAGAAAAATAAGAATACTCGTAATAAAAAAAGAGGTAATGATAATATATACCTCTTAGTCTTCTCAAACAATCTAATATATAAAGGATCTTGTTGTATATCAGCCCTCTCAGATGCTTCTTCAAGATCTTAAGTTGGAATATTAGATGGATCATTAAGCTGCATGTGCAAATTCACCATCTTCAATTGTACAATAAAAAACACCATATATTTGAACTAGAAAAAAAAGGGGAATACCATATCATAGAAAATTATTGCGGTGGACTTTGAACCATTAGCCGGTATGTCAAATGGCTTCATTTTATTGTTAGTATTAGTCTTGCTTCTTTTCTGCAACTCAAAGGCAAGTTAACCAAATCAAATTACATAAAACCTAAAAATTCATGTTAATCTATCATAAAAAACAATTGAGCCTTAGGTTACCCTCAAAAACATGTTTAAGTAGATTACCTTCTGCTAATCACTATCCCAATACTCGAAAACCAACCAATCCCATTGGTCTTTGTTATTACCCTTAAAACGGATGAAAATGACAACTGAAAGTTAGGAGTGAAAATGAGCTTCTAGAACAAAATCATAGATCAATGCAAAATAGTGAACACTTGTGGATCAAAAGGAACAGTATATCAAATTCCTCAATTAATTTCACATGTATGTGCGGATCATTGCGCCTAATTGCTCAATTAATTACACATGTATGCGGATTGTTATCAAATTCCTGATTAAGCGCATTTATGCGGATAACAGAAATCTGCATCATTGTCAAATTATCAAAAAAAATCTACCATGCCGCAAAGGCGAGCATTCCTACCAATCGTAACACTAAGCTTTCCAACAAACTCATCTTCAAATCTAATGTGACATACATTATTGCTAAAAGTGAGTAAGTAAGTAATAATAGTGAAGTTTTTCATAAAGTGAATGAATTGTTACGTATGATTGTCTTCATATGTATGAACTATTGAACAAATATTTGACAGCAAAAAAAAAAGACCTGATGCATCGCAGTATTTCACTACTGCAGGCAGCACTAACGTCATTTTCTACAGTAAGAAATAGTTACTACTCTACAATGAAGAAATCGTCACTTTCTTCACTAACGCCATTTTCTTCATCACTTCCCTTCATCTCATTCCGCACTTCTATTTGAGGACAATAAATTAAAATTGAGCACCAAAATCACATGACTAACCTAATAACATTGCCGTAAATCCCCCTTAAACCGTAATAAAAACTCTGCACTCCGTAACATTCAGTAATGCAAGCATAAAAAAACATCATTTCTCCCGAGTAAACAAATGTGCTCTGATTTTGATTCTGCTACTTGCACCCTTCATATTCTTGAGCTTTTCAATAAATTAAAATTGAGCACTAAAATTCCACTACTGTCAACCTAACAACACCTGGATTCCTCGATAAAGCGAACCGTAATGTTAAGTTAACGTCAAGAATCAAACACATTGCGTCATTGATGAACTGGTAACATTACGCAAACAGATAAGCTTAACAAATACTGCAAAATCACGCAAATTGATCAAAACCTAACGCCGACGATAAACCGGAAACAAAGTTCGAGCAATGCACATTACTCCGTACATTGCAATCAAACACATTACGACATTGATGAACTGGTAACATTACGCTAAACAGATGAGCTTAACAAACACTGCAAAATTACGCAAATTGACCAAAACCTAACGGGACCGCGAACGGGTAACAAAGTTCGAGCAATGCACATTACTCCGTACACCGCAATCAATCAACAAGCAAGAAATCACCGCATATGTATGAACTATTGAACAAATATTTGAGGATTGACCTAAATTTTCTCAGCAAAATTGTCATGTAATTGAACAAATACTCATTGAGAAGAACAGAATCCCAAAAAATAAACCCTAATTGAATAAATAAGAATAAATCAGAACCTGGTGATATTGTTGAGGAATCAGTAGCGTTGATATCGTTGAGGAATCAGAACAAACTTTGCGGTGATTTTCATCAATTTTTCATCAATTTTTCTTCATTGAGGGAGCTAGTAGCGTTGAGGGAGTTTTTTGGCGGTGAAGTGTGCAAATATTGTCTTATGGTACCAAAATTTGGGGAATAGGTTGGGAGCAATTTTTTTGCGCCTTTTTTTTAGGTAAGGGCAACGACAATTTGTTTTTGTTGTCCAAGTAATAGATTATGGGCTACGATTACCAATATTTGTTGTCGAAAATTTGATTATGGGCTACGATTAATAATATTTGTTGTCCAAAATTATTTGAGCAACGTAATATAGTTTATGTCGCACAAAGTCCAATTTAAGGCAACAAAAAGGTGTTTGTCGCCCATAATAAATAATTGTGCAACGAAATAATATTTTGTTGCACAAGTTAGTCCATTTTGTCGCCCAAAACCATTTTTCTTGTAGTGATTAGAGGACACGAACCTAGTCTCTAGGATTGAAGTACCACCCTTGAATGACAAACCACAAATCCCATTCAATAACCAAGCTTTGAACATGATAACCTTCACCGATCTTATCGAGAACATTGATACAAGCCCCTCCATGCCTACCCCGTCCGAATACATTCAAGACATCATTTTGAAACCCACCGAAAGGGAAGGAGCTCCCGTTTCTCCAAAAGCCACCCCTAAAGTTACAATTCCCATCAAGTTAGGTGATCCAGGTAGCTTTTCTATACCATGTTCCATAGACCACGTTTTGATAGACCGAGCCTTGTGTGACCTTGGCGCCGACATTAGCTTAATGCCCCTAGCTATAGCTCGAACCATTTATATCAAGGATTTGGACTACTTCCCGCTCAATGTACAAATGGCCGACGGAACAACAAAGGAACCTTATGGACTTGCCCCCAACCTCATGGTCAACGTGGGGAATTTATATAATATCCACCGACTTCGTCATTCTCGACATGCCAATTGAGGAGCGGAATCCTATCCTCTTGGGACGGCCTTTCCTAGCTACCGGTGGAGTAATCATTGATGTGAAGCGAGGGCGATTATCTTTCAATGTTGCTAATGATACGGTTCAATTTGTGCTTCCCGTGTTCCTTCCTGAAAATTCTTCTTGCGGGGAGTTTTGGAATCAAATGGTGGAATTTCCATCCAATGAAGAACCCTCTACCGAAGATCTTGACTATGATAACGAAGAAGATGACGATGCCCTATTTATACTCGGTTCTACTTCCGAAGAAGATATTCCCGAAGAATTTGCAATGCTTCCCGAGGTAGCACGACTTTTAGGCTTGCCAGAGTTTAGAAAAGAGCTCAAGATCAGTAATATTGGATCTGAAGTTAATGATCAAGACCCTCCGGGTTGCTTTTCAAGCAACCCCGACTAAGCCCAAACAATTTAATTCGGTTTGGTGGTGTCCATAATAACCATCTTGTAAATATTTGTATATTCTTATCTCCTTTTATTTTTCGTCGGACAATAGCTTTTGAATTTTTCTCTTTGGAGCTTGCTTGTCTTGGTGTCTGCAGGAATTCTGAAGATTTCTTTTGGAATTTTTGGGGTTGAGCTATGAACGATTATGGAGTGAGAAGACTGGTTTTATCGAAGAGCTAAGGTTGGTTTGGGCCAAGTCGAAGAGAATTTTCATAGCAAAGTCCTATTTTGAAGTGAATTATTTTACCGGGTGAAACTTCACCTGATGACAACTTTGCTCGAATTAAAGGAATTGACGAAAAATTCGCCGGGTAAAATTTCACCCGGTAGAATCTCACCGGGCGAAATTTCGCCCAACGGTAAAAAATTTTGCCTTGGAAATTGACGGAAATTCCACCGGGTGAAATTTCACCACCCGTTGAAATCTCATCGGGCAAAATTTCGCCCGGTGGTGAAATCGCGCGCAAATGACGAGAGACGGTCCGAAGACCGTCGGGTGAAATTTCACCCGATGGTGACCATCGGGCGAAATATCACCCTGCGGCACTGATGGTAGGATTTTGCCGTTGGTCCAACCATCAATAATAAACCGACTATTCCTAGTGGGTAGCTAGGGCAAGTAGAGTCGATATCCACGGGGACGGTAGAGTAAGGTCTAGACTAGGTCCACTAAAACTAGGCTAAGTCACACACACAAACACAAAGAAAGCTATAAATGGAAACAATTAAGGGGGAAGAGTGGGAACTAGACTAATGAGCGAACTAATGAATAAACTAGAAGAACTATGACTAACTAAGACGGATAAACTCAAATATGGAAAGAAGTGGGGTAGGTCGGGTTCATAGAGGTAGAATGATAATTGGGGTGATCAAGGGTAAAGGTGTCTCCTAATCGCTAGAGTCGGTCCGGGCTCTTGCAACTTAGACCGATGTCAAGGTGAGTCCGGGCTCTCGCAACTTAGACTCTAGTCGGCACTCTCGTGACTATGACTATTCTCAACATTTCCACAAAATAAGCAATCAATGAGAAGATGAACGCGAGCATGGGAAGCATGGCCACTACAACTCATACAAGCATAACAACAAACACATGGAGTGCTTACAATGTGACTAACAACAAAGACACAACCTTTCCCCCTTAATCAACCCTAATCATCCATAATCTACCCCTAATCCCCCTACTAACCCCACAAAGAAACTACTCACTCTTTATCAAAGATGAACTAACACTAACAAGAGAGAACAAACTAAACATCCAAGCATTCATTATGAACAACAAGAACAATAACAATAATAACATAAAAAGATGGAAACAAGATTAAATAAACTAAGAACAAGAGTAAAGATGATTATACCAATACTAGATGAGAAAAAGATGAGAACTTGTACAAATAAGACACCCAAATAGAACTCCAAGGTTGTCAATCTTGGAATAATCTTCAAGAATCTTCTTAATACAAGGTTAATTACAATGATTAACTAAGGATTAAGGAGAGATTAGAACTAATGAATGAGAGTAAATCTAGGGTTTTGAGGCTTAAACTAAGGTAGGTTAACATAAGATGTCTTAAAATTCCAAGAAGGGAGTATATATATGGGTACAAGAATGAGGAAGAAGAAAAGAGAAGAGCAGGTGAGCTGTAGCCCATCCCGATCGGGAAGGATCATCCCGATCGGGAAGGGTTCTTCCTTCCCGATCGGGAAGGACTCAACCCGACCGGGAAGGACCCACAACAGCGCTCCTAAACGTGCATCCCTTCCCGATCGGGAAGGCCACCATCCCGACCGGGAAGGGTCTTGTATGCCTTCCTTTAATGCTCCTTGGTCCTTCCTTGCCTCTCATGGGCTTCCCACCGATTCTCGGGGCTCGGGATCGGGTCTCGGAGGCTCGGGATTGGGTCCCAAGGTCTCGGGGTCGATTCCGAGGTCTCGAGTCATCGTTCCTATATCTTGTTGGCTCCAAAATGTGTATGTATTGAGTCGGAATCGCTCCAACTCTTCCAATTCGGCCTCGGGAACCTGAAACGAACTAAAGGAGGCATAAGAAGCCCATGAATTGCTCCAAAGGAGCGATTTCACAAGGAAAAAGGGACCAAAACACAACAATTAGGCACTACAAACTACACTTATCAACTCCCCCACACTTAACCCTTACTCGCCCTCGAGTAAGCACATACTAACTACTACACTAACCGAATGGGTATTAGCGCACCCTACGCCCCTTCAACTCACGCGAGTGCACTTAGAGGACAAGTGCACTCCGCAAGGCAAGTTGGGTCTTGCGACAAAATTGTGGATGCAACCGGACACAAAACACACAAACAAACACATAATCGGTTGCACCCAAAACAAAAGAAATACCGCTTCCCTCAAAAAGCGGTGAATGAAACACCGGTTTAGGACTCGAGGTAAGTGACAACGTTCCCAAGCTAGACATACAAATCAAGGTGAACTAAACCCTAATAGTATGACGATAAAGCAACAAAAGCGTTGGTAACTTACCTAGGTCCTCCTAACTTTCTAAAAACGTACTACGGGACGATCGGCGGAGTGGAAAAGTGAAGAACCACGGTGTTAGTCGACACTGTAGGTAAGTGAGACTCCGCCCCCTTTAGCGTGAGCCAAGAGGGTCGTCCCGTGTCCAAGACCGCCTAACTAGTCCAAGTAAAAAGGTGGAAATATGCAAAATGAGGGAAGACCGACTAATGCCGCTATCATCCTTCCTCGGGACTCGGTCCTTTGGTAGGCTCTTCACGGCAAAAAATCGGAAAAAGGCTTATTTTGAGAGGATATGTTTTTGTGAGACGGGTTTTCTTTTTGGCATTTTCTTTCCTTTTGACGTTTTTGATTTGTTTTGCCATGCCATTCTTTTTCTTCTTTTCTATTTTCTTTTTGGCTTTTGTGCCTTTTCTTTTTCTTCATTCTTTTCTTTCTTTCATTCTTTTTCTTTGCCCTTTTGGCAAGATTTGGCATTTTTTTGGCACTTTCATTGAATAACAAGAAAGGGAGAATCAACTGATCCGAATCAAGGAGCTACCAAAGAGTTCAATAAAGTCACCTTAGCTCCTCTTGTTCTTAGTTCAGCCACACTAGCACCTCTTACCAGCTTAGTAGTGTGCCTACTACAATTAGTGAGCTAGCTCGTGTGCGAGCTGAATAAAGGAGCAAATAATCAAGGTAATATGAAGACATTGACTTGGGTTCACACTCATTCAAGCATGGGAAGTGTACTGAAGTTATGAAGGTGTTTGAGGCTGATTGTGTTCACATAGTGTGCACATCCTCAAGCTTTGTTTATGGCTCCATGTTCACACAAGTGTGCCGTGGCTGATGCTCTTTGTTAGAGCTTTGTTATTAGCTCCATGTTTACATTACTTTGTTATTAGCTCCTAAGCCTTGTTATTAGCTCCTTGTTCACATGGTTGTAACTTTGTTTTTGTCACCCTTAACCAGCCGGTTTAAGGGTCCTTTGTAGGCTATATATAGCCATCTAGTTGAATGAATAAGACATCCAAGATTGAAATCAAAAACCTGAGTAAAGCTAAGCTTTCTTTTACGTTCTTGTTGCTTACAAGACAAAGTCTAGAGTTAGTCGCGTTACAAGCTCTAAACTCGCTACTTCAATCGCGTTGTTTGATTTAGCACCCGCTTTGTTGAAGTATAGGTCTACTTCACCTAGCACACTATCCTTGGTTACGGTTTATTCATCCTCAAACTAACCTTTTCAATCTGTTTTGGTTACTTTGTTTACATTCCATTTCAGTATACTAATCATTCTTCACATTCTTGTTCAAAGTTCATTCCAAATCACATCATCAACAATTTGCATTTTATTTGTGTGGAATGTGTAGGAGGTAGGTGAATGGGTAAGTCGGGGTTGCGCATTCCCTTTCAAACCCACAAAAAGTGGAGAACTTGGACTAATCAATGACAATCCTAAACACGGTCACCTAGGGGACGAGACTCGGTAACCAAGGCCTTTTCACACCGTGGGTGGTCATAATGGTCAAAAGTGCAAATCCCGTAGTAACTTCCTAGTAAGCTAGGTGGACTCAAGGTAAAGGACCAACGAATTCATTGATTTAAGGTCATTCTACTAGACTAAAGCCCAAGACTCGATTTATACTACTAGGAAGGGAAAAATAGACACTCACACCCTAACCTCTAAACCGGGTTTTCGAAAACATTTACACACAAGACACACAACACACACAAAAATGAAGACACGACGAAAACAAACGAAAGAAAAAGAAACGAAAGTAAAAGACAAAAACAAAACAAAACAAACACATACACAACAGAAACACCACCCCGATCATCTAAACAAGTCTCCAAATCCACCACGACTTTACAAAGCTCCGCCCGAGCACACAACATCACAACTTCTCCAAACTCCGCAAGAGGTAAAGGAGAGAAGGGATAAGATGTTACCGGGAGTCTTGAAAGCTCTCCAAAGCTAGCGGCGATTAAGCGACCTATAAGGAAAGGGAGAGGCAAAACACGCACACAACAAAACAAAAATACTACACAATGACACAAAAGGAAAATACACAAAGAAAAATCTTTTTGATTTTTGTGAATTTTTTTCAAATTTTTAGGGTTTTTGAAGATTTTTTTTTCCGGAAAACTAAGAAAATAAAACTAACTATACTAGAATATCGCTCCCCCACACTTAAATCGAGCCATGTCCTCATGCTCGATCGTAGGGTGCGGAGAGACAAAAGAGAAGAAAAGAAACTATGAAAATAAAGCTAAAAATCAGAAATAAGGTGAAGAAAAAGGTAGAAGGCGTCCGGCCGGGGTGTAGTCAAGTCACCATGGGCCGAGACAAGAAAAAGATATGGATGGGGGAAGAAAATAAAAAGAAGGAAATAAAAGGTAATGGGAGGGGAGGGCTAGGTGTAAT
The DNA here is from genome assembly GCA_958450325.1 of Agrostemma githago. Taxonomy (NCBI): domain Eukaryota; kingdom Viridiplantae; phylum Streptophyta; class Magnoliopsida; order Caryophyllales; family Caryophyllaceae; genus Agrostemma; species Agrostemma githago. Next base: position 33,859,322 of record OY288252.1, read on the forward strand.
CAAGTCACCTAGCCCGGATTCCGCCTAAATCCGACTAAATCCTCAAAAAGAAAGTGCAAAACTTGTAAAATTTGGATTTTTCGATTGACTCTCGACGCAATCACGTCGTCGGGAGTCGGGAGCAACTACTACCGAGGCCTCGAAGGCCACCATGACATCAAGACACATAAGTGTATAGGGGAAGGGAATAAACAAAGGAAAACAAGCAACAACAAAAACGGAAAAGAGAGGATAGTTGCCATACCATAGGTTAGCTACTCACTCTCTCCGTCGTCTCATGGATCAATAACGGCGCTTGCTTGTCTCCATCATCGCTTTTCCGCTTCATTCTTGATAAAACGCATGGTAGAGGTAGTAACGGTGTGAGGGTGGTGGGATTTGATGAGGATCATGGTTTAAAGTGAGGAGGAGGTGAGGTGAAGGTATGACAATGAAGTACATGGGACGATTGGTAGGGCTAGGGAGCTAGGGAGGTTGGGAGGGGGCATAAAACGGTTGGGTGGACTCGATTTGCGAAGAAGAGTCACAAAGGGGGAGCATAAAACCTTCCCGGTCGGGAAGGTTATTCCCGATCGGGTTTGCTCACCCTTCCCGGTCGGGAAGCCCTCATCCCGATCGGGATGAGCTCACAGTAAGCTCGAAATGTGGCGCGCTCTTCCCGATCGGGAAGGCACCCTTCCCGGTCGGGACGCCCCATCCCGGCCGGGATGGGTCTTCTTCGTCCTCCACGATCCTAAAAACTTGTTCCAAGCTTCAAAAACCCAATCCTCTCGCTCACAACCTAAGGTAAACCATAGCCAATCTCCTTTAGGAGCATATTCACTTCACCTATCAATCAACACTCAAACATGCATCAAACTCTCTCCCTCACAACGCTCGTCAATCAATCCAAATAACAAGAATTCACAAAAAACCAACTAGCTACAAGAAAGTGATATATACAATGAGACGGTTCTTGTGGAACTCCGTCAAACCAAGGTGGTACAATCCTCATTCTTTTTCAACAATACTCCAACCGGTTCCATCTCCATCAAGAGCACGTAAGAACAAGTCGAAGGCCCTTGAGAAGTCTTCAATCAAACACGTCATATAGCCGACCACATCCCAAGGCTCCTCATGGCCTTGCCTTGACGTTCCCGGGGCATCCCGCTCTTCCAAGTTCAACGGCTTGAACTTGTACTTTTGGTCCTTGGGCATATACCCAAACATCCACCGGTCATCATGTGGCCCCAAGGGAGGCTCATCTTCTTCCTTGCTTAGCAATTTGTTGTCAAGCCCATGATTCGGGCACTCATCTTCCTCCATATCGGAGTCGTCATCCTCGAGTACATAAGAGTACTCCAAGCTTTGTCCCGATCCTTCCCCTAGATCGATGTCTTCCTTGGCATGGATCATATTACATGTCTCGGTCATAGGCGAAGTGTTGCCTTGGAGGTCAAACACTAGCTCCTCGTCGCCTAGTTGAAAAGTGATCCTACCCTTCTTCACATCGATCACGGCACCAACGGTGTGTAACAATGGGCGTCCAAGGATGATGGGAGTGTTAGCATCCTCCGGCATGTCAACCACAATGAAGTCGACAGGATTGAACTTCCCTATTTGTACCGGCACATCCTCCAACATTCCCAATGGTCGGTTAAGAGACTTATCGGCCATTTGGAGTGTAATGGACGTACATTTCAACTCCGTCATCCCTAATCGCTCACAAATGATGTAGGGAATAATGCTCACACTTGCGCCCAAATCACACATAGCTCTCTCGATCTTGTAATTGCCGATGGTGCATGGGATAGAGAAACTACCCGGGTCCTTCAACTTCGGAAGCGTGGAACCTTGGATAAGCTCGCTCACCACCCTAGTGAACGACCGTCTCTTCCATGTCGATGGACCTCTTCCTAGCTAGGATTTCCCGCATGAATTTTCCGTATGCCGGGATTTGGGTAAGTAGCTCGGTGAACGGGACACTAACATCCAATTTCTTTACGATACTAAGGAACTTGTCGAATTGAGTGTCCACCTTAGTCTTCATTTGCCTCGATGGGTAAGGCAACTTGATTTGGTACTTGTTTTGATCATTAAGTGTGGACTCTTCACTTGACACTTTCCCTTTACCCTTTTCTTGTGCTTGAAGTGGGGGAGGAGTGTCTTCTCGGGATTTCTCGGCCTCCCATAATACTTGCTCCTCAATTGGATTATCAAAGCTCGATTCTTCTTGTGTTGGAGATGCCATCTCCATTGTCGGTTCTTGCATTGGTTCTTGCTCAATAGGATACGGAGGGGGGGTCATAGGATATACCTCTTCTTGTGGTGATAGCATTTACATGCTCAAATGTCGGTGTTTCACCTTGAGAAGGTAGTTGCCCCTTTTGCCTTGAGGAGCTCCCCGACGCGAGTTGAGATACTTGAGTCTCAAGTATCTTCATACGGGTGTCTCTTATCGCGTTTTCCCCTTGAATATAATTGAAGAGCTCATGATGGTTTCTTGATATGTCCATTTGACCTTGTTGCATGTCCATCAAAGTCTTTTGAATGTCGAAATCCCGAGGTGGGGAGGATGGATTATGTGGATTGTCGGTGATGGCGAGGGGAATGCCATAATCATGAGTAGGAGACCGGCTCCTAGGCTTGCTTTGTTGTTGTTGATTTTGAGTTGCTTGTTGACGTGATAAGTGTCGTTTGTAGTGCCTATTCTGTAGTGCTTTGGTCCCTTTTTCCTTGTGGAACCGCTCCCTTGGAGCGATTTATGGGCTTCTTATGTTTCCTTTAGCTCGTTTCAGGTTCCCGAGACCGTTCATGAAGAGTTGGAGTGATTCCGACTCAATACATACACTTTTTGGAGCCAACGAAGCTAAGGAACGATGATTCGACGCCTTGGAATCGACTCCGAGACCTTGGGACCCAATCCCGAGCCTCCGAGACCCGATCCCGAGTCCCGAGAATCGATGAGAAGCCCACGAGACCCAAGGAGGGACCAAAGAGTTCATATTGGAGGCCTACAAGACTATTCCCGATCGGGTATGGCCTCATCCCGATCGGGAATAAAGAGGAAGCAAAGACCGACCACTGTGGGGTGTTCCCGATCGGGATTTCCCACATTCCCGATCGGGAAGGTGCCCAGTTAGCCCGTGCTTTGCTCCTTCCTTCTCCTTTCATTCTTAAACCCTATATATACCCCCCTCTTGTATTAAGACAGGATCTTATGTTGTTTTCTTGATTCCTCCTTAAACCCTAGACTACTTTAGGTTAGATTAGATTAGATTAGTGTAGATTAGTCGGTAATTAGTTAGTTAATCATAGTTTAGTACTTGTATTAAGGGATTCTTCAAGAATCACCCAAGATTGACAACCTAGGGTGTTTGTATTGGATTCTTCTCATTAATGCAAGTTTCTTCCTTTCTTCTTCCTCTAGTATGGTATAATCCTTCCTCCTTTCTCTTATTCTTGTTTTGTTCTTCCAAGTTTAAATCTTTGTTCATCTTAATGTTTGTAGTTTATAGTTTTCATTAGTTTGTTTATGTTTGTTTTGGTTCTTAGTTTGATTCATCTTGTTTTTGTTAGTAATAGTTTGATAATGATAGAGTAGTGTTCTTGCTAGGGTTAGTAGGGTGATTAGGGTGTTCATTTGGGTGATTAAGGGTTTGTTAGAGATGATGGGTGGAAGATATTGGGTTTCTTCTTGGTTTATGCACATCACATGTTTGTTGAATTGCTTGAAAGACTAAGTAGGTTGGAATGCTTGTTTTTCTTGCCTTTCTTTGTGGGTGTTAGTTTGTTGTGGGTTCGGTTCCCTCATTAAGTTGCGAGAGCCCGGTGAGGACGACCCCTAGGTCAAGTCTAAGTTGCGAGAGCCCGGATTGGACCTAGGACCATAGCGCGCTAGAACCCCGTTTGTGTTGTGTGTCGCCTCGATGGGTTCTAGGTGGAACCTCTAGGTTGGTCTAAGTTGCGAGAGCCCGGACCGACCTAGATCACCCTACTACCTCCTCCTCTCTAGTTCTCCCTCGACCACTCCGTTACCCCTTTGACCCCGACCTAATCCTAGCCCGTTCTCCTTGTTTGCTTCCCCTAGTCTTAGCCTTAGTCTCTTCCCTCCTCATCGTTCTCTAGTCTAGTATAGATCGTTGACCTAGTCTAGTTTTTAGGCGACCTTAGTCTAGGCTATACATTACCGTCCCCGTGGATTCGACCCGACTTGCCCTATCTACCGTAGGAATAGCCGGTTACTTTATTTGATCGGTGGGGATTCCGCGACAAATCCCCGCCCGTCAAAATGGCGCCGTTGCCGGGGACGGTGCTAGTTTAGACTTTGTTTTCCTAATTACTTGGCTTTGTCTTTGTGTTGTGTTTTCTTTTTCTTTTTTTTTGGTTACTTTGCTTCTTGTGTGTGTGTGGTTTATTTCTCTCTTGTCTAGTGCCCAAAAAGCACTAGACTTCTCACGTTTGTTCTTAGTCTACAGTTTGTGCTTAGAGGTGGTGATTATCTTCTTCTTGCAACTTAGAGCCGCTTTAACGGACGGTTGCTAGGATGAGTGGTTTCCAACCGGGTATGGACTACGATTATGGAGCGAGCATGGGGTTTGATCTAGACTCCACACACTCGGGAGCCGATATGAGCTACCCCTCTTCTTCCATGAACCAAGGGTATAACATGACGTCCCCCTACCATTATCAAGCTTCTTGGGGTAATCAAGATGGGTATGATCATCAAGATAATGAAAACGGCTACCAACAAGTGGACGATTATAACTCCTACGATCATGGTGGCTATTACTCAAGTTATGATTGTGACCCCACCATGTACACTCAAGATCCACCTTATGGAAGCCAATACCCTCAAGACCCACCATATTACCCTCCACCCCAACCACAATATGAACCCTATGACCCACAATACTACCAACCACCCCAACCTTGCTACCAACAATATGATGCCCCACCTTTTGGGCATCATCAAGATTATCAAGGAGCTTTACAAGATCCCAATGATCACCAATCGACCGACATGGAGGTGTCTCAATCTATGCTTCAAATGCAAAGGAGCAACCAAGAAATGACCACTCAAATTCAAAAACAACAAAATGAATTATGGGTCCAAATTTGAAGGGAAAACGAGGCTAGGGATGCTCGATTAAATGCATTATCAGTTCAAACCGTAATATTTTTATCCCGAACATCACAATTAGATGAAGGGTGCCCACTTGAGAAAGAGGAGCAACCTAATCACGATGCCGCCGATGTAGTTCCCTTTGAAGGAGAAGTTTGCTTTGAAGAACCTCAATCGTCTACCCAAAAAGAGACGAGTGAGGAGATGACACTTGGTGAAGGCATCGTTGGTGAGGAATTGGAAGAGGTTAGTGAGTGGGATGGTTTGGTGGAATTTGTGAAGATGTTGGGTGAGATTGTTAACCTTGAGTTGCCCTTGACCGAGAACGAAGATATGCATCATGAGCCCCTTGCTAGTTCACCGAGTGATGGTTTGGAAGGGATTGAAACCGCCGGTAGAAGTTTCGATCCTCTCCCCCATGATGATGTGGGGCCGAGTGATGAAGATGGGGAACCACAACTTGAGGCAAGTGTGGGGGTGTGTATTGAGGAAATAAGGCCAAAGCCGTTCTTTGTGCCTTGTTTCTTGGAGATGAAGCTTGCTTGTGATTGGAGGCAATGCTTAGGGAAGAAGAGATCGGTGAAGCTCGTAGGATGGAGAGACCCCAGAGACTACTATGAAGATGATGTCGGGTCTTGGGATTCCTACTTCTTGCCTCCTCCTTGGAGGCCGTGGAGGTCGGTTAAGCTCGAGCGCTTCTTGGGCCTTCACTACGATGTCGGTAGCGCGTTCGACTTGCTCCTCCATGCCCTTGAGGGCTATGGTTGAAGAATGGAGTCCACCATCCTAGGTTTGACGGAGTTCCTAAAAGAACCGTCATGTTGTATATTCCCTTCTTCTCTTCTTTAGAGTACTTGTGCTTGTATTTGTGTTTTCTTCTCTTGATTTTTGTTTGTTTTTGTGAAGCTCTTGTAATTGTTTTGGTATTTTGAGGAGCGATGTGAGAGAGTGAATTTGATGTGTATTTTGAGTTTATTGTGATAGGTGAAGCGGAGATGACTCCTAGAAAGGAGTGGTTAGTGATAGACTTTGGATCGTGACTAAGGGAGTCGGTTTTTGGGGTCTTGGGAGTCATGAAGACCCTTCCCGACCGGGAAGGGTGTGTCGTCACGACCGGGATGGGGCCGTCCCGATCGGGATGAGGGTGCCAAAAATCGAGTCCACTGGAGTGTCATCCCGATCGGGAAGCCTTCTTTCCGATCGGGAAGGGTTCATCAACCCGATCGGGATCACCCATCCCGACCGGGATGGTCCCCTTTCTCCTTTTTGGTACCTCTTCTTCGACATTTAAGCCCACCCAACCATTGTATACCCCCACCCAACCTCCCTACCTTCCTTGCTCATATCATACCACCCGCATACTTCATTTTCATACCTTCACTTCATTTCCTATCTACTTTACACCGACTCTCACATCAAATCTCACCCTCTCTTGCCACTACCTCTACCATGCGGTTTTATCAAGTTTGAAGCGGGATGGCAACGAAGAAGACAAGCAAGTGCATCCATTGAATCATTGAAGACGATGGAGTTCGTAAGTTACTACGATTGATTTGGGTAACTATCCTTACTTTTCCGTCTTTTATCGCTTGTTTTCTCTTGTTTACCCCCCTTCCCCTTGAGTCAGGGTATCTTGATGGCCTTCGAGGCCTCGGTAGTGGTTGCTCCCGACTCCCGACGACGTGATTACGTCGAGAGTCAATCGATAAATCCAAATTTTACAAGATTTTCACTTTCTTTTTTGAGGATTTAGTCGGATTTAGGCGGAATCCGGGCTAGGTGACTTGATTACACCTAGCCCTCCCCTCCCATTTCCTTTTATTTCCTTCTTTTATTTTCTTCCCCCATCCATATCTTTTCTTGTCTCGGCCCATGGTGACTTGACTACACCCCGGCCGGACACCTTCTACCCTTTTCTTCACCTTAGTTTTGATTTTTAGCTTTATTTTCATAGTTTCTTTTTCTTTCTTTTGTCTCTCCGACACTACGATTGAGCATATGAGGACATTGCTCGGTTTAAGTGTGGGGGAGCGATATTCTAGTATAGTTAGCTTTATTTTCGTAGTTTTTAGAAAAAAATCCTAAAAAAACCCTAAAAATTCGAAAAAATTTCATAAAAATCAAAAAGATTTTCTTTTGAGTGTTTTCCTTTTTTTTGTCTTTGTGTCGTATATTTGTTTTGTATTGTGTTTGTGTTTGCCTCCTCTTTCCTCTTAGGTCACCTACTCGCCGTTAGCTTTGGAGAGCTTTCAAGACATCCGATATCATCTTATCCCTTTTTCTTCTTTATTTCTCGCGGAGTTTGGAGGAAATTGTGTTGTGGTGTGCTCGGGTGGAGCTTTGTAAAGATTGTGGATGATTTGGTGACTCATATGGAATATCGGGGTGGTGTTTGTTTGTTATGTGTTTGTTTATGTTGTGTCGGTTTTGTTGCTTTTGTTTCTTTTTCTTTCGTTCTCGTTGAGTCTTCATTTTGTGTTGTGTTTGTTGTGTCTTGTGTGTAAATGTTTTTCGAAAACCCGGTTTAGAGGCTAGAGCGTGAGTGTTTACTTTCCCTTCCTAGTAGTATAAATCGAGTCTTGGACTTTAACCTAGTAGAATGACCCTAAATCAATGATTTCGTTGGTCCTTTACCTTGAGTCCACCTTTCTTACTAGGGATTTACTACGGGATTTGCATTTTGACCATTATGACCACCCACGGTGTGAATAGGCCTTGGTTACCGAGTCCCGTCCCCTAGGTGACCGTGTTTAGGATCGTTTTGACTAGTCCAAGTTCTCCACTTTTTGTGGGTTTGAAGGGAAGGCGCCGTCCCGACTCACCCATTTACCTACCCCTACGCACATTCCACACAATAAAATTGCAAAGTGTTGAAATCTCTCTTTCTTATTTTTCAAGAAATGCCAAAAAGCCAAATCTTGCCAAAAAAAGGGCAAAGAAAAGAAAAGAAAGAAAAATGAAAGAAAGAAAAGAATGAAGAAAAAGAAAAGGCACAAAAGCCAAAAAGAAAAAAATAGAAAAGAAGAAAAAGAAAGGCATGGCAAAAACAAAAAAAAAAATGCAAAAGAAAAGAATGCCAAAAGAAAACCCGTCTCACAAAAAGAAAAAAAAACACAAAATAAGCCTTTTTCCGACTTTTGCCGTGAAGAGCCTACCAAAGGACCGAGTCCCGAGGAAGGATGATAGCGGCATTAGTCGGTCTTCCCTCATTTTGCATATTTTCACCTTTTTACTTGGACTAGTTAGGCGGTTTTAGCCATGGGAAGACCCTCTCGGCTCACGCTAAAGGGGGCGGGGTCTCACTTACCTACAGTGTCGACTAACACCGTGGTTCATCACTTTCCATCTCCGCCGATCGTCCCGTAGTAAGTTTTTAGAAAGTTAGGAGGACCTAGGTAAGTTACCAACGTTTTTATTGCTTTGTCGTCATACTATTAGGGTTTAGTCCACCTTGGTTTGTATTGCTAGCTTGGGAACGTTGTCGCTTACCTCGAATCCTAAACTGGTGTTTCATTCACCGCTTTTAGAGGGAAGCGGTATTTGTTTTGTTTTGGGTGCAACCGATTATGTGTTTGTGTGTGTTTGTTTGTTTATGTGTTTTGTGTCCGGTTGCATCCACAGTTTTGTCGCAAGACCCCCCTTGCCTTGCGGAGTGCACTTCTCCTCTAAGTGCACTCGCGTGAGTTGAAAGGGCGTAGGGTGCGCTAATACCCGCTCGGTTAGATTAGTATTTAGTTTGTGCTTACTCGAGGGCGAGTAAGGGTTAAGTGTGGGGGAGTTGATAAGTGTCGTTTGTAGTGCCTATTCTGTAGTGCTTTGGTCCCTTTTTCCTTGTGGAACCGCTCCCTTGGAGCAATTTATGGGCTTCTTATGTTTCCTTTAGCTCGTTTCAGGTTCCCGAGACCGTTCATGAAGAGTTGGAGTGATTCCGACTCAATACATACACTTTTTGGAGCCAACGAAGCTAAGGAACGATGATTCGACGCCTTGGAATCGACCCCGAGACCTTGGGACCCAATCCCGAGCCTCCGAGACCCGATCCCGAGTCCCGAGAATCGATGAGAAGCCCACGAGACCCAAGGAGGGACCAAAGAGTTCATATTGGAGGCCTACAAGACTATTCCCGATCGGGTATGGCCTCATCCCGATCGGGAATAAAGAGGAAGCAAAGACCGACCACTGTGGGGTGTTCCCGATCGGGATTTCCCACATTCCCGATCGGGAAGGTGCCCAGTTAGCCCGTGCTTTGCTCCTTCCTTCTCCTTTCATTCTTAAACCCTATATATACCCCCCTCTTGTATTAAGACAGGATCTTATGTTGTTTTCTTGATTCCTCCTTAAACCCTAGACTACTTTAGGTTAGATTAGATTAGATTAGTGTAGATTAGTCGGTAATTAGTTAGTTAATCATAGTTTAGTACTTGTATTAAGGGATTCTTCAAGAATCACCCAAGATTGACAACCTAGGGTGTTTGTATTGGATTCTTCTCATTAATGCAAGTTTCTTCCTTTCTTCTTCCTCTAGTATGGTATAATCCTTCCTCCTTTCTCTTATTCTTGTTTTGTTCTTCCAAGTTTAAATCTTTGTTCATCTTAATGTTTGTAGTTTATAGTTTTCATTAGTTTGTTTATGTTTGTTTTGGTTCTTAGTTTGATTCATCTTGTTTTTGTTAGTAATAGTTTGATAATGATAGAGTAGTGTTCTTTCTAGGGTTAGTAGGGTGATTAGGGTGTTAATTTGGGTGATTAAGGGTTTGTTAGAGATGATGGGTGGAAGATATTGGGTTTCTTCTTGGTTTATGCACATCACATGTTTGTTGAATTGCTTGAAAGACTAAGTAGGTTGGAATGCTTGTTTTTCTTGCCTTTCTTTGTGGGTGTTAGTTTGTTGTGGGTTCGGTTCCCTCATTAAGTTGCGAGAGCCCGGTGAGGACGACCCCTAGGTCAAGTCTAAGTTGCGAGAGCCCGGATTGGACCTAGGACCATAGCGCGCTAGAACCCCGTTTGTGTTGTGTGTCGCCTCGATGGGTTCTAGGTGGAACCTCTAGGTTGGTCTAAGTTGCGAGAGCCCGGACCGACCTAGATCACCCTACTACCTCCTCCTCTCTAGTTCTCCCTCGACCACTCCGTTACCCCTTTGACCCTGACCTAATCCTAGCCCGTTCTCCTTGTTTGCTTCCCCTAGTCTTAGCCTTAGTCTCTTCCCTCCTCATCGTTCTCTAGTCTAGTATAGATCGTTGACCTAGTCTAGTTTTTAGGCGACCTTAGTCTAGGCTATACATTACCGTCCCCGTGGATTCGACCCGACTTGCCCTATCTACCGTAGGAATAGCCGGTTACTTTATTTGATCGGTGGGGATTCCGCGACAAATCCCCGCCCGTCATGACGGTTCCCTTGGAACCCATGAGAATTGCCTTGTTGATGGCCTTGATTGTTGCCATGGTTGCGATTTTGATATCCTTGAAAATTTTGGTTTCCTTGGAAACCACCTTGATTGAAGTTCCCTTGTTGGAACCCTTGCTTGTTGTTGAAGTTGCCTTGGTTATTTTGCTTGAAATTGTTGAAGGGTCTTTGATTGCCCCCATAACCTTGGTAACCTTCATTGTTGTCCCGTAAGGGAGGTGGAACATAGGGACGAGGTTGTTGTTGATGTTTAAGTGCTTGTTGTTGAGGAACTTGATTGGAAGCTTGGTATTGATTAGAGTAGGAAGCACCTTGCTTGAACGCTTGAAAGGCGTTCACTTGCTCAATACTCCCTCGACAATGCATAGGATCATGACCAACGATTCCACAAGTGTCGCACATCCCAAAGTAAGGTCTAGGAGGTGCGAACCCCAAAGCATTCACATCTTGAATCGGTTGATGGTGGGATGAACTTGATCCGAATGAGGATACAACTAAAGAATTCAATGAAGTCACACTAGCTCCTAATGGTCCTAGTCCAGCCACATTAGCACCTCCTACTAGCCTAGTAGTGTGCCTCCTTCAATCAGTAAGCTAGCTCGTGTGTGGGTCGAATAAAGGAGCAAATAGTCAAGGTCATATGAAGGCATTAACTTGGGTTCACACTCATTCAAGCATGGGGAGTGAACCGGAGTTAAGAGGATGATTGTGGGCTGATTGTGTTCACATGGGTGCCGCGTCTAAATGCTTCTTGTTAGCTTTGTTTTTAGCTCCTAAGCTTTGTTATCATCACCATTAGAACTTTGTTTGTATCACCCTTGACCAGCCTGGTTAAGGGACGTTTTGTAGGCTATAAATAGCCATCAACTTGAATGAATAAGCGACACAATATTCATAACACAAAAGTGAGTAAAGCATTGCTTTTCTTTTACGTCCTTGTTGCTTACAAGACAAAGTCTAGAGTTAGTCGCGTTACAAGCTCTAAACTCGCTACTTCAATCGAGTGTTTGATTTAGCACCCGCTTTGTTGAAGTATAGGTCTACTTCACTAAGCATACTATCCCTTGGTTACAGTTCTATCATCCTCACAAACTATCCTTACAAGCTGTTTTGTTGCTTTTGTTTACGTTCATTTCAGAATACTATCAACCTTCACGTTTTTGTTTCAAAGTTCATATTAACTCACATCATTAGTGGTATCAGAGCTTTGGTCTTCCTTTAGACGTAAAGCATGACAGGAGTAGTGAACTTTGAAGACCCTAGCTTCTTGGAACACCTAAAGAAGGCGTTGGAGAACTACTAGCCCAGGAATTCTCGTTTCCAAGCAAGGAGGGAACCGGTGGACAAGATCAAAGTAAACGAACTTCCTGAGTTCAATGGTGGTACTGATCCTGAAGTCTACTTGGAATGGGAGAGAAACATGGAGAAGCTCTTTGACTTCAAGGACTTGGAGGACGAGGAGAGGTGCAAATATGCAATCCTAAAGCTAAGCAAAGGAGCTTCCCTTTGGTATGAAGGGCTTAAGGTACAACGCACCAGGGATGGAAAGGGTAAGATTTCTTCTTGGGAGTCCTTAAAACGTAAGCTACGTAAGAGGTATGTTCCAACTACACATAAGTTATCCTTATACAAAAAGATTTCTAATCTCGTACAAGGAAAAATGAGTGTTAGTGAATACATTGAAGAGTTTGAGAACTTGGTACTAATGGGAGAAGTAGAAGAAAATGAAGAGATAAAAATGGCTAGGTTCTTACGTGGGTTAAATCGTAGTATTGCTAATACGGTTGATTTATGTCCTTATTCTGATTTGATACGTTATGTGGTTTATGCTTAAAAATTGAGGCTCAAGGGAAAGCTAAGTATGAGAATGAATCTAGTAGGAGTCATACTTGGCCACGAGGTGAGGGGAGTAACAAGACCAATTCCGTTAACACTAATCAACCCCTTGTCATTAAGAGTAACCCGACTCAACCCACAAACAAGACACCCACTGAAACTAGTTTGTCCAAGGTACGTTGCTTTAAGTGTCAAGGCTTTGGTCACTACAAAAATGCGTGTCCTAATAAGAGAGTCGTTACCTTAAGAGAAGTCATGTCTTTTAGAGAGGAGATGTGGGAGGAGGAACAACGTATAGGGGTTGTGTTTAATGAGGAGGAGGAAGAAGAGGAGGAAGAAAGAGAGGACTATGAACCCCCAACGTATGATACTGTTTTGGTACTACGTACACTTCATGCCAACCCCATCCCACACAACACCGAGCAAAGGGATCAACTATTCCACACAAAGTGTCAAGTTAATAACAAATGGTGTAGCTTGATCATTGATGGAGGTAGTTGCACAAATGTTGCCTCTACTGAAATGGTAACTAAGTTAGGCCTAACCACCACTAATCACCCTAGACCGTATGCATTACATTGGTTGGATGATGGTAACAAAGTAAGAGCCACAAAGCAAGTGAGGGTAGGTTTAACCATGGGGTCTTATGTCGATGAAGTTCTATGTGATGTCATTCCTATGGATGCGTGTCATATACTCTTGGGACGTCCTTGGCAGTTTGATAGGGATGTAGTACACCATGGAAGGAAAAATGAATATGAGTTAAGGGATAAAGGAAAGAAAATCGTTCTAAAACCCATGACTCCCCAAGCTGTTAGAACTATGGCAGCCAACAAAACTAAGAAGCCTAACCTTACCATATTTGCTAGTGAGAGTGAAGTAGAACAGGCTTTACAAGGGGGGGAACGTGTCTTTGTCATGGTGGCTAGAGAGGAACCCTTAGTAGTTGAGAATGGGCTTGGAGGAAAGCCATTTGAGGAGTTGTTACACGAATTTGAGGATGTCTTCCCTGAGGAATTACCGGTTGGTTTACCACCTATTAGAGGTATAGAACATCAAATCGACCTCATTCCAGGAGCAGCCTTACCCAATAAGGCAGCCTATAGGTGTAATCCAGAGGAGACTAAGGAATTGCAAAGACAAATTGATGAGTTAATGAGTCGAGGTTATGTACGTGAAAGCCTTAGTCCTTGTGCTGTTCCGGTCCTCTTAGTACCTAAAAAAGATGGGACTTGGAGAATGTGTGTGGATAGTAGGGCCGTTAACAACATTACCATCAAATATAGATTTCCTATTCCAAGGTTGGATGATATGTTGGACGAGCTTCATGGGGCTGTGATCTTCTCCAAAATTGACCTAAGAAGTGGGTACCATCAAATCAGAATGAGAGAAGGAGATGAGTGGAAGACAGCTTTCAAGACCAAACATGGACTCTATGAATGGACGGTCATGCCATTTGGTCTCACCAACGCTCCAAGCACATTCATGAGGCTAATGAACGAAATACTCAAGGCCTATTTAGGTCGATTCATTGTGGTTTACTTGGATGATATTCTTGTTTATAGCAGGTCTTTGGAGGACCATATGGAGCACTTAAGGCTACTATTTACAACACTTCGCAAGCAACAACTATTTGGCAAGAAGGAGAAGTGTGCTTTCTTTGTGGAAAGTGTAGTGTTCCTTGGCTACGTAGTGTCCAAAGATGGAGTGTCCGTTGATCAAACCAAAGTGGAATCCATCCGTACTTGGCCAATTCCTTCCACCATTACAGAAGTAAGATCATTCCATGGTTTGGCTTCCTTTTACCGAAGGTTCATCAAGGACTTTAGTACTATCACAAGTCCTATCACCGAATGTTTGAAGAAAGGTGCGTTTGTTTGGTCCAAAGCTGCCCAAGAAGCTTTTGAAGTCATCAAGGAGAAGTTGTGTTCCGCTCCTATCCTAGCTCTTCCTGATTTCTCTCAACCATTTGAGGTTGAATGTGACGCTAGTGGAGTAGGAATTGGTGCTGTTCTTGTGCAAAATAGGCGCCCCATTGCCTACTTTTCAGAAAAACTCAATGGAGCAAGGCTAAACTATTGCACCTACGACAAGGAATTCTATGCCATAGTAAGAGCTCTTGATCATTGGAGTCATTATCTTCGTACTAACCACTTTATTCTCCATTCAGATCATGAGTCCCTAAAGTACATCAATGGCCAACAAAAGCTAAGTCCAAGGCATGCCAAGTGGGTGGAATTCTTGCAATCCTTTCACTTCTCTTCAAAGTACAAAGATGGTAAAAGTAACGTGGTGGCTGATGCACTATCCCGCTGCTACACTCTATTATCTACTTTGGATGTTAGATTGCTCGGATTTGAAACTCTCAAGGATTACTACAAAAATGATGCTGATTTTGGTGAAACTTTCACCAAGTGCAAGGAGGGAGCCTTTGACGAGTTTGTTTTGCAGGAAGGATTTCTTTTCAAAGGAAATCGACTTTGTGTACCCAAGCATCCCATTAGAGAATTACTGGTTAGGGAAGCTCATGGGGGAGGATTAGCAGGTCATTTTGGCATCACAAGAACCTTGGAGGTCTTAAAGGAACACTTCTTTTGGCCAAAGATGCAAGGGAGTGTCCAACATGTAGTAAGCAAGTGTGTGACTTGCCAATTTGCCAAAAGTTCTTTCAAACCAGGAGTCTACATGCCCTTACCCACTCCTAATAGACCGTGGGAAGATGTGTCCATGGATTTCATTGTGGCCTTGCCAAGAACAGCTAGGGGGAAGGATGCTATCATGGTGGTGGTAGATCGGTTTTCAAAAATGGCTCACTTCATTGCTTGTCACAAAACAGATGATGCTAGCAATGTAGCTGACTTGTACTTCAAAGAGGTGGTACGTCTCCATGGAGTACCTAACTCCATTGTTTCGGATCGTGATTCAAAGTTCCTTAGTTATTTTTGGAACACATTATGGAGGAAGGTGGGAACCAAGCTCTTATTTAGCACTTCTCATCATCCACAAACAGATGGACAAACCGAAGTTACCAATCGCACTTTGGGCACGTTGTTAAGGGGCCTTGTGAGCAAGACTTAAAAGGATTGGGATGTCAAGCTTGCCCACGCTGAATTTGCTTACAATCATTCTCCTACTTATGCTACCTCTCACTCTCCTTTTGAGGCCGTGTATGGAATCAATCCTTACATGCCCTTGGACCTGATTCCTCTACCTAAGGATGAGTTAGTCCACAAAGATGCGGAGTCAAAACTTAAGGCTATGATAAAACTCCACGAGCAAATTCGAGAAAGGATCAAGGAGGTAAATGAAGCATAAAAAAGAAGGTCCAACAAAAACAGGAAACCAAGACTTTTTCAAGAAGGTGACTTAGTTTGGGTTCACTTGAGAAAAGAGAGGTTTCCAAGCAAAAGGAAGAATAAGTTGATGCCACGGGCAGAAGGTCCATACAAGATCATATCAAAGGTGAACGACAATGCTTACAAAGTGGAATTGCCGAATGAGTATGGAGTTCATGCCACGTTCAATGTGGGAGATCTTTCTCCTTATCTTGATGATGATGGCATTTCAGAATTGAGGACAATTCCTTTTCAAGGGGGAGGAGATGATCCGAATGAGGATACAACTAAAGAATTCAATGAAGTCACACTAGCTCCTAATGGTCCTAGTCCAGCCACATTAGCACCTCCTACTAGCCTAGTAGTGTGCCTCCTTCAATCAGTAAGCTAGCTCGTGTGTGGGTCGAATAAAGGAGCAAATAGTCAAGGTCATATGAAGGCATTAACTTGGGTTCACACTCATTCAAGCATGGGGAGTGAACCGGAGTTAAGAGGATGATTGTGGGCTGATTGTGTTCACATGGGTGCCGCGTCTAAATGCTTCTTGTTAGCTTTGTTTTTAGCTCCTAAGCTTTGTTATCATCACCATTAGAACTTTGTTTGTATCACCCTTGACCAGCCTGGTTAAGGGACGTTTTGTAGGCTATAAATAGCCATCAACTTGAATGAATAAGCGACACAATATTCATAACACAAAAGTGAGTAAAGCATTGCTTTTCTTTTACGTCCTTGTTGCTTACAAGACAAAGTCTAGAGTTAGTCGCGTTACAAGCTCTAAACTCGCTACTTCAATCGAGTGTTTGATTTAGCACCCGCTTTGTTGAAGTATAGGTCTACTTCACTAAGCATACTATCCCTTGGTTACAGTTCTATCATCCTCACAAACTATCCTTACAAGCTGTTTTGTTGCTTTTGTTTACGTTCATTTCAGAATACTATCAACCTTCACGTTTTTGTTTCAAAGTTCATATTAACTCACATCAGAACTAGAGTCTTGGACTTGGTTGAGGTGGCTTTGGAGCTTCTTGTCAATAGTCTCCATGTGTGTTTTAAGTTGAGCTCCAAGGTCGATACTTAGCTTAGTGATAGCATCGACCTCATGCATGCCTCCTCGGTGTGCCTTCCTAGGCCTAGAATATTGCGAATTATGCGCCGCCATCTCTTCGATTCTTGACCAAGTTTGGTCATCCTCCACTTCGGTAAACCTACCGTTAGATCCCATATTACGTATGGCCCTCGAGTCTTCATATAGCCCATTCCAAAATTGTTGTATGAGGAACCATTGTGATAAGCCATGGTGTGGACAAGAACGGATTAAGGCTTTGAATCTTTCCCACGATTCGTAGAGGCTTTCATCATCGCGTTGTTGGAAACCCGTGATGGAGGCTCTTAATATATTTGTCTTCTCTGGGGGATAGAATTGTTGGTAGAAGGCTAAGGCTAGCTTTTTCCAAGTATCAATGCCAAGTCTTGCTTTATCCAACCCCTTGAACCATTGCTTCGCCTTACTGATAAGAGAGAAAGGAAATAAGACCCACCGGATTTGGTCTTGAGTTATTCCCGTTTGTGAAATAGCGTCACAATAGTCCGAAAAGGTTTCCATGTGTTGATGAGGATCTTCGGTTGGTAACCCGCTAAATTGACTTCTCTCTCGATCAATTGGATAAATTGCGTTTTCGCCACAAAATTCCCGGTATATGCCTCCGGTAAAGTGGATGGACCCGGCAAAACGTCTTCCGTAAAGGTTGAGTGAGAAGAGAACTTAGGCATGATTGGATATAAGGGAGACGATGGTGGTGTGGACGGTGTTGATGTAGAAGAGGAGGGGGAACTAGGAGAAGAATCACCGAAGGGATTGATGAAGGTCCCTTCGGCTGTCTCTCGAGGTGAGTTGCTCAAGTCGGCTCCTTGGGCTTGCCCTTGATGAGTGGTGCTTGCACTTGGTTGAGAGATCCTAACCCGATTAATCGTCCGTTGGCGAAAGGCTCGAAAGAGTCTCTCCGGCTCTGGATTAAAGAGATAGAAGTCGCCTCCCCTCCTAGGCATACACTACACACTAGAACAAACATGAGAACACCTAGTGCTTTATGGGCACTAGGCAACGACAATAACAAACACAACTAGAGACAAAGAGAAAAGAAAGAAAAACTAGAGAATATTCACAAGAGAAGAAGAGAAAGCACAAAGAAGGGTAACTAGGTCTAGAGATAAGCAAACTAAGTCTAAACAATGCACCGTCCCCGGCAACGGCGCCAAATTGATGGTAGGATTTTGCCGTGGGTCCAACCGTCAATAATAAACCGACTATTCCTAGTGGGTAGCTAGGGCAAGTAGGGTCGATATCCACGGGGACGGTGGAGTAAGGTCTAGACTAGGTCCACTAAAACTAGGCTAAGTCACACACACAAACACAAAGAAAGCTATAAATGGAAACAATTAAGGGGGAAGAGTGGGAACTAGACTAATGAGCGAACTAATGAATAAACTAGAAGAACTATGACTAACTAAGACGGATAAACTCAAATATGGAAAGAAGTGGGGTAGGTCGGGTTCATAGAGGTAGAAGGATAATTGGGGTGATCAAGGGTAAAGGTGTCTCCTAATCGCTAGAGTCGGTCCGGGCTCTCGCAACTTAGACCGATGTCAAGGTGAGTCCGGGCTCTCGCAACTTAGACTCTAGTCGGCACTCTCGTGACTATGACTATTCTCAACATTTCCACAAAATAAGCAATCAATGAGAAGATGAACGCGAGCATGGGAAGCATGGCCACTACAACTCATACAAGCATAACAACAAACACATGGAGTGCCTACAATGTGACTAACAACAAAGACACAACCTTTCCCCCTTAATCAACCCTAATCATCCATAATCTACCCCTAATCCCCCTACTAACCCCACAAAGAAACTACTCACTCATTATCAAAGATGAACTAACACTAACAAGAGAGAACAAACTAAACATCCAAGCATTCATTATGAACAACAAGAGCAATAACAATAATAACATAAAAAGATGGAAACAAGATTTGATGTGAGTTGATATGAACTTTGAACAAGAATGTGAAGAATGATTAGTATACTGAAATGGAATGTAAACAAAGTAACCAAAACAGATTGAAAAGGATAGTTTGAGGATGAATAAACCGTAACCAAGGATAGTATGCTAGGTGAAGTAGACCTATACTTCAACAAAGCGGGTGCTAAATCAAACAACGCGATTGAAGTAGCGAGTTTAGAGCTTGTAACGCGACTAACTCTAGACTTTGTCTTGTAAGCAACAAGGACGTAAAAGAAAGCTTAGCTTTACTTAGGTTTTTGATTTCAATATTGGATGTTTTATTCATTCAAATAGATGGCTATATATAGCCTACAACAAGACCCCTAAACCGGCTGGTTAGGGTGACAAAAACAAAGCTTACACCTTATGTGAACTAGGAGCTAATAACAATGCTATGTAAACTAGGAGCTAATAACAAAGCTCTAACAAAGAGCATCAGCCACGGCACACTTGTGTGAACATGGAGCCATAAACAAAGCTTGAGGATGTGCACACTATGTGAACACAATCAGCCTCAAACACCTTCATAACTTCAGTACACTTCCCATGCTTGAATGAGTGTGAACCCAAGTTAATGTCTTCATATTACCTTGATTATTTGCTCCTTTATTCAGCTCACACACGAGCTAGCTCACTAATTGTAGTAGGCACACTACTAAGCTGGTAAGAGGTGCTAGTGTGGCTGAACTAAGAACAAGAGGAGCTAAGGTGACTTTATTGAACTCTTTGGTAGCTCCTTGATTCGGATCATCTCCTCCCCCTTGAAAAGGAATTGTCCTCAATTTTGAAAAGTCATCTTCATCAAGATAAAGAGCAAAATCTCCCACTTTGGACGTGGTATGCTCTTCATAACTATCCGGTAACTTCATCTTGCAACCATGATTGTTTCCCTTGTATGGAGCTTCTGTTTGGGACATCAATCTGGTCTTTCTCTTGACAGCTTCATCCGTTGTGTAACAAACACTGAGGTGAGTCATTATGGAGGATGGCAAGTACTCTCTTGGTTTGAGGGGACTCTTTGGGAAAGGACTTGTTAAGTATTTGCTCATGATGCTTAGATTACTCCCTTGTGTTCTTAGCAAAAGGAAGTGCTCCTTCCACGTCTCTAAGGTCCTGGTTATGTCATAACCTACAGCTGGTCCTCCTCCTTGAGCTTCTCTAGTTATACACTCTGAAATAGGATGTTTTGGGACACAAAAATGGTTCTCTTTAGGAAGAAGATCGTCCTGCAAAACAAACTCATCAAAAGTGTTAAGAGTAACAGTCTTGCACTTGGTGAGTATATCAGCCTCCGTGGAGTAATATTCCTTCAAGGTCTCAATTCCAAGCGTGCTTGCATCTATGGTGGATGAGTGTGTGTATTGACAAGATGAAGCCTTAGCCATGACATTGTTTTTCCCATCTTCATCCTTTAAGAATCCATGATCTCTATTAAGTGCCAAACAAGCTGGTATCTTAATAGGAATGTCAACACCTAGTTTCTTTAGCCACTCTTCAGATTGTTTCCCTTCACAACCACTATTAACCTTAGCTGGTTCCTCTTTAGTGGTCTTGACGGCATCAAACTCCCCCTCTTCTATAGCATGTACTCCCATATTTTTACTAGCAAACATTGAGAGGTTGGGTTTTCCGACTCGATTGGTTAACATATTGCATACGTTTTGAGGTGTCATGGGTTTGAGTACAATTTTCTTTCCCTTATCACTCAATTCATACTCATTCCTCCTCCCATGGTGAACTACGTCCCTATCAAACTGCCAAGGACGGCCTAATAGTATGTGACAAGCATCCATAGGAATAACATCGCACAAAACCTCATCAACGTAAACCCATGGTCAAGCCAACCCTCACTTGTTTAGTGACCCTTACCTTGTTCCCGTTGTTTAACCAATGAAGTGCATAAGGGTTAGGGTGATTAGTAGTAGCTAGACCTAGTTTGTCTACCATTTCAGTTGAGGCAACGTTGGTACAACTACCTCCATCAATGATTAAACTACACCATTTATCTTTAACTTGACACTTAGTATGGAATAGTTGGTCTCTTTGTTCGGTGTCATGTTGAATGGGGTTAGCATGTAGAGTACGTAGGACTAAGAGTGTGTCATAAGCCGGAGGTTCATAAGCCTCAATATTTTCCTCTTCCTCTTCCTCTTCCTCGTTAACATTGAAAACAGCCCCTATACGTTGTTCCTCTTCCCATAATTCATCCCTAACAGTGATTACTTCTCTTAAGGTCACAACTCTTTTATTTGGACAAGCGTTTTTGTAGTGACCAAACCCTTGACACTTGAAACAACGCACTTTAAAGAGACTAGTTTCAGTGGTTGTTTTGGTGGTAGATTGAGGTGGGGGTGCGGGGTTATTCTTAACAATAAGGGGTTGATTAATATTAGTAGGATTGACTCTATTACCATCATCCGTTCGAGACCAAGTATGACTCTTACTAGACTCACCCTCATGTTTTCCCTTCCCTTGTGCTTCAACTTTTAGACACAACCCACACAAGGTATCAAAATCAGAATAAGGACACAAATCAACCGTATTAGCTATACTACGATTTAACCCGCGTAAGAACCTAGCCATTTTTATCTCTTCATTTTCTTCTACTTCTCCCATTAGAACCAAGTTCTCAAATTCTTCTATGTATTCACTAACACTCATTTTTCCTTGTATAAGGTTAGCAATCTTTTTGTATAAGGATAACTTGTGCGTAGTTGGGACATACCTCTTACGTAGTTTACGTTTTAAGGACTCCCAAGAAGTAATCTTACCCTTTCCATTTCTGGTGCGTTGTACCTTAAGCCCTTCATACCAAAGGGAAGCCCCTTTGCTTAGCTTTAGAATGGCGTATTTGCACCTCTCTTCGTCCTCCAAATCCTTGAAGTCAAAGAGCTTCTCCATGTTTCTTTCCCATTCCAAGTAAACTTCAGGATCAGTACAACCATTGAACTCAGGAAGTTCATTTACCTTGATCTTGTCCACCGGTTCCCTTCTTGGTTGGAAGCGAGAATTTTTGGGCTGGAAGTTCTCCAACGCCTTCTTTAGTTGTTCCAGGAAGGTAGGATCTTCAAAGTTCAACACTCCTGCCATGCTTTACGTCTAATGGATGACCAAAGCTCTGATACCACTAATGATGTGAGTTGATATGAACTTTGAACAAGAATGTGAAGAATGATTAGTATACTGAAATGGAATGTAAACAAAGTAACCAAAACAGATTGAAAAGGATAGTTTGAGGATGAATAAACCGTAACCAAGGATAGTATGCTAGGTGAAGTAGACCTATACTTCAACAAAGCTGGTGCTAAATCAAACAACGCGATTGAAGTAGCGAGTTTAGAGCTTGTAACGCGACTAACTCTAGACTTTGTCTTGTAAGCAACAAGGACGTAAAAGAAAGCTTAGCTTTACTCAGGTTTTTGATTTCAATATTGGATGTTTTATTCATTCAAATAGATGGCTATATATAGCCTACAACAAGACCCCTAAACCGGCTGGTTAGGGTGACAAAAACAAAGCTTACACCTTATGTGAACTAGGAGCTAATATCAATGCTATGTAAACTAGGAGCTAATAACAAAGCTCTAACAAAGAGCATCAGCCACGGCACACTTGTGTGAACATGGAGCCATAAACAAAGCTTGAGGATGTGCACACTATGTGAACACAATCAGCCTCAAACACCTTCATAACTTCAGTACACTTCCCATGCTTGAATGAGTGTGAACCCAAGTTAATGTCTTCATATTACCTTGATTATTTGCTCCTTTATTCAGCTCACACACGAGCTAGCTCACTAATTGTAGTAGGCACACTACTAAGCTGGTAAGAGGTGCTAGTGTGGCTGAACTAAGAACAAGAGGAGCTAAGGTGACTTTATTGAACTCTTTGGTAGCTCCTTGATTCGGATCAAGATTAAATAAACTAAGAACAAGAGTAAAGATGATTATACCAATACTAGATGAGGAAAAGATGAGAACTTGTACAAATAAGACACCCAAATAGAACTCCAAGGTTGTCAATCTTGGAATAATCTTCAAGAATCTTCTTAATACAAGGTTAATTACAATGATTAACTAAGGATTAAGGAGAGATTAGAACTAATGAATGAGAGTAAATCTAGGGTTTTGAGGCTTAAACTAAGGTAGGTTAACATAAGATGTCTTAAAATTCCAAGAAGGGAGTATATATATGGGTACAAGAATGAGGAAGAAGAAAAGAGAAGAGCGGGTGAGCTGTAGCCCATCCCGATCGGGAAGGATCATCCCGATCGGGAAGGGTTCTTCCTTCCCAATCGGGAAGGACTCAACCCGACCGGGAAGGACCCACAGCAGCGCTCCTAAACGTGCATCCCTTCCCGATCGGGAAGGCCACCATCCCGACCGGGAAGGGTCTTGTATGCCTTCCTTTAATGCTCCTTGGTCCTTCCTTGCCTCTTATGGGCTTCCCACCGATTCTCGGGGCTCGGGATCGGGTCTCGGAGGCTCGGGATTGGGTCCCAAGGTCTCGGGGTCGATTCCGAGGTCTCGAGTCATCGTTCCTATATCTTGTTGGCTCCAAAATGTGTATGTATTGAGTCGGAATCGCTCCAACTCTTCCAATTCGGCCTCGGGAACCTGAAACGAACTAAAGGAGGCATAAGAAGCCCATGAATTGCTCCAAAGGAGCGATTTCACAAGGAAAAAGGGACCAAAACACAACAATTAGGCACTACAAACTACACTTATCAGGCACCTATACCCAGCCAAACCCTCCTAACCCATCTTCATAATCAACTTTTTCTCGCTCTCTCCTCAATCAAACCCCAAAAATCCCAGACAAACCCCAAAATATACCACCTTAAATCACCTCTAATCCTTCCATTTCTTTACCAAATTTCAATCCAATTACATATTTCTCATCCCTATCACATTCCTATCATCTTGTTGGAGTTTGTTTTGGGAAATCGTTCCAATTCCGACAAACCCCAAACCGAAACCGTCATCACCATAATCGTCAAATTCAAGCAACAAGGATGAGGAGAGTAAAGCAAATGGGGCAAGGAAAAGGATATCCTCTATGCTTAATCGAAATTCGGGTTCAACATCCTCTTCAAGATCCGAGGAGCCGGCCGAAGTTCGGGACGAATCCGTCCCGACGCACATTCAAACACAAGGCTCCGTCCCGCATGAACGATTTGTTCCGCTAGAGGTACGTTACCCTTCTATCCGTCGTAATTTCCGTCATTTGGAGTCTGGTATCTATTTCGCTAAAAAGGCCCATCTTGAAAAGTGTAAGAAATTTTGGGTCTGTCGTCTCGAGCCAACTTGTTGGGCGGCTCGAGATGTACTTGTTCGTATGGGTATTGAAACGCAGGTACAAGCAATGTGCCGAAACCTTGGTTTAAATAAATTTTATGCCTTTAAGGAGCAAGCTTTTCAAAAGTTGACGTGTGAGTTTTTCGCAACTTTTGAGCTGAGTGGTGATGATAATACCACTGTCACTTTTCAGTTGCGAGAAACTTTATACGTCCTCAATTTGAGGGATTTTGGTGCATTTCTTGGTTTACTTTCTTCTGTCCTTAGAAGGCCTAGGGCGGGGCAAACTCGGGATGACAAATTTGCCCGCGATAGATTTTGGTTTAAAATTGCCCGCCAAAGGACTTTTAAGGGAGGGAAGATGCGTTCTTTCTCCATTCGAAACCCCATCCTCCGGTATTTGGCGCGTATCATAGCCATTTCATTTTTGTCGAGCTATGATACGCACCACAATTGTAGTGCTACAGCTGTACAGCTGTTAGAGGATGCGGTTTTGAATAGAGTCCCGTCGATAGATATGTCCGAGGCCTTAGCTACTCACTTCGCCCAGGTTGCGAAGGGCAGCCGCAAGAAAATTTCTTGTGGTGGGGTTGTAACGATGATAGCTAAAGCCTTAGATGTCGATTTTAGCGATATGACACCAGTTGACGGAGTAGGAATTTATCTTGATGAGGTTTATTTCCCTTTCCTTGTTTGGCCCCAGAAAGAGGATTATAACAGTTTGTTTTTGTACAAGATTACTGAGTTTCAAGCTATAGAGACGCCTAATCCCGAATGGGTTAGGTTAGATGTTGAGAAGAATTTCGGCATGCCGAAAAGGTCCGGGGAATACATTTGGGATAACACCCGAGGTAAGTTTCGTGAAGCTCAGTACCTCGAGGGACCTTTAGATTTTGGCGACGATGACATAGAGGTAATAGACGTGTCAGAGGAGGAACCGGAGGTTGAAACCTCCCGGGATGAGGGTCAAAGAACGTTACCATCATCATCACACGCACCCTCTTCCTCCCACCAGACCGAACCTCAGACCTCACAATTTTTCACTCCCAACTTTTCAGACTTCGAACCACACACACACTCCACGTTCACCAGTAGTCTACCCCAGGTTTTCAGGAGGACATTAACATGAGTCCTCCACGACACTCTTCGTTCTTCGGATCTGAGGACTTTTATAACCAATGGAAGGAAGTCTATGACCGAACACGTCAGACTGGGAGAACTCGACCACTCCACTGAACTTGGCCCATGACGCTTACAATGTGGCACGGGATGCGCGCGATACTGCGCATAGCTCATATGCGTACTCTAGAGACGATTTTGAGTACGCCCGGAACAGTTTTGAGATGGCCAGAGACACTGCTAGGGATGCCCAAGCAGCGAGGATGGCGACGGAGGAGAACCAGAGGTGTTGCAACATCAGCAACACTATTTTGATCGTCTATTTGGTATACCTCCGCCAAGTTCTTACTACCCACCACCTCGTCCCCCAGGTCCTATGTGAGCGGTCGAGTGTTGTCAGTGTTAGTGTGGTGGGGTGTAAGATGTCAGTCGTCAGTCGGCAGTCGTCGATAATCTGTTCTCCTGTTTCAGTAATCTTTGTCAGTCCTTGCAGCGCCAATTTTTGGCATTTGGTAATTTTGGTGATTTGGCGGTATTATTTTTGTTAGTTTGGTGAATTGTCAGCCCCTCCGTGACCCTACTTGGGTCGTTACACACGTGAGGTTTATTGCAGGTACCTTAGAGAAGAAGGACCTGATTGTTGCTCTCGGTCTTAGGTGAATTGATCGCACCAAGACCATTTGAAAAATCCAAAATTTTTCATTAATTTTTTCCGGATTTGTGCGGAATCGGGGCGAGGTGACGTGATTACACCTACGCCTTTCTCCCCTTATTTATTTTTCTTCTTTTTCCTTTTTCTTTTTCATTTTTCACTTCATTCTCTTTTCTTCTTATTTTTCGATTTTTCTTTTTGGCTAGGGTCTAGTTGACGTGATTACACCTAGGCCCGCCACTTCGTTTCTTTATTTTTCTTTTTCTTTATTTTTATATTTTTCATTTTCTTTTATCCCTCTAATTTTGAAAAAATACAAAACATTTTAAAAACATAAAAATTCAAAAAGATTTTCCAATTTTTCTCTTTTCTTCTTTTTTCGATTCTTCCTCTACTTATGCATTGGAGACAATGCACAGTTTTTGTGTGGGGGAGGAATCTACTATCATTTTCTTCATTTTCTCTTTCATTTTTCCTTTAAAAACCAAAAATCCAATTTTTTTTCCTTTTTTCTCTTTTTAGGTTTCTTTTCTTTTTTTCTTTTTGTTTTTGTGTCACTTGTATTGTCTTACATTCTCCTTCTTATAGGTATAGCGCCGACCATTTAAAATGTGTGCGTAGGGTAGCGAAAATGAAGTGAAGACCGCGCGGTAATATCTTCTACCTTCGTTTTATCTCCTTTTTTCTTATGTATGGGAGTTTGGGCGTATATGCGATTTGGAGGTTCACCTGGTGAACATTTTGGAATTGGTGGTTGTGGATTGTGTTGACTTGATGGAGTTTGGAGTGCTTGGCTATACTTGTGTATTTTGTTTTGTTTTCTTGTGTTTTTGTCATTTTTGTGTTCTTTTTCCATTGTGTATAGTTGTTGTGTGCCAGATTTGGACCGTTTTTCCTCCCATTTAGACCCGTTTTTCCTCCGTTTTGCGAGATTAGAGTGCGATTATCGCCATATTTTGCATAATTCTCGCATTAGTGTCTCTCTTTTGCATTTTACGTGTTTTTGGTAGTTTTTTTGTCTATTTTGATAGGATTTTCGACCGAAAACGTGTCCGAGCTTTTATGAGCATAAAAGTGAGAGATACGGTCCAAAAAGCAAAGCACACAACTGAAAGTTCAAGTAATCCAATTGATCGACAAAGAAAGAGACCGGAAAAGAGGCGGGAGACCACCGGGTGAAGTTTCGCCCGACGACATTTTTCCACCCCCGAAGATTTTCATGACACTCCACCGGGCGAAATGACCGGGCGAAATTTCGCCCACCGGGTGAAATTTCGCCCGATGGAGAAACCGGGCCGAAAACGCAAAAAATGAAGAAAATCTCACCGGGTGAAATTTCACCCGGTGGGATTATTATGTCAAGCCGCGGGGCGAAATTTCGCCCCATGAAGATGCAAAGGGTGAAGGTCTAGCTTAAATGAAGAGGAATTGGATTTGGGCCTTGAAGTTTGTGCAACCCATGAAGACTAGTATAAATACTCCTCCTAGGGTTTTGTTCCTCCTTGTGCCTTGAGTGAGCCTTTAGGAGTAGGAGTAGTTTAGAGGATTTCTATAGTAGTTTAGAGGATTCTTAGTAGTAGTAGTAGATTGTAGTAAGCTTCCTAGTAAAAAATCTCCAAAAACAATTAGTAGACCTTAGTATTAGTATAATTCTACTCTATAATTAGTAATCAAGCATCCATCTTTGTTGAAGATTGTGTTTTATGTTGAAGATACAAGGGTTTTTCAAGGGTTTATGTGACAAGGCTCTTGTATTATTTCTTGAAGATTCATATTTCTTGTATTGAAGATTGAAGATTTATGCATGGATTAGTGACAAATTCTTGTATATCTCTTCCAAGATTCAATCTTTATGTTTATCTTCATCTTTCTCCTTAGATTTCTCCATAGTTGGTAAATTCTTTTCTCTCCCTTTTCTCCATTAGTTTATGACTTTCTCTCCTCCTTGTTAGTTTCTCTTTAGATTGTGTGTTAGTTAATCTCTCTCCTTAGTGTTAATTGTTAGTATAGTTATTATGCATGCTTTAGTTAATTTCTCTTTAGTTAGTGTTTTATTGTTATTCATCATGACTAGTGAGTAGATTTTCTTGTTGGGGAATTAGGGAAGAGGATTTGGATTATTTGATTTGAGGGATGTTGGTGGGTTGTTTACTTGTTGATTATCAATTTTAAGGTTTTTGTGTCTTTGTTGACCTAGACTGTAGCTAGATCGACCTTGGCTCATTTCTATCAATATGGGGAAACTCGGGGTAGAAATTACCTTATTTTGAGACTTACCCTTTCGTTGCGAAAGCGGGTTTAGGTAGGTTGGGTGAAGAAACCGAAAAGTGGCGTTCTCCCTTTTTAACGTTGTAACTAAAACTCGATCCCGAGACTCTTAGACCCCATTTCCGAATCCCGAATCTCCCCAACACTTTTCCCATTATTATCCCTAGCCTTATTTAGCGTAGCTCATTAGCATTAGCTCGACCTCTCATGACCCAAAACCCCCATCTCCATCCCAATCACGATTAAACTCTAAACTTGACCAATATCGCTTAACCATCTCCCTGTGGGTCAATCCCGACCTACCACTAATACATTAGTTAGGTTAGTCGGTGTTAAAAATATTGTTTGCATGCGTGTCGACGACAGCGCGCATCAAAATGGCGCCGTTGCCGGGGAGACGGTGATTAGTTAAGTGATTAAGTCTTTGTTTTATTGTGTTTGGATAATTGTTTTTCCTTTCCTCCTACCCTAGTACCATTAGGTGCTAGGAGGACTCATTGTTTGTTGAGTTTTTTCTAGGTATACTTTCGATTTAGGTTGCTTGATCCCCATCCGGAGAACAAGTCGCTTGGAAATATTGTGACCGAAGCAACGACTCGATAGTGTAACCCTCCACCAATTTCCTCACTTCTCAACACTCCAAATTCAAACAACATCCAAGGATTCAAGTATGGCTACACTTGGGTCCCATTCTCAACCATCTATTGAAGATATTTCTTCACCCGTCTTCATCGGAGCCATTCCGGAGAGTTTTGAGCTTAAACCTTCCATCATTCATTTGATTCAACAACAAACTTTTCGAGGATTGCCGGATGAAGATGTGTTAGAACATGTTTGCCTTTTCAAGGAAAGTCTTATTGGTATCAAACTTGAGGGTATCACCGAGTGCCAACTACGCCGGATTCTTTTTACCCGCACCTTGCGTGATGGAGCAAGGAGGTGGCTCAAACCATGCTTTTGTTTCCCCAAAGTTTCCCCAACCATGCTTTTCGCACTTGGGAGCACTTGTGCAACTCTTTCCTTGAGAAATATTTCCCACCGTCCAAGACCAACAAATTTCGAAGGGAAATTCAAACATTTCATCAGCAAGAAAAAGAAAGCATAAGTGAAGGTTGAGATCGATTTCAAATTCTACAAAGAAAGTGCCCACACCAAGGTATTCCTCATTGGCTTTTGCTCCAAACATTTTTCTATTCCTTATCCGCCGATGCAAGGGACATTCTTAACTCAACCGCAAGGGGCGACTTTTTCCTACTTAACGAGGATGAATCCCATGAGCTTCTTGACAAGATAGCCAAAAGTGGCATGTGTGCTAAGGAAATGCAAGAGGGTGAACCAAGTGGAGACTCAAAACCATCAAAAGACATGGAGGCCACTCTTGAAGCGCAAATCGCTCAACTAGTCGAGAGATTTGAAGCGATGGTTGCTAAGGACGCTTTCCAACCCGAAATGAGGCCCCCATGATGGTGGGATTTGTCGTGGATCCCAACACCAATTAAAAAACTGGCTAAACCTAGTGGGTAGCTAGGGTAAGTCGGGTCGTGTCCACGGAGACGGTATTGCAAAGTCTAGACTAAATCAACCTAAGAACGAGACTATGCTACCAAAACAACACAAAGAGAACTGTGGACATGACGTAGGTCCACCCCGACGCGGCCACGCGCGGGTTTGGGTAGACAAATGAATCTCGTGGTAAGATTGATCTCGGGTTCGAAATTTAAGTCAAAGATGGAGTCGCCACCGAATTTTGTGGTTATTCGGAACCATTCGAGCCCACCCTATGTCGTCATGGTCTATACACAAAGTACGGCCCACTTTGATTTCAGAGTTCATGGGGCTCGTCCCTTTGCATTATTATATCGATACCGTTTACACCGGCTTTCGTATATAAAATGACTCTCGTGCGCCAATGGTTTCGGACATCCGGAAACCAAGGTTCTGAGTAAGGGGTGAGGGTACGTGTTGGGAAGCCCAATAAGGACACCCAACCCTGCCCGCACAATGGCGGCCTCTACTAAGACACCGTTCGTTTTCGTGTACGCACGCTAGTAAAACGACTAAATGATATGCAAACAGCGTTTTCGGGCTAAGCATGTGAATTATTGGTTTGCTACGTCATTTAATGCATCTAACTATTGTCAAAGTTGTTTAGCATGCGAGGTTCATTTATAAAGCGATAAGCAAGTAAATAAATAAAGCTCGAAATTAAATACGTACAAGTTACACGGGCGGAAATACAACCCGGAATTTACAATACAACGATTAATACAAATAATGAACAAAATAAAAAAAAAATGATAAAGAAGATAGAAACGGACCCGTATATAAACTAGACCGTGAATTTGTGTAGATGGACGAACTCCGATTAAATACACATTATGTTGTGTACTAAACGAAGGACGGAGACATAGGACCCAAGCGTAATGCTAGCCCAATCCCATGCCTCTAAGTCTTGTCCCAACTTATCACGTCGAAAAAAATCGATCAAAGTTGTTCTAGTGTAATGATATGCGTGAGTTTTGAAAAATAGAATTACGTGATTGATTATGCACGCTACGACTGAGTCGTAAAAAGACGAGGCTCGAATGTTGCATTAAAGCTCTCGGTTTTCTGGGCTACAGGACCCACTCGATCGAGTCATGGCCTGACTCGGTCGAGTGCGTCCTCAAACGTAGCTGCTGCCCAGTTTTTTGGGAGCTACTCGATCGAGTAGCCTACGTACTCGGTCGAGTAGCCCCTGTACGAGTGACAACTCGTTTTATTTTTGGTTAAAAATCGATAATCGACCAAATTAAATACAAATATCGCGCAGTTTGAATTTAATTCGTCCATCGGTGCTATAATCACGTATGCATGCGTTTATAACACCGTTATTGGAGTTTAATAAAAATGTTATCGTTTAGATTGAAATTTTGAATTAGTAACAGAATTGCATCCCTCTACGTCACGACATCGGAATTAATACTTTCGGATTATGTGATGTCGGTTTTCGTGTCAACGGGTTCCGTACTAATCGTTGAAATGGGATCGAATGCGTTCAACTATGACTAATCACGATCACATCATGTCCTTGAGCACATTGGGGCGGCGCTCCTCGAAAGGGCGCCACCTCCGTCGTTACTCGCAAAGGAATTAGACGGACTTTAGGCAATCATCATAGTCAAACGTATTTGAAACCGAGATTTTAATACTAGTATGTATATATACGCGGTATGTAATCGTTAATTGTTAGAATGCGAAATTGAAATGTTAGTAAACGATAAAGAAAAGTTAGTATGCGAGTTAGCGTTACTAGTACAATTATTATATAAAATCCGAAAAACGTAAACAAAAGATTAGAGAAGATAAAGATCAAGATGGGGTTTAGGACACCCTCAACATACATGCTTAGTAAGGACCTCGGAAATGGACTCGTAAATAGCGACGGGACGCCGGAGTATCGAGGATGTATGCAAGTTATGGTGTGTGTGTGTGTGTGTGAATGACTCGTCGGTTTTCGAGGGACGATGGCTCGGTTTTAGACTTAGGGTTGCTAAGGGTTGTAGTATGGAGAGTATAGGAGGGTTAGGGTGAAAATGTAGGGCAAAAATGCATGGAAAAAATCCTTCAAAGCTGAAAAATGAGAGGGGTTCGTGGGGTATTTATAGACTTTACCTCACGACCTAGGGTCACTCCATCAAGTGGCCCTAGTGCACTCGATCGAGTGCCCTTGCAAACGGGCCAAACCCGGTTCAAGACGCTCCACTCGACCGAGTGGGTCAATCCACTCGATCGAGTGGATCAAGAGGATCAAGCTATTTTAGGAAGAAGTTGACTTTGATTGTTTTTTGAATTTTGATTTGGGCGCCAGTTTCTAGGAGTGAATTTGGCTGATTTGCGTGACGGGTTCGTCTTTGACCGGGTTTTGACCCGGTCGCCAAAAGACGGGATTTATTTTTGGTGTCGGTTTTGGCCCAAATTAGTCTTATTTTGCTCGGAACGACCCACTGGGCCTGGATTTGAGGTCTGTTTTGTGAGATTTTTACTCCGCTAATACTCCATGTCGGATATTATAGACTCCGAGCCCAAATTCGAGTATACTAAGTCATGTTTGCGTCCGATCATCATCGGGTGTTTTTCGGAGACTACCATAGACACCTGGCAGTCAAAATGCGGGTGTCTACAGAGCCCCCACTCTGAGTGAGGCTTGGACAAGGCGAAAGTCAGAGTAGCTACCAGGCCAATCGCAGATTACGACCGGGCAGCCTCCCGGTCGGGTCGTTTATAGTCCAGTAGACTCGCGTGAAGGGCTCGCCAGCCATAAGCAGAGGGTCATACCTGTCCTGATGATGGTAGCTCCGTGGGGAGTAAAACTTGCCTTTCGGGGGGTGTAGGTGTACCCGTATGCTGACACATCACGTCTTGGATGTAGCATTCCGAGGAAAAATTGACTCACGCTGGGGAATGAAATGGCTGCGCGAAGACTTGCCTCTGAAGTCTGGGGTGTACCTGTATGCTGACACATAACAACTTGTATGTAACACATAGGCAAAACACTGACTCGCGCTGGGGAGACAAGATACCGAATTTTTAAAAATGCCACAATTTTTGAAAAGGATTTTATCACAGAAAATTTTTAGAAACTCTTAGGAAAGCTCGGGATGGCTTGATTCCTATTTCGGGTTCTTTGTTTGAAATCAGGCTTGCGTGCGCCTAGGGCCCAGGTTTGCTGAGGAGGCATGACAGTTAGGGTTATAGTGGGTTTCAGTTAGGTTTTCCTATTATAAATATAGGAATCCCTGCCTCAACGTCTGCATTCCAACTCAAACTCTTTTTTTTTTCTCAAAATCTTTTAGACTTTCATGAAAACTAGGAATTTTTGTCATGGGCATCGATCACTTGACCGCCATGCTGCTCGCTTGGTCCCAGTACTTTCGGGACGAGGAAAAAGTCCGACTGACACAAATGGGAATCGTCAGTTTATTCCCTCTCCAACGTCTGATAATTGACTCAAATTTTTTGGACGCCTGCCTGACGTTTTGGGATACTACCCATCACGTCTTTGTGTTCCTGCGGGGAGAGATATGCCCTCTTCCTGAGGAAATTGAAGCCATAGGTGGTTGGAGCCCTGCTGTTCAGCCTGCTACCCCTCCGTTCTACCCGGATCCAAGAAGGAGGCTGAGGGAGTTCTTGGGTCTATCTCATGCTGAGACAAATCGGATGGTGCGGGGAAATAATGTTTCCCTATTCGACCTGGCTGACAAGTTCATGAATAGCCGGGATGTGAGGGCTACCCCTACTTACAGGCGTAGGGCATTCGCCTTTTGCATGCTGCACTACTACGTTTTTGAAGGGTTGATGGAGCTTGACTCATGTATGGGTCAAATCAGGCTGATTGGAGTGGTTGAACAGATGGAGACTGGTCATAGCCCTGCTTGGCTAGCCACCGGGGAATTCATTATGGGTCTGGATGCTAGGCGACTTGACCCGAACCGACGGCTGACGGGAAGTACCCGTCTCTTGCAGGTATACATCTCGCGTTTTTTTTTTCACGCGAAATCCCTGAAGTCCGTAAGTCACTCGATCGAGTCGACCTGTCACTCGATCGAGTGACATCTTGGTCGAGCTACTGCCTGTTTTTGGAGGGCTTACTCAATCGAGTCAACTGCTGTACTCGATCGAGTGGGCTGTAGCGGACCACTCTGTTGCTTACGAAGCTTGTATATACTTTTCAGATATGGTTGTCGGAGCAGTCAGATTAGCTCCAGAAGGCGTCGGATAAGCTCGAGTCATCAAATAAACCGAGCTTTTTGGGATGAAGAGCTGGTGTTCCACGGGGGTCCTTTGATTAGGTGGACCGTCGCTTGGTGGTTCCTTTCGAAGTTGACTGGATTGGCCAAGAGAGACCAAGCTCGATACCTGGTGATTCTGTACCTAGACTGGACAGTTCATATTTACCCGGACCGTCTCCTGAGGCAGTTCGGTTTGTCTCAGCGCAGCCCTGAGACTGAAGCCATTATTAGCGTCTCACTCCAATTGACGGACGCTATGTGCGACACCTGTTTGCAAAGATGGTTCACTCGTCCTACATGGACTATACCCAGCCATTGCCAATCCGCTTGGGTTTCACGGGCTTACCAGAAATGGACTTCCGAGGAGTCCGAGGAAGCTCGCAAGGCCTTGAAGGTTGATGAGGCCTTTGAACTAGTTCGCCGAGAGACGCCGAAGGATAACAGGGATTTCTTGGACGGAGGAGATATTCCTGATGCTGCAGTCTAGGAAGAGTCGGGTCTTAAGTCACAAACTAAGACTCGGTCTAAGGAGGTCGGTTCTAGCAGCACACGGGGGCGGCCAAGCCCCCAGACTGATTTGGAGAGATGCCTTGGGCCAAGGCTGGCGGCCCGGGACCGACTGGGTCCGCGTGACCGGCTCCCTGAGCCCGTGAGGGCCCGACTTGAGCCTATTGAAGTGACAGAGGATTCGGGCTCAAACAATCGTGCCCGAGCTAGAGAGGTCCCTGTGGTGATCCGGGAACGCTTTCCTCCGCGTCGTCGCTAGTGGACGGCTAAGGAGGCCAAGGACAAGGGGAAGGGCAAGATGTCCTAAAAATGCCGAGTCCTTTTTATTATTATTTAAGTATTATTACTACTTTTGTTTGTGTGCCTTTTTTGTATTTTTTTTTGGATTCCTGCATTTTGTAATTTCCCGAGTTTATTGGGTTTTTTTTTTTGAATTAATAAAAGAAATTTATTATTAAACCGCTCCTGTCTTTTCTCGATTGCATTGGTTGTGCCCTTTTGAGGGGCTGGCTACGTATCCGCGATGAGCAGAATCAAACCAAACGTAGTTCAGGCTTAGTAAAATTTGCAATCTCGAATTACACCAAGACTATTGGTTCAAGATGTTTGCGACAGTAGAATAAATAATTCCAGCTCATTGACTTGCTTTTTGTAAAAAAAAAAAAAATTTTGATAAATTTTGCTAATGACATTGAGAAATGGCTAAGGGTAGTAACGCTTCAGCTGGTCCAGGTTGGTTGGGTTGATGAACTCATTCCCGTCCAGGTCCGTCAGCATTACTGCTCCCCCTGATAGGATCTTCTTTACCAGATATGGCCTAGCCCAATTGGGTTTGAACTTTCCCCTTGGGTCAACTGGTAGTAAAGCTCGAACAGACTTAAGGACTAGATCGCCTTCCTTAATGTTCCTGGGCCTTACCCTCTTGTTGAAAGCCCGTTGGATGCTCTTCTGGTAGATTTGGATATTATTGAGGGCACGAGATCATCGTTCGTCTAGTAGAACCAATGAGTCGTACCGTGCTCGAACCCAGTCAGCTTCGGGCACTTGGCTTTCTAGGAGAATTCTGAGGGATGGTACCTCTAACTCAACTGGCTGGACTGCCTCCATCCCATAGGTCAGGTAATACGGCGTTGCCCCGGTTGCGGTGCGAATTGACGTTCGGTATCCCCATAGGGCAAAAGGTATTTTGTCGGGCCAGTCCCGGTAATTATCAACCATCTTTTTGAGTATGGTGACAATTGTTTTATTGGCCGCCTCTACTGCTCCATTTGTTTGGGGACGGTAAGGCGAGGACGTATGCCTTTGAATTTTATACTTGGTCAGCAGGGCCGCAGTCTCGGCTTGAAAATGGGTCCCATGATCACTGATAAATTCATAAGGAATCCCATACTGGCATACTATCTTGTTCTGGATAAACTTGGCGACATGCATAGCATTGAGAATGCGATATGATTCAGTTTCGACCCATTTGGTGAAATATTCGATAGCTACTAAAATAAAGCAGTGCCCACTAGTACCAGAGGGATTTATTTTCCCGATTATGTCGATATCCCATGTCGAGAATGGCCAGGGTGATGTCATGGTATAAAGCAAAGATGACGGCATATGTTTCACATTGCCGAAGATTTGACAGTTATGACAATGTTTGACATATAACCGGCAGTCGGCTTCCATGGTATTCCAGTAATAACCGAGCCTCATGATTTTTCGGACCAGCATGTGGGCTTTCATGTGTGGACCGTTTTCACCATCATGTACTTCGGCCATAACTTTCTCAGCCTTATATTTATCAACACAAAGGAGAAGAGCCCCCTGTGCCGTCTTTTTATATAGTTGTCCGTCATCCGTACGGATGAATTGGGTGGCTAGCCTTCGTAAGGCTTTCTTGGCTCGACCTTCAGTCCCGGGAGGATATTCTCCGTTTGTCAGGTACGTTAACACGGCCTGATACCATGGTTCAGGATTAGTTATCTCAATGTCTTCGATGTCGCGAATGTACGCCGGCTCGGACCGTCTTTCGAGGCAAATTGGCATACTGGTCACGTGGTCGGGAATGTTCAGTAAAGATGCCAATTTTGAAAGTGCATCTGCAAACTGATTCTCTTCTCGGGGCGGGTATATGTACTCTACCCTTTGGAATTGTTTCTTGAGATCCCTTACTCGTGCCTGGTAGGCCACGAGATTAGCATTCCGAGTCTTCCATTTTTGAAGTGCTTGGTTAATGACCAAGGATGAGTTACCATGCACCCGGAGATTTGTAATCCCTAGATTGGTGGCGGCTTGTAGCCCGTAAATGCATTCTTCGTACTCTGCTGCATTATTGGTAACATCAAAGTCCAGTTTGATGGAGATGGGAGTGTGCTCACCTTTTGGTGAAATTAGGAGGATCCCAACTCCGAACCCTCGAAAATTGGATGCTCCATCGAAGTATAAATCCCATGTTTCAGTATTGGTATGGAAAATATCTTCGTCTGGAAAGGACCATGGGTCGGTGCGTCCTTCTTTGGTCACCGGGCTGTCGGCAAGAAATTCAGCTACTACCTGCCCCTTAATGGCCTTTAATGGCACAAATTTTAGGTCAAACTCTGCCAACATTAGAGTCCATCTAGAAATTCGGCCATTGATAATGGGTTTCTCGAAGAGGTATTTGATGGGGTCCATCTTGGATAGCACATGGACCTCGTAGCTGAGCATATAGTGCCGGAGCTTCTTAGTAGCCCAAACCTGAGCCAAGCACGTCTTTTCGAGCATGGTATATTTGCACTCATACTCTAAAAACTTTTTGCTGATGTAATAAATGGCTCGTTCTTCGGAGTCAACTGTCTGAGCCAGCATAGCCCCCATGGCTGTCTCGGTCGTTGTTAGGTATAACGACAGAGGCAAACCGGGTTGAGGTGGCATTAAGACCGGCGGAGCAGACAATATTTCCTTGATCTTGTCGAAAGCAGCTTGGCACTTGTCATCCCATAGTACCTGTTCTCCTACTTTCAGTTTCTTAAAAATAGGTTCACACACCATGGTTAGTTTGGAAATGAACCGACTGATATACTGGACTTTCCCGAGGAATCCCCTTATTTCTTTTTCGGTTTTGGGAGGTTGCATCTCGGTAATGGCTTTGATTTTAGCTGGTTCGACTTCGATACCTCGTTGGCTAACGATATGACCCAGTAATTTGCCTGATGTTACCCCGAAACTGCACTTTTGAGGGTTTAGCCTCATGTTGTACTTGCGCAGCCGAGTGAAGAATTTCCTTAGGGCGGTGATGTGACAGTTCCGTTCCTTGGATTTGACGATCATGTCGTCTACATAAACTTCTACCTCTTTATGCTTCATGTCATGTAATAAAGTGGTAGTGGTCCTTTGATATGTGGCCCCTGCGTTAATGAGATCGAATGGCATGACGGTATAGCAGTAAGTACCCCAAGGTGTTGTGAAGGTAGTCTTACTCATATCTTCTTCCGCCATTTTGATCTGATTGTACCCAGCATACCCGTCCATGAATGATAGAAGGGCATGATCGGCTGTGTTATCCACCAGTATGTCGATGTGTGGTAACGGAAAATCATCTTTCGGGCTCGCCTTGTTAAGATCCCGAAAATCTACGCATACCCGCACCTTACCGTCCTTTTTAGGAACCGACACGATGTTTGCCACCCAGTCCGGATACTCGGATACTTGTACGAAGCCGGCTTTGAACTGTTTGTCGACTTCTTCTTTTACCTTGAGAGACCACTCGGGCCTCATTCGGCAAATTTTCTGCTTGACCGGTTTGCACCCGTCTTTGATTGGTATGTGGTGCTCGGCTATTTCCCGGTCTATCCCCGACATGTCCTTGTAGGACCACGCGAAGACATCCTTGAATTCTTGGAGGAGGTTAATGAATTGTTGTTTCTCCTCGGGATCTAGGGATAACCCTATCTTAAGTGTCTGAGGCTCTAAGGTTGTTCCCACATTTATGGACTCGGTTTCTTCGATTACCGGGTTTCGGGATTCCCTTTGCTCTAGTTGCTCGATCAGATGCGGAGGTAAGGGTACCTGTTCGTCTGGTTTCTCAATGTCATTGCATAAGTATTTTTGAAAACAGAATTTAAAAGAGACAAGTCGTAAGCAGAACGGTTGTTATTATTGATTGAAAATTTTGAAAACAGCTCGAAAAGAGCAGCCATCTGATCATTGGTCAGAGGCGGAATTGGTAAAGACCTCGGGACAGACCCTGAAGTGCCAGCAGCAGGAATGATAAAAGGGGGAGGGGTTACAGGAGTGATTCTAGCACTGACTTCCCTAGATTTGACCTCAGACTCTGACTCAGACTCCGACTCAGACTTAGACTCAGGCATGTCTCCCTCTCCAGTGACCAGCTTGTAGATTCTTCCCTGGCTGTCAGTCCACTTGACAGTCTTTCTCCAGGCCTTGTTTCCCGTCTCGGTGCCAACATCCGAGATTAGCTTGGTCGGGTCAAACCTGTTGCTGCGGAGAATCAGGTTGACCAGGTCTTCCTTTGGAGTCGGGGCTATGGTGTCTTCCCCGAAAAGTAGCCCCAGCGCGGGCTCAGCATTGTCAGCTCCATCGGACTGGATGAGGGCGAACACATCATCCAGAATATAGTTGCAGTCCCGGGCCAAGTGGGTCCCGAGGTGCACAGCATTGGGTTGGTATAGACCAACCTGAACAGCCCCAAACACCGGTGTGACAAAGTAGTCAGCCAACCGTGGGCTATAAGGGCTCAAGTGGATACCCTTAATAATGTTGTAGGCCTTTTCAATTCCTGCTCGGACAACATTGTCGGGAGTGATGGCATAACCGAGACCAAAGTGAGAGTCTTCGTCTTTGAGGACCTCGATGATCTTCCCAGCTGGAAGATCGGGTCGAGAGGTAGCCCCCGGAAAGTACCCCAGGTTTTGGAGCATCGTGTCGATACTCGTAGTGAAGTAAGGCCTAAAGAGGTACTCGTCCTCGATCATCCCCACAAAATCGAACCCCCAGAGGTCCGTGCGCCCCGTGGCGTTACAGCTAGCCACAGTCATTGGTGTTGCCTCTAAAGTGATAACATCGTTAAGCAGAGGCATCTTGATCTTTCGGTGGAGGGTGGAGGACACCGCGTGGATCCATGGCCTACCTAGGAGCAAGTTGAATGATGAGGTGACATCGATCACCTGGAATTCGAGCTCCTTTTCTATTGGGCCCGTTATGATGGTCAGTTTTACAGCCCCAGCTACCAACTTTGGGCTCCCATCAAAGGCTTGAATGGTCTGAGCAGTCGGGATATAGTCGGCCTCGGTAATGCCGAGGGCTTTATTTGGCGGTCCTTAGAGGAAGGACATTTACAGCGGACCCATCATCAACCAGGGTCATAGGGAGGTATTTCCCTCGGCAAACCACCGTAATGTAGAGGGCCAGATTATGGGAGGCCCCGAATGGCGGTAGGTCGGCTTCGGAGAAAGTGATCATTGGGCCTCCTTCCTTAGCTTTGCCCTTCAGGTGGGGCAGGACCGTGGCTACCATCTCAGCAGGGGTAACCAAAGAGTCAACCTTAATTTGATCGAGAGCCTTAGTAAGTGCTTCTCGATGCTCTTGTGAGCTGACCAGGAGTTGCCATATGGTGAGGTCAACTCGGGTCTTCTTTAACTGCTTCACGAGAGCCGTTTCAGCAGTCGGTTCCTCAGGGGCGATTTCCGTCCTGAGTGGCTCAATGACGGTTGTCGGGATAGGGGCGTCCCTAGAGCTAGTGGCTTGATAGGGACGACCAAGGTGGTTACTGGCTAAGACTCGGGATTTGGTCTTACGAATTTCCTCGGAGGTGATGGGGACAGCTTCCCCTTTGGCGAGGTAGACGTCATCCTCGTCGTCGAACCAGATCCCGTTCACATGCGGGATAAATGGAGAGATAAGGTGAGAGCAATCAATCACCTCCCCGGCAAAGATGGCGTGGGAGCTGAAAGGGTTCTCCTTGTTGCTGGGCTTATCTCTGGGTAGCGGGATTTTACCGCTTTCGATCAAGTCCTAGATCAGGTGTTTCAGCTTTCAGCACTTCTCGGTATCATGCCCATTGCCCCGGTGGTACTGGCAATAGGCCTGAGCATTGTAGTTCTTGGAGCGTCGCTCGACCGGAACTTCAGGAGTTGGGCCTATCGGTTGGACTAGGCCTTTGGAGGATAGCCTTTGTAAGGCATAAGTATAGGTAGTACCTATATCAGTGAAAACTTGAGGTGGGGTGTTCTTCTTGGACGGGGCATCTAGTAGATTAACCGCGTCGAAAATGCTGCGGGTTGCAGCCTGGGGCTTGGTGGTGGAGGAGGAAGCCCCTTGGTACCCTTTGCTAGCGATCTTAGTAAGGCCTTCAAGTCTTAGGCCGTCCTCGATCCTCATACCAATTTCGGTAAGGGTGGTGAAATTGGGTATGACAGCGTACCGGAGGTGGACCCGGTAAGAGGGGAGGAGGTTCTTGACAAAAGCCTCCACCAAAGTCTTCTCACTGGGCTTATCGACCAGTTTCACGCTCTCGGCCCTCCAGCGTTGAAGGTATTTGGTAAAACCTTCTTTCGGCTCTTGGGCCATAACCTCCAGAGATCGCATTGTGGTTTGGATCTCGGTGTTGTCATCATAATTCCGAGCGAACTCGGTGGCCACATCATCCCAAGTAGGGTATTTCTTCGGGTCTAGCCTGTAGTACCAGGCCCGTGGGTGCTTTACAAGAGACGCAGCAAAAAGGTTCTTGAACATAGACGAGTCTACTCCCTTGATAGCCATGAATTCCTTGAAGGCCCGTACATGTAGTAACGGGTCTTCGGTGCCCTCGAACATTGGTAAGCCCGTGAGGTTCAGGTTCGGGGGTAGCTTGTCGTTCACTGGGGCATACTCACGACTGTTTTCCCGATGAATGTTGTTACTCTCAGCTAAGTGGACTTGCTCTTCCAGTCGGTGAACCGCACTTAGTAGCTCAGTTAGAGACCCATTAGTCCCGGTATTAGGAGTCCTTTGCTCCACTGCAGCCATACGAGCAACAATAGCCACTTGCCTGGCCCTCATTTCAGTCAGTTGGGCTTCAATGTCGGTCTGTTTGGCGACCATGGCGTCCACAGAGGTTTTCAGACTGTTCAAAGTAGCTTCCATCCTGCGGGTGTGTCTGGTTGCCGGCGGCCTGTTTGTAAGAACACCGTGTAATCAGAAACTGAACCCAGATCTTGGAATTACAGAAAAGTACATCCCGAGCGACCCAAAAGAAAAGGATTGAGTGAAAAAAGACTCGGGAAAGACACCTAGACGGATGACTCGTAGGTGGCATGACTTCCTTAGGACTTTGGCCTTGTGGGCCTAGTCCTGTTCGAAGGAAGGTCCACGTGAGATTATTCCCCAGACTTTTGACTCGAGTGTATGGTCCGACTTTCCTTTGTAGGGGTATGCCCTACGCGGGTTGCTCGTGCCTTGACAAATAAGGCGGACTCGGGAAAAAGGGGGGGAAACTCCCGATGTAAGATCGACGGAGTTTCGACGCTATTAACCTTCTACATACTATGCAAAGACCCGACACACGGATAGACGGTAGGTCCTATAATAGGGAAGATTTATTTTAGGAAAGTTGGATGTTTGAAGTTGAAAATTTGAATATGTAATGGGTGAATTTGCGAGAGTTCGAAAATTGAAAACGGAATTTCGAAAACCGAGACTAGAATCTTGAAAAAAATTCAGAAAATCAAAACGGTGTCGGAAATTTGAGAGCTAAAATGGACAGCATGCCGACTACAGAAAAGGAGTATTTTGAGTCAAATCGTTGATCCTAAATTTCGGCGGCATTCCGAGTTTTGAAAATTGGATATTTTGAAAGACGGGTCTCGAAATGGGCGGCATTTCGGGTTTTTCAAAAATTGGGTATTTTTGGAAAGATGCAATTTTGAAATGACGGTTTTTGAAAAATGACACGGAAACCAAGCAACACGTAGTCAAACAAGCATTATAACGACGCTTATGTATGCATTACGCTAAGTCTCGGTCGGTCAAAATAGGGTCCATACCAACAACGATGGCTTTCTCGTAAATCAGGACGGACTCCCTAAGCCGAGTTGGTCTTAGGACATGCCGCAAAACCCATACGAGTTCCACCATCGAAGTCTTTAGCACACCCATGTAGGAATGCACCGCGGTATAGTGGGACGTCGGTCACAAGTAACCGGCCCGGGCAAAAATGGGTTATGCATGAATCATTAAACTAATGCGCGCACACTAATATTCGAACGATTTCTCTTCGAGTCTCACCCTAGGAACCCCGATGACATGTGGTAAGTCGGGTCGTGTCCACGGAGACGGTATTGCAAAGTCTAGACTAAGTCGACCTAAGAACGAGACTATGCTACCAAAACAACACAAAGAGAACCGTGGACATGACGTAGGTCCACCCCGACGCGGCCACGCGCGAGTTTGGGTAGACGAATGAATCTCGTGGTAAGATTGATCTAGGGTTCGAAATTTAAGTCAAAGATGGTGTCGCCACCGAATTTTGTGGTTATTCGGAACCATTCGAGCCCACTCTATGTCGTCATGGGCTATACACAAAGTACGGCCCACTTCGATTTCAGAGTTCATGGGGCTCGTCCGTTTGCATTATTATATCGATACCGTTTACACCGGCTTTCGTATATAAAATGACTCTCGTGCGCCAATGGTTTCGGACATCCGGAAACCAAGGTTCTGAGTAAGGGGTGAGGGTACGTGTTGGGAAGCCCACTAAGGACACCCAACCCCGCCCGCACAATGGCGGCCTCTACTAAGACACCGTTCGTGTTCGTGTACGCGCGCTAGTAAAACGACTAAATGATATGCAAACAGCGTTTTCGGGCTAAGCATGTGAATTATTGGTTTGCTACGTCATTTAATGCATCTAACTATTGTCGAAGTTGTTTAGCATGCGAGGTTCATTTATAAAGCTATAAGCAAGTAAATAAATAAAGCTCGAAATTAAATACGTACAAGTTACACGGGCGGAAATACAACCCGGAATTCACAATACAACGATTAATATAAATAATGAACAAAATAAAAAAAAACGATAAAGAAGATAGAAACGGACCCGTATATAAACTAGACCGTGAATTTGTGTAGATGGACGAACTCCGATTAAATACACATTATGTTGTGTACTAAACGAAGGACGGAGACATAGGACCCAAGCGTAATGCTAGCCCGATCCCATGCCTCTATGCCTTGTCCCAACTTATCACGTCGAAAAAAATCGATCAAAGTTGTTCTAGTGTAATGATATGCGTAAGTTTTGAAAATTAGAATTACGTGATTGATTATGCACGCTACGACTGAGTCGTAAAAAGACGAGGCTCGAATGTTGCATTAAAGCTCTCGGTTTTCTGGGCTACAGGACCCACTCGATCGAGTCATGGCCTCACTCGGTCGAATGCGTCCTCAAACGTAGCTACTGCCCAGTTTTTTAGGAGCTACTCGATCGAGTAGCCTACGTACTCGGTCGAGTAGCCCCTGTACGAGTGACAACTCGTTTTATTTTTGGTTAAAAATCGATAATCGGCCAAATTAAATACAAATATCGCGCAGTTTGAATTTAATTCGTCCATCGGTGCTATAATCACGTATGCATGCGATTAAAACACCGTTATCGGAGTTTAATAAAAATGTTATCGTTTAGATTGAAATTTTGAATTAGTAACAGAATTGCATCCCTCTACGTCACGACATCGGAATTAATCCTTTCGGATTATGTGATGTCGGTTTTCGTGTCAACGGGTTCCGTACTAATCGTTGAAATGGGATCGAATGCGTTCAACTATGACTAATCACGATCACATCATGTCCTTGAGCACATTGGGGCGGCGCTCCTCGAAAGGGCGCCACCTCCGTCGTTACTCGCAAAGGAATTAGACGGACTTTAGGCAATCATCATAGTCAAACGTATTTGAAACTGAGATTTTAATACTAGTATGTATATATACGCGGTATGTAATCGTTAATTGTTAGAATGCGAAATTGAAATGTTAGTAAACGATAAAGAAAAGTTAGTATGCGAGTTAGCGTTACTAGTACAATTATTATATAAAATACGAAAAACGTAAACAAAAGATTAGAGAAGATAAAGATCAAGATGGGGTTTAGGACACCCTCAACATACATGCTTAGTAAGGACCTCGGAAATGGACTCGTAAATAGCGACGGGACGCCGGAGTATCGAGGATGTATGCAAGTTATGGTGTGTGTGTGTGTGTGTGAATGACTCGTCGGTTTTCGAGGGACGATGGCTCGGTTTTAGACTTAGGGTTGCTAAGGGTTGTAGTATGGAGAGTATAGGAGGGTTAGGGTGAAAATGTAGGGCAAAAATGCATGGAAAAAATCCTTCAAAGCTGAAAAATGAGAGGGGTTCGTGGGGTATTTATAGACTTTACCTCACGACCTAGGGTCACTCCATCGAGTGG
This sequence comes from Agrostemma githago, assembly GCA_958450325.1. Lineage (NCBI taxonomy): Eukaryota > Viridiplantae > Streptophyta > Magnoliopsida > Caryophyllales > Caryophyllaceae > Agrostemma > Agrostemma githago. The sequence goes on from OY288252.1 coordinate 33,904,104, forward strand.
CCCTAGTGCACTCGATCGAGTGCCCTTGCAAACGGGCCAAACCCGGTTCAAGACGCTCCACTCGACCGAGTGGGTCAATCCACTCGATCGAGTGGATCAAGAGGATCAAGCTATTTTAGGAAGAAGTTGACTTTGATTGTTTTTTGAATTTTGATTTGGGCGCCAGTTACTAGGAGTGAATTTGGCTGATTTGCGTGACGGGTTCGTCTTTGACCGGGTTTTGACCCGGTCGCCAAAAGATGGGATTTATTTTTGGTGTCGGTTTTGGCCTAAATTAGTCTTATTTTGCTCGGAACGACCCACTGGGCCTGGATTTGAGGTCTGTTTTGTGAGATTTTTACTCCGCTAAAAGTCCATGTCGGATATTATTGAGTCCGAGCCCAAATTCGAGTATACTAAGTCATGTTTGCGTCCGATAGGAGCTGAGCTGGTCTGATAGGAGCTGAGCTGGACTGATAGAAGCTGAGCTGAATTAAAAGAAGCTGAAACTAATAACTACTTATATAAATTATCTAATAATATTTTAAAAAATTGAGAAAAAAATATAAAAAATTATAACACTAAATCAAAATAATAATAATAATAATAATAATAATTAATTAATTAATTAATTAATTATAATAGTAATAATAATAATATTAATTAATTAATAATAGTAATGATAATAACAACAACAACATAGTTCTCACTCCGATTCATTTGATTTCTATTTTTTTTAGTACTTGACAATAGAAAATGTTACGTATATATATTTGATTACGTAATATACAAAATTTTAAATTTTCATATTCTTAAATCTTAATACAATAGAAATAATACTCATATGCTAAATATTATGGAGTGCATAATAATATAAATAATCATTATAATAATAATGATGATAAAAAAAATAGAAAATAATAATAATAACGATAATAATAACAATGACGATAATGATGACAACAACGACAATGACGATGATAATAATAATTTGATATTATTATTATTAACATTCAGAGATACAAGTAATGAAATTAAGAACAAGAACAACAACAATATTATTATTACTATTATTATTATCATTATTATTAATTTTTTATGAAAAGAAACTTGCATTAATATCGAAATGCAATAACAACAACAACAATAACTTATTGTAATTTGTTTCGATCTTAATGCACCTTCCGTTTCATATAAATAAATAAATAAATAATAATAATAATAATAATAATAATATTATTATTATTATTATTATATATTATTATATAGTATATATTATTATTATTATTATTATTATTATTATTGTTATTATTGTTATTATTATTATCGAAGTATTATTTTAGAAGGTGAAAATATCAGAGCTGGGCTGAAAATATTAGGGCTGAGCTGAGCTGAGCTTATAGGAGCTGGGCTGAGCTGATATAAGCTGAGCTGGTCCGAAACGGGCTGAAAATAAGCTGAAAAGAACAGGGCCTAAGTCATGTTTGCGTCCGATCTTCATCGGGTGTTTTTCGGAGACTACCATAGACACCTGGCAGTCAAAATGCGGGTGTCTACAGAGCCCCCACTCTGACTGAGGCTTGGACAAGGCGAAAGTCAGAGTAGCTACCAGGCCAATCGCAGATTACGACCTGGCAGCCTCCCGGTCGGGTCGTTTATAGTCCAGTAGACTCGCGTGAAGGGCTCGCCAGCCATAAGCAGAGGGTCATACCTGTCCTGATGATGGTAGCTTCGTGGGGAGTAAAACTTGCCTTTCGGGGGTGTAGGTGTACCCGTATGCTGACACATCACGTCTTGGATGTAGCATTTCGAGGAAAAATTGACTCACGCTGGGGAATGAAATGGCTGCGCGAAGACTTGCCTCTGAAGTCTGGGGTGTACCTGTATGCTGACACATAACAACTTGTATGTAACACATAGGCAAAACACTGACTCGCGCTGGGGAGACAAGATACCGAATTTTTGAAAATGCCACAATTTTTGAAAAGGATTTTATCACAATTTTTTTTATCACAGAAAATTTTTAGAAACTCTTAGGAAAGCTCGGGATGGCTTGATTCCTATTCCGGGTTCTTTGTTTGAAATCAGGCCTGCGCGCGCATAGGGCCTAGGTTTGCTGAGGAGGCATGACAGTTAGGGTTATATTGGGTTTCAGTTAGGTTTTCCTATTATAAATATAGGAATCCCTGCCTCAACTTCTGCATTCCAACTCAAACTCTCCTTTTTTTTTTTCTCAAAATCTTTTAGACTTTCAAGAAAACTAGGAATTTCTGTCATGGGCATCGATCACTTGACCGCCATGCTGCTCGCTTGGTCCCAGTACTTTCGGGACGAGGAAAAAGTTCGACTGACCCAAATGGGAATCGTCAGTTTATTCCCTCTCCAACGTCTGATAATTGACTCAAATTTTTTGGACGCCTGCCTGACGTTTTGGGATACTACCCATCACGTCTTTGCGTTCCCGCGGGGAGAGATATGCCCTCTTCCTGAAGAAATCGCAGCCATAGGTGGTTGGAGCCCTGCTGTTCAGCCTGCTACCCCTCCGTTCTACCCGGATCCAAGAAGGAGGCTGAGGGAGTTCTTGGGTCTGTCTCATGCTGAGACAAATCGGATGGTGCGGGGAAATAATGTTTCCCTATTCGACCTGGCTGACAAGTTCATGAATAGCCGGGATGTGAGGGCTACCCCTACTTACAGGCGTAGGGCATTCGCCTTTTGCATGCTGCACTGCTACGTTTTTGAAGGGTTGATGGAGCTTGACTCATGCATGGGTCAAATCAGGCTGATTGGAGTGGTTGACCAGATGGAGACTGGTCATAGCTCTGCTTGGCTAGCCACCGGGGAAATCATTATGGGTCTGGATGCTAGGCGACTTGACCCGAACCGACGGCTGACGGGAAGTACCCGTCTCTTGCAGGTATACATCTCGCGTTTTTTTTTTCCACGCGAAATCCCTGAAGTCCGTAAGTCACTCGATCGAGTGACATCTTGGTCGAGCTACTGCCTGTTTTTGGAGGGCTTACTCAATCGAGTCAACTGCTGTACTCGATCGAGTGGGCTGTAGCGGACCACTCTGTTGCTTACGAAGCTTGTATATACTTTTCAGATATGGTTGTCGGAGCGGCTATCGATTATAGAGCCCCCTCCGAGCGTCCTTAATTACCGGAGCAGTCAGATTAGCTCCAGAAGGCGTCGGATAAGCTCGAGTCATCAAATAAACCGAGCTTTTTGGGATGAAGAGCTGGTGTTCCACGAGGGTCCTTTGATCAGGTGGACCGTCGCTTGGTGGTTCCTTTCGAAGTTGACTGGATTGGCCAGGAGAGACCAAGCTCGCTACCTGGTGATTCTGTCCCTAGACTGGACAGTTCATATTTACCCGGACCGTCTCCTGAGGCAGTTCGGTTTGTCTCAGCGCATCCCTGAGACTGAAGCCATTATTAGCGTCTCACTCTAATTGACGGACTCTATGTGCGACACCTGGTTGCAAAGATGGTTCACTCGTCCTACATGGACTATACCCAGCCCTTGCCAATCCGCTTGGGTTTCACGGGCTTACCAGAAATGGACTTCCGAGGAGTCCGAGGAAGCTCGCAAGGCCTTGAAGGTTGATGAGGCCTTTGAACTAGTTCGCCGAGAGACGGCGAAGGATAACAGGGATTTCTTCGACGGAGGAGATATTCCTGATGCTGCAGTCTAGGAAGAGTCGGGTCTTAAGTCACAAACTAAGACTCGGTCTAAGGAGGTCGGTTCTAGCAGCACACGGGGGCGGCCAAGCCCCCAGACTGATTTGGAGAGACGCCTTGGGCCAAGGCTGGCGGCCCAGGACCGACTGGGTCCGCGTGACCGGCTCCCAGAGCCCGTGAGGGACCCGACTTGGGCCTATTGAAGTGATAGAGGATTCGAGCTCAAACAATCGAGCCCGAGCTAGAGAGGTCCCTGTGGTGATCCGGGAACGCTCTCCTCCGCGTCGTCGGCAGTGGACGGCTAAGGAGGCGAAGGACAAGGGGAAGGACAAGATGTCCTAAATGCCGAGTCCTTTTTATTATTATTTAAGTATTATTACTATTTTTGTTTGTGTGCCTTTTTTGTATTTTTTTTTGGATTCCTGCTGTAATTTCCCGAGTTTATCGGGGTTTTTTTTTGAATTAATAAAAGAAATTTATTATTAAACCGCTCCTGTCTTTTCTCGATTGCATTGGTTGTGCCCTTTTGAAGGGCTGCCTACGTATCCGCGATGAGCAGAATCAAACCAAACGTAGTTCAGGTTTAGTAAAATTTGCAATCTCGAATTACACCAAGACTATTGGTTCAAGATGTTTGCGACAGTAGAATAAATAATTCCAGCTCATTGACTTGCTTTTTGTAAAAAAAAAAAAATTTGATAAATTTTGCTAATGACATTGAGAAATGGCTAAGGGTAGTAACGCTTCAGCTGGTCCAGGTTGGTTGGGTTGATGAACTCATTCCCGTCCAGGTCCGTCAGCATTACTGCTCCCCCTGATAGGATCTTCTTTACCAGATATGGCCCAGCCCAATTGGGTTTGAACTTTCCCCTTGGGTCAACTGGTAGTAAAGCTCAAACAGACTTAAGGACTAGATCGCCTTCCTTAATGTTCCTGGGCCTTACCCTCTTGTTGAAAGCCCGTTGGATGCTCTTCTGGTAGATTTGGATATTATTGAGGGCACGAGATCGTCGTTCGTCTAGTAGAACCAACGAGTCGTACCGTGCTCGAACCCAGTCAGCTTCGGGCACTTGGCTTTCTTGCAGAATTCTGAGGGATGGTACCTCTAACTCAACTGGCTGGACTGCCTCCATCCCATAGGTCAGGTAATACGGCGTTGCCCCGGTTGCGGTGCGAATTGACGTTCGGTATCCCCATAGGGCAAAAGGTATTTTGTCGGGCCAGTCCCGGTAATTATCAGCCATCTTTTTGAGTATGGTGACAATTGTTTTATTGGCCGCCTCTACTGCTCCATTTATTTGGGGACGGTAAGGCGAGGACGTATGCCTTTGAATTTTATACTTGGTCAGCAGGGCCGCAGTCTCGGCTTGAAAATGGGTCCCATGATCACTGATAAATTCATAAGGAATCCCATACTGGCATACTATCTTGTTCTGGATAAACTTGGCGACATGCTTAGCATTGAGAATGCGATATGATTCAGTTTCGACCCATTTGGTGAAATAGTCGATAGCTGCTAAAATAAAGCAGTGCCCACCAGTACCAGAGGGATTCATTTTCCCGATTATGTCGATACCCCATGTCGAGAATGGCCAGAGTGACGTCATGGTATAAAGCAAAGATGATGGCATATGTTGCACATTGCCGAAGATTTGACAGTTATGACAATGTTTGACATATAACCGGCAGTCGGCTTCCATGGTATTCCAGTAATAACCGAGCCTCATGATTTTTCGGACCAGCATGTGGGCATTCATGTGTGGACCGTTTTCACCATCATGTACTTCGGCCATAACTTTCTCAGCCTTATATTTATCAACACAAAGGAGAAGAGCCCCCTGTGCCGTCTTTTTATACAGTTGTCCATCATCCGTACGGATGAACTGGGTGACTAGCCTTCGTAAGGCTTTCTTGGCTCGACCTTCAGTCTCGGGAGGATATTCTCCGTTTGTCAGGTACGTTAACACGGCCTGATACCATGATTCGGGATCAATTATCTCAATGTCTTCGATGTCGCGAATGTACGCCGGGTCGAACCGTCTTTCGACGCAAATTGGCATACTGGTCACGTGGTCGGGAATGTTCAGTAAAGATGCCAATTTTGAAAGTGCATCTGCAAACTGATTCTCTTCTCGGGGCGGGTATATGTACTCTACCCTTTGGAATTGTTTCTCGAGATCCCTTACTCGTGCCTGGTAGGCCACGAGATTAGCATTCCGAAGCTTCCATTTTTGAAGTGCTTGGTTAATGACCAAGGATGAGTCACCATGCACCTGGAGATTTGTAATCCCCAGATTGGTGGCGGCTTGTAGCCCGTAAATGCATGCTTCGTACTCTGCTGCATTATTGGTAACATCAAAGTCCAGTTTGATGGAGATGGGAGTGTGCTCCCCTTTTGGTGAAATTAGGAGGATCCCAACTCCGAACCCTCGAAAATTGGATGCTTCATCGAAGTATAAATCCCATGTTTCAGTATCGGTATGGAAAATATCTTCGTCTGCAAAGGACCATGTGTCGGTGCGTCCTTCTTCGGTCACCGGGCTGTCGGCAAGAAATTCAGCTACTACCCGCCCCTTAATGGCCTTTAATGGCACAAATTTTAGGTCAAACTCTGCCAACATTAGAGTCCATCTAGAAATTCGGCCATTGATAATGGGTTTCTCAAAGAGGTATTTGATGGGGTCCATCTTGGATAGCACATGGACCTCGTAGCTGAGCATATAGTGCCGGAGCTTCTTAGTAGCCCAAACCAGAGCCAAGCACGTCTTTTCGAGCATGGTATATTTGCACTCATACTCTAAAAACTTTTTGCTGATGTAATAAATGGCTCGTTCTTCGGAGTCAACTGTCTGAGCCAGCATAGCCCCCATGGCTGTCTCGGTCGTTGTTAGGTATAACGACAGAGGCAAACCGGGTTGAGGTGGCATTAAGACCGGCGGAGCAGACAATATTTCCTTGATCTTGTCGAAAGCAGCTTGGCACTTGTCATCCCATAGTACCTGTTCTCCTACTTTCAGTTTCTTAAAAATAGGTTCACACACCATGGTTAGTTTGGAAATGAACCGACTGATATACTGGACTTTCCCGAGGAATCCCCTTATTTCTTTTTCGATTTTGGGAGGTTGTATCTCGGTAATGGCTTTGATTTTAGCTGGTTCGACTTCGATACCTCGTTGGCTAACGATATGACCCAGTAATTTGCCTGATGTTACCCCGAAACTGCACTTTTGAGGGTTTAGCCTCATGTTGTACTTGCGCAGCCGAGTGAAGAATTTCCTTAGGGCGGTGATGTGACAGTCCCGTTCCTTGGATTTGACGATCATGTCGTCTACATAAACTTCTACCTCTTTATGCATCATGTCATGTAATAAAGTGGTAGCGGTCCTTTGATATGTGGCCCCTGCGTTAATGAGACCGAATGGCATGACGGTATAGCAGTAAGTACCCCAAGGTGTTGTGAAGGTAGTCTTACTCATATCTTCTTCCGCCATTTTGATCTGATTGTACCCAGCATATCCGTCCATGAATGATAGAAGGGCATGATCGGCTGTGTTATCCACCAGTATGTCGATGTGTGGTAACGGAAAATCATCTTTTGGGCTCGCCTTGTTAAGATCCCGAAAATCTACGCATACCCGCACCTTACCGTCCTTTTTAGGAACCGGCACGACGTTTGCCACCCGGATACTTGTATGAAGCCGGCTTTGAACTGTTTGTCGACTTCTTCTTTTACCTTGAGAGACCACTCGGGCCTCATTCGGCGAATTTTCTGCTTGACCGGTTTGCACCCGTCTTTGATTGGTTTGTGGTGCTCGGCTATTTCCCGGTCTATCCCCGGCATGTCCTTGTAGGACCATGCGAAGACATCCTTGAATTCTTGGAGGAGGTTAATGAATTGTTGAAATGTAGGGCAAAAATGCATGGAAAAAATCCTTCAAAGCTGAAAAATGAGAGTGGTTCGTGGGGTATTTATAGACTTTACCTCACGACCTAGCGTCACTCCATCGAGTGGCCCTATGCACTTGATCGAGTGCCCTTGCAAACGGGCCAAACCCGGTTCAAGACGCTCCACTCGACCGAGTGGGTCAATCCACTCGATCGAGTGGATCAAGAGGATCAAGCTATTTTAGGAAGAAGTTGACTTTGATTGTTTTTTGAATTTTGATTTGGGCGCCAGTTTCTAGGAGTGAATTTGGCTGATTTGCGTGACGGGTTCGTCTTTGACCGGGTTTTGACCCGGTCGCCAAAAGACGGGATTTATTTTTGGTGTCGGTTTTGGCCCAAATTAGTCTTATTTTGCTCGGAACGACCCACTGGGCCTGGATTTGAGGTCTGTTTTGTGAGATTTTTACTCCGCTAAAAGTCCATGTAGGATATTATTGAGTCCGAGCCCAAATTCGAGTATACTAAGTCATGTTTGCGTCCGATCATCATCGGGTGTTTTTCGGATACTACCATAGACACCTGGCAGTCAAAATGCGGGTGTCTACAAGAACGATAATTGGTAAACTATGGTGGTTGGAGATGAAGAAAGTGGACTAACAATGAACTAGCTATAATAAGATTGAAAGAAATAACTAGAGACTAACTAAACAATGAAACTATAGGAATGATGACTAACTAAGAGGATGAATCAAATATGGAAGGGAGTGGGGTAGGTCGGGTTCTTAAGTGTAGTAGGGTAATTGGGAAGCATTGGTCACTACTACTCACACAAGCAATTCAACAAACACATAGAGTGTCCAATATGCGACTAACAACAAAAGAGTCACCTTTACCCCTAATCAAGCCCTAATCACCCATAATCTACCCTTAATCCCCCTACTAACCCCACAAGAGAACTACTCACTCATTATGAAACTGACAGTAACAAAAGCAAGAGAAACCAGACCAAACATCCAAACATCCATAATAAACAAACAATAACAATAAACAATAAATAAAGATTCAAACTTGATTAATAAACTAAGAACAAAAGTAAAAGGGAGAAGAGGATTATACCACACTAACAAGGATGAAAAATATGAGAACTTGAATTAATAAGAAACTCAAATAAAACCCTAAGGTTGTCAAGCTTGGAATAATCTTCAAGAATCTCCTTAATACAAGACTAATTACAATGATTAACTAAAGATTAAAGGAAGATTAAAACTAATGTGAGGATCACTAAATATAGGGTTTTAATGTTGTAGAGAGGCCTAAGAGAGTCTAATGTAATGTATCATACATAAATAATACAAGAGGGAAGTATTTATATGGTTACATAAGTGAAGGAGGAGAAAAGGATGAGTTGCGTGCTACAGCTCACTCATCCCGCCCGGGACGAGACGGTCCCGCCCGGGACGAGACGGTCCCGCCCGGGACGAGATGGTCCCGACCGGGACGAGATCCTTTTCGGCCGGGACGGGCTCAAGACAGGAGCTGTTGGTTTTGTGCACTCCTTCCCGGTCGGGAAGGCCACTATCCCGCCCGGGAAGGGTCTGTATGCCTCCAATATGATCTTTTTGTTCCCTCCTTGATTCTCATGCGCTTCTCACCGATTCTCGGGGCTCGGGATCGAGTCTAAGAGGCTCGGGATCGGGTTCCAATGTCTCGGGTTCGAATCCAAGGCATCGAGTGATCGTTCCTTCACTTCGTTGGCTCCAAAAAGTGTATGTATCGAGTCGGAATCGCTCCAACTCTTCATGAATGGTCTCGGGAACCTGAAACGAACTAGAGGAAGCATAAGTAGCCCATAAACCGCTCCCAAGGAGCGATTCCACAAGGAAAATGGGACCAAAACACAGCAAATTAGGCACTACGAACTACACTTATCAACTCCCCCACACTTAACCCTTACTCGCCCTCGAGTAAGCACATACTAACTACTAAACTAGCCGAGTGGGTATTAGCGCACCCTACGCCCTTTCAACTCACGCGAGTACACTTAGAGGAAAAGTGTACTCCGCAAGGCAAGTAAGGTCTTGCGACAAAACTGTGGATGCAACCGGACAAAAAACACATAGACAACAAACATATAAACAAACAAATAATCGGATGCACCCAAAAGAAAACAAATACCGCTTTCCTCAAACAAGCGGTGAAAGAAGCACCGGTTTAGGACTCGAGGCAAGTGACAACGTTCCCAAGCTAGCAATACAAACCAAGATGAACTAAACCCTAATAGTATGACGATAAAGCAACAAAAACGTTGGTAACTTACCTAGGTCCTCGTAACTTTCTAAGAATGTACTACGGAACGATCGGCGGGATGGAAAAAGGATGAACCACGGCGTTAGTCGACACTGTAGGTAAGTGAGACCCCGCCCCTTTTAGCGATGAGCCAAGAGGGTCGTCCCATGCCCGAAACCGCCCAACTAGTCCAAGTAAAAAGGTGGATAATATTGCAAAGTGAGGGAAGAACGACCATTACCGCTATCATCCTTCCTAGGGACTCGGTCCTTTGGTAGGCTCTTCATGGTAATAGTCGGTAAAAGGCTTATTTTTGAGAGGGGATTCTTTTTGTGAGACGGTTTTCTTTTGGCATTTTTCTTTCTTTTGCATATTTGCTATTTGTGTTGCCATGCCATTTCTTTTTCATCTTTTGTATTTTCTTTTTGGCTTTTTGTGCCTTTTCTTTTTCTTCAATCTTTTATTTCTTTCATTTTCTCATTTTCTTTTCTTTGCCCTTTTTGGCTTGATTTGATTGATAGGCATTTCTTTGCAACTAAGAAAGAGAGACTTCAACAATTTGCAATTTATTGTGTGGATATGTGTAGGAGGTATGGTAATGGGTGAGTCGGGGAGAGTCCTTCCCTTCAAATCCACAAAAAGGTGGAAAACTTGGACTAATCAAACAATCCCAAACACGGTCACCTAAGGGACGGGACTCGGCAACCAAGGCCTTTTCACACTGTGGGTGGTCATAGTGGTCAAAATGCAAATCCCGTAGTGAATCCCTAGTAAGCTAGGTGGACTCAAGGTAAAGGACCAACGAAATCATTGATTTAGGGTCATTCTACTAGACTAAAGTCCAAGACTCGATTTACACTACTAGAAAGGGAAAGTAAACACTTGCACACTAGCCTCAAAACCGGGTTTTCGAAAACCTTTTACACACATGACACAACTACACAACGCAAAACAAAGATATGACGAACACGAAAGGAAAAGAAACAAAGGCAACAAAAACAAAACTAAACAAAACAAACACATAACGAGACAAACACCACCCCAAATCTCTAAACAAGTCACCAAATCAACCACAAGTATGCACAAGGCTCCACCCGAGCACCCAACATCACAAATCTCTTCCGAACATCACAAGAGGTAAAGAGGGAAAAGGGATAAAAGGCGTTACCGGATGTCTTGAAAGCCTTCCAAAGTTAGCGGCGATTAGGCAACCTAAGAAGAGAAAGGGAGGCACAACACGCACAACAAAACACATATACGATACAACGACATAAAAAGGAAAACACACAAAAGAAAATCTTTTTGATTTTTGTGAAATTTTTTCAAATTTTTAGGGTTTTTAAAGATTTTTCGAAAAACTATGAAAATAAAACTAACTATGATAGAATATCGCTCCCTCACACTTAAACTGAGCAATGTCCTCATGCTCGATCGTAGTGTGCGGAGAGACAAAAGGAAAGAAAAGAAACTACGAAAATAAAGCTAAAAATCAAAGATAAAAGTGAAGAAAGGGTAGAATGTGTCCGGCCGGGGTGTAGTCAAGTCACCATGGGCCGAGACGAGAAAAGATATGGATGGGGGAAGAAAATAAAAAGAAAGAAATAAAAGGAAATGGGAGGGGAGGACTAGGTGTAATCAAGTCACCTAGCCCGGATTCCGTCGAAATCCGACTAAATCCTAAAAAAAAGGGTGAAAATCTTGGAAATTTGGATTTTTCAAATGACTCTCGATGTAGTCACGTCATCGAGAGTCGGGAGCAACAACTACCAAGGCCTCGAAGGCCACCATGACACCATGACACAAAAGTGTACAAGGGGAAGGGGACAAACAAGGGAAAAACAAGCAATAAAAGACGGAAAAGAAAGGATAGTTGCCGTACCCATCGGTTAGCAACTCACTCGCTCCATCGTCTTAATGATCAATATAGGCACTATGCTTGTTTTCTTCATTGTTAACCCGCTTCAAACTCGATAATAACGCATGGTAGAGGTAGTAATGCTATGATGGGGTTGGATTTGATGTGAAATTTGGTGTAAAGTGAATAGAATATGAGGTGAAGGTATGCAAATGAGGTATATAGGTTGTATGATATGGGCAAGGATAGGTTGGGAGGGGGTATAAAGTGGTAGGGTGGGCTCAAATGTCGAAGAAGAGGCCAAAAGAGGAGAAGGGGACCATCTCGGTCGGGATGGATGGTCCCGGTCGGGATGCCTCACCCGTCCCGGTCGGGAAGCTCCCATCCCGGTCGGGATGGCACTCCAAGAAACTCGAAAATATGCACCCCTATCCCGATCGGGACGGCTCCTTCCCGGTCGGGATGCTTCACCCTTCCCGGTCGGGAAGCCTTCTTCTCGAACGGGAAGAGTCTTCATGACCTCCATAACCCCAAAAGCTCATGCAAAGCTTCAAAAACCGATTCCCTTGCTCACAGTCCATGCTCTATCGATGGCCAATCTTTTCTAGGGATCACCTTCACTTCACACCTGTCACAATAAACTCAAATACAACATCAAATTCTCTCCATCACATCGCTCATCAACAATCCAAATAATCAAGAATTTCACAAAACTAAAAGGAATTACAAGAGAAAGAGATATATACAAAGAGACGGTTCTTTTGGAACTCCGTCAAACCAAGGATGGTGCATTCTTCAATCTTTTTCAACAACCTCGAAACCAATTCCATCTCCATCGAGGGCACGAAGCAACAAATCGAAGGCTCTAGCAAAGTCTTCAATCAAGCTTGTGGTATAAGCATCCACATCCCAAGGTTCTTCATAACCTTGTCTCGACGTTCCCGGGGCATCCCGATCTACTAAGTTCAATGGCTTGAACTTGTACTTGCGATACTTCGGGATATACCCAAACGTCCACCTATCCTCATGTGGCCGCAAGGGAGGCTCATCTTTCTTCTTATCATGGCACTTGTCTTCACACTCATGATGTGGGCATTCATCCGCCCCAAGCTCGGAATCATCATCCTCAAGCTCATAGAAGTCACTCTTCAAGCTTTGTCCCGACTTAACCCCTAGATTGATGTTTCCCGTGGCGTGGATCATATTGCAAGACTCGTCATTAGTAGGCGAGGTGTTGCCTTGGAGGTGGAACACGAGCTTTTCTTCGCCTAACTCAAATGTGATCCTATCGTTCTTCACATCGATCATGGCACCGGCGGTAGGTAGAAATGGGCGCCCAAGGATAATGGGAGTGATAGCATCTTCCGGCATGTCAAGTACAAGAAAATCGACCGGAAAGAAGAACTTCCCGATTCTTATTGGCACATCTTCTAACATCCCCAATGGTCGGTTGAGTGAACTATCGGCCATTCGGAGTGTAACGGAAGTGCACTTGAGCTCCTTCATTCCAAGTCGCTAACAAATAAAGTAGGGAATGATGCTTACACTCGCACCCAAATCACATAATGCTCTCTCGATCTTGAAGTTGCCTATGGTGCATGGGATCGAGAAACTACCCGGATCCTTCAACTTGGGAAGCATAGAACCTTGAATAAGCTCGCTCACCACCCTCGTGAACGCTATGGTCTCTTCCTTGTCGATGGATCTCTTCCTAGCCAAGATTTCTTTCATAAATTTTCCATATGCCGGGATTTGGGTAAGTAACTCAGTGAATGGGACACTAACATCCAATTTCTTCACAATGTTAATGAACTTTTCGTATTGAGAATCCACCTTGGTCTTCATTTGCCTTGTTGGGAAAGGCAACTTGATATGAATCTTGTTTTGCTCAATGGGGGTGGACTTCTCAAATGACGCTTTCCCTTTACCCTTGTCTTTTCCTTGAAGTGGGGGGAGCTTGTCTTCATGGGGTTTTTCGATCTCCCATAAGACTTGCTCCTCCATTGGATTTCCCAAGCTTGAATCTCCTTGAGTTGGAGACACAACTTCCTTCATTGCTTGTTGCTCACTAGGAAGCACAGGAGGATTATAGGTAGCACCGCTCCTTAAGGTGACGGCATTGACATGCTCAAATTTCGGAGTTTCACCTTGAGGAGGTAATTGCCCCCTTTGTCTTGAAGAACTTCCCGAAGCAAGTTGAGATATTTGAGTCTCAAGCATCTTCATATGAGTTTTTGTTTCCTTGTTGTCCATTAGGATTTGGGCAATGATCTCTTGTTGTGACCTTTGTGTCTCCAATTGACTCCTTTGCATCTCCAACATTTGCTTTTGCATGTTGAAATCCCGAGGTGGAGATTGTGGATTGTGCGGAGTATCGGTGAGGGCTAATGGAGTACCATAATCATGAATAGGAGACCGGCTCCTAGGCTTGCTTTCTTGTCTATTCCCTTGAGTTGCTTGTTGTTGTTGATGGTTCCCTTGGAACCCATGAGAGTTGCCTTGATTAAGGCCTTGATTGTTGCCATGGTTGTAGTTTTGGTGTCCTTGGTTATGGTTTTGATGTCCTTGAAAGTTTTGGTTTCCTTGGAAACCACCTTGATTGAAGTTCCCTTGTTGGAACCCTTGATTGTTGTTGAAGTTACCTTGGTTATGTTTCTTGAAATTGTTGAATAGTCTTGGATTACCCACATAACCTTGGTAACCTTGATTGTTGTCCCTTAAGGGAGGTGGAACATAGGGACGAGGTTGTAGAGCTTGTTGATTGGAAGCTTGTTGGGAAGCTTGGAACATATTAGGATAGGAGGCACCTTGTTTGAACGCTTGAAAGGCGTTCACTTGCTCAATACTTCCCCGACAATGTATAGGCTCATGTCCAACTATCCCGCAAGTATCACACATCCCATAAATAGGTGTAGGAGACACAACTCCCAAAGCATTAATTTCATGAACCGAGTGTTGGTTGGAGGAACTAGAGCTTTGAACTTGATTGGGTGGCTTTGGAGCTTCTTGTCAATAGTCTCCATGTGAGTTCTTAATTGAGCCCCAAGGTCAATGCTCAATTGTGTAATGGGATCGACCTCGTGCCTACCTCCTCGATTCGCCTTTCTAGGCCTTGAGTATTGGGAGTTGTGCACCGCCATCTCCTCGATTCTTGCCCAAGTTTGATCGTCATCGACCTCGGTAAACCTACCATTGGAGCCCATATTGAGTATAGCTCTTGAGTCCTCGTATAGACCGTTCCAAAACTGTTGGACTAAGAACCATTGTGAAAGTCCATGGTGGGGGCATGATCTAACCAAATATTTAAACCGTTCCCAAGCTTCATAAAGGCTCTCCTCATCCCGTTGTTGGAAACCGGTGATGGAGGCCCTTAGCAAATTTGTCTTCTCCGGAGGGTAAAACTTTTGGTAGAACGCCAATGCAAGTTTCTTCCAAGTATCGATACCCATGGTTGCCCTATCGAGACTCTTTATCCATTGCTTTGCTTTTCCAATGAGGGAGAACGGGAAAAGTACCCATCGGATTTGATCTTGAGTAACCCCGACTTGAGAGATAGCATCGCAATAATCGGAGAAGGTCTCCATGTGTTGGTGCGGGTCTTCGGTGGGCAAACCACTAAATTGATTTCTCTCCACAAGTTGGATGAATTGTGTCTTTGCCACGAAATTCCCGGTATAAGTATCCGGTAAAGCACTCGGTCCCGGCAAGACATCCTCGGTAAAAGTGGAGTGAGATGAAAACTTCGGCATAATTGGATGTAAGGGAGACGATGGTGTAGACGGTGTTGAAGAAGATGTAGAAAGGGAACTAGGACTAGAATTACCGAAGGGATTGATGAAGGTCCCTCCAGCGGTCTCTCGCGGTGACTCGTTCAAGTCGGATCCTTGAGTTTGCTCTTCAATGGTATTGCTAGTACCCGGTTGAGAGTGTCTAACCCGTTCAATCGTCCGTTGGCGAAAGGCTCTAAAGAGTCTCTCTGGCTCTGGATTGAAGAGAAAGAAATTGCCTCTCCTCCTAGGCATACACTACACACTTGAGCAAACGTAAGACCACCTAGTGCTTTTTGGGCACTAGGCAAAGACAATAAACGAACACAACGAAAAACAAAGAGAAAAGAAAGCTAAGAAAACAAGAGAAACCTACAAAATATGCACAAGAGATGATAGAAGAGCACAAAGAAGGGTAACTAAGTCCAGCTATAAGCAAACTAAGTCTAAACAATGCACCGTCCTCGGCAACGGCGCCAAATTGATGGTGGGATTTGTCGTGGATCCCAACACCAATTAAACAACCGGCTAAACCTAGTGGGTAGCTAGGGTAAGTCGGGTCGTGTCCACGGAGATGGTATTGCAAAGTCTAGACTAAGTCGACCTAAGAACGAGACTATGCTACCAAAACAACACAAAGAGAACGATAATTGGTAAACTATGGTGGTTGGAGATGAAGAAAGTGGACTAACAATGAACTAGCTATAATAAGATTGAAAGAAATAACTAGAGACTAACTAAACAATGAAACTATAGGAATGATGACTAACTAAGAGGATGAATCAAATATGGAAGGGAGTGGGGTAGGTCGGGTTCTTAAGTGTAGTAGGGTAATTGGGTGATCAAGGGTGTAGGTGTCTCCTAGTTGCTAGAGTCGGTCCGGGCTCTCGCTACGTAGACCAATGTCGAGGTAGGTTCGCGCTCCCGCGTCTAAACCCTAGTCCGCACTCTCGTGCCTACGACTATTCTCAACACAATCACATACTAGACAAACAATGAGAATATGAGCACAAGTATGGGAAGCATTGGTCACTACTACTCACACAAGCAATTCAACAAACACATAGAGTGTCCAATATGCGACTAACAACAAAAGAGTCACCTTTACCCCTAATCAAGCTCTAATCACCCATAATCTACCCTTAATCCCCCTACTAACCCCACAAGAGAACTACTCACTCATTATGAAACTAACAATAACAAAAGCAAGAGAAATCAAACCAAACATCCAAACATCCATAATAAACAAACAATAACAATAAACAATAAATAAAGATTCAAACTTGATTAATAAACTATGAACAAAAGTACAAGGGAGAAGAGGTTTATACCACACTAACAAGGATGAAAAGATGAGAACTTGAATTAATAAGAAACCCAAACAAAACCCCAAGGTTGTCAAGCTTGGAATAATCTTCAGGAATCTCCTTAATACAAGACTAATAACAATGATTAACTAAAGATTAAAGGAAGATTAAAACTAATGTGAAGAACACTAAATCTAGGGTTTTAATGTTGTAGAGAGGCCTAAGAGAGTCTAATGTAATGTATCATACATAAACAATACAAGAGGGAAGTATTTATATGGTTACATAAGTGAAGGTGGAGAAAAGAATGAGTTGCGTGCTACAGCTCACTCATCCCGCCCGGGACGAGACGGTCCCGCCCGGGACGAGATGGTCCCGATCGGGACGAAGTCCTTCTCGGCCGGGACGGGCTCAAGACAGGAGCTGGTTGTTTTGTACACTCCTTCCCGGTCGGGAGGGCCACTATCCCGGCCGGGAAGGGTTTGTATGCCTCCAATATGATCTTTTTGGTCCCTCCTTGGTTCTCATGGGCTTCTCACCGATTCTCGGGGCTCGGGATCGAGTCTAAGAGGCTCGGGATCGGGTTCCAATGTCTCGGGGTCGAATCCAAGGCATCGAGTGATCGTTCCTTCACTTCGTTGGCTCCAAAAAGTGTATGTATCGAGTCGGAATCGCTCCAACTCTTCATGAATGGTCTCGGGAACCTGAAACGAACTAGAGGAAGCATAAGTAGCCCATAAACCGCTCCCAAGGAGCGATTCCACAAGGAAAATGGGACCAAAACACAGCAAATTAGGCACTACAAACTACACTTATCACCCCACCAAGAAGAGTCACACCACCAAGAAGAGTCACCCCACCAAGAAGAATCACACCACCTAGGCGAACATCTATCTCGCCTCCAAAGCCATATAGAGTTGAAATTCCATGTGATCATTGTGGAAGGTATGATCACGATTCCAATTTTTGTGCAAGGAAGGAGTACGTTTATCGAGCCAACACTCAAGAAACATATGAAAAGCCTCAAACGAACAATCCTAATTTGGGGACCGGATTCTATTCCATGCCAACTCAAGGATCATATCCTTTTCCAAGAGCCCCCAATCAAAGGGTTTATCCTATTTCATATGGACCTCATCATCAACCGAGACCTCCTCACACAAATCAATTCAATCAAGGCTATTTCTATCCTCAAGGACCACCTCCACCAAATTATGGTCCTCCTTTTGGAACTTATCCACCACCTAATCAAGGTCATCCAAGGAACTTTCAAGGTAACTCTCAACCCTTCTATGACATTCAACAAACGATCAAGTTCTTATTGAAAGAAAACACGTCAAATCGAGCTAGACTTGAAGCTCTAGAAGCACGTGCCGCATCGCAAGCTCGAACTCCTCAAGAACCGACCAATTCTTTCAAACAAGCTTCTGTGAATGCCATTAAGGTAGTAAGCAAAAAGAAACTGGTGAAATCCTTCGACCCACAAACTACATCTCATCCCTCAATCAATGAACCCGATGAGAAAGTGGTCAAGAGTGTAACCGAAAAACCAAGGAGAGATCCGTCAAAGTATCTTGTGGAAGACCTTGCATTTGTTATTGAACGAATTCCAATAGAGGACACAATTCTAGTCTCTAGGATCGAAGTACCTCCTTTGAATGACAAGCCACCAATCTCATTCAATGATCAAGCTTTGGGAATGATAACCTTCACCGATCTCATTGAGGACATTGTCACAAGCACATCCATGCCTACCCCGTCCGATTACATCCGAGACATCATTTTGAAACCTGCCGAGAAGGAAAAAGCTCCCATTTCTCCAAGGACCAACCCTAAAGTCACAATTCCCATCAAACTAGGAGATCCGGGTAGTTTTGTCATTCCATGCTCAATCGACCATGTCTTGATAGACCGGGCTTTGTGCGACCTTGGCGCCGACATTAGTTTGATGCCTTTAGCCATTGCTCGTACTATTTATATTAAAGACTTGGACTACTTCCCCGTGAATGTGCAAATGGCCGATGGGACCACTAAGAAGCCCTATGGATTGGCCCGTAACCTCATGGTTGATGTGGGGAATTTGTATATCCCCACCGACTTCGTCATTTTAGACATGCCAATTGAGGAGTGAAATCCTATCCTTTTGGGACGGCCTTTCTTAGCTACCGGTGGGATGATTATCGATGTGAAGCGAGGACATTTATCTTTCAATGTCGCTAATGAAATGGTTCAATTTGTGCTTCCCGCATTCCTTCCCGAAGATCCTCCTAATATGGAGTTTTGGAACCAAATGGTGGAATTCCCATCAAACGAAGAGCCTTATACCGAAGATCTTGACTATGATGATGAAGAAGACGACGGTGCCCTATTCATACTTGGATCTACCTCCGACGAAGATATTCATTCCCAAAGAATTTGCAATGCTTCCCGAGGTAGCACAACTTATGGGTTTGCCAAAGTTTAGAGAAAAGCTCAAGATCGGTAATGTGGAATTTGAAGTGAATGATCAAGACCTTTCGGGTTGCTTTTTAAGCTACCCCAACTAATCTCAAACTATCCAATTCGGTTTGGTGGTGTCCATAATAACCACCTTTGTAAATATTTGTATATTCTCGTCTCTTTTTATTTTCTTCGAACAATAGCTTTTGGAAATTTTCTCTTTGGAGCTTGCTTGTTTTGGTACCTGCATGAATCGTGGAGATTTCTTTTGGTGTTTTTGGGTTGCTCTACAAATGGTTACGAGAGTTTCCCTCCGTGTTACTATTACATGGACCAAGAGGAGTGATATTATCGAAGAACTAAGGATGTTTGGTCCAAGTCAAAGAAAAATTTTCGCAGCAAGAAGCTTATTCGGAGTGGAGGATCTCACCAGGCGAAATTTCGCGTGGAATTGTGGCCCGAGGTCCGTCGGGTGAAACTTCACCCGGTGGCAACCTTGCTCAAAATTAAGGAATTAACGGAAAATCCGTCGGGCAAAATTTCACCCGGTGGAATCTCACCGGGCGAAATTTCGCCTTGCGGTAAAAATATTTTGCGACATGGAAATTGACGGAAATCCGACCGGGCGAAATTTCGCCCGGTGGAATCTAACCGGGCGAAATTTCGTCCGATGGTGAAATAGCACGGAAATGACGAAAAATGGTCTGAAGACCATCGGGTGAAATTTCGCCCGATGGTGACCACCGGGCGAAATAACACCCCGCGACACCATATCAGCCAAACCCCCCTTTTCCCATCTTCATAATTCATTTTTCTTTTTTTTTTGTGGAAATGTAAGTTGTATATATTAATTATAAATCATATATACATCAAGTGGACATAATTCATTTTTTTTGTGCATAATTCATTTTTCCTCTCTCTCTCTCTCTCTCTCTCTCTCTCTCTCTCTCTCTCTCTCCTCAATCAAACCCCAAAACCCTCAAACAAACCACAAATCCTCCACCTTAAACCACCTCTAATCCCTCCATTCCTTCACCAAAATTCAATTAAATTATATATTTCTCATCGTTATCACATTCCTATCACCTTCTTGGAGTTTGTTTCGAGAAATTGTTCCGATTCCGACAAACCCCAAACCAAGACCGTCAACACATAATCGTCAAATTCAAGCATCAAGGATGAGGAGGGTAAAGCAAATGGCAAGGAAAAGGATATCTTCAATGCTAAATCGCAATTCGGGTTCGACATCATCCTCACGGTCCGAGGAGCCGCCGGCCGAGGCTCGGGACGAATCTGTCCCGATGCCCGTTCAAACGCAAAGCTCTATACCGCGCGAACAACCTGTTCCGCTTGAGGTACGTTACCCGAAAATCCGTCGTAATTTCCGTGAACCTCTATCTGGTCTCTATTTCGCTAAGAAAGCCCATGTTGATAAATGTAAGAAATTATGAGTCTGTCGTCTCGAGCCAACCCGTTGGGCGGCTCGAGATGTACTTGTTCGTATGGGTATAGAAGTGCAGGTACAAGCAATGTGCCAAAATCTTGGTCTCATCAAATTTTATGCCTCCGAGGAGGATACTTTTCAAAAGTTGACGTGTGAGTTTTTCGCAACTTTTGAGCTCAGTGGTGACGATAATACCACTGTTAGTTTTCAGCTGCGAGAAACTCTATACGTCCTCAATTTGAGAGATTTTGGTGCTTTGCTTGGTTTACCTTCTTCTGTCCTTGGAAGGCCTAGGGCGGGGCAGAGTCGGGACGACAAGTTTGCCCGTGATCGATTTTGGTTTAAAATTGCCCGTCAAAGGACTTTCAAGGGAGGAAAAATGCGTTCTTTCTCTATCTGAAACCATATCCTCCGGTATGTGGCGCGTATTATAGTCAATTCATTCTTGTCAAGCTATGATACGCATCACAACTGTAGTGCTACAGCTGTACAGCTGTTAGAGGATGCGGTTTTGGAGAGAGGCCCGTCGATCGATATGTCCGAGGCTTTAGTTACTCACTTTGCCCAGATTGCGAAGGGCGGCCGCAAGAGAATTTCTTGTGGCGGGGTTGTAACGATGCTAACTAGAGCCTTAGGCGTTGATTTTAGCGATTTGACACCAGTTCCGGGGGCGGGAATTTACATAGATGAAGTTTATTGTCCTTTCCTTGTGTGGCCCCAGAAAGGGGATTATGACAGTTTGTTCTTGTATAAGATAACTGAGCTGCGAGCTATTGCAATGCCTAACCCCGAATGGGTAAGGCTAGATATTGAAGAGAACTTCGGCATGCCGAAAAGGTCCGGGGAGTACATTCGGGGTAGCACCCGAGGTAAGTTCTATCTGATTGAATACCCCGAGGGACCTTTAGATTTTGGCGATGATGATATAGAGGTCGTAGATGTGTCGGAGAAGGAACCGGAGGTTGAAACCTCTCGGGATGTGGGTCAAAGAACATTACCGTCATCATCACACGGACCCTCTTCCTCCCACCAACCCGAACCCCAGACCTTGCAATTTTTCACCCCCGACTTTTCAGACTTTGAACAACATAGACACTCCACGTTCACCTAGTCTACCCCTGGTTTTCAGGAGGACATCAACATGAGTCCTCCACGACACTCCTCGTTCTTCGAATTGTAGGACTTTTATAACCAATGGGGGGAAGTCTATAACCAATCACGTCAGACTTGGGAGAACTCGACCACCTCACTAAACCTGGCCCAGGACGCCTACAATGTGGCCCGGGATGCGCGCGATACTGCGCATAGTTTGTACTCGTACTCTAGGGAAGGTTTTGAGTACGCCCGGACCAATTTTGAGATGGCTAGGGAGGCTGTTAGGGATGCCCAAGCAGCGAGGTTGGCGGCAGAGGAGAACCAAAGGATGTTGCAATAGCAGCAGCACTATTTTGATCGATTTTTCGGTATGCCTCCGCTAGGGTCTTACTACCCACCACCTCGTCCCTCAGGTTCTATGTGAGTGGTCGAGTGTCGTTAGTGTTAGTGTGGGAGTGTTTGTTGTCGGTTATCAGTCGTCAGTAATCTGTTCTCTTGTCTCAGTTATCTTGGTCACTGTCAGTCCTTGCAGCGCCAATTTTTGGCAATTGATAATTATGTTGTTGGTTGATTTGTAGTTGATTATTTTGTTGGTTTGAGAAATTGTCAGCCCCTCTGTGACTCTACTTGAGTCGTTACACACGTGAGGTTTATTGCAGGTGCCTTAGAGAAGAAGGGCCTGATTGTTGCTCCCGGTCTTCGGTGACTTGATCGCACCAAGACCATTTGAAAAATCCAAATTTTTTTTCTTTTAATTTTCCCGATTTGTGCGAAATCCGGGCGAGGTGACGTAATTACACCTACGCCCTTTCTCCACTTATCGATTTTTCAATTTTTCATTTTTCACTTCATTTTCTTTTCTTATTTTTCGATTTTTCTCTTTGGCTAGGGTCTAGGTGACGTGATTACACCTAGGCCCACCATTTCATTTTCTTTATTTTTATCTTTTATATTTTCTTTTTCTCCGTTTTCATTTCTTTTCTTTTTATTCCCTTAAATTTTGAAAAATCCAATAACATTTGAAAAATCATCAAAAATCCAAAAACATTTGAAAAACCATAAAAATTCAAAAAGATTTTCCGTTCTTTTCTCTTTTTCTTCTTTTTCGATTCCTCTCCTATTCGTGCATTGAGAACAATGCACAGTTTTAGTGTGGGGGAGGGGTCTACTATCCTTTTCTTCATTTTCTTTTTCATTTTTCCTTTAAAAACCAAAAATCCAAAAAATTTCATTTTTTCTCTTTTTAGTTTTCCTTCTTTTATTTTCATTTTTGTGTCACTTGTATTGTCTTGCATTCTCCCTCTTGTAGGTACACCACCAACCATTTAGCATGGATACGTAAGGTAGCGGAAATGAAATGAAGACCGCGCGGTAATACTTTTTACCTTCATTTTATCCCTTTCTCTTATGCATGGAGTTTGGGCATATATGCTATTTGGAGGTTCACTTGGTGAATGTTTTGGAATTGGTGGTTGTGGATTGTGTTGACTTAATGGAGTATGGAGTGCTTGGCTATACTTGTGCATTTTATTTTGGTTTGCTCTTTTCGTGTTTTTGTCCCTTTTTGTGTTCTTTTTATTTTGTGTATAGTTGGTCTAGGTAAAGTTTTCGAAAACCCGATTTTGAGTGTAGGCCGAGTGTTTATTACTCCCTTGTTAGTGACCCTATTTGATTTTTTGACATACTTCTAGTAGAATGACCTTGAACCAATTTTTGCATTGGATTTTTACCATGAGTCCATCTTTTCTACTAGGAGTCTACATCGGGATTTGCATTTGACTACCTTGACCACCCATGGAGTGATAAGGCCTTGGTTACCGTTCCCCGTTCTCTTAGGTGACCTTACTTGCGAAGCCACTTTTAGCCCAAAATTTTCATCCTTTTATGGGTTCGGAGGGGGTGCACACCCAACTAGCCTATTTCTCTACCATTCACCCATTTCCACAAATAAGTTTGCAAGAATATGCTTTACCTTGATCTCAAATGAATCATCTAGCCAAAATTGGGCTATTCAAAGACAGAAAATGGGAAAAATGAAGAAGGGCATATGAAAAAAAAAAACCCTCGATTGAAATAATGGGGAAAGAAAAACCGAAAAGAAAATCAAAATATCAAAAATCGTTCCCAAACCCAAATAATTCCTTGGTTGACTTATTGCCGTGAAATGCCTACTAGAGGACCGAGTCCCGAGCAAGGAAAATAGCGGTAATTTGGCAATCCTTAACATTTTTCAAACACTTATCAATCTTTTTGATCTAATTGGCTTTCTCGAGTTTGGAACGACCTTCTAGGTTTAGCTTAGGAGACGGCATAACACTTACCTACAGTGCTTATTAACTCCATGGTTCTCACTTATCCACTCCATCTATCGTCCCGTTGTAGGCGTCTTTAGTGGAATTAGAAGGACCTTGGTAAATTTTCAATGTTTTTATTGTTTGATTGTCATCCTATTAGGATTTTGTCCATGTCAATTTGTATTACTAGCTCGGTAGTGTTCTCGCTTGTCTTAAGCTCAATTCGGTGCTTTCTCCGCCGTTTCGATGAGGGATTCGGTGATTTATTTTCTCTTTGGTTGCGACTATCTTTTTATGTGTGTCTTCTTTGTTTTGCGTTTGTGTGTGTGTTAGTCGCGACCCCAATTTTGAGCAAGACCCAACTTGCCTTCCATGGAGGTACTCTACCTCATGGGTATCTCGATGTGAGTTGAAGGGACGGAGCGGGCCCGTTAATTGCCTCGTATCGGCTTAGCATAGTCTAGCTTAGTAGTAGTAGCTAGTTTCTTTTTGGGTCTTTGCTCGAGGACGAGCAAGGGTTTAGTGTGGGGGAATTGTTGTGTGCCAAATTTGGACCGTTTTTCCTCCCATTTAGACCCGTTTTTCGTCTGTTTTGCGAGATTAGAGTGCGATTATCGCCATATTTTGCGTAATTCTCACATTAGTGTCTCTATTTTGCATTTTACGTGTTTTTGGTAGTTTTCTGTCTATTTTGATAGGGTTTTCGACCGAAAACGTGTCTGAGCTTCTATGAGCATAAAAGTGAGAGATACAGTCCGAAAAGCAAAGCACACAACTGAAAGTTCAAGTAATCCAATTGATCGACAAAGAAAGAGACCGGAAAAGAGGCGGGAGACCACCGGTTGAAGTTTCGTCCGGTGAGTTACCACCGGGCGAAATTTCGCCCAACGACATTGTTCTACCCCCGAAGATTTTCATGACACTCTCCACCGGGCGAAATGACCGTGCAAAATTTCGCCCACCGGGTGAAATTTCGCCCGATGGAGAAACCGGGCCGAAAACGCAAAAAATGAAGAAAATCTCACTGGGTGAAATTTCACCCGGTGGGATTATTATGTCAAGCCGCGGAGCGAAATTTCGCCCCATGAAGATGCAAAGGGTGAAGGTCTAGCTTAAATGAAGATGAATTGGATTTGGGTCTTGAAGTTTGTGCAACCCATGAAGACTAGTATAAATACTCCTCCTAGGGTTTTGTGCCTCCTTGTGCCTTGAGTGAGCCTTTAGGAGTAGGAGTAGTTTAGAGGATTTCTAGAGTAGTTTAGAGGATTCTTAGTAGTAGTAGTAGTGGTAGATTGTAGTAAGCTTCCTAGTAAAAAATCTCCAAAACAATTAGTAGATCTTAGTATTAGTATAATTCTACTCTATAATTAGTAATCAAGCATCCATCTTTGTTGAAGATTGTGTTTTATGTTGAAGATTCAAGGGTTTTGCAAGGGTTTATGTGACAAGGGTCTTGTATTATTTCTTGAAGATTCATATTTCTTGTATTGAAGATTGAATATTTATGCATGGATTAGTGACAAATTCTTGTACATCTCTTCCGAGATTCAATCTTTATGTTCATCTTCATCTTTCTCCTTAGATTTCTCCATAGTTGGTAAATTTTTTCCTCTCCCTTTTCTCCATTAGTTTATGATTTTCTCTCCTCGTTAGTTTCTCTTTAGATTGTGTGTTAGTTAATCTCTCTTCTTAGTGTTAATTGTTAGTATAGTTATTATGCATGCTTTATTTAATTTCTCTTTAGTTAGTGTTTTATTGTTATTCATCATGACTAGTGAGTAGATTTTCTTGTTGGGGAATTAGGGAGGAGAATTTGGATTATTTGATTTGAGGAATGTTGGTGGGTTGTTTACTTGTTGATTATCAATTTTAAGGTTTTTGTGTCTTTGTTGACCTAGTCTGTAGCTAGATCGAGCTTGGCTCGTTTCTATCAATATGGAGAAACTCGGGGTAGAAATTACCTTATTTTGAGACTTACCCTTTCGTCGCGAAAGCGGGTTTAGGTAGGTTGGGTGAAGAAACCGAAAGGTGGCATTCTCCCTTTTTAACGTTGTCACTAAAACTCGATCCCAAGACTCTTAGACCCCATTTCCGAATCCCGACTCTCCCCAACACTTTTCCCATTATTGTCCCTAGCCTTAGTTAGCGTAGCTCATTAGCATTAGCTCGACCTCTCTCGACCCAAAACCCCCATCTCAATCCCAATCACGATTAAACTCTAGACTTGACCAATATCGCTTAACCATCTCCCTGTGGATCAATCCCGACCTACCACTACTACATTAGTTAGGTTAGTTGGTGTTAAAAATATTGTTTGCATGCGTTTGACGACAGCGCGCATCAATAGTTTGTCTAGGTAAAGTTTTCGAAAACCCGATTTTGAGTTTATGCCGAGTGTTTATTACTCCCTTGTTAGTAACCCTTTTTGATTTTTGGACATATTTCTAATAGAATGACCTTGAACCAATTTTTGCCTTGAATTTTACCATGAGTCCATGTTTTCTACTAGGCCTTGGTTACCGTTTCCTGTTCTCTTAGGTGACCTTACTTGAGAAGCCATTTTTTTAGTCCAAATTTCCATCTTTATATGGGTTCGGAGGGGGTGCACAC
Organism: Agrostemma githago; assembly: GCA_958450325.1. Lineage (NCBI taxonomy): Eukaryota > Viridiplantae > Streptophyta > Magnoliopsida > Caryophyllales > Caryophyllaceae > Agrostemma > Agrostemma githago. The sequence goes on from OY288252.1 coordinate 33,930,748, forward strand.
CTGACTAGCCTATTTCTCTACCATTCATGCACTTCCACAAATAAGTTTGCAAGAATATGCTTTACCTTGATCTCAAATGAACCATCTAGCCAAACATGAGCTATTCAAAGAAAAAGGGGAAAATGAAGAAAAAGGGCATTTGGAAAAAAAAGCCCTTAATCGAAATAATGGGGAAAGAAAAAACGAAAAGAAATCAAAATCTCAAAATCGTTCCCAATCCCAAATAATCCCTTGATTGACTTATTGCCGTGAAATGCCTACTAGAGGACCGAGTCCCAAGGAAGGAAAATAGCGGTAATTTGGCAATCCTTACCATTTTGCAAACACTTGTCCTTTTTTTTGGTCTAATTGGCTTTCTCGAGTTTGGAACGACCCTCTAGGCTTAGCTTAGGAGACGGGATAACACTTACCTACAGTGCTTACTAACTCCATGGTTCTCATCTATCCACTCCATTTATCGTCCCGTTGTAGGCATCTTTAGTGGAATTAGAAGGACCTTGGTAAATTTTTAATGTTTTTATTGTTTAATTGTCATCCTATTAGAATCTTGTCCATGTCAATTTGGGTGACTAACTTGGTAGTGTTCTCGCTTGTCTTAAGCCTAAATCGGTGCTTTCTCCGCCGTTTCGATGAGGGATTCGGTGATTTATTTTCTCTTTGGTTGCGACTATCTTTTTGTGTGTCTTCTTTGTTTTGTGTTTGTGTGTGTGTTAGTCGCAACCCCAATTTTGAGCAAGACCCGACTTGCCTTGCATGGAGGTACTCTACCTCATGGGTATTTTGATGTGAGTTGAAGGGACGGAGCGGGCCCGTTAATTGCCTCGTATCGGCTTAGCATAGTCTAGCTTAGTAAAAGTAGCTAATTTCTTTTTGGGTCTTTGCTCGAGGACGAGCAACGGTTTAGTGTGGGGGAATTGTTGTGTGCCAAATTTGGACCATTTTTCCTCCCATTTGAGCCCGTTTTTCCTCCGCTTTGCGAGAATAGAGTGCGATTATCGCCATATTTTGAGTAATTCTCGCATTAGTGTCTCTCTTTTGCATTTTACGTGTTTTTGGTAGTTTTCTGTCTATTTTGATAGGATTTTCGACCAAAAACGTATCCGAGCATTATGAGCATGGAAGAGAGAGATATAGTCCAAAGAGCAAAGCACACAACTGAAAGTTCAAGTAATCCAATCGATCGACAAAGAAAGAAACCGGAAAAGAGACGGAAGATCACCGGGTGAAGTTTCACCCGATGGGTCACCACCGGGCGAAGTTTCGCCCGACGACATTTTCCACCTCCCGAAGATTTTTGTGGGCATTCACCACCGTGCGAAATGACCGGACGAAATTTTGCCCACCGGATGACATTTCGCCCGATGGAGAAAAGTGCCAAAAATCGCAAAATGAGAAGAAAGTCTCACCGGGTGAAATTTCACCCGGTGGTGCTAACTCGTCAACCGCAGGGTGAAGTTTTGCCCCATGAAGATGTAAAGGGTGAAGGTCTAGCTTTAAAGAAGAGGAATTGGATTATGAGCCTTAAGATTGTGTGACCCATTAAGGATTACTATATATACTTAAGCTAGGGTTTTGTGTCACTCTTGTGCCTTAAGTGAGCCTTTTAGATTATGAGTAGGGTAGAGGATTTCTAGTAGTAGTAGTAGTAATAGTAGTTTACATAGAAAAACACCAACAATTAGTAAGCGTTCTTAGTTTAGATTAAAACTATTCTATATTTCTACAATCAAGTTATCATCTTTGTTGAAGATTTGGGTTTTATGTTGAAGATTTAAGGGTTTTGCAAGGGTTTAGTGACAAGATCCTTGTATTATTTCTTGAAGCTTCATCTTCTATGTTAATCTTCATCTTCTCCTTTTGAGTTTTCTTCCATTGTTGGTAGTTTCTTTCCTCTCCCTTTCTCCATTAATTAGTTTTGTTTATAGTTTCTTGTTAATCCATTGTTTGTCTCGACATTCTTCATGTTAGTGTAGTTTTTCATTGTTTGTTTGTTTGTTTTTCTCTCTCCTTAGTTTGTTTCTCCATCGTTTGTGTGTTTGTTTATTTTCCTCCTTATTGTTGTTTGTTAGTGTAGTTTCTTTTATTGTCTTAGATTAATTGTCTCTCCTCTAGTTCAAGCATGTTTAGTCTTTCTCCTAGTCTCCTTAGTGTTAGTTTTATTATGGGTAGTGAGTAGATTTTAGTTAGGGGGCTAGGGGAGGAGGAATTCTAGATAAAGGTTTTATTTTGTGAGATTATTGCATTTGAGGGTGATGTTGTCTTAATGGGATTGTTGTTTCTTGATTGACTTAGCTTGATCACCTAGGTTGACTTGACTCACCCGGACCAATATGGGGAAACTCGGGGTTTGGGTAATTTCGTCTAGAGACCTTAGTTTATTCATCGCGAAAGCGGGCTGAGGCTTGGTTGGTAGGGAAACTGAAAGGTGGCACCTCCCTTATACACCTTGTGATAACTCTTGCGATGCTACACCCTTGTCTTAATTTCCGACTCCCCGACTCTCCCTAACGCCTTTCCCATTAATTGTTTCTTGATTTAGTTCCTTATCTCGTCTAGTTAGTTTAGCTCCTCTCGTCCAAAACCCCCCTTCTCGCTCCAAACACTTTTTGACTTAGACTTGACCGACTTCGCATAGACCGCCCTGAGGATCGATCCCGACTTGCCGCTACTACCTAGTAGTTAGTTGGAGTTTATATATTTTGTTTGATCGTGTTAGATAGGCGACAATCTGACGCGCATCGGTACTCCACATCGACACTCGGCCACCAATAAAGTTGGTCATCAGGGAGCCTTTTGCTGAGAGGAATACGAAGGATAGCATGAGCATCACTGTCATAGAACAGAGCCCTCACAGACTCCGTTCGCCAGGTAGCAGTAGCGTGGTCAATAAGGTGTGCCACTTTGAGGAAAGGGTGAATCTCAAGGTTCGGGTTTGGGAACCGGGTCTGATTATCGACCTGAAGCCAAGCATCTTCCAGACCCTCACAGTCAGCCCATTTCCAATCCGCCACCACAAGCCATCCATCAACAACGGCTTGGCATTCCATAGACTACGCCAAACATAACTAGGGTTAACCTCTCCGAGCATCTAAAATCGACTATTTTTTGAAGTATCGAGCCCGAAAGACTTTACTCACCAGAGCATCCGGCCGAGTAAGAAACCTCAAAACCTGTTTAGCAAGGAGCGCCAGATTAAAAACTCTAAGGTCTCAGAACCCCATTCCTCCCACTCGCTTAGGTTGACACATTTTTCTCCCAGGTCCACCAATGCATTTTACGCTTCGTCTCAGTTGAACCCCACCAGAATTCGGCAATGATACTGTGCAGCTCACTTATAACCCCTTCCAGGACAGCAAAAAGACTCATCATATAGGTCGGAATCGCCTGTGCTAGCGCTTTAATGAGAATCTCCTTGCCCGGTTTAGAGAGTACTTTTCCTTCCAACTCGTAATTTCTTCCAGATGCGGTCTTTACGTCCAGAGAAAATGGCCTTCTTATATTTTCCGATAATCGTGGGTAGGCCTAGATACTTCTCATACCGCTCCACCTCACGGACCTCAAATAATCCCTAATCATTTCTCGAGACTGAATTGTAACTGCTCCGGTATGGAAACAATGGACCCAAAACGGATTTGGATCTTGGGTTAAATATTGATTCCTTGTAGCTTGATCTCTAAGCCTCACCTTTCTCTTCTCTAGTGATCAGACCTTCCCGGAAGAGGGGCCTGTCACCTGCACACAAGGAGCGCACAGGGCCTCGGAGGTGTCCGAGGAAACCCACTCCGATGCCTAAGTCATTCCGTGAAAGCACTTGACAGACCTTACTCGTGAGGAGTAAGGCGGCGTTTTCTAGAGTAAGATTCTAATGAGAGAAAATCAATTACCCTCTCTTGTGCGAAATAAATGAGTATTTATAGGTTCCCAAAGAAAGAGTAAGAAGAGAGAGAGGGGGGGGGGGAATGAGTAGAGGACACGTGGAGACATCTCCTCCACTCATTTCTTTCTTACCTTAGGCATGATCCAGAGAGTTTTCCCTACCTATCCTGGGCTTGGCAGGGGGGCTCCTGACGTCTGGAAGATAGGAGGGATCTCTTTTCTCTTCCTATAACCGAGGGACCAGCCTGTCTCTGGCAAGCAGGGACCGAGCCTCGCGGCTTAAGCTCAGCAGGGTATACTAAGGCATGCCCCAGCGGGCTGCTTGGAGGGGCCCGTTAGATGGCCTTCTTGGTAGGCTGTCTTATGGCCTGGGTCGGGCCAGCCCTTGGTTCCTTTGATGGGCGGCCCGAGGTAAGCAACCAACCCCATCAATTGCCCCTCGGCGACAGGGGGAGCATGGGCTCACGTTTGCCGTCGATTTTCAATCAGGCTAGCGGGAGGTTGACCTTTGGCTTTCTTCTTGCATAATGATGTGCATATTTCCTAGGGGGAATGTCTTTACTGCTCGGGCATGCAAGGAGTCAAGAGATCCTCCCTCATGATTACACTCCAAGGCAATCCCTTGAGCTTTGTGCTTTAATGACACTTGGCCTCCTCTACGAGAGTGGTTGGAGTGCCATTAAATGCCTGGCTCCCCATTCTTTTGGATATAAAGGGTTGAGTCCAACCCAGTTTTTTTCTGCGAATTTCTGAGCGTTTTCCTTTGCCATTCCACCTTTCACTATGCCTTGGGTAAAGGATAAGATTTTCCGACGGGGGGTTATCATTACCGCCTTCCGGTAGGTGGGCCCTAAACGGTTCAAGTACTCCAGGTGGGTGCGAGCAATAATCCATCGCAGCAAGCGGATCTTCTTTCGGTCTCCTCATGCCCCTGGGAGAATATATTGCCGAAAGCTATTCGGCGCCCCAGGAAGGCCTCATTCTTTATGAGGCCAAAGCCCAAATTCTGCACGCAGGCAGGGGCTGCTCTTACAAGGGGTGCCATCGCTGCTTCCTCTGGTTACAACCAGAGAACATCGACCCTTATCTTCCTGACTCAGGCCTCTCTTCTCCAGTGCCGAAGAGGTTGAAGAGCTACCTTGGCTATTCTGAGGGTACCAAGGTGGCTAAGTTTGGTGAGGGACATTAGCAGTCACGACTCAGGGGATAGCGAAGGTCAGGGCTATTCGTCTGGTCGTGATGTGCTGGGAAGTGAGGAGGAGGGACCTGATGACCCGATGAATGCCTCAGGAAGCTGGGACTGGGGATTTGACGACGCAGGCTGCAGCAACCCCAGGGACTACTCCTTCCCTGGCTCTGATGAGGATTAAGTCTTGCTCTGGAGGGTGAGGAAGTTGCGGAGGCTGTGCCTCCTGTTCTTTATTGCATGGTAGTTGATAAGGACAAGACACCTTATGTGGGGCAACAATTTTCAGACGTCAATAAAGCTGTTGAATTCTATGAAGAATATGACCTCACTTGCGGTTTTGATCCGTAGGTGGTCAACGAAGAGGTACAGTGATGGTACGCTGAAATCTCAGCTGGTAGTTTGCAGCAGAGAGGGTTTCACGTACGTCCCGAAGGTAGGTAACAGTGCATGAGGAGAGGGAGGTTCCGGACGTAAGGCGGGTAGAAAGTGTAACAAATCTAATTCTAAGGAAGTCGGTTCTACTGGTAGGACCGCTAAGAAGTTGAAGAAGAGCGATTCGGGGAAGCGCTGTGATGAAAAGAAGACGAGACGTCGGACCAAAGTGACTAGATTTGGTTGCGACGCAAGAATCTTGTTGGCCGTAGTGAATGGTGTTGTGGTTGTTAAGGAGTTTACTTGTGGCCACAACTACGAGTTATTTTCAGTAGCAGAGAGGGAGTTCTGGAAACGATCACAGCAGTTGTCGGACTACCACAAGCAGATGATAATTCCTAACTCAAGAGTAAGGCATTTCTTTGTCCGTAACGTTGTCGAAGCTTGTGTTAAATTTTGTTAAGTATTATGTGCTGTGCGTATTATTTGGTCTGCTGTTGAAATTTCTATTTGCTCTGATCGCAGTTGAAAATTGGAGCGACATGAACGTACAATATGTGTAAGGAGCATGTGAATGGATTTGAGAATCTTGGGGCGAGCTTGACTGATTTCAAGAATTATGGGAGGGATGTGAAGTGTTTTCTTCATGAACGAGATGGGCAGCTATTCGTAGATAATTTTAAGGAGATGGTGAAGAACAGGGAAGGATTTTTTTTTTGACTACGAGTTGGCAGAAGACGGGAGCTTAGATAAAGCGATATGGGTAGACGCTGCCGCCAAGAGAAACTACGCAAAGTTCGGGGATGCTATGTCCTTTGACCCTACATATGAGACGAACATGTACTCGATTGTATTTACTCCGTTCACTGGTGTTGATAATCATAAGAAGTCAGTGACGTTTGGCGGTGCACTTATTGCGCATGAGAACGGGGAGTCTTTCAATTGGGTTTTCAAACAGTTTTTAGAAGTTATGGGTGGAAAGGAACCAGAATACATAATAACAGATCAATACCGGGGGATTATTACATCTGTTCAATCTATTTTCAAAAAGGCGAAACACCGGTTTTGTATGTGGCACATAATGAACAAAGTCCCTGTTAAATATGGTTCGACAAGAAGTGATTACCTTGAATTCATACGGAAGCTGAATGAAATTGTGTGGGACGATGATATTGAAGCATCGGAGTTTGATGATAGATGGATGGAAATCATGGAAGAACATGGACTGGAAGACGTTGAGTGGTTTAAGAGCACATTTGCCATATGAAGTCAGTGGGTAATGGCTCACTACCGAGACATTCCAATGGGAACCGTTATGAGGACCACTCAAAGATCGGAGAGTGAGAATAGGTTTTTTATAAGGTTTGAACATAAATCGGGTACGTTGGTGGAGTTTTGGATGCGCTTTGAAAGCGCCATGGACCACCAAAGGCATACACAAAAGAAACTTGACAGTGAAAACAGGCACTCAAGGCCTTAGACGGAGACGCATGTAGCAATGGAGACCGATGGTGCTAAGTTGTATACCCATGAAATATTCAGTGAATTCCAAGATGAGGTGAAGTTCTCAATCGACACTTGCAAGCTCCGTGGCTTCGAGGTGGTTGACAGGGTTGAGATAACGAAGGTGAAAGATCAAAGTAGAGATAGAGTCTATAAAGTGCGCGTAAATCCAGGTGCGTTTGATTTAAGTTATTCTAACCTTTATTTTGAAGTTGCTATTTGATATTTAGAGTTACGATATGTGTTGACTGAAGTTGAATTTTCCTCCTCAGAATTGGAGGACGCAAGGTGCAGCTGTAAGCTTTTCGAAAGGCGAGGGCTTTTGTGTAGACATTTAATCTGGATTTTAACGTCCTGTGGACATAAGACTATACCGGCAGCGTACGTATGGAGGCGCTGGTTAGTTGACGTTGTGGGAGTGTGGACATGACATAGGTCCACACCGACGCGGCCACGCGCGGGTTTGGGTAGGCGAATGAATCTCCATATGAGAATGGATCGAATTGAAATTTAGGTCTATGTGGAGTTGCCACCGAATTTTGTGGTTATTCGGAACCATTCGAGCCCACTCTAGTGGGCCGTATACAAAATACGGCCCATTTCCGATGTCAGAGTTTATTGGGCTCGTCCCTTTGCATTTGATACCGATACCGACATTATCGGATATCGTGTATTGAATGACTCTCGTGCGCCAACGGTTTCGGGCATCCGGAAACTGAGGTTCTGAGTAAGGGGTGAGGGTACGTGTTGGGAAGCCCACAAAGGACACCCAACCCCGCCCGCACTTAGCGGCCTTTACTAAGATCTCGAGTGACTTTCTAATACGCGCGTTAGTTAAACGGGAAAATGATATGCAAAGATTATTTTCCCTAAACATGTGAATGGAATTGAAAAAGATTTCTAAGTCAATTTAATGCAATTAATTCTACGTCAAAGTGGAATTTAGCATGTGGGTTCATTTTAGTACAATAAAATAAACGGTAAAAATTGACAAAGGAAACAACAAACGGTTAGTAAGGATATAACGAATAATAACGGTTTGTGCAAATGTTGAATTGAATTAAATGATAAACAAGATGATGCATGGTTTGAAAAGATAGTAAATACATGTGATTAATTAAGCACATGTTGACCTAAGTCGTAAAATACTATCGAATTTAGAAAATAGAAGAATGTACGACTCATTGTTTTAGTCGTGATGAGGCCACTCGATCGAGTGGTCAATGGACTCGATCGAGTGGACCTTCAAAAAAGGATTCTGCTTTGTGTTTCAGACCTTACTCGGCCGAGTTATTGGCCAACTCGGTCGAGTACGTTGCTACTTGATCGAGTCACTATGAGACTCGACCGAGTAGAGGTCGAAAGAGACATTCTGACTCGGTTTTGTGATGTCACTAGATCGAGTGACTAAGGCACTCGGTCGAGTGGCACCTGTACGAACCAAGTTCGCTTGCAATTTTATTATTGATTTTGAAATTGCTTTTGATTTTTGATAATTCGACGATTCTACCAAATCGAACATAAATATTGCACAATTTATGTTCGACTCGGATTTTATAAATTGTCGAAAGTGACAATTCAGCCGATTTTATAAATATTGCACAATTCAGATGGTGTGACACCTAAGTGACTCGAAAGTGGGGTACGTGAGACACGTGTAAGACATGACCCTTAGAGCAACCGTGATTGATCGCCCTGCTGAAGGGTAGCCCCCAAGTGGAGTCGATAATTTTGTTAAGACTCTAGTGTGGGACGAGTGACCCTTAGACGTAAGGACCACGAACCTTTTGTTATAGGGCTAAAAAGGTTGACTCGGAAAAGACACCTAGACGGGTGACTTGTGCAAGGTGGGCCTTCCTTAGGATTCGGCTATGCGGGCCGAGTCCTGTTCGAAGGAAGGTCCACGTGAGACATCCCCAGACTTCGGACTCGATTGTGTAGACGGGCCCTCCTTTGTAGGAGTATGTCCTACGTAGGTGGGCTTTGCCTTAGTCTAATAAGACGGACTGGGGTAGGGAAGAAACTCGTGATGTAAGATCGACATAATTTCGACGCTAAAGACCTTGACGACTTAAGACACGACCCGAAACTGCTAAATACGAAAAGTCCTAAGAAGAGGAAGGTTTTGAAAATTGATTGTTTTGCAAATTCCGAGATAACTCGGTGGAGAGGCCCGATTTTTCTAGAAAATCGGAAAGTGTACCGGGCCTCGGTTTTGAGAGTTCGAAAATATTTTCGAGTTTTGAATTGGGCAGCATACCGGCTAGAAATAGGCTATTTTGAGTAAAATCATAAGTCCTAAATTCGGTATGTGTCCTGGGTTTTGAAATTGGATATCTTGAAAATTGAAAATTTGAATGTCGAAAAAAAGAATTTCCGACGATTTGAAAATTGAAGATGAGATCGCGAAGATTTGAAAATCGAAAATGACATCTCGGAGATTTGAAAATCGAGAATGGCATCCCGAAGATTTGAAAAGTGAAATTGAGATTTTGAAAATTCGAATATCGAAAAAAAGAATTTTCGACGATTTGAAAATTGAAGATGAGATCCCGAAGATTTGAAAATCGAAAACGGCATCTCGGAGATTTGAAAATCGAGAATGGCATCTCGAAGATTTGAAAAGTGAAATTGAGATTTTGAAAAATCGAAAATCGAATGGTGGATCAGAAGTTCGAATTTCGAAATGGGCGGCATGCCGGCTAGAAAATAAGCTTGTTTTGAGTCAAATCATAAGTCCTAAATTTCGGCAGCTTTCCGAGTTTTTGAAAGTTGAATATTTTTGAAAAGATGCATTTTTGAAATGACGATTTTTGAAAAAGACACGGAAACCAAGTAGCACGTAGTCAAGCATTATAACGACGCCATGTATGCTTTATACTAAGTCTCGGTCGGTTTATAGAGGGTCTATACCAGTGTATATTGTCTAGACGTTGATTGGGACGGACTTCCTAAGTCGAGTTGATCTTAGAACATGCCGCGAAACCCACTCGAATCGACTATGGACACCTTTTGACATATCCATATTGGAGTACATCAATGGTATAGTGGGACGTCGGTCGCGAGTACCGGCCCGGGAAAATATGGGTTATGCATGAACCGTAGAACTAAAACGCGTATTGTATTTATCAAACGATTTCTATTCGAGTCTCACCCTGAGGATGCCGATGGTAAGTCACGAATCAGTTAATCCCCAGCGGAGTCGCCAAATTGTGGACATGACATAGGTCCACCCCGACGCGGCCACGCGCGGGTTTGGGTAGGCGAATGAATCTCCACATGAGAATGGATCGAATTGAAATTTAGGTCTATGTGCAGTCGCCACCAAATTTTGTGGTTATTCGAAACCATTCGAGCCCACTCTATGTCGTAGTGGGCCGTATACAAAATACGGCCCATTTCCGATGTCGGAGTTTTTTGGGCTCGTCCCTTTGCATTTGATACCGATATCGACATTATCGGATATCGTGTATTGAATGACTCTCGTGCGCCAACGGTTTCGGGCATCCGGAAACCGAGGTTCTGAGTAAGGGGTGAGGGTACGTGTTGGGAAGCCCACAAAGGACACCCAACCCCGCCCGCACTTAGCGGCCTCTACTAAGATCTCGAGTGACTTTCTAATACGCGCGTTAGTTAAACGGGAAAATGATATGCAAAGATCATTTTCCCTAAACATGTGAATGGAATTGAAAAAGGTTTCTAAGTCAATTTAATGTAATTAATTCTACGTCAAAGTTGAATTTAGCATGTGGGTTCATTTTAGTACAATAAAATAAACGGTAAAAATTGACAAAGGAAACAACAAACAGTTAGTAACGATATAACGAATAATAACGGTTTGTGCAAATGTTGAATTAAATTAAATGATAAACAAGATGATGCATGGTTTGAAAAGATAGTAAATACATGTGATTAATTAAGCACGTGTTGATCTCGTAAAATACTATCGAATTTAGAAAATAGAAAAATGTACGACTCATTGTTTTAGTCGTGATGAGGCCACTCGATCGAGTGGTCAATGGACTCGATCGAGTGGACCTTCAAAAAAGGATTCTGCTTTGTGTTTCAGACCTTACTCGGCCGAGTTATTGGCCAACTCGGTCGAGTACGTTGCTACTCGATCGAGTCACTATGAGACTCGACCGAGTAGAGGTCGAAAGAGACATTCTGACTCGGTTTTGTGATGTCACTCGATCGAGTGACTAAGGCACTCGGTCGAGTGGCACCTGTACGAACCAAGTTCGCTTGCAATTTTATTATTGATTTTGAAATTGCTTTTGATTTTTGATAATTCGACGATTCTACCAAATCGAACATAAATATTGCACAATTTATGTTCGACTCGGATTTTATAAATTGTCGATTTTGTCGAATCGAATATAAATATTGCGGGATTTATATTCGATTCTAAATTTGAATACTCGTAGTATCCCATATTCGATTATCGAATCGATATGGAATACTAGAGTGAAAATAAAAGAAAATTAATTAATTTTAGTCGTCTTAAATTAATTAGCGCGATATGGATAAATCGCGTTAATCTATTTATGTGACTAGATTGCTAGATTCGACATCCAATTATGAAATTGGTATCGAATCTAGGGAATCGACTCTTTGCTTGAATTAAAGGACTTGGTTCCCTCGACTTTTCCGACATCGAAATAAATCCCTAGGGATTGTGATGCCGGATCCGTGTCAACGGGTTTCGACCCTTATTAAAATACAATGTTTGTTTTGAAAATTGACGTAAATATGTGACTTGAATAATGATGAAAACGAAATAAAAAGGATTAATGTTTAAGTTAACTTATTTCAATAATCAAACGATCGGGGTGATGGGATAAGCGACCGTCAACGCGTGTGCGGTACACTTGCATGTTCGGTTTTCCTTATCCCACCATCACTTACATTCGACACAAATCAATAAGTATTTTAATATTTTGTACTAATTATATTATCGATATTATGATGCGATGAACGAAGTAATAAAAAAACGAAAAGAAGATGCGAAAAAAAAGAAGAAGACGACGAGAAGAGAAGGAGAAGAGAAAAGGGGTTTTGACACCCTCAACCTACATGTTCTTGTCTCGGACCGGACTCGTAATCGTGGCTTTAACACAAGAGTTTTGAGGTGTATGAAGGTTGAGTTATGGTGGCTCGGGTTCGATTCCTAAAACTAGGTTTAGGATTTGCTAGTGTAGAATTGCTTAGGGTTTGCTTAGGGTTGTGTGTGTAAGATTAGGGTTGTAAAAAGTTGTTGAAGATGTGTGCATGAGGGTTGCTTATATAGGCAAAGCTAGGGCACCCGGTTTAGGGTTACTCGACCGAGTAGGTGGCTAACTCGGTCGAGTGGCCCATTATGCCTGCAGTCGGGCTCGAAACAGGCCCACTCGATCGAGTGGCCCAGCTGGGTCGCGCAGGTCAGTCTTTTGGACCTTGACTTTGGATGTTTGACGGGTTTTGTGTTTGCCTTGGACTTTTGATGATGTGAGGGGCTGTTTTGTGTGTCTCGTAAACGACTTTGACCGGGGTTGACCCAATCGCTAAAAGTCGGTTTTTATTCCGGTGTCGGTTTTGGCCCAAATTAGTGTTGCTTGACTCGGACTGATCCACTGGGCCTGGATTTGAGGTTGATTTTGTGAGTTTTGTACTCCGTAAGTGCGTTAGCTAGCAACTAATGGATTTTAGCCCGTATCCGAGTGCGTAGAAACACGTTAGCGTCCGATCATCATCGGGTGTTTTTTGGAAACTGCCATGGACACCTGGCAGTCAAAATGCGGGTGTTTACAGGGAGGAATGTCGTTGGATGATGGTTTTCTTCTTCAGGGTACTGTAGACTTGATTGATGAGAAGCAGTTGGAGATGACGAAGTTGTGGTTGGAGATTCACGAAGCAGTGGGCTTTGTTCGCGATAAGGGTAAAGACGAAGTTGAAAAATTACGGGAAGCGATACGCGCTTGTAGAGAGAGCGTGGGTGGAACTTCGGAGCCTCTGACAAAACGACAAGAATTGAAGAAATACCTTGGTTGTGCGTCCACCTCAGAAGTGATGATATTGGCTTCGAAAATGTCGAAGAACAAAGGTAGTGGGAAAAGGATGTTGTCAACGAAGACCAAGGCAGCAGACCTGGCGAAGAGACCGAAACGAATGTGTAAAAAGTGCAAAAGAATGGCCCACCACGACAAGAGAAACTGCCCCAACCGCTTTTCCAAGAATCCACCGTCGGATGAGGATTCCGTTGGTGACAGCAACAACGATGGATCGGACGACATTTTGTGATTTTTCGACTGACGCACTGTGTTCGCTGTTAGCTTAATCCTTTTATGTGTTGGGTACTCTCTCATTCTGTTTTCAGTCATGACGTAGTAAGGTGGAGTAGACCTCTCCCGTTATATACTGCGTCTCCGATTCACCTCTTTTATTTTATTTTATTTTGGTTCATCAATGTACGCGGGTTATCTTAGTAACGTAGTCGTTGTATGGTTGTTAATTTAATGCCGTGATATTGTCATTTCAACTGTGACAGTTCTTAACTTCAGTACGTAGGTGGTCTTCTTCATATTTGTAATGCATAGTCCGTGTTTTTAAATACGCAGACCTTATAGTCTGTCTATTTAGTTCGTCAACATTTCAAACTATGTGAAAATGATGGTAATATTGAAACTTGGTTGCCACTTATTTATAACTTCGAAATTATGGAACCGTGTAATCTCTAAATTTTGCTGATGTTAACAGTGTAGATTGTTTTGTTAACGTAAATTACGAAGATTTTGAGGAGTTGAAGTTGAACACGTTGTAATTTGAAGTAACATTTTCGCAGTGTAGAAGTTGAAGTATGTGTAGTACAGACCTGAGAATGAGGTGCCAATGTAATAAACATTTTTCGTAGGGCCTGAATTGTTTTTTTTGAAGTGTTAATGTGCACATCGGATTGTTGGAAGTAGGCTTAACCAATTTTGTTAGAAGTTTTAAACTTTAACTGATGAAGTGACGTTGTTTTATCCTTGAAGTTCTGAATTTGAGAGTGACATTTAGGTGAAGTTACCTAATGTTGAAGTGTTGGTTTGGTGGAGTTGAAGTTACGTTGTTAAATCTTTGAAGTTGTATATTTCATAGACGAAGGTTTCTTACTGAAATAATGGAGAAATAACAAATTTTGTAGTTGAAGTGACGTGTGTGTAATACGAAATCCGTAAACATAGACCTAAAACTGAATTGTTGATGTGATTTTGTTGAAGTTGAAAATGTTGTGGATTGAAGTTTCTTTTTGCAGTTGTACATTATTTACAGTTGTCGGTTCAGTGGAATTAATGTCGCCGAAAATAATGTATGCATATTTACATTTTCGTTGAGTCAAATGTACGAGTAAGTACGTTACATCAAAATTAAAGCTGAAATTTTCGTTGGGTCAAATTTCACCTCGTACATCTACATGAAAAATGATACGTAAGCGAGCACACTGCCGATCAAATATTGACCGTGAACAGGGGAACTAGTTCTTGTCATATGGCAGCAAAATATTACATGTTTCCGCAAAAGTTATCCAACTCCGCATATACTAACATATACGCGGAACTAGAAGTAGGCCTGGGTAGAAAAGTAGTAGTTTTATATCAGAACGGCATACTGTTTGCAATGAAAAGACTAATAACACTTTACTTTTTTGTGCGATTTTTTGTCTTAGGTCCAGCACGGATCTTTACCGTAGCACGTTTCACCTTAACTTCGGTTAGAATGTCGTCCTTGTTTGCGTTAAAGTCATCAATCAGCCTAATGAGTCGTCTACGTTGTTTGTTGAAGTCCGACAGAAGGAGAGTAGCAATGACCTCCGCGACAAGGAATCTCCTGGCGACCTTGGACGACATATCCTCGTGTGACGGCATTTCACCGTTGTACAGAAGCCTGTGCATCAATGTGAAGAGACCAGACTCCTCTCTGTTCACTACGTTTTTCTTCCATTCCATTTTAACTTCTTTGATTGCAAAGGTGGAAACGAGGTCTCCCCCATCAACCTTCTTCTATTCTAAATAGTCGCTCATCCCGGAAGCCTACAAAAGAGAAATTAGATATGCGGAATATGTAATGATTGAGAGACCTGTACATTATAGAGTATTGTAGAAATATTATACTTACAATTATGTAAGCAACCTTGTATATGTCAGATTTTTCAAAGTCGTTGTGTAGGTGATGGTCGAGCACATCGATCGTTCTGCTCTTTATGTTGACACAAATGCAGGCAATGTAATCCCCTAAAAATTCCAATGCAATACAGTGGCGGAAACACTGTAGATTTGGGATTAAAACACACTGATGTTCTATAATTTAGAAAAAGAACGGTGTGGACATGACATAGGTCCACCCCGACGCGGCCACGCGCGGGTTTGGGTAGGCGAATGAATCTCCATATGAGAATGGATCGAATTGAAATTTAGGTCGAAGTGGAGTCGCCACCGAACTTTGTGGGAGTTCGGGCCCGTTCGAACCCACTCTATGTCGTAGTGGGCCGTATACAAAATACGGCCCATTTCCGATGTCAGAGTTTATTGGGCTCGTCCCTTTGCATTTGATACCGATATCGACATTATCGGATATCGTGTATTGAATGACTCTCGTGCGCCAACGGTTTCGGGCATCCGGAAACCGAGGTTCTGAGTAAGGGGTGAGGGTACGTGTTGGGAAGCCCACAAAGGACACCCAACCCCGCCCGCACATTAGCGGCCTCTACTAAGATCTCGAATGACTTTCCAATACGCGCGTTAGTTGAACGGGAAAATGATATGCAAAGATCATTTTTCCTAAGCATGTGAGGAATTGAAAAGGGTTTCTACGTCGATTTTATGCAATTAATTATGTTCCTTATGCTCGGACGGGGACTCGTAGTGGCGGCTTGCACGAGAGTTTCGAGTATGTAGGCTAAGTTATGGTGGTTAGGGTTTTGATTCCTAAAGCTAGGTTTAGGGTTTGAATTAGGGTTTGAGTTTTGATGTGTTGAAAGTTTGATGTTGATTAGGGTTTGATTTGAGGTAGAATTAGGGTTAAAAAGATTGATTAGGGTTGTGTCCAGTTGTGAAATTGTGTGTGCATGGGATTGCTTATATAGGCAAAGGCAAGGGCACCCGGTTAGGGTTACTCGATCGAGTAACCGGCTGACTCGGTCGAGTGGCCCGTTACGCCTGCAGTCGGGCTTGAATATGGGCCCACTCGATCGAGTGGGTAGGTCACTCGATCGAGTGGCCCAGCTGAGTCGCGTGGGTCCGTTGACTTGGACCCTGACTTTGGTTTGATGGGTTTTGTGTTTGACTTGGACTTTTGATGATTGTATGGCTGTTTTTGTAAGTCTCGGAAACGACTTTGACCGGGTTTGACCCAATCGTTAAAAAGTCGGTTTTACTTCCGGTGTCGGTTTTGGCCCAAAATAGCCTTATTTGATTGGAAACGGTCCACTGGACCTGGATTTGAGGTTGATTTTGTGAGATTTGTACTCCGTAAGTGCGTTAGCCAGCAACTAATGGATTTGAGCCCGTATCCGAGCGCGTAGAAACACGTTAGCGTCCGATCATCATCGGGTGTTTTTTGGAAACTGCCATAGACACCTGGCAGTCAAAATGCGGGTGTCTACATAGCTCTCACTCTGACTGAGGCTTGGACAAGGCGAAAGTCAGAGTAGCTACCAAGCCAATTAAGACCTGGTAGACTTCCGATCGGGTCGTTTATAGTCCATTAGACTTGCGTGAAGGGCTCGCCAGCCATAAGATAGGAGTCATACTTGGGCTGCTGATAATACCTCCGTAGGGAATCGGACTTGTCGCATAAGTCCTGGGTGTGTCTATGTGTGGGCCCATCCCATGCTATTCTGGGGGAAATGCCGCCTCGGGCTTCCGCTGGGGAGATTTAGAGGGTTGCACGTCCCTCTTTGAGTCGTACCTGTATAAGTCACATAAAATGCATGCAACATGTAGGTAGTAGAATGACTCGTGCTGGGGAAATTGACCTTTTGAATTTTTTGAAAATTTTTGAATTTTTGAAATTTTGAAATTTTGAGATTTTTGAACTTTTTTGAAATTGAAATCCTGAAAGCAACTCACGGGCTAGGTTTTCAAAATGGGAAGGGGTAGAAAAGAAATTTGCAGTTTAAATAGACCGAAATTTGACCTTGTCGAAAAGGATTTTCTCAAATGGCTAAGTTTTACAAATTTCAAAGTGGAATTTGAAGAGAGAGGCCTATCGACAGACTCGACTCTGGACGTGACCGGAGGAGTTGACATACACGACTGGACTCTCGAGGGGTTGGACCGTGACTCGGTAGGGGGTGGGCCACCTAACAAGGCTCTTGAGTTGCGCTAATCCGTAGCCTAGGCGAGTGGCAACATGGTCGAAGTCGAAATGGGAACGATCTGTTATAGGGGAATTGCAGTAGTCTGTAATGAGACTGTTTTAGTCTGGTGCCCTTCTGGATTTCTGATTTTAGGGTACGGTCCAAAATGGGTACTGCTTCGAGTCCAGACTGATTCTCGTCTTCGACTGAGCCGAGTACTAGGACACACTGTAGAAAGAAGACTAGATTTTGAAAGTATTTGGATTATGTGAGTGGATGGAGAACTTCTGCCTAGGAGAAGCCCCCAGGACGACAAAGCTGGCTGCTGAGAACATGACAGTGTCGTGACCGGAATGATAATGCTTTTTGAATGTGTGTCAATGTGGGTGGTTGTGCCTCTGTTGAAAGGCTGTCTACGTATTCACGTGTAGTGAAATCAAACCAAGCCGTAGTTCAGTGTTGAAAGATATATTATGGTGCCTAGTCTAATAGGACTTTGTGTGTAACTAGCCATATTGACGGTGCAGGCTAGGTGCATTCCCAATGATGTCTTGATCAAAGGGCAAGAATGGTTAGGATGTTGATCCTGTGACTGTGAACGTTCTCCGAGGTAGCCCCTAGAGGTGGTGTGAACTATTTGGGCATGTTCTATGCCGACCGCAGGTTGAGCTCCCGTGTTCGGGGTTGGTAACTGGTTTGGATAATTTTGGAAATGTGGTGCTAGGAAGTAAGTGGCCTTGATGATTCGAAATCTGGAGCTCGATTTTGTGGAGCTGAGGCTTCGAGGGTAAGGTATTGTAATGTGGTAGGAAAGGGGGAAGTCGAGTAATGATGGCTCGAACTTCGATTGGGCAGGTTTGATAATGCGGGATCTAGTTTCCATGTCTGGCCCTAATGGTTAGGGTGTATCCTATGGAGCTTGAATCCTCAAAATACCGGGCTGTCGCTAGCCTAGGTCTCGAGAAGGTCTTGAGGGTTGTAATGTGAGAAGGCTGAGTGTGGTGTTAGCTAACCAGCTTGATTGTTACTCCTCTATTAGATGGTATTGATAATTTTGAATTTGACCGTACCCCGGTCAAAGGATTTTCACTTGAGTTGACCGTTGACCACGGTCATGGGTATTTGATTTTTTTTATTGACCTCTTAACCCCGGTCATGGGTTTTTTGAATTTTGGTTGACCTCTCAGCCCCGGTCATGGGTTTTTTGAGTTTTGGTTGACCTCTCAGCCCCGGTCATGGGTTTTTTGAGTTTTGGTTGACCTCTCAGCCCCAGTCATGGGTTTTTTGAATTTTGGTTGACCTCTCAACCCCGGTCATGGGTTTTTTGAGTTTTGGTTGACCTCTCAGCCCCGCTCATGGGTTTTTTGATTTTTTTCGTCCAGTTTTTTTTTGGTCAGACTAACACCAAAGGTAGGGGTCGGTTGATCTTATCGGATGGGTGTTTGTTGTGGGAAATGGGCTTGCCTCCCGTCTTGGACCCAAACTAGGAGACTACCCAGATTTGTCATAGGATTCGATACGCTCCTGCTAAGGGTAGTTATGTGGCTTTTCTATACCAGACATGGAATAGGTAAAAGGAAAACACGGGCTCGGTTTCTTGCAGTCATTATAGATGTGCCTATAATAGTCACGTGCATGTGCTCACAGTGTATGACGGTGTTCATCATGTTCTCGGAAACACATAAGGAAAGTATATATGAGAAAGAATATTGAAAGCTAATTTTATTGAAATTTGAAAAGGAGGACAGAATACAATTGACTCTGACTCTGACTCTGACTTTGACTTTGACTTTGACTTTGACTTTGACTTTGGAAGAAATAGCACATCCTAGACTCGGACTCAGACTCGGACTCAAATCAGATCCGGACTCTCGGATTAGTCGTCGGCTTCTAAGGACTCGAGTTGATGTCCAGTATAGCCTTCAGTAGAAGCTTCACCCAGATCTTCATTATGTCGAAGATCGTCTTCAATCCTAATGCCCATTTCGGTAAGCACCGCAAAGTTTGAAATGCCGGCATACCTAAGATGGACGCGGTAAGAAGGTAGGAGGTTGTTTTTGAATGCCTCCACTAGTGTCTTCTCGTTGGGCTTGTCTACCAACTTTACACTCTCGGCCCTCCATCTTTGAAGATATTTAATGAACCCTTCTTTGGGCTCTTGGGCCATGACTTCCAGAGTACGCATTGTAGTCTGGATCTCGATATTATCAGCGTAGTTCCGAGCAAATTCAGTAGCCACATCGCCCCAAGTTTTGTATTTCTTGGAATCGAGCCTGTAGTACCAGGCTTTTGGATGCTTTTCGAGGGAAGAAGCGAACAGGTGCTTGAACATGGTGGATTTCACCCCCTTGATAGCCATGAATTCTTTGAAAGTCCGGATGTGATGGACCAGGTCTTCAGTACCCTCAAACATTGGAATTCCCGTAAGGTTGAGGTCAGTAGGTAGCTCGTCATTCAAAGGTGGGTAGGAACGAGCATTTTCAGTGTGGATCGAATTGTTTGTCGACAGATGAACCTGTTCTTCGAGCCTGCGAACAACGCTGATTAGTTCAGCTATGGGCCCAGTGGGCTCAGATCTAGAAACAAGAGTCTTTTTCTCCACGGCACTTAGACGGGTGGCTAAGGTCGCTTGGTTAGTCTGGATGGTAGTCAATTGAGTTTCCATCCTGGCCAGCGCGGCCTTCAGTTCGTCCAAAGTTCCCTGCATCTTTTGATGTCTGTTTTGCGGTGGCCTGTCTGTAAGAATACCGCGTAATCAGTAAAGTTGCTTCGGAACTCAAATTCACCAAGGCATAGGAAATAGCGCGGGAGGAGAGACGACTCCGGTTTGACTCGGGTTAGACTCTCCTAAGACAAATGTGTTGGGTGCGATTCTCGGAGTGACCGTGATTAATCGCTTCGTCGGCAGAATAGCTCCCAGGTGAAACCAAGGACTTAGATAGGACTCAGAATCCAAGTGACTCAAAAGTGGGGTACGTGAGACACGTGTAAGACATGACCCTTAGAGCAACCGTGATTGATCGCTCTGCTAAGGGGTAGCCCCCGAGTGGGATTGAAGATTTTGTTAAAACTCGAGTGTCGGATGAGTGACCCTTAGACGTAAGGACCACGAACCTTTTGTTATTGGGCTATGCCTTGTAAAAGGTTGACTCGGAAAAGACACCTGGACGGGTGACTTGTGAAAGGTGGGCCTTCCTTTGGAT
This sequence comes from Agrostemma githago, assembly GCA_958450325.1. Classification (NCBI taxonomy): domain Eukaryota; kingdom Viridiplantae; phylum Streptophyta; class Magnoliopsida; order Caryophyllales; family Caryophyllaceae; genus Agrostemma; species Agrostemma githago. Next base: position 33,951,206 of record OY288252.1, read on the forward strand.
TCGGCTATGTGGGCCGAGTCCTGTTCGAAGGAAGGTCCACGTGAAACATCCCTAGACTTATGGACTCGATTGTGTTGACGGGTCCTCCTTTGTAGGAGTTTGTCCTACGTAGGTGGGCCTTGCCTTAGTCTAATAAGGCGGACTGGGATAGGGAAGAAACTCCTGATGTAAGATCGACAGAGTTTCGACGCTAAAGACCTTGACAACTTAAGACACGACCCGACATTGCTAAAAACGGCAAGTCCTAAGGAGAAGGAGGTTTTGAAAACTGGTTGTTTTTGAGAAAGGTCCGAGAAAACTCGGTTGAGGGCCCAATTTTCGAAAAAAACGAAAAGGGTATTGGGCCACGGTTTTGAAAGTTCGAAAATGTTTTCGAGTTTTGAATTGGGCAGCATACCGGCTAGAAAATAGGCTATTTTGAGTAAAATCATAAGTCCTAAATTCGGTATGTGTCCCGGGTTTTGAAATTGGATATCTTGAAAATTGAAAATTTGAATGTCGAAATAAAAAGAATTCCCGAAGATTTGAAAATTGAAGATGAGATCCCGGAGATTTGAAATCGAAAACGGCATCTCGGAGATTTGAAAATCGAGAATGGCATCTCGAAGATTTGAAAAGTGAAATTGAGATTTTGAAAATTCGAATATCGAAAAAAGAATTTCCGACAATTGAAAATTGAAGATGAGATCCCGAAGATTTGAAAATCGAAAACGGCATCTCGGAGATTTGAAAATCGAGAATGGCATCTCGAAGATTTGAAGAGTGAAATTGAGATTTTGAAAATCGAGAATGGCATCTCGAAGATTTGAAGAGTGAAATTGAAATTTTGGGTGGATCGAAAATTCGAATTTTGAGATGGACAGAATGCCGGCTAGAAAATAGGCTTGTTTTGAGTCAAATCATAAGTCCTAAATTTCGGCAGCTTTCCGAGTTTTTGAAAATTGAATATATTTGGAAAGATGCATTTTTGAAATGACGGTTTTTGAAAACGACACGGAAACCAAGTAGCACGTAGTCAAGCATGCATTATAACGACGCTATGTATGCTTTACACTAAGTCTCGGTCGGTCTATAGGGGGTCTATACCAGTGTACATAGTCTAGACGTTGATCGGGACGGACTTCCTAAGTCGAGTTGATCTTAGAACATGCCGTGAAACCCACTCGAATCGACTATGGACACAATTTGACATATCCATATTGGAGTACATCAACGGTATAGTGGGACGTCGGTCGCGAGTACCGGCCCGGGAAAATATGGGTTATGCATGAACTGTAGAACTAAAACGCGTATTGTATTTGTCAAACGATTTCTATTCGAGTCTCACCCTGAGGATGCCGATGGTAAGTCACACATCAGTTAATCCCCAGCGGAGTCGCCAAATTGTGGACATGACATAGGTCCACCCCGATGCGGCCACGCGCGGGTTTGGGTAGGCGAATGAATCTCCATATGAGAATGGATCGAATTGAAATTTAGGTCGAAATGGAGTCGCCACCGAAATTTGTGGGAGTTCGGGACCGTTCGAACCCACTCTATGTCGTAGTGGGCCGTATACAAAATACGGCCCATTTCCGATGTCAGAGTTTATTGGGCTCGTCCCTTTGCATTTGATACCGATACCAACATTATCGGATATCGTGTATTGAATGACTCTCGTGCGCCAACGGTTTCGGGCATTCGGAAACCGAGGTTTTGAGTAAGGGGTGAGGGTACATGTTGGGAAGCCCACAAAGGACACCCAACCCCGCCCGCACATTATCGGCCTCTACTAAGATCTCGAATGACTTTCCAATACGCGCGTTAGTTGAACGGGAAAATGATATGCAAAGATTATTTTCCCTAAGCATGTTAGGAATTGAAAAGGGTTTCTACGTCGATTTTATGCAATTAATTATGTTCCTTATGCTCGGACGGGGACTCGTAGTGGCGGCTTGCACGAGAGTTTCGAGTATGTAGGCTAAGTTGTGGTGGTTAGGGTTTTGATTCCTAAAGCTAGGTTTAGGGTTTGAATTAGGGTTTGAGTTTTGATGTGTTGAAAGTTTGATGTTGATTAGGGTTTGATTTGAGGTAGAATTAGGGTTGAAATTAGGGTTGTAAAGATTGATTAGGGTTGTGTCCAGTTGTGAAATTGTGTGTGCATGGGATTGCTTATATAGGCAAAGGCAAGGGCACCCGGTTAGGGTTACTCGACTGAGTAACCGGCTGACTCGGTCGAGTGGCCCGTTACGCCCCCAGTCGGGCTTGAATATGGGCCTGCAGTGGGTGGGTCACTCGATCGAGTGGCCCAGCTGAGTCGCATGGGTCCGTTGACTTGGGCCCTGACTTTGGTTTGATGGGTTTTGTGTTTGACTTGGACTTTTGATGATTGTATGGCTGTTTTTGTAAGTCTCGAAAACGACTTTGACCGGGTTTGACCTAATCGTTAAAAAGTCGGTTTTACTTCCGGTGTCGGTTTTGGCCCAAATTTGCCTTATTTGATTGGAAACGGTCCACTGGACCTGGATTTGAGGCTGATTTTGTGAGATTTGTACTCCGTAAGTGCGTTAGCCAGCAATTAATGGATTTGAGCCCGTATCCGAGCGCATAGAAACACGTTAGCGTCCGATCATCATCGGGTGTTTTTTGGAAACTGCCATAGACACCTGGCAATCAAAATCCGGGTGTCTACAAACGGTCAGTCAATACAAAGGCCACTTTTTACAAAAGGGCTAAAAATAAAAATAATTCTTAAAAGGGTTTACAAAAATCCAGAAGTAACATAACTGATAGAGTAGGATCCATGCTACTCACTAGCTCACACCCAAATCCCAGCAGCAAATACCTGTCATGTTATAAACATAACAGCCACATCAGTGGGGAGTAACTCGGACGTTCTCCCAGCCATATTATATCGTAAGAAAAATAATAGTATTACTATATCAAAATAGATAAAATGGACAACCATTAAAACAATATAGTAACATAAGTTTTTAGGAAAACTTAGAGCGACTGCCAACCTGCAAGTCAAAACCAATCGACAATTATAAAATTCAAATGTCGTTATGGAAATCAATAAGTGCAACGGAATAGACTTTCATTTGGATCATACTAAACTAGGTTCGAGAATTCAGGCAAAACAAATTAGACTTCAGTCTCTAGCTAGGCAACTCAACTATAACAGAACTGCGTGCAGCGAGGTCCTGGCTTAAGTAATGTACGCCCCTCCTGGACACCAACCGTAATCCAGTTCAACCCGACGGTGACTTACACGATGCGATATCTAAGTTTAAGGTCAAAATATACACACTCCTGAACACAAACCATGCTCAGTTCAACGACCAATGCGTCTCACATAGACACACCAGCTTTATAGTTGATGGCAAAACGTATACCCTAGACTATATTACTCTACCCGTACACTTGTCCTTATTTCATAACTCCAAAACAAAGGCATTATCGATATTCAAAATATAATGTTCAAGGTGAATAATATGAAGATAAACATTTTATTTAAAAGGGAAACTTTCTATAAAAAGAAACTTTCTAATTATAGAGACTTACTTAAAATAATATGTATTCTTATAGGAAATACGTAAATGATTAAAATAAGTGAAATGTATAAAATAGCATTTCTAACAAAATTAACATTTTATTATTATCGTCGTTATTATAACTTTAATAATATTTCTAAATTTGTTACTCAAAGTATGAACAAAATATAATAAGTCAATATATAGTATTTTATAAATAATTAGAAAATCGAGTTAAAACCATAAATTTTAGAAAAGAGACGTTTTATGAAAAACGATATCAAAATTTATCTGAGTCAACGAGTTTTATAAATGAAATACATTTTACAAAGGTTTCAAACTATTTTTAGCAAATAGCTTTTATTAACAAATAATACGGATTTTACTAAAAATAGTCAGTCGGAAATAAATAAGAAATTATTAGTGAAAATAGTCTTGACTAAAATATATTTAAAATAAAATTGACTATTTTCTCATTTATTAGAATAAATTGAAAACAAAAATTATTTTAAGTTAAAATTATAAATTATTAAACAAAAATTATATAAAATAGACTTTTTTCTCATTTATAAATTAACGATAAAGAAAATATGAAATCGTTATTATTTAGTTACTAGTGTCATGATAACCAACAAAATATTATAACGATCGTAAATAATTAAGTTATTAACAATTTACAAAACGATATCGAAAACTTGTGAAATATTTATAAGGTTCACAATTTAAAATAATATTTTTAGCAAATAATAAATAGCTACAATTAGAAAATCGAAGTTAAAGTATTTACTACATACTACTACTCAAACATACGATATAAAATCGAGTAACGTCCTAAAGTTATCTTGAGTCCAAGTTCGAGTCGATAACTTCAATGCAGTTGCCCGTCCAAATAGTCCAAGTTCCAAACCTTCAACGGTAACACGTCCTTAAGCTCCAAGTTGTAGAATCGATAATCTTCTTCAAGCAGGCTTGAGCACGAAAATCGAGTTGACAAACTAAAAGAATGAGACAAGGTTGGATTCGGAGTAACATGATAAACCCAAATAACAAGGAGGGAAGTAAAAACAAATACAAATGGGTCGGAATAAAATGATATTCAAACTCAGGATAGGGGAAGAACAAAGGGATAAGCATTTGACACCAAACAGAAAGGGAATTGATGTGTCAAACCGACAGAAGAGGACGGGAGAGAATCGTGTCGATAAACACAGTAATAGGGTAACAGGGCAGCAACCAAAACATGACAACAGGCAACAGCAAGTGTGACCAAACAGAGGCAACAAGACAATGAAACCGAGGCCACAAAATGAGCCCTAAGAGTAAAAAGACTTGAAAACAGCAAGTGCGACAATACGACAAGAAGAACGAAGAACAGAAAGGCAATAGTGCCATCAAAACACCAGCCCACAAGACAACTACATCAAAATCAAATCGGAAGAAAAAGATAGACGGAGAAGACTGGATAGACCGAAAAGCAACAGAGAACAACCACAGCAAGTAACAACAAATTAAAACAGATACACTGAAATACTTCATAAGAAGAGAAGAAGGAAACGGAATAAGAGGCAGCAGCAATAGAATGACAACGACAACCAACAACGACAACAGCAGCACACGCAGCAGACTCAAGGAGGAAAAAGGAGAAGAAAACGAAACAAAAGGAATGATAGGGAGTACAGGGGAGCGATCGATTGACAACAACCAGTGCAACAACAATAAATACGCAACAACTACAACATCAACTGCAACCGACAACAACTGCACAGGACAGCAATAGCGAACTAAGGAAAAAGGGACTACCTGACGAAATCAGACGGAACCTGCAGTGCAATCAGAGGAAAAGAAGGGGCAGGGGCGCGGGTTGAAGGCTGGAGCAGGAAAGGGCTTGCCGGAGATGAACATAGAAGGGAGTGAAGAAGATATGGTGATGCGAGATATGAGTGCTGATTGATGATGCGTGAAATGAAGATCGATGGTGGTAGTTATGATGGAGTTTGATGAAGGAGGCAAAATAAAGAGGCAGATAATGGGTAATCGGCTGACACACACAAGCAGGCAAATGGAATTTGTCAACTAGGTTAAGAACGACGTTAGATGTTACCGGATCAAAAGTCGGCCCACACAAGATCAGATTTAAACCGGGTTGAAAATAAATGGGTATAATTATTCGAGACAAGCTCAAGGTTAGAGAAATGAATAATTAAATCGATGAAATAAAAAGTATCTCGAGTTTAAAATAAGTTATCGGGAAGAATAATAAACAGTTTTCGACCAACAAGGCCTAAATTGATTACTCGAGGGAAAAGAATAAATGTTTGACGAGGCTTAATAAAACAATGAGCTTCGAGTTTAAAATAAAATTCAAGTTTATATGAGAATGAACTTAGAAGTTAAAACCGTCAAAACAAGAACTCAAATAGGAATAAAATGAATGAGTAGGACGAAATGAAAGTAAAATGACTTTTCGAGGCAAATAAGATTTTAGGATTCGCTTGAAACATAAACTCGTTTTATAATAATTTTAAGAATTACGAGTTAAATCGTAAAAATAAAATACGAACATAATTTTAATTTAATTAAATTATAAAATCAGGGGTGTTACAGGCAAAGTACCCATCGAGGTTGACCGGAACAAATATTAGGTCAGCTTCCAAATTCACAACTCTGCCATAGTCATTAATGAATATGTCCAAGAACTTGAAGAGCTTGTCTCGTAGGCCGTCTAGTGGTGTGGCCTGGTTGAAAGTCTCAATGAGGTTGGTGATGACATCCTGTGGTAGAAATCGAGATTTCAATAATCCGGTCCAAATGAAGTTGTGTTCACATGTAAGTAGTGTGGAGGTACGATCACGTATGGTCTTTGTTAAAGTGTCTGACTACTGGAGTTTTTAATTGGGAACTTATATGATTTTTTGTATGAAGTCTGACTACTGGAGTTTTTAATTGGGGGTTGAAGTTGAAGAATGTGAAAGTTGAAGTGTCGTTTGTGTAGTGTAGAAGTGGAAGTAATTATAGAAAAGACCTTAGACTGAACTGAAGTGGCGATGTAATGAAAATAAAGTTTAAAATATCATAGACTAAAGTTCATTTTTGAAGTGTTAACGTAACACCCGCTATTTTCCTAGCATTTTTTATCCTTTCCGTTATGCCTTCGTCATAACTCTATCACAGTCGGCTTTGTGTTTCATCATTTCTCCAACTTTAATTTCATTTTCGAGTTTAATGATATTTTTTTTATTTTAAAATTTTTTAAATTCTTTTAGATCTATTTATTGGATTTTCTTCGTAAACAATTTATTTATTCGCGAGAAATTCTATTTCTCTACGATTAACGTTTTAAGCTCGGATTTTTTTTTTGGTGAAATGTAAGTGATTATATTCATCCAAAAAATATACAATGAGAGCATATACTGTACAAACGTATATCAAGACAGGAAACAAAAAAACCAAAATTACAATAGAACAAACTATAAGCAGCCCAAGCCGTGAGGCCTAGCAGTCATAGCCAATTCCACGAAGGTAATTACGGTCTTCCTGAGTTATATCATCCGCATCCTGTATCTTAATTCGACTTTTAGTCTCCGATATGATTTGCCTCGCCACCCTTTCCGGTCTAGAAATAATTCCTTCTACTCGAGCTTTGTTGCGTTGATTCCATACGTGATAATAAGAAGCCATCAGAGTACAAGCTCTTGCCTTCCATTGTATCGAACCATCAACAGCATCAATGGATTGATCCATGTTTGGCATCCATCCAGTACTATCTGCTATGATCCTTAGCACTCTTTTACTATAAGCACAATCAAAAAATAGGTGAGTGTCCGTTTCTTCATCAGCATAGCATAACCAGCAGCGGTCATCATCACAACATCCAAACTTTCGAAGCTTCGAATTTGTATTGATCCCCTTATGAACAATAATCCACGCAATTAGGCTGTGTTTCTGAATGTTCCAAGTATTCCAAACCGTAGTCGTCCAAGCGGGTCTTGCCGGTTGTGGGCATAGCCAATTATACCCGCTTTTAGTCGAATATCCCTTCTCATCCAGGAGCCATTTCCCATTATCAAAACCGGCCTTCAATCTGTCCTTAACCTTGCAAATCATCTTCCATCCCCAAGATGCATCTTTGGGCGGGCAATAGTCATGCCAGGACCCCGTTTTTATATATAAAGTCGAGACCCATTTTATCCATAAGCTGTCCCTCTTCGCATATATCCAACTAACGAGCTTCCCAATGGTCGCAGTGTTACCTTCACCTGGTTTTTTTATACCCAGTCCACCCACATCCTTAGGAGAGGTAACAGTTTCCCAAGCAACAAGAGGCATCCTCCTATAATCCGCACTTCCGTCCCATAAATAATTTCTACATATGGCCTCAATTCTTTTGATTACGTGTTTCGGGAGAAGAAAAATGCTTGCTCAATAACTGTGGAGTGTATTGAGTACGGAGTTAATTAACGTAACCCGACCAGTGTAGGACAATTTGCGTGCCCCGATACTTCTAATACGAGCAATGATTTTCTCCGTGAGAACGTTGCATTCTGTCCTACTGATTTTGCCAGGCTGCACCGGCACCCCCAAGTATCGGAATGACAAATCTCCTTTTTTTATGCGTGTGACCTGCCAAATATCCTCAATAACCTGCTCTTGAACACCACAGTAATAAGCCTCCGACTTATCCTTATTCACTTTAAGACCCGAGGTTTGAGAAAATGTGGAAAGTGCACGCATAAGTAGCATTATAGAAGCAACTTCACCCTTACAGAACATAAGAAGATCATCCGCAAAAATTAGGTGTGTGAGTTTCAGTTCCTTACATTGGGGATGGTATCGAAAAGGCCAATAATTCGAGGTGGCGTAGGCAATAGTCCTCGAAAAATACTCCATACACAGGGTGAAGATGAGTGGTGATATGGGATCTCCCTGTCGAAGACCACGCTTGCCTTTGAAAAAACTAAACGGGCTTCCATTGAGCACAATAGAGTAAGAGGTGGTAGTAATGCATTCCATAACCAAGTTAGTAAACTTTTCAGGGAAGTTTAGCTTCTTCATCATGTCCTCCACAAAGGCCCACTCGTTGGAATCATAAGCCTTCTGAATATCTAGCTTAAACATACATCTCGAAGTGGCATTCTTCCTCTTGTACATCTTTACCAGGTCTTGACATATTAGGACGTTTTCGATAATCGATCGCCCCTGAATGAACGCCCCCTGACTGCCGTGGACTAAATGTGGCAGAACAGCATTCAATCTGTTACACAGAAGCTTCGAAATGACCTTATATATCACATTACAACACGCAATCGGTCTAAATTGTGACACATTTTCCGGACGATCAGTTTTGGGAATAAGTGTGATATTTGTGGCATTGATTTGTTTCATCAGCTTTCCATGTTGGAAGAAATCCTTTACCGCCCCACTAATTTCTTCACCCACTATTCCCCAAGCATCCTTGTAAAACGAACTCGAGTACCCATCCGGGCCTGGGGCTTTATCCCCCGGAATACTAAAAACCGCTCTTTGAATCTCCTCATTACTGACAGGCGCAAGAAGCGAGATATGATGTGAACTATTGCATATAGAGCCTTGAGCTATAATAGAATCCCGTACTGGCTGCACTTGCTTCGTATGACCCAACAGTTCCTAATAATAAGTCAAAAACGCATTTTGAATACTGTTAGGTTCAGTGCAGTCATTACCTGTAGCATCTTTAATGTGATTTATCTTGTTTCTATTCATTCGTTGCCTAATCACTTGGTGGAAGTACTTTGTATTTGAGTCACCTTCTTCCAACCATTTCGCTTTTGCCTTTTGTGCAAGATAACTGTCACGAGCCTTGGTCATATGTTTTAGTTCCTGTACAATTCTTCTGTCTTCATCCACTAGAGACATAGAAGGGGAGGAATTAGCAATTTGCTGCTGTATGGTGGACAGCTCCTTAGAAAGCTCTTCTACTCTCACTTCAATGTCAGAGAAGTGGTCTCTATTAAGCTCTTTTAGGTCCTTCTTTAGACTCTTCAATTTCTTGGTCACACAGAACATTGGAGTGCCCTGTAATGGAGTATCCCACCCAGTCTTAACAATGTCATGAAACCTCGGGGACATACTCCACATATTGAAATACTTAAAACTACTCAATCTCCGCTCAATCGGTCCTCCCTTATTAACAGTACACGGAGAATGGTCGAATAACCCCTCCGGATGGAAATGAGCTTGATATTCAGGAAAATCCTCCATCCATTCCTCATTGACAAGAAATCTATCCAGTCTGCTGTATTTTCTCGTCTCAGTCTCATGTTTGTTAGTCCATGTAAACCAGGACCCTGTTGCCTTGATATCATTCAATCCGCATTGATTCAAACAATCGATAAATTCATCCATATCGCTTTGCTTTGTCTGTGCCCCCAGTCGCTCCTCAGGAGATAATACAGTATTGAAATCCCCACCAACGGCCCAGGGGCCATGTATAGAATGCGCTATAACTTCCAATTTATTCCAAAGGGCTCTTCTATCCACGCCCTCATTAAACGCATAAACTAAAGTATAATGAAATTGCTGGTTATTCCCAATAATCTTAACCTTGCAATGAACATGCTGCGGGCTATACTCAATGGGGGTCACATCATATAGAATCGGATTCCAAAGAACCCAAACCCGTCCTCCAGGATGAGTGTGTGTGTTCGTAGTTACACTCCAACCCTCAAGCATCTTATTCATAACCTTACTAGTATTGACAGCTTTTATTTTTTTTCAATCAACCCAAAGAGACCAACATCTTTATTTTTAAGGAATAATTTCACATCTCTTTGTTTATTAATACTATTAAGGCCCCTAACATTCCAAAATCCGATTATCATTAGAAGAATATATAATAGGGGTAACAGATTCTAGACCAACACTCAAATCATTCACCTTATCAGGCTGAGCATCCTCCACTTGTGGCATTACAGTAATAATTGCATCAGCATAGGTTTTGGTAGGACTTACACTACCAGTATTAGGAAGAGTAATAGTAGGTCTCTGAGGCGGATTTGCTGCTTGCTTCGGCTTTCAAACCTGCACCTGCTTGGGCACAGGTCCTGGCTTCCCTTTCCTACATGATGCAGCCTCATGACCCAAGTTCTTACATTTAGAGCATAGGATCGGCTTCCATTCATACTCAATCTTAACCAATTCAATCTTTCCCACAGCATTTCTGAATTTGATGTTATCATGAAACGGTTGTCCTACTGTCACTTCCACTAGAGCTCTGGCATAACCCAGCCTAGTTTTCTCAGAGGTAGCAGCATCCAACTGAATAAATTTACCCGCTAGACCTGCAAGTTTTGGGAGGCAATTTCCCCAGTATTGGAGGGGCAAATGATGAAGTCTAACCCATGTCGGAACGGTCTTAACATCCTCCTTTTGCAAATCAATATTTGGAGCCCATGGTTTAACCACCATAGGCTTGTTATCAAACATGTGAGTCCCTGCCTGGATAACCATCTCCCTTGACTTCAACTCCTTGAATCGTACCAAGAAGATACCATTAGGAAGGAACGAAACTTTGTCGATACCATGCTTTCCCCAGATTCGTTGGACAAAACCCTTGATGACCTCCCAAGGAGGGTTCGCCCCTAGTATATAGCAGTACACAGCGTTTGCCCAAAATTCCTCTTCCTCTTTCGTATCATCATTAGATAATTGCAGGAGTACATCCTCCTCCTCCAGACCCTCATCTACCTCTTTCGTTGCAGATGCACCAGTTTTCTTATGTCCCCTCTGTGTTATCCACAGTCCATTAGCATTATTATGATCATACCTATCATCATCTCCAAAATCAAGCCCAGGTATACCTTGGATTTCATGCATAGGTCTTGTTCGTGTCCCATTCTCAACATCAGGGCCTCGTAAGATCAAGTTGTCATCTTTCTCAGCAGTAATCTTTGCAGGACTCTTCCGCTTAGGGCCCTTTCCATCCGTACTGGTAGTTTTCTTCTTCGTTTTTGAGGCGGAGTTCCGAGCCATGGAGACGCCGCAAACCGCCGTTCAAAATCGCCGCAGATCACCACCGTTCAAAATCGCCGCAGATCGCCCTAATTCATTAGGGTTTTTTCGCTCTGGTCCTGTTTTCTTTTCCTAAAAAATGTCTAAACACATTTATATAGTATTTCCAACTAAGAAATGTTTTTATTTAGGGAAATTTAGCCTTTAATGATTTTATTACAAAGTTTCATAAATAATTATTTTCTAACGCGAGGTTTACTTGAATTGCTTTGAAATGCTTTTAAAAATTTTACGATCCTTATTTTTATCGACCTACAACTAAAAAGAGACCCTTTTGAACCGTGACACCATGTAGTCACACCTTTGATTACAACTTTTATGTACATAACACTTTATGTTTAAACTTTAAGTAAAAAGATATTTTTTTTCTCTTTAATTGATTTACATGATTAAATTACAAACTTTTCATGCTACCATCTCATTTATTTTGGCAGAAATTTTAAGACTATATTCACATTGTTTTTGTCAATTTTAATGTTTCATTCATCCACTATCCCTTCATATTTTTCTTATTCATTTTTACATCAATTTTATTTTAACAAAAACCTCATCTTTCTCCCTCTTTTTGGCTGGTGTTCCTGCCCATTTTCAGCATCCATTTTCATCCATAATCAAGCTTTGATCGTCCTATTTTCGCCTTCTAAATTATCATCTTTCTTTTCCCTTCGTTAAGATAATAATCGATGTTATTTCCGATCGTTATTTACCTTGATTCTTTTAATTTTCACATGGTATTTTTGTACCATGTATGTCATGTGATGTAGGATTCTTGGTCGACCCCGAAGCCGACGTATTTGTCGTAGACTCGGATTTGGATTGAATGTAACGTCGATGTTACTCGGTATTTCGTGGTTTTATTTGTGTAATTGCATGTATATTTTTATATTTCATTTTGACAATATATGTATGTCATATAATCTGGAAAACTTTTAAAATTTGAAAATTTGCATGTTTCGGTATTTTTATCGCTTTTACGAGATTAACGATTAAATCGTCATACTAATTTGTAAAATCATAATATTCGGCCCAAACTTTTAATATATGATTATATTCTTTAAAAATGAGGTTTTTGTTGTTTTTTAATAATTTAGGATTTTTCTGATATTTTTGATGTCGATTATTGAAATATTACCGTTTTCGGACAAAAATGATTAAAAGCCGATTTTTAGTTCTAGTACTTAAACAATTCATTTTAATCTGAAATTTGTCGTGGATGATGTTTTTGGTGAAAAAGAATTTTATGAAATTTTTCATAAATTTTTCGGAAGTTTTAAGTGGGTGAATTAATTAATTACTTTAAATCATTGTTTATCGTTAAAACCGTGTTTGTCGATTTAATTCCCGAATTCTGGTTTATGTTTTAAATCTGGAAAAATGGTTTTCCTGATGTTTCTTGAGGAAAAATGTATTTTATGATTTTTAGGTTTTTTTTATAAAATGTTAGGAACGGTAAATTTTATTAATGGAATCGTTAATTGTGAAAACGAGTTTTTAAGACGGTTTTAACGGGATTTATTAAATCCGGAATTTTTGGAAATCTGGAAAAATAGTATTTTATGGAAAATCATGATTTTTATGTTTAATAATAATTTTTGGATATTAATACGTAAATTGTTTTGTAACTACTATTTTTATTAATCGTTATTATTGAGATTAGACGATTAACGAGTAAACCCTTTAAAAACCGAGTTTAAGGATTCTTGAAAATTTTCTTTTCTGGACAGAATGTCCATAAATATATTTTAGCTATTTTACGTAATTTCTTTACTATTTATTAAAGTCTTTAATTGATAAGTATTGTTTTTTGGACAAATTACGATTTATCGTTAAAATGTTTCGTCTTACCTAAAAGAATTATTTTTTTAGCAATTTTGAAAATATTTAAATCTGAAAATTTAAGAGTTAAATCACCCCTTAACATATTCTAAATTTTTTTAATGATTTAATTAAATAAAAGATGTTACAATATTTATTTTTACATTTACCGTAAAATCCTATTTGTGTTCTTATTCTCGAAACTAATAATAATTAGGGAATTTTAGTTTTATAAATTTTGAAAACACCCTGATTAGTAGTATTAAAATGTTTAAGACATTTTTAATCATTTTATAAACACTCGTATGGTATTTCAATAATTTCTTAAGCCCAAATGTTTTCACTTTATCAATTAATATCGTTAAGACCGAAAGTATTAGTTTTATAAATCTATATTGTTTACTAAAAATGTTGTGTTAGTATGAACTAATATTTTCGATATTTTGATATGATGCTGCTTTTAGTAAAATTTCTAAAAAATAAAATTTTCCTGAAATAGAAAGTTTCCTCTTTTAGAGTATGATGATTACTCCTTTTGTCCTCTTATTTTTACAATGATTACATCTTTTAAATACCGATAATGGCTTTGTTTTGGAGTTATGGAATAAGGACAAGTGTGAGGTTAGAGTAATATATTCTAGGGTTTACGTTTTTGTCATCAACCATAAGGCTAGTGTATCAGGAATCGGTACATTGGTTGTTGAACAGGGTGACAGGTATCCTGGTAGTTGTGTACATTTTGACCTTAAGCTTAGGCCTCGCAGTATGTCGCCGTCATAAGTTGAACTGGTGACAGGTAATCCCAGGGGGTGTGCATTATCTTAAACTAGGGCCACGCATTTATAAGTCGCCGTCCTATTATGGTTGAGTAGCCTAGTTAGAGATCGAAATTTGATTTGTTTGAACTAAGTTCTCGAAGATAGTTTTAGTATTCTCCTAGTGAAAGTCTAGCCGTCTACACTTTATCCTATCCATAACGCCATTTTGACTATTTTTATTATTATCGATATAATTTGGTTTGCAGGTTGGCAAATGTTTTATGTTTCTTCGGAAAACTTACTTTTATTATATTGTTCAGTAACGTGAAGTTTTTCACTGAAAGCTTATTTTCATTATAATGTTTTACTGTTTTTCATCTTTACTATTTTTTCTATAGTAGTAATTACAGTTTTAAAATCATGTTATACGGCTGGGAGAACGTTGACGTTGCTCCCCATTGATTGTGGCTGTTATGTTTTTAACATGGCAGGTATACGTGTTCCGGGTGTGGGCTAGCAAGAAGTGTGGATCCTGCTTGTTTATTTTAATAATTATGTCTTATGGATTGTTCAAACCCCTTTTTATGGATTGTTTTAAATTTTGGCCATTTTTATTCATGGCCTATTGTTTGACTTGACCATTTTAATTTACTAAGACATAGTTACAGCGTGTTTTAATCCTGACTCTACTGTGTTTCCACCACTGTATCGCGTTAGAATTTCTAGGGGATTACAGTTGGTATCAGAGCATCACTGCTCCCAACGCTTACAACTGAAATTAGGAAAAATACCGGTAAATTATTTAAACAGTGAATACAAATATTATTAGAAATGGGTAGTAACAAGTAAGGATTTGTTTGTTTAGCTTTTCATGTTTCTTGAAACTCAATGATTAGCATTGAATATTTGTTTTATATGTCCAAGAAGAAGATAAGAGGACAAGATGTTGACATGATCCTGCTCCAGATCGGGACAAGTCCTACTTAGCACTCTCAATGCCTGCTGACTCAAGTGGACAACTTGGTGCTCCAAGAAAGATGTCGATGGTGACTCTTCAGCTCCGGTTCAGTTTGCTTAAGCTACAGGCCAGATGATCAAGAGTAGATTCTAGTTCCGTGACGGTGCAACAGACTCAGATGTGAATTCACTTTGGATCCAGATGGAGCGACCCAATACTAGTGTGCTTGTCCTCTACTTGATGTTAAAGAAATCCAACGAGATTCATTTGTCAACTCCGGAGGTCCGAAAATTATCCTCTAGTTTAAAGATCTTAATTATCTAGGATCATGGATTCTTTTCATTCATCTTCCACCCTGATAAGTGTAGTTTGTAGTGCCTATTTGTTGTGTTTGGTCCTGGCTTCTCTTGTGAAATCGCTCTTTGGGAGCGGTTTCTGGGCTACTTATGCTTCTTCTAGTTCGTTTTAGGTTCCCAAGACCATTCATGGAGAATTGGAACGATTCCGAATCGTTTCCTACACGTTTGGAGCCAACGAAGAGACGGAACGAACACTCAGTGCCCTAGATTCGATCCCGAGACCTTGGGACCCATTCCCGAGCCCCTTAGACTCGATCCCGAGTGCCGAGAGTCGATGAGATGCCCATGAGAAGCAAGGAGGGACCTTTATGATCATATTGGAGGCCTACAAGACTCATCCCGGGCGGGAAGAGTAACCTTCTCGGTCGGGAAGGAGTGCAAGCATATTCGAGCCACTGATGGGCCGTCTCGGGCGAGAAGGGGGTCTTCTCGGCCGAGATGGGTCCCTTCTCGGCCGATATGGGTCCCATTTTGGCCGAGACCTTCTCATCTCGGCCGAGATGGGCCACCTGCAACTCCGCCTCACTTCTTTTCTTCTCCTTATTCATTGTAACCCTATATATATACCCCCCCTCTTGTAATCTTAGGTTATGTTCTTCATTACCCACTAAACCTTAGACTACTTTAGGTTAGATTAGCTTAGATTAGTGTAGATTAGTCCTTAATTACTCCTTAATCTAGTGATTACTCTTGTATTATTGGATCTCTTGAAGAATCTACCAAGATTGACAACCTTGGTGGAATTATTTGGTTTTTCTCTTTTATGCAAGTTTTCATTCTTCCATTCATCTTCTAGTATGGTATAATCTATTTTCCCTTCTCTTAATCTTTGTTTTATCATTCAAGTTTCAATCTTTATCTCTTGTTTATTGTTTTGTTCATCATCCTTGTTAGTTCTTCATTATGTATGTTCTTGTTTTTTTGTTAGTTTCTCTTGTTCTTGTTAGTTTTCCATTAGATATGTTTGAGTAGACTCTTGCTAGGGTTATTAGGGGGATTGGGTGTGATTAGGGATTATTAGGGTGAGATGGGTGGTATTAGATGTTGTTTTTGTTGTTTCCCATTCACCTTGCACTCCACATGTTTGATGAAATGCTTGTGAGACTAGAGATGATCAATCCTTGTTTTTCTTGCCTCTTCACTTGTATGTGTGTGTTTGGGTTGTTGGTTTGGTTCCCTCACTAGTAGCAAGAGCGTTGTGAGGATGACTCCTAGGCCGTTTAAGTAGCGAGAGCCCGATCAGAACCTAGGGTACGAAAGCATGCTAGTAACCCCGTTTCCTTCTTTTTATCTCCTTGACATCCATGAACCCGACCTAACCCTAGTTTCTTCTTATTGATTTATTTGTTTCCTTTTGTCATTAGTTACTTGTTTAGCCTTGTTAGTTCGTGTCTTAGACTTTAGCTTAGTCCTTAGTCTAGCTTAGTCCATCCCCTAGATTAGCTTGTCTCGAACCTAGTCTAGAATCATAGCACACCTTAGTCCGACACCCCGTCACTGTGGATCGACTCGACTTACCCTAGCTACCCAGTTAGGAATAGTTGGTTATTATTTGACCGGTAGGATAGACGACAAACACTACCGTCACACCCTCTGCTTCTTCCAATTCTTCTCTTATATTCTCATCTTCATTCTTATGGTGAGTCCTTGTTCTATTCTTCTACTTTACCATCTTCCCTCTTGAGATTCTTTGGTTAGACTGAATTCTGTCTTAGTAAGCCTTTTCAGAAGTTAAATATGTTGAAGGTTTAGTTAACTCTTTATTACCAATGGTTTGAGGATTGTGAGTTGTGCCCTGTTATCTAATCTAGTGAGCTTATGAGCAATTGATTTGAATGATATTAGGTGATTAACGGAATTAGAATTGTACCATAGTGATTGATCAAACTTGGGTTATGAATTACTTGATCGTATAAAGGACTAAGAGTTGAGTATATTCTTGGATAGTGAGAAATATATAATATTTTGACGGATACCTAATACCCAATATAGAACCTAGTCAAGTGTAAATAATAATATTATTTGGGATTCCTACCTAATATTGACATAATGGACTAATCGTGGAATTTTTTTGATCATAAATCATTATTTAAATTTTTAGCCTGAATGTTGTGGGACCATTTCAGGTCCTTGTTAATGTTATAGAAAATTTTGGCTGACATAGATAAACCCTTGTTTCTTATGGATTAGATCGTGGATCGTTGATGTAAGGTTGTAGCCTACGAACTTCGGAGTTGAATGACCTAAATTTTGGATAGATCATTGTTAACCTTGAAGAAGAGAAACATATTGCAATTAAAGCGCGGTTGGATTTATCGCGTTGTTTTGAGGAATACTTAATCATCTTGATGGATTTATAGTTCAGAACCCTTAGACCAACGAGATTGCGGCTTCGTTGAGTTAATAAATATTTAGGTGGTTTCGCTGTTACGATATGAAATTTGATGGAATTCTCAGAAACCTAGTCGAATGACGGGTTTAAAAATGTGAGTATCTGTATGTCGTTACATGTCAGGCTGAGTGTATTTAAGGTTTGGCGTACTTTCCTAACCTCTGTCAATTGATGATGTTAAGAATATGTTGATGATCATTTTTGAAGTTTTCGTGTCCGAACATTGTTAATTGGTGGATATTAATTAGTGTTTCTTACTCGAGAAATTTGAAGTATACCTCGAGTTCAGACCTTATTATGAGCTTTGAATTTATGAGCCTTAGTGATTACGAGTTTGGGTATGTTTTGATGACCGTTGTAATCTTAATTAAAGGATTAGTCTAAATCATTTGTGGATTCTTACCATACTAATTGAAAGATTATATAAGTATGTAGGACTTAATTTTGGAGGCTATGACAGTTGATAATTTTGGAGGTTGTAGATTGAGTAGGACCACCCTGTACCGATATTGGATTTAGCATTATTTGATGGGCCAATTAGGAACCCGTGTTTGTGAGAGTCGTGCTAGGAATCTCGAGATGGTTAATTTCTTCTATAATCCCTGTGAGCTCTTTTGACTCTCAATTTCTTCCTTTTTCTGCTTCTCTTGAATTCTGTTACCCCAACTGCTGCCAATCTCTTTGACATTTATTGATTTTGAAAACTCTTGTTTTAATTTATTTTTATCCTTGTTCTATTTACCCGTTAACCATTTTTTTTAACTCCCTATTTTATTAAAAAAGTTTGACTAGTTAAAAAAAATCGATTATCATATAATTCTAACATTTTGAGTTATAATTTCTAATTGTGAAATTGCCTGTTTTGTAAAAAGATTGACTAACTTAAACTTTTCGGATATCGTGAAATTTAACATTTTAGAATTATATTTAAGAACTTTATACTTCACTTTTGTTTTATCTTTGGTTGATTTTTATATTTATATTTATTTCAAAATACCTTAATAATTTATTTTAAATTATTTCGAAATTATTTCAATTTTTGATTTTTTTTTTTAGGCGATCAGAATTTTATGAAGACTTTCATATTTCCAAATACTTCAATTTCTAAAAGATTATTATGTAAAACATTTTAACATTGTCGAAATTATTTTGTATGTTCGGGTTTGATAACATTTTTGAAAACTTTCATACTTACTTTGATAACATTTAGGAAATTTTAACATTTTGAAATTAGTTTTCGTTTTATTGTCGGTGGACTTTTGAATCTGTTATTCAAAATGTTTGATGAGTGCTTTGATTTTTACCAACAACAAAATTTGATTTCTCAAAACTAAATTTTGTTTCGTCATAAAGCCGAAATATTAGCAAAGTTATTAATCAAATTATCTTACTTTTGTTTTGAAAGTGTTTTGATTACCCTATTTCCTTCGACTTTGTATACAAATGTTATTTAACGTCGTTATTTTATCAAAACTTTACTTTACGATTTCATTAATCAAAAGATTTTAAACTTCGGGTTGGTTAGCCTAATTCTTCTTGGAATAAATATTTGCCTTCTTTTGCATATCACTTTGAATGTTGTAAAATTTTCTTTTAAAGCAAATTTTTATGCGAAAATTGTATCCTCACCTTTTCGAGTGGGGTAATCTTGTTTCCTTTCTGCTTATTTTTAGTTTCGAGGACCAAACTTTCTTTTAGTGGGGAGGATTGTAACACCCGCTATTTTCCTAGCATTTTTTATCCTTTCCGTTATGCCTTCATCATAACTCTGTCACTGTCGGCCTTGTGTTTCATCATTTCTCCAACTTTAATTTCATTTTCTAGTTTAATGATATTTATTTTTATTTTTAAAAAGTTTTAATTCTTTTAGATCTATTTATTGGATTTTCTTAGTAAACAATTTATTTATTCGCGAGAAATTCTATTTCTCTACGATTAACGTTTTAAGCTCGGATTTAAGTTATTTCTTTATCTAAAAAATGTCTAAACACATTTATATAGTATTTCCAACTAAGAAATGTTTTTATTTACCGAAATTTAGTCTTTAATGATTTTATTACAAAGTTTCATAAATAATTATTTTTTAACGCGAAGTTTACTTGAATTGCTTTTAAAAAATTTACGATCCTTATTTTTATCGACCTACAACTAAAAAGAGACCCTTTTGGACCGTGACACCATGTAGTCACACCTTTGATTACAACTTTTATATACATAACACTTTATGTTTAAACTTTAAGTAAAAAGATATTTTTTTCTCTTTAATTGATTTACATGATTAAATTACAAACTTTTCATGCTACCATCTCATTTATTTTGGCAGAAATTTTAAGACTATATTCACATTGTTTTTGTCAATTTTAATGCTTCGTTCATCCACTATCCCTTCATATTTTTCTTATTCATTTTTACATCAATTTTATTTTAACAAAAACCTCATCTTTCTCCCTCTTTTTGGCTGGTGTTCCTGCCCATTTTCAGCAGCCATTTTCATCCATAATCAAGCTTTGATCGTCCTATTTTTGCCTTCTTAATTATCGTCTTTCTTTTCCCTTCGTTAAGGTAATAATCGATGTTATTTCCGATCATTATTTACCTTGATTCTTTTAGTTTTCTCATGGTATTTTTGTACCATGTATGTCATGTGATGTAGGATTCTTGGTCCACCCCGAAGCCGACGAATTTGTCATAGACTCGGATTTGGATTGAATGTAACGTCGATGTTACTCGGTATTTCGTGATTTTAATTGTGTAATTGCATTTATATTTTTATATTTCATTTTGACAATATATGTATGTCATATAATCTGGAAAACTTTTAAAATTTGAAAATTAGTATGTTTCGGTATTTTTATCGCTTTTACGAGATTAACGATTAAATCGTCATACTAATTTGTAAAATCATAATATTTGGCCCAAACTTTTAATATATGATTATATTCTGTAAAAATGTGGTTTTTGATGATTTTTAATAATTTAGGATTTTTCTGATATTTTTGATGTCGATTATTGAAATATTACAGTTTTCGGACAAAAACGATTAAAAGCCGATTTTTAGTTATAGTACTCAAACAATTCATTTTAATCTGAAATTTGGCGTGGATGATTTTTTTGGTGAAAAAGAATTTTCTGAAATTTTTCATAAATTTTTTGGAATTTTTAAGTTGGTGAATTAATTAATCACTTTAAATCATCGTTTATCGTTAAAACAGTGTTAGTCGATTTAATTCCCGAATTCTGGTTTTTGTTTTAAATCTGGAAAAATGGTTTTCCTGATGTTTCTTGAGGAAAAATTTATTTTATGATTTTTAGGTTTTTTTGATAAAATGTTAGGAACGGTAAATTTTATTAATGGAATCGTTAATTGTGAAAACGAGTTTCTAAGACGGTTTTAACGGGATTTATTAAATCTGGAATTTTTGGAAATCTGTAAAAATAGTATTTTCTGGAAAATCATGATTTTTATGTTTAATAATAATTTTTGGATATTAATACGTAAATTGTTTTGTAATTACTATTTTTATTAATCGTTATTGTTGAGATTAGACGATTAACGAGTAAACCCTTTAAAAACCGAGTTTAAGGATTCTTGAAAATTTTCTTTTCTGGACAGAATGTCCATAAATATATTTTATCTATTTTACGTAATTTCTTTACTATTTATTAAAGTCTTTAATTGATAAGCATTGATTTTTGGACAAATTACGATTTATCGTTAAAATGTTTCGTCTTACCTAAAAGAATTATTTTTTTAGCAATTTTGAAAATATTTAAACCTGAAACTTTAAGAGTTAAATTACCCCTTAACATATTCTAAATTTGTTTAATGATTTAATTAAATAAAAGATGTTACAATATTTATTTTTACATTTACCGTAAAATCCTATTTGTGTTCTTATTGTCGAAACTAATAATAATTAGGGAATTTAGTTTTATAAATTGTGAAAACACCCTGATTAGTAGTATTAAAATGTTTAAGACATTTTTAATCATTTTCTAAACACTCGTATGGTATTTCAATAATTTCATAAGCCCAAATGTTCTCACTTTATCAATTAATATCGTTAAGACCGAAAGTATTAGTTTTATAAATCTATATTGTTTACTAAAAATGTTGTGTTAGTATGAACTAATATTTTCGATATTTTGATATGATGCTGCTTTTAGTAAAATTTCTAAAAATAAAAGTTTCCTGAAATAGAAAGTTTCTTCTTTTAGAATATGATGATTACTCCTTTTGTCCTCTTATTATTACAATGATTATATCTTTTAAATATCGATAATGACTTTTTTTTGGAGTTATGGAATAAGGACAAGTGTGTGGTTAGAGTAATATATTCTAGGGTTTACGTTTTTGCCATCAACTATAAGACTAGTGTATCAGGAATCGGTACATTGGTTGTTGAACTGGGTGACAGGTATCCCGGGAGTTGTGTACATTTTGACCTTAAGCTTAGGCCTCGCAGTAAGTCGCCGTCATAAGTTGAACTGGGTGACAGGTAATCCTAGGAGGGATGTGCATTATCTTAAACTAGGGTCACGCGTTTATAAGTCGCCGTCCTATTATGGTTGAGTAGCGTAGTTAGAGATCGAAGTTTGATTTGTTTGAACTAAGTTCTCGAAGCTAGTTTTAGTATTCTCCTAGTGAAAGTCTAGCCGTCTACACTTAATCCTATCCATAACGCCATTTTGACTATTTTATTATTATCGATATAATTTGGTTTGCAGGTTGGCAAATGTTTTATGTTTCTTTGGAAAACTTAC
This sequence comes from Agrostemma githago, assembly GCA_958450325.1. Classification (NCBI taxonomy): domain Eukaryota; kingdom Viridiplantae; phylum Streptophyta; class Magnoliopsida; order Caryophyllales; family Caryophyllaceae; genus Agrostemma; species Agrostemma githago. Next base: position 33,973,810 of record OY288252.1, read on the forward strand.
TTTTATTATATTGTTCATTAACGTGAAGTTTTTCACTGAAAGCTTATTTTCATTATAATGTTTTACTATTTTTCATCTTTACCATTTTTTCTATAGTAGTAATTACAGTTTTAAAATCCTGTTATACGGCTTGGAGAACGTTGACGTTGCTCCCCACTGATTGTGGCTGTTATGTTTTTAACATGGCAGGTATACGTGTTCCGGGTGTGGGCTAGCGAGCAGTGTGGATCCTGCTTTTTTATTTTTAATAATTATGTCTTATGGATTGTTCAAACCCTTTTTTATGGATTGTTTTTAAAATTTTGGCCATTTTTATTCATGGCCTATTGTTTGACTTGACCATTTTAATTTACTAAGACATAGTTACAGCGTGTTTTAATCCCGACTCTACAGTGTTTCCGCCACTGTATCGCGTTAGAATTTCTAGGGGATTACAGTTAATGTGCACGTCCGATTGTTGGAAGTAGGCTGAAACATTTTTGTCAGAAGTTGTATAATGTAACTGCTGAAGTTAAGTTGTTATATCCTTGAAGTTCTGAATTTGGGACTTGCAATTAGATGAAGTTACCTATTGTTGAAGTGTTGGTATCATGTTTTTGAAGTTACAGACATGAGGTGTACATTTAAACTGAAGTTTATAATAACCTATGTAGTTGAAGTGACGTGTGTGTAGTACATATGTCCATAAACATAGACCTAACGATGTTAAAGGTTAAAAATTGTGCTGATTTAACGATGTGCTGATCGAATGCAATCTGATTTAACTGATGTGATGATTTAACGATGTTAAAGTTTAAAAAATTGTCTACTGAAGTTTCCTTCTATAGTGGTAATGTGTCACAAGTTGAAGTTGTAGAAATGACAGTTGAAGTTATGTTCAAGAACTTCTAGAGTTGTGAATGTCGTGGTTAGGAGTTGAAATCTTGGTTTAGTTGTGTTGAAGTTACGTTCTTACAACTTTGAAGTTTTATATTTCACAGACGAATATAGAGTTTACAGACATGAGGTGTACATTTGTTAGAAGTAGACTGAAACAATATTGTTAGAAGGTTTATAATTTAACTGCTGAAGTTACGTTGTTATATCCTTGAAGTTCTGAATTTGAGAGTTGCTATTAGGTGAAGTTACCTACTGTTGGAGTGTTGGTTTTGTGGATTTGAAGTTACATTGTTGCAGCTTAGAAGTTATATATTTCACAGACGAAGATTTCTTACTGGAGTAATAGAGTTTACAGAGATGAGGTGTAGATTTAACTGAAGTGTATAACATATGTAGTTGAAGTGACGTGTGTGTAGTACTAAAGTCCATAAACATAGACCTAAAATTGAAGTACTGATGTGACGATGTTAAAGTTGAAAATATTGTCGACTGAAGTTTCCTTCTGAAGTGGTAATGTGTCACAAGTTATAGAAATGACATTTGAAGTTATGTTGAAAAAAGTTTTGAAGTTGTAACTTTAATGGTTAAGTTGAAGTGTTGGGTTAGTTTGGTAGAAGTTACATTCTAACAGTTTTGAAGTTATATATTTCAGAGACGAAGATTTCTTAGTGAGATAAGAGTTTACAGACATGAAGTGCACATAATGCCGAAGTTTATAACCCATATAGTTGAAGTGACGTGTGTGTAGTGCTAAAGTCTATATTCAAGGACCTAGAACTGAAGTATTGATTTAATGGAGTTGAAGTTGAAAATGGTGTCTACTGAAGTTTACTTTTGAAGTGTTAAATTTAGACAGCTGATTATGTTACAAGGTCTAGATATGACAGTTGAAGTTATGTTCAAAAAGGTTTGAAGTTATAACTTTCATGGTTAAGAGTTGAAGTATTGCTCTAACAGTACTGAACTTAGAAAGTTAAGAAAACTGAAGTATTTAATTTTGTTAAGAAAACTGATCTAATAAAGTTAAAAAAACAAAAGTATATATAAGATTGCATTCCGTAAGTGCGGGATTGTGTTGTTCGCATTCATATAATAGTGATCTAAATGTAAGGTCTTCAGAATAAGCTTACCGAGTGTCGTATCCCCATGTATGTCATCTTTGGGAGAGTTTCGTCGACTTCATCAAATGCGGATAAGCGACTGAGTAGTATTGACCAACATTCCACCACGGAGGAAGACATGTCGGTGTCAGGGAGTATTGTCAATATATCCCTCCGAGTTAGCAGAGCGTCCTTCCCGTAATATGCTAGTAGGTCACTGTAATTGAGAAAATGCATAGTGATGTAGTCGTCGGCAGTGGTAAACAAGTACAGTCAAAGTATTGAAATATGAGGATAAGGGAAAAAAGTACTCGATTTTGTATTTGTAGTCGTGCAGTAGGCTGAAATCTGCTGCGTGCTTCCGTAAATGGGGAAGGTGCTGAGTAGTTGTTGGTTGTCCCTGAAGAACTTTGACACAACGACGGCCTTTACGTCTACATCTCCGAGCTCCAAGCTGCAACCTAGACCATCCCCACCCCCAATTTTGCGGCTACGTAATGAGGACATTGTGTTGCGATTTGGTGAGTCAGGTTGTGGGGATACGGGGGTCGTCGGCTTCTCGATGCGCGGTCGCTTCAATGACGTCTCCGGACGTTCAGTCACTCTCTTCGATGACAATACTGTCTTCGAATTTGCGTTGGCAGCAGAATGTTCTTCATCTGGAATGTCATTTCCAGCCTCAAGACCCGGAGTTCTGTCCAGGTTTGTATTGTCCTCAATGTCACCTGCATTACGTAAAAGGAAAATTGAATTAATTGTCGTCATTTATTTTACATACCAGTGTTGTCGTTTTGGGACGTACTACTTGCAGTATCACCTGCGATGTCGTTTCCAGCCTCAGGACCCGGAGTTCTGTCCAGATTTGTATTGTCCGCAATGTCACGCAGTACCTCCCTCTACACCTCTGACCCTTCAAAATTCTCTGCAGGAGTTTCAGTTGTTTTTTTTTGTAGATGTTTCACCGACGAACGGTTCATTGCCAGTTGACTTCGGGAAACGCCTCGCTAAGTCACATACTTCGTCCACGTAACGGTGGAGTTCCTCGTTCGCCCAGAACGACTGCGATGACTGTGATGACTGCGATGGACCTGGCTACGGTACACTAAAACGGGTCGTTGACAATACCTTGATTCTTTCCACTGTTTCACGGAGCGTAGCATGAAAAGCAACCGCGTTCCTCTCTATCTTTAGATATAACTCATGTAGTTACTACGAGTATAAGAGTGCAATTAACAGATTAGGGGTTCTTCGGAACAATTGAAGTAATTATTTTAATACTGAAACTTCAACACCATGTAAATGTCACTTTGACTTTAACGGTCTGTCACTTCGACTATGTATGTATTAACATTCAGCTACTTTTATGCAGAAACAAACGTAGATATTAAAGGACGACAGATGAGGTAGATTTAAGTGATTAGAAAATGTACTTACGTCCTCTGCCCGAGCCGCCAGTTCGCTGTCGTCGTCTAGATTAGGAGGCAACTCCAGTTGGATGTATTTTTTCACAACATTTCGGGCCAACGGGGTTGGACACCGTACGCTCACCAGTCTCATTGTCGGTAATTATGGGCACGATTATCACTTCAGCACCGTTACGAAACGAGCGCGGATAAGAATTACTGGACCAAACTTGCCTACCCAACGACCCAACGACCCTCCGAGCATTTCAGCATCAAGCCTTCTCGCTAGTTTGGCGTCGTCCCAGTGCTTAATTAAGGGGAGGTCGTGGGGGCACGATTCACCACCAAAATCAAACCTGTGAAGGTATACGCAGAAACAAACGTAGATATTAAAGGAGGACATCAAAAATGGAAGGTATGTGAAGGCCAAACGTACGTACACCAAACGGAAGGTATGAGAGACAAACCTGTGAAGGTATGTGATCATCAAAAACGGAATACAACCTGTAATAAACTTCGGATCTCCCCTTGACTGGACCCCTGCCTGAACGATACCATTCAGAACGTACGTACACCAATCGTACTACTTGTTGATATCGTCAACGTTATCTACGGCCTTCACAAGCTTGAAGTCAATTCCATTGTTGGATGTTGGGCATAGGAAAGACGACATCGCAAATAGGACGAACATCTTGCAGAACAGATCACTGCCTAGTTTGTCCGCCATCATGTCCTTCACAAGGCCTCCCAAATTCACTTGACTAGATGTTTTTTTGACGTGATATCGGTTCCTCCAGAAACCCTTCAACACTTTTATTTCATCACTATCGGAGTCTTTGTGTCGACCTGTGGAAACCAAATCTACGTCGTACGGGCCACGAGGTAATAGAAAACAGTCGTGAACATCGTGTTTGGTGACACTAAACTCCTCGAACTGTGACGACCTAAAAACGCGGAATCCATCATTAAAGGCTCCAATAAAAACCGGAACGTATGAGATCGGGTACTTGTAGAGTTTAAAATCCAAAAAACCGCCAAAACCAATTCTACGAACCTCCTGTTTCTGTCTCTCATTAAGGCTCGATACAAGCTTCGCAAGCCTGCGCCCCCTACACTTCATAGAAACGTTACCGACTTCTTCCTCCTCTTCTGCGTCGACCCCCACAACCTCGACAATTTCATCTTCTAACGCTATATAAGCTATCACATACGATGAACAAAAATGCATACAAATTGAGAAGCATGGTAAAATCTAAAAACTAAACTATTAACAACCAATGAAACAGAAAACTAATACCGAACCGTGAAGAAAATTACTAACAAGTGGTGAATAAAAATTTGATTTGCAGTGAGGAAAAAAAATCACAAATGCATTATTAACAGTACGAAAGCTAATAACACATCAAAAACATACATTCATACTACGAAATTAACACATGCAAAGAACTTGGTGTTCATTGCTTGTTAAAGAAATCAGTAACACAAGAAATTAATTTGGAACAATATTATCACCAAAAATTATTAACAAGCAATGAACACCAAATTCCCAAATAAAAAACCCTCAATTTAACAAGAAACTCGAAATTAAACATGAAAATCATGAATCAACGCAAAAACCCCCAAATTGAATCTCATGTGAGATGGATCTCGAATTGAAATTTAAATCGAAGTGGAGTCGCCACCAAACTTTGTGGGAGTTCGGGCCCGTTCGAACCCACTCTATATCTTAGTGGGCCGTGCACAAAGTACGGCCCATTCCGATTTCAGAGTTTATTGGGTACGTCCCTTTGCATTTTGATATCGATTCTGACATTATCGGATACCGTGTATTAAATGGCTCTTGTGTGCCAATGGTTTCGGACATCCGGAAACCACGGTTCTGAGTAAGGGGTGAGGGTACGTATTGGGAAGTCCACAAAGAACACCCAATCCCGCCCGCACTTAACGGCCTCTACTAAGATATCGTTTGATTTTAAAATACGCGCGTTAGTAATTCGATTGAATGATATGCAAACAATATTTTGACTAAACATGCAAAGATTAGAATAAGTTGCTATGTCGATTTAATGCTTCTAAATTAACGTCAAAGTTGTATTTAGCATGCGAGGTTCGTTTTATTATAATAAAACAAACAACAAAAATAAATCGCTAAAACATGAACAAATAAGTTAGTAACGACAATAACGGTTTGTAAATATATTAGAATGACGTAAACGATATGATGCATGGTTTTGGAAAGTGGTAAGACACGTGATTGACTTGACATGTGTTGACCGAAGTCATAAAAATATTTGACAAGGCTCGAAATATGTTGAGGGCTCGCGATTTGACGTGATAAAGGCCACTCGATCGAGTCATTGAGGGACTCGGTCGAGTGGACCTCGGAAAAAGCTTCTGCCCAATATTTGAGGTGTCACTCGATCGAGTCACTGAGGGACTCGATCGAGTGGTCCTCAAAAAGACCTTCTGCCTTGGTTTTTGGGGTGCCACTCGATCGAGTGGGCTAGGCACTCGATCGAGTGCCCCCTGTACGAACAGTGGTTCGTTTTGCAATTTGTCATGAATTTCGAAATTGCTTTTGATATCGGAAAATCGGTGATTTTATTAAGTCGCGCAAAAATATTATATGATTTATGCTCGACTCGAATTTTTTATACTCATCGCATCCGATATTTGATTATAGAATCAATATCGAATACTTAGAGTGAAATCTAGAAAGGTTGTTATAAGTCGTTTAAATTAAACTAAAACGAAATAAATTATCTCCGCGTTATAATGTCGTAATTAGTTCTTTCGAACTATGTGACAATTATTTTAGCATCAACGAATTCGTGCTAGTTAAATTTATTGACTAAATCGTTTAGATACGATATTCGACTATAGAGTTGATATCGCACCTAAAGAGACGCTTTATTTGTTTGATTAGATCCGAAAATAGATTCCCTCCGCATCTCGACATCGTAATAAATCCTTGCGGATTATGTGATGTCAGATCTGCATCAACAGGTTTCGGTCTAACCCAAAAAAGGGGAGTATTTGCGATCCCATCATGCCTTTGAGTGTTTAGGGCGGGGCTCCTCGAGAGGACTCCTCCACTGTTACTACTCGTGAAAGGGTTAGAAGGGTCTTATACAAATATCGCCTTTAAACATGTTTGATTCGAAATAAATTTAGAAATTGATGAATGCGTGATTTTGATGACAATTATGTAAATACTAAGACGATACTAGCGACGCGATAAAAAGAACGATCTTGTTGATGTTGATTCGCTTCAACAATCAAATACTCGGGGTGTCGGGATAAGCGACCGGCAATATCGGGTGCGACACCCTTGTATTCGGATTTTCTTATTCCATCATCCCTCGTATTCAACACGAATAGGCGAATATTTTAGTATTTTGATACTATTAATATTAACGATATTAGAAATAAAAAACGAAAAAAAAGAGACGAGAGAAGACGAGGAAGATGACGCGAGAAGAGAAGAGGAGAAGAAAGAAGAAATCGGGATTTTTGCACCCTCAACCTACATGCTTCGTATTCTCGGACGGGACTCGTTTAGTTGTGGCTTGAGCACAGGAGTTCGAGATTAAGTATATGGAGTTATGGTGGTTTTAGGTTGTAGGTTTGCTAGATACTAGGGTTGTAAGACTGAAATTTTGTATGTGTGTAAAAGTTGTAGAGGTGAAAAAGTTCTTAAAAGGTGTTGCAAAGGGGGGTATATATAGGAATTCTCCCATCACCCGACCTAGGGTCACTCGATCGAGTGCCCCTACTGACTCAATCGAGTGGCCCAATGCAGAGCCAACAGCGGGTCTGCTAGAGACCCACTCGATCGAGTGGACAGACACTTGATCGAGCGGATCAACTGGAGCGAAGAAATCCGGAGTTTTTGACTTCGGGTTGGATTCTTGATATTTGCATGGTTGTTATGTGTCTCGGAAACAGCTTTGACCTGGGTTTGACCCGGTCGCTAAAAGACAGCTTTATTTCGGGTGTCGGTTTTGACCCAAATTAGTCTTATTTGATTGGAAAGAACCCGTTGGGCCTGAATTTAAGGTTGGTTTTGTGAGATTTGTACTCCGTAAAAAGCCCAAGCCAGAAACTAACGATTTTGAGCCCATATCCGAGCGCGTAGAAGCACGTTCGCGTCCGATCATCATCGGGTGTTTTTTTGAAACTGCTATAGACACCTAGCAGCCAAATGTGGGTGTCTACAGAGCCCCCACTCTGACTGAGGGTTGGACAGGACGAAAGTCAGAGTAGCTACCAGGCCAATGGAGGATTAAGACCTGGCAGACTTACGGTCGGGTCGTTTGTAGTCAATTAGACTCGCGTGAAGGGCTCGCCAGCCATAAGATAGAAATCATACCTGAGTTTATGATGATAACTCCGCGGGGATTCGGACTTGTTGTATAAGTTCCGGGCACGCCTATATATGGGCCCATCCCGTGATATTTCGGGAAAATGTCGCCTTGGGCTTTCCGCTGGGCAGATATGTGAGTTGCACGGGCTTGCTTCTGAAGCCTTGGGTATACCTGTGATAGTTACATAGAATTTTTGCACGTAACATTTAGGTAAAACACGACTCGCGTTGGGAAAGAAAAAATTTGAATTTTTGAAATTCTTGAAAAAAAATTATTTTGAAAATTTTGACTCCTTTGAAATTTAGGAATGCTCGGGATGACTAATTCCTGTGCTGACATGAGGAATATGAAATTGGGCCTGTATGCCTAAACCCACTTGAATTAGGAAACTTTATGGAAAGAGGGTTATCATGGTTTGGTACTATAAATACCCATCCCCTGTCTTAGTTTTCCTCACAACTTTCGCAATTCTCCTCTTCTTAAAAAAGAAAACTCTCATTCCTTCCAAGAAATTCAGCCATGGGAATTGAACGCTTGACCGCGATGTTGCAAGAAATGTCCCGACGCTTTAGGGACACAGATAAGGTAGCTTTGAACCAGACGGGTATTACTCATCTGTTCTCGTTCCGTCAGATGCAGGTGGATCGCTACTTCCTTGATGCTTGTTTGTCCTATTGGGACGTCACATATCATGTTCTTGCCCTTCCTCGGGACGAAATCTGCCCTATACCCGAGGAAATTGCGGCTGTAGGAGGATGGAACCCTTTACTTCGTCCTGCTGTCCCGTTTTCAGTTCATGATCCCCGGAGGAAGCTACGGGAGTTTTTAGGACTTTCCCATAATGAAGTATCTCGCATGACGGAGGACGACAATACCTGTGATAGTTACATAGAATTTTTGCACGTAACATTTAGGTAAAACACGACTCGCGTTGGGAAATAAAAAATTTGAATTTTTGATATTCTTGAAAAAAAATTATTTTGAAAATTTTGACTCCTTTGAAATTTAGGAATGCTCGGGATGACTAATTCCTGTGCTGACATGAGGAATATGAAATTGGGCCTGTATGCCTAAACCCACTTGAATTAGGAATCTTTATGGAAAGAGGGTTATCATGGTATGGTACTATAAATACCCATCCCCTGTCTTAGTTTTCCTCACAACTTTCGCAATTCTCTTCTTCTTAAAAAAGAAAACTCTCATTCCTTCCAAGAAATTCAGCCATGGGAATTGAACGCTTGACCGCGATGTTGCAAGAATGGTCCTGACGCTTTAGGGACACAGATAAGGTAGCTTTGAACCAGACGGGTATTACTCATCTGTTCTCGTTCCGTCAGATGCAGGTGGATCGCTACTTCCTTGATGCTGGTTTGTCCTATTGGGACGTCACATATCATGTTCTTGCCCTTCCTCGGGGCGAAATCTGCCCTATACCTGAGGAAATTGCTGCTGTAGGAGAATGGAACCCTTTACTTCGTCCTGCTGTCTAGTTTTCAGTTCATGATCCCCGGAGGAAGCTACGGGAGTTTTTAGGACTTTCCCATAATGAAGTATCTCGCATGACGGAGGACGACAATATTTCTTTGATTGACTTGGCCGAGAAATTTATGAACCGGCATGATGTCCGGGTCAGACCGACCCACAGCCGTAGGGCTTTCTCCTTTTGTATGCTCCACGTTTATGCCTTTGATGGTCACGTGGATTTGTTGTCGTGCACGGGCAACGTTCTTCTTTTTACCGTGGTCGATCTAATGGAGACGGAGCATAGTCCAGCCTGTCTGATTACGGGAGAAATTATCCAGGGCTTGGTGATGCGCGTCAGATCGTCGCATATCCAACGTGGTCAAACAATATTTATAAACTCCAACTAACTACTACATAGTAGCGGTAAGTCGAGGTCGATCCACAGGGACGGTCGAGGGTAGTCGGTCAAGTCTAAGTCTAGGAGTGATATGGGTTGAGAAGGGGGGGAGTTGGATGAGAGGAGCTAAACTAAGTAGACGAGATAAGGAACTAAAGCGAGAAACAACTAATGGGAAAGGCGTTAGGGAGAGTCGGGGAGTCAGAAAATAAGGTAAGGGTGCAAATTGCAAGAATTATCACAAGATGTATAAGGGAGGTGCCACCTTTCGGTTTCCTTAGCAACCAAGCCTAAGTCCGCTTTCACGACGAATAAACTAAAGGTCTCAAGACGGAATTACCCAAACCTGGAGTTTCCGCATATTGGTCCGGGTTAGTCAAGTCAACCTAGGTGGTCAAGCTAAGTCAATCAAAACACAACAATCCCATCAAGACAATATCACCCTCAAATGCAATAATCTTATAAAATAAAACCTTTTCCTAGAATACCTCCTCCCCTAGCCCCCTAACTAAAATCTACTCACTACGCATAATAAAACTAACACTAGGGAGGAAAATAAACAAACACACAAACTATGGAGAAACAAACTAAGGAGAGAGAAAAACAAACAAACAATGAAAAACTACACTAAGATAAATAATGACAAGACAAACAATGGATTAACAATAAACTAAAAACAAAACTAATTAATGGAGAAAGGGAGAGGAAAGAAACTACCAACAATGGAGAGACTAAAGGAGAAGATGAAGATTAACATAAAAAGATTGAATCTTGGAAGAAATAATACAAGAACTTGTCACTAATCCTTGCAAAATTCTTCAATCTTCAACATAAAAGCACAAATCTTCAACTAATTTAAGAACTTGATTGAGAATGGTTGAGTGGAATTAATCTAATACTAATAAGATCTACTAAGTTTTTGGACTTTTTTACTAAGGAGGCTTACAACAACAACTACTACTACTAAGGAGATCCTCTACCCTACTCCTAATCTAAAGAGGCACACTTAAGGCTTAAGTTGAAATGAAACCCTAGGTTTAGTATATATAGTAATCCTTAATGGGTTACACAATCTTAAGGCCCATAATCCAATTCCTCTTCTTTTAAGCTAGACCTTCACCCTTTGCATCTTCATGGGGCAAAACTTCACCTTGCGGTTGACGAGCTGACACCATCGGTTAAAACTTCACCCGGTGAGACTTCCTTCACATTTTACGATTTTTGGCGCTTTTCTCCATCGGGCGAAATTTCGCCCACCCGGGCGAAATTTCGCCCGGTCGTTTCGCCCGGTGTTGAGTGTCCACGAAAAACTTCGGGAGGTGGAAAATGTGGTCCGGCAAAACTTCGCCCGGTGGTGACTCATCGGGTGAAACTTCACCCGGTGATCCTTCCGCCTCTTTTCCGGTCTCTTTCTTTGTCGATCAATTGGATTACTTGAACTTTCAGTTGTGTGCTTTGCTCTTTGGACTGTATCTCTCTCTTTCATGCTCATAGATGCTCGGATACGTTTTCGGTCGAAAATCCTATCAAAATAGACAGAAAACTACAAAAAACACGTAAAATGCAAAAGAGAGACACTAATGCGAGAATTACTCAAAATACGGCGATAATCGCACTCTAGTCTCGCAAAACGGAGGAAAAACAGGCTCAAATGGGAGGAAAAATGGTCCAAATTTGGCACACAACAATTCCCCCACACTAAACCGTTGCTCGTCCTCGAGCAAAGACCCAAAAAAAAAATTAACTACTACTACTAAGCTAGACTATGCTAAGCCGATACGAGGAAATTAACGGGCCCGCTCCGTCCCTTCAACTCACATCGAGATACCCATGAGGTAGAGTACCTCCATGCAAGGCAAGTCGGGTCTTGCTCAAAATTGGGGTTGCGACTAACACACACACAAACACAAAACAAAGATGACACAAAAAAAATAGTCGCAACCAAAGAGAAAATAAATCGCCGAATCACTCATCGAAACGACGAAGAAATCACCGATTTAGGCTTAAGACAAGCGAGAACACTACCAAGTTAGTCACCCAAATTGACATGGACAAAATCCTAATAGGATGACAATCAAACAATAAAAACATTGAAAATTTACCAAGGTCCTTCTAATTCCACTAAAGATGCCTACAACGAGACGATAAATGGAGTGGATAAGTGAGAACCATGGAGTTAGTAAGCACTGTAGGTAAGTGTTATCCCGTCTCCTAAGCTAAGCCTAGAGGGTCGTTCCAAACTCGAGAAAGCCAATTAGACAAAAAAGATGAACAATTGTTTGCAAAATGGTAAGGATCGACTAATTACCGCTATTTTCTTTCCTCGGGACTCGGTCCTCTAGTAGGCTTTTCACGGCAACAAGTCAATCAAGGGATTATTTGGGTTTGGGAACGAATTTTTTTGAGATTTTGATTTTCTTTTCGGTTTTTCTTTCCCCATTATTTCGGTTGAGGGCTTTTTTTTTTTTTTTTTTTTTATATGCCCTTCTTCTTCATTTTTCCCTTTTTCTTTTGAGTAGCCCATATTTGGCTAGATGATTCATTTGAGATCAAGGTAAAGCATATTCTTGCAAACTTATTTGTGGAAGTGGATGAATGGTAGATAAATAGGCTAGTCGGGTGTGCACCCCCTCCGAACCCATAGAAAGATGGAATTTTGGACTAAAAATGACTTCTCAAATAAGGTCACCTGAGAGAACGGGAAACGGTAACCAAGGCCTTATCACTCAATGGGTGGTCAAGGTGGTCAAATGCAAATCCCGATGTAGACTCCTAGTAGAAAAGATGGACTCATGGTAAAAATTCAATGCAAAAATTGGTTCAAGGTTATTCTACTAGAAATATAATATGTCCAAAAATCAAAAAGGGTTACTAACAAGGGAGTAATAAACACTCGACATAAACTCACAATCGGGTTTTTGAAAACATTACCTAGACAACCTATAACAAATGAAAAAGAACACAAAAATGACAAAAACATAAGAAAACAAAACAAATACACAAGTATAGCCAAGCACTCCAAATTCCATTAAGTCAACACAATCCACAACCACAAATTCCAAAATGTTCACCAAGTGAACCTCCATAGCATAAATGCCCATACTCCCATACATAAGAGAAAAGGAAATAAAACGAAGGTAGAAGATATTACCAAGCGGTCTTCATTTCATTTTTGCTACCTTACGTAACCATGCTAATTGGTTGGCGGTGTACCTATAAGAAGGAGAATGCAAAGCAATACAAGTGACACAAAAAGGAAAATAAAATAAAAGAAAAGAATTTTTTTTTTTGGATTTTTGGTTTTTAAAGGGATAAAAGAGAAAATGTTTTTGTATTGTTTCAAAATTAGAGGGATAAAAGAGAAAATGAAAATAGAAAAAGAAAATAGAAGAGATAAAAATAAATAAAATGAAAAATAAAGAAACGAAGTAGCGGGCCTAGGTGTAATCACGTCACCTAGACCCTAGCCAAAAAGAAAAATCGAAAAAATAAGAAAAGAAAATGAAGATAAAAGGAAAATGAAAAAGAAAGAAGAAAAAATCGATAAGTGGAGAAAGGGCGTAGGTGTAATCACGTCACATCGCCCCGATTCCGCACAAATCGGGAAAAATCTAAAGAAAAAGAAAATTTTGAATTTTTCAAATGGTCTTGGTGCGATCAATTCACCGAAGACCGGGAGCAACAATGAGGTCCTTCTTCTCTAAGGTACCTGCAATAAAACCTCACGTGTGTAACGACCCAAGTAGGGTCACGGATGGACTGACAATGCACCAAACCAACAAAAATACCAAATCCAACAACCAAAATTACCAAATGCCAAAAATTGGCGCTGCAAGGACTGACAAAGATTACTGAAAACAGGAGAACAGACTACCGACGACTGACGACTGACATCTTACACCCCCCTTCCCCACACTAACACTGACAACACTCGACCGCTCACACAAGACCTGGGGGACGAGGTGGTGGGTAGTAAGACCCTGGCGGAGGTATACCAAATAGACGATCAAAGTAGTGTTTCTGCGGTTTCAACATCCTCTGGTTCTCCTCCGCCGCCAACCTCGCTGCTTGGGCATCCCTAGCAGCGTCTCCGGCCATCTCAAAACTGTTCCTGGCGTACTCAAAACCATCCCTAGAGTACGTATACGAGCTATGCGCAGTATCTCACGCATCTCGGGCCACATTGTAGGCGTCCTGGGCCAAGTTCAGTGAAGTGGTCGAGTTCTCCCAAGTCTGGCGTGTTCGGTCATAAACTTCCCCCCATTGGTTATAAAAGTCCTCCGATCCAAAGAACGAAGAGTGTCGTGGAGGACTCATGTTCATGTCCTCCTGAAAACCTGGGGTATACTACTAGGTGAACGTGGAGTGTCTGTGTGGTTCGAAGTCGGAGAAGTTGGGGGTGATGAAAAATTGTGAGGTCTGAGGTTCGGTCTGGTGGGAGGAAGAGGGTGCGTGTGATGATGATGGTAACGTTCTCTGACCCTCATCCCGGGAGGTTTCAACCTCCGGTTCCTCCTCTGACACATCTACTACCTCTATGTCATCGTCACCATAGTCTAAAGGTCCCTCGGGGTATTGAGCTTGACGAAACTTACCTCGGGTGGTATCTCGAATGTATTCCTCGGACCTTTTCGGCATGCCGAAATTCTCCTCAATATCTAGCCTGACCCATTCGGGATTAGGCATCTCTATAGCCCGAAACTCAATAATCTTGTACAAAAACAAACTGTTATAATCCCCTTTCTGGGGCCAAATAAGGAAAGGGCAATAAACTTCGTCTAGAAAAATTCCTGATCCATCAACTGATGTCATATCGCTAAAATCGACATCCAAAGCTTTAGCTATCAACGTTACAACTCCACCACAAGAAATTTTCTTGCGGTTGCCCTTCGCAACCTGGGCGAAGTGAGTAGCTAAGGCCTTGGACATATCGATCGACGGGCCTTTATTCAAAACCGCATCCTCTAACAGCTGTACAGCTGTAGCACTACAATTGTGGTGCGTATCATAGCTCGACAAAAATGAATTGGCTATGATATGCACCAAATACCGGAGGATGGGGTTTCGAATGGAGAAAGAACGCATCTTCCCTCCCTTAAAAGTCCTTTGGCGGGCAATTTTAGACCAAAATCGATCGCGCCAAATTTGTCATCCCGAGTCTGCCCCGCCCTAGACCTTCCAAGGACAGAAGAAGGTAAACCAAGCAATGCACCAAAATCCCTCAAATTGAGGACGTATAAAGTTTCTCGCAACTAAAAAGTGATAGTGGTATTATCATCACCACTCAGCTCAAAAGTTGCGAAAAACTCACCCTTCAAGTTTTGAAAAGTTTCCTCCTCAGAGGTATAAAATTTAATCAGACCATGTGTGGACATGACGAAGGTCCATCCCGACGCGGCAAAGCGCGGGTTTGGGTAGGCGAATGAATCTCGTGGTAAGATTGTTCTCGGGTTCGAAATTTAAGTCAAAATGGAGTCGCCACCGAATTTTGTGGTTATTCGAAACCATACGAGCCCACTCTATGTCGTCATGGGCTTTATACAAAGTAAGCCCACTCCAATTTCAGAGTTCATGGGGCTCGACCCTTTGCATTATTATACCGATACCGTTTACACCGGCTTTCGTATATAAAATGACTCTCGTGCGCCAAGGGTTTCGGACATCCGGAAACCAAAGGTTCTGAGTAAGGGGTGAGGGTACGTGTTGGGAAGCCCACTAAGGACACCCAACCCCGCCCGCACAATGGCGGCCTCTACTAAGACATCGTTCGTGTTCGTGTACGCGCGCTAGTAAAATAATTAAATGATATGCAAACAGCGTTTTCGGGCTAAGCATGTGAATTATTGGTTTGCTACGTCATTTAATGCATCTTGATTCACGTCAAAGTGATTTAGCATGCGAGGTTCGTTTATAAAGCGTAAAAGCAAGTAAATAAACAAAGCTCGAAAGTAAATAAATAACGTACAAGTTACACGGGCGGAAATACAACCCGGAATTCACAATACAACATTACGTAAAGAAATGAAATAAAAATAATGCGATATAATTAAAGGGACGGACCCATATGTAAACTAGACCGCGAAAATATGTAGGCGGACCAACCTCGATTAAATACGCATTATGTCGCATATTAAACGAAGGACGGGAACATGAGACTGCGGCATATTGCTAGCCTAATCTCACGTCCCGTAGTCTTGTCCCGACTTATCACGTCAAAGTGGTCAAAGTCGTTCTACGTGTCGTGATGTGTATAGTTTTGAAAATAGGATAGTCACGTGATAGTCTTTGCACGTGATGACTAAAGTCGATAAAAGGGTCGGGGTTTGAATTATGGGTCAAACCCCTCAGTTTTGTGGGTTACAGGACCCACTCGACCGAGTGGTGGTGTGACTCGGTCGAGTGCACGTTTAACGTGGCTACTGACCACTTTTTGGGGTGCTACTCGATCGAGTGGCCTATGGCACACGGTCGAGTGCCCCCTGTACGAGTGGTAACTCGCTTTGTTTTATGACTTGAAATTGATGAACGGCCAAACCAAATACAAATATCGCACGATTTGTATTTAATTCGGCCTCCGATACTATAATCGTGTATGAACGATTATAATACCGTCATCGTAGTTTTAGGAAGACGTTTACGTTAGATTAGAAAATTTTGAATTAGCGACGAAATGTATCCCTCTACGTCACGACATCGGAACTAACCCTTTCGGGTTACGTGATGTCGGTTTTCGTGTCAACGGGTTCCGCACTAATTATGGAAATGGGAGATTAAATGCGTTCAACTACGACCGGTCGCGATCACATCACGCCCTTGAGTACATTGGGGCGGGGCTCCTCGAAAGGGCTCCACCTCCGTCGTTGCTCGTAAAGGGATTAGATGGATCTTAGGCGATCATCGTAGTCAAACGAATTCAAAACCGAATTTTTATACTAGTTTATATGTACACGGTATAAATAACATTAGTAAAAAAAAAAGATGATAAAAAAAGATGAAAAATAAAGATGAAAAAAAAATGTAAAGAAGTTAGTGTTAGTGTTAGTGTTACTACGATGCAATAATGCAAAATGTACATAAAAACGATATAGAAAAGAGATAGAAAAGGGTTTAGGACACCCTCAACATACATGCTAGTATAGACCTCGGAAATGGACTCGTAAAATAGCGGCAAGGCTTGGGAGTATCGAGGATGTATGCGAGTTACGGTGTGTATGGATGTGTATGTGTATATGTCGGTTTATCGAGGGACAAGAGCTCGGTTTTTGTAGGTTTTTTGCTTAGGTTTTCTAAGGCTTTGATGTGTAGGATGGTAGGGTTGAAGTAGGGTAAATGTAGCTGAAAAATGTAGGGTAAAAAGTGATTGTCAAGTTGATCATAAAGTTCTGAAAATGCATGGGGGTGAAGCGGTATTTATAGGCTTCATCCCCCGACCTAGGGGCACTCGATCGAGTGGCCCTAGTGCAATCGATCGAGTGCCTTTGAAAATGGGCCAAGCCCGATTCAAGGCGTTCCACTCGACCGAGTGGGTCAATCCACTCGATCGAGTGGATCAACAAAATCGAGATAAAAAGGGAAATATTTGATCTTGTTTGTTTGGATTGCTTTTTTGAATTTTGATTTATGCGCCAACTGAACTTGGCTGATTTATGAGACGGTTTCGTCTTTGACCGGGTTTTGACCCGGTCGCCAAAAGACGGGAATTATTTTTGGTGTCGGTTTTGGCCCAAATTAGTCTCATTTGACTCGGAACGACCCATTGGGCCTGAATTTGAGGTCTGTTTTGTGAGATTTTTACTCCGCTAAAAGTCCATGTCGGATATTATGAATTCCGAGCCCAAATCCGAGTATACTAAGTCATGTTGACGTCCGATCATCATCGGGTGTTTTTCGGAGACTACCATAGACACGTGGCAGTCAAAATGCGGGTGTCTACACCATGGTTTTGGCACATTACTTGTACTTGCGTTTCAATACCCATATGCACAAGTAAATCTCGAGTCGCCCAACGAGTTCGCTCGAGAACAACAGACCCAAAATTTCTTACACTTTTCAAGGTGGGCTTTTTTAGCAAAATAGACACCAGACTCCAAATGACGGAAATTACGACGGATTGAAGGGTAACGTACCTCTAGCGGAACAGGTTGTTCGTGCGGGATGAAGCCTTGTGTTTGAACGGGCATCAGGACAGATTCGTCCCGAACTTCGGCCGGCTCCTCGGATCTTGAAGAGGACGTTGGACCCGAATTATGATTAAGCATAGAGGATATCCTTTTCCTTGTCATTTGCTTGACTCTCCTCATCCTTGTTGCTTGAATTTGACGATTATGGTGATGGCGGTCTCGGTTTGGGGTTTGTCTGAATTGGAACGATTTCTCAAAACAAACTCCAAGAAGATGATAGGAATGTGATAGGGATGAGGAATATGTAATTGGATTGAAATTTGGTGAGAAATGGAAGGATTAGAGGTGATTTAAGGTGGTGGATTTTGGGGTTTGTTGGGGTTTTTTGAGGTTTCATTGAGGGAAGAGAAAGGAAAAGTTATTTATAAAGATGGGTAAAGGGGTTTGGCTGGGTATAGGTGCCGCGGGGTGATATTCGCCCAGTGGTCACCATCGGGTGAAATTTCACCCGACGGTCTTCGAACCATTTTCGACATTCGCGCACAATCTCACCGTCAATTCCCAGGTCGCAAATTTTTTTTACCGTAGGGCGAAATTTCACCCGGTGAGATTCCACCTGGTGTAATTTTGCCCGGCGGATTTTCGTCAATTCCCGTAATTCGAGCGAAGATCCCATCGGGTGAAGTTTCACCCGGTAAAATAATCCACTTCAAAATAGGACTTGGCTACGAAAATTCTCTTCGACTTGGCCCAAACCAACCTTAGCTCTTCGATAAAACCAATCTTCTCAATCCATGTATTAGCTACATGGAGAAAAGCTCTCATAATCGTTCATAGCATAACCCAAAAACTTCGAGAGAAATCTTCATAATTCCTTCAGATACCATAAAAAGCAAGCTCCAAAATGAAAAATCTGAAAGCTATTGTTTGAGGAAAAATAAAAGGAGAAAAGAATATACAAATATTTACAAGGTGGTTATTATGGACACCATCAAATCGAATTGAATTGTTTGAGCTTAGTCGGGGTTGCTTGAGAAGCAACCCGGAGGGTCTTGATCATTAACTTCAGATTCAATATTACCGATCTTGAGCTCTTTTCTAAACTCCGGCAAGCCTAAAAGTCGTGCTACCTCGGGAAGCATTGTAAATTCTTCGGGAATATCTTCTTCGGAGGTAGAACCGAGTATAAATAGGACACCGTCGTCTTCTTCGTTATCATAGTCAAGATCTTCGGTAGATGGTTCTTCATTGGATGGAAATTCCACCATTTGATTCCAAAACTCCCCACTAGATGAATTTTCAGGAAGGAACGCGGGAAGCACAAATGGAACCGTATCATTAGCAACATTGAAAGATAATCGCCCTCGCTTCACATCAATGACTCCACCGGTAGCTAGGAAAGGCCGTCCCAAGAGGATAGGATTTCTCTCCTCTATTGGCATGTCGAGAATGACAAATTCAGTGGGTATATATAAATTCCCCACGTTGACCATGAGGCTGCGGGCCAGTCCATAAGGTTCCTTTGTTGTTCCGTCGGCCATTTGTACATTGAGCGGGAAATAGTCCAAGTCCTTGATAAAGATGGTTCGAGCAATAGCTAGTGGCATTAAACTAATGTCGGCACCAAGGTCGCACAAGGCTCGGTCTATCAAAACATGGTCTATGGAACATGGTATAGAAAAGCTACCCGTATCACCTAACTTGATGGGAATTGTAACTTTTGGAGTGGCTTTTGGAGAAACTGGAGCTCCTTCCCTTTCGGTGAGTTTCAAAATGTCTCGAATATATTCGGACGGGGTAGGCATGGAAGGGCTTGTATCGATGTTCTCGATAAGATCGGTGAAGGTTATCATGTCCAAAGCTTGGTTCTTGAAGGGGATTTGTGGCTTATCATTCAAGGATGGTACTTCAATCCTAGAGACTAGGTTCCTGTCCTCTAATGGGATTTTTTCAATCACGTAGGTAAGGTCTCCTACAAGATACTTGGATGTATCTCTTCTTGGTCTTTCGTTACACCCTTTACCACTTTCTCATCGAATTCATTGATTGAGAGATGAGATGTAAGAGTTTGTGGATCAAAGGGTTTCACCGGTTTTTTTTTGTTCAATACCTTAATGGCATTCACAGATGCTTGATTGGACGACTTGGTCGGTTCATGAGAGGATTGAGCTCGCGAGGCAGCACGTGCCTCTAAAACTTCAAGTCTAGCTCGGTTTGAGGCGTTTTCTTTTAATAAGAACTTGATCGTTTGTTGAATGTCATAGAAATGTTGAGGGTTACCTTGAAAATGCCTTGGAGGACCTTGATTATGTGGAAAATAGGTTCCAAAGGGAGGACCATAGCTAGGTCGAGGTGGTCCTTGAGGATAAGGATAACCTTGATTGAATTAATTTGTATGAGGAGGTCTCGGTTGATAGTGGAACCCATATGAATTAGGATAAACCCTTTGATTGGGGGCTCTTGGAATTGCATGATCTTGAAAAGAATATGATCCTTGAGTTGGCATGGAATAAGATCCGGTTCCCCAATTAGGATTATTCATGTGAGATTTTTCATATGTTCCTTGGGTATTGGCTTGATAAACATTCTCCTTTCTCACACAAAAATTAGAATCGTGATCATACTTTCCACAATGATCACATGGAATTTCAACTTTATATGGCTTTGGAGGTGAGATAGATGTTCGCCTAGGTGGTGTGACTCTTCTTTGTGGGGTGATTCTCCTTGGTGGTGTGACTCTTCTTGGTGGGGGCCTCATCTCGGGTTGGAAAGTGTCCTTAGCAACCATTGCTTCAAATCTCTCAACTGTTGAGCGATTTTCGCCTCAAGAGTGGCCTCCATGTCATTCGACGATTTTGACTTGTCACTTGACTCACCATTGGTATTTCCTTAGCATACACACCACTTTTGGCTATCTTCTCGAGAAGCTCATGGGATTCATCTTCGTTAAGTAAGAAAAATTCGCCCCTTGCGGTCGCGTTAAGAATGTCCCTTGCATCGGCGGATAAAGAGTAGAAAAATGTTTGGAGCAGAAGCCAATGAGGAATACCATGGTGTGGGCACTTTCTTTGTAATGTTTGAAATCGATCCCAGCTTCACTTATTCTTTCATTTTCTTGTTGATGAAATGTTTGAATTTCCCTTCGAAATTTGTTGGTCTTGGATGGTGGGAAATATTTCTCAAGGAAAGAGTTGCACAAGTGCTCCCAAGTGCGAAAAGCATGGTTGGGGAAACTTTTGAGCCACCTCCTTGCTCCATCACGCAAGGTGCGGGGAAAAAGAATCCGGCGTAGTTGGCACTCGGTAACACCTTCTAGCTTGATACCAATAAGACATTCCTTGAAAAGACAAACATGTTCTAACACATCTTCATCCGGCAATCCTCGAAAAGTTTGTTGTTGGATTAGATTGATGATGGAAGGTTTATGCTCGAAACTCTCCGTGATGGCTCCGATGAAAACGGGTGAAGAAATATCTTCACTAGATGGTTGAGAATGGGACCCAAGTGTAGTCATACTTGAATCCTTGGATGTTGTTCGAAGATGGAGTGTTGAGAAATGAAGAAATGGGTGGAGGATTACAATATCAAGTTGTTGCTTCGGTCCACAATATTTTCAAGCGACTTGTTCTTCGAATGGGGATCACTAGTAGAAAAAGTAGATTTGGATAATAGTAAAAGTTTCAGTTGTTCTTAATAACCGTAACCTCTTATGTGGATAGAACAGGATTTATAAAATGGCTACGGTTATATTTAAACAATCAAAGCCAAAACTAAATGGTTACGGTTATTTGACAAAACCAAAGCCAAAAGTATGTATAAAAGGCTTTGGTTGTTTTTAACAACCAAAGTAAAAAATATAAGGTTACGGTTCTCAGTTAGAACCAAAGCAAAAAGCATTTATAAAAAGTTTTGGCTGTTCTCAACAACCATAGCAAAATATAAAAGATTACGGTTTTAGGATAGAATCGAAGCCTTAAAAAGTAGAGTAATAGAATCCTCACACCGCATCTCTAATAAAAGTCTTATTACCTCACTGTTATTACTCTAAAAAACCCTAGAAATCCTTCTAATCCAATATCAATCTCAACATCTCAGTCGACTGAAACAATTCCGACCGAGCCTAAATTAATTCCATTCGTTCCCAAATCACTTCCCGTCCTCAATTAATTGAAATTCAGTCAGAGGAAACAAGATGTTTTGTCAGTGGAATAACTGGTTGCGAAGGTGCGAGTTTGTGTGTGGCGCTAGGAGAGGAGGTTGGAAGCGCAAAACTGGTGGTTGTCGGTGGGCATTCTATTTAGCCACAAATGCCTTCTATCCTATCTACCGCGAGGGCCGACCTATTCAACCGATGTCGTCTTTCCTCCTTGTCGTCCAGACCATCGTCGTCTTTCCCGGGTAGTTTTCTTCTTATTTTTCTTAATTTGGTGGGTGTTAGTGTGTTACTGATTTGTATTTCAAATTTAAGATGAGAAAGTTTTCTGTTATTGATTAAGTTTCTTGTTATTTTAAATTTTGTGCGTGGTGTTACAGGCACTTGATAGTCGTGTTCTAGGATGTATTAATTAGGCTCATTTTACCCCTTTTCGCATTATTGCTACCCTGTTTTACATAAAATTTCCTGTCTATCTTCTTGATTTCATCTTATCTTGTAAATTACTAGTTTTAAAGAACGCGATATGTTTATGATTATTGATGGTTTTTCCTATAATGATTTAATTTTCGAGCTCATGATTTACTTGAACCAAGCTGCAAGTGCAGGTTGCACTAGTTCGTGAGTTAGGCTGCTCCAATTGGGTTTTGCCATTACATTTGATTGCAAGTGCAGGCTATTTGAATGGAACTGCATTTGTTGAGCTTCAGGCTACATTTTAGAAGATTAGCCGCACTATTCACGAGCAATGGGCTTCAATTTCAGATTCGCTTTGGTCTGTGCTTGAAGTTGATTCGATATTATGTCCATTTCCTCTTGTCAGCTGATAGGTGATTCAAGGCTGCAGGCAGATAGCGAGTTAATGCGGGATGAGTTTCTTCTAAAAGCAAGACACAGCCTGTGTCTGAACATTTCAGCAAGTTCTGATGCTTATGTTCTTCAACTGGAACACACCTGTTTGTAGGTTTCGGAATGGAATGCAAATAGCAGTTTAAAGTTAAATGTGAGTTGCACTGATGTGTATATAACTACTGGATTTTTTTGGCAAATTAATGAATGATGAAGGATGAAGACATGAATGAAATGCTCAAGAGAAAGCCATGGTTCATTACTTCATATCTCATGCGGGCTGAGTTTGGGGAATGCATTACCCAAACTGTACCTATTGCGTTTGGTATGAAAGGAAGGTTGCGTTGTCTTGTATTTTTGATGCACCAAATGAAATTTATGTGATGGGTTAAGAACAGGCTACACCCGACTGAATTGAGGATGCATTCGATGTCGCTAATTAGGCCGTCAGGTGCGTTTTAGGCTGTTTGTGCCCCCTTTTCTCTTCTTTTGCCGAAGAATATCCTATTTTCTGCATTTTAAACCCAAGATTTGTACACATGTAGAGAAAATCATTAATTTGTGGGTTGTTTAGCGAAGTTGTAGTGTAGTGGCATTATGGGTTCTGGCGGTGGAGCTTTCCAAAACAAGGAACATGCATCATATTCATCGTATCAACGGGATTGTCAAACTGTAAGATAATCAATCACTTTAACCGAATGATGTTATATGTATTTGTTTTTCGATAGAAGTTTCTTTAGAATATTGTTGGTCTTGTTATTGTTATGCTATTTATGCAGCAAGCTATTAAGGTATATTATATCTTAACAGCTACTCCTAAACTCAAGATATATTCCAAATTCAAATATATAACCTAAGTACTACATACAATCCACTCGAAAAAAATAAAGTTATTGTTTTTTTACTGAATTGCTATGTTGTGATGGATTGTATTATACCTCGTACTGATATAATGGTTATAATGCTATCTAGTAATAAGGGATGAATCATCTTTTATTCATACTGTTGTTTGTGATGTTATGTATTCTGATACTTCTGTGAGTGTTATTGTGCTTTACTGATCTTTACTTGTTTTTTAATGATTACATTTTTCTATATATATATACATGTTTGACAATAGGAACATACACATTCTTCTATTGACAAGTAATATACCTATCTTGGCTGATTGATTTGCCTTTCTTATATCAGTCATTATGATATTGCCTTAGCTTTGTGAAAATGCAACTAGCTCATACTTTGTGTGTCACCACTCAGGTACGACTTACAATTTTTTTGATTGTTTATTAAATTGTTAATTGAGAAGTTCTAGATATGTCATTTTTCATTCTTATGCTATATTTTTCAATTGTGTTAATTAGATCGATATTTTCTTTTGGTATATACCCCCATTATTCTCATCATTTAATTCCTTGAAGGTTTCGATTTGATTGAATTTCAGGGGTAGAAGTGAAATCAGGGGAACCCTTCACCTAGGATATTGAAGATTTTTGTGTTCTTATGCTGTTAACTTAGGTATTTCATTTCATCATTTATAAAATTTACTACTTTTATGTTCAATGTTTTTTTACCGGTCACTTTTTGAAGTTTTTTCTTATAAGTGGCTAAATTGTGTCATATATTATGGGCCGACTTTTATTTCTTATAATTAATCATAACTTCTTATTTGGTTTTTTTTTATATATCTGAAGTGAAATTTATACATTTTGTCTACAATTTGCCTTTTATAGCTCCTCTAATATACAGTAATTTGATAGCTCCTTTAATCTGTATTGTCTGTGATTTTTGTAATAACCCAAGTGATGATTTGCCTTCTCCTATTGTTGTCTAAGATTCATTGATTTCCTAAAATCATGTTTTGTTAAAAACAAAAAGTTACTTAATCCTGCAGCTGACGGTATCTTATTCCGCCACAACTTATGTATTGATTTCTACCTCATGTGTAACTAGTGTCGCTTACTTTTTGTTACTGACCTACTATTTTCTATTTGTAGCTATTTGTAGGCCAATGATGGATGGTTATAGTTTTTAAGGGTGCGCACTTTTGTTTGCTGCTTGACATGGTTGGGCTTATTCTGATCGGTGCTATATTACTGTCTGATTTCATCATCAAATGACGATGTCGCTTGCTACATGGACTGATCGATGCTATGATTCCTTCTTCCAATGGACTATTTGTTGGCGCATACTCGAAAATTATTTTTAAGTGTTAATTTTTTTTGTAGAATAGCAATTTTATTTGCTATTATGAATCAATGTTTTTGTAAATAATATTAGTATGAAGGACATCCCAAAAATATACTGCAATATTTGTATATAAATATATAGGTATTTATTTATATATTTTTTTCTTTTTTAATTTAGAAATGGCTTCGGCTCTTTAGTAACAACCGAAGCCTTTGATCGACTTATGGCTTCGGCTCGACTTAAACAGCCGAAGCCTCTTCTTGTCATTTGGCTTCGGTTTTTATATTTAACCGATGTCTTTACTAACTTCTGGCCTCGGTTTAACTTAACAACTGAAGCGTTTAGTAGGTTTTTGGCTTCGGTTCCTATAAATAACCATTGTCATAAATATTTTTGGCTTCGCCTAATAACCGAAGCCACATCTCATAGTCTTAATGCTACGCCTTGATTTACAATGTCCATATAACCGAAGCCATATGTCCTTTTAAACCGAAGCCACAACTGCTTTTTGTACTAGTGGATCAAGTAACCAAAATCAAGAGTATACCTAGCAAAAACTCAACAAACAACGAGCCTCCTAGCACCTAATGGCACTAGGGTAGGAGGAATGAAAAACGAATAACAAAACACAATAAACTAAAACTCGACTAACTGATCACCGTCCCTGACAACGGCGCCATTTTGATGCGCGTCAGATCGTCGCCTATCCAACGCGGTCAAACAATATTTATAAACTCAAACTAACTACTGCGTAGTAACGGCAAGTCGAGGTCGATCCACAGGGACGGTCGAGGGTAGTCGGTCAAGTCTAAGTCTAGGAGTGATTGGGTTTGAGAAGGGGGGAGTTGGACGAGAGGAGCTAAACTAACTAGACAAGATAAGGAACTAAAGCGAGAAACAACTAATGGGAAAGGCGTTAGGGAGAGTCGGGGAGTCGGAAAATAAGGTAAGGGTGCAAATTGCAAGAATTATCACAAGATGTATAAGGGAGGTGCCACCTTTCGATTTGCCTACCAACCAAGCCTAAGCTCGCTTTCGCGACGAATAAACTAAGGTCTCATGACGGAATTACCCAAACCCCGAGTTTCTCCATATTGGTCTGGGTGAGTCAAGTCAACTTAGGTGATCAACTTTTCCTAGAATACCTCTTCCCCTAGCCCCCTAACTAAAATCTACTCACTACCCATAATAAAACTAACACTAAGGAGGATGATGGGAGGGAATTGCCGTGGTCTCCTACCGTCAAATAGAGTCCAACTAATCCTAACGAGTAGCTAGGACAAGTCGGGTCGTATCCACGGAGACGGCTACAGGTGTCTAGACTAGGTCTACCTAAAAACAAGGCTAAGTCACAAACAAACACAAAGATGGCAAGAATTGACAAACTATGATGGTTGAAGGTGATGAAAGTGGACTAACAATGAACTATGTATGACATAAACTAATTGAACAACTAAAGCTTAATGAAACTATCAAACTACAGAAATGATTAACTAAAGAGATGGAGAAATCAAATAAGGGAAGGAGTAGGGTTAGTTTGGGTTCATAGGTGTAGTAGGGTAATTGGGAGGCAAGGGTGTAGGTTTCTCCTAGTTACTAAGGTCGGTCCGCGCTCTCGTGTCAAAGCCTAAGTCCGTACTCTCGTGTCAAAGACTAGACCCGAATACTCATGCAAAGTATTACCCAAAACATAAGCATTCAACCACAAATCGGTCACACATATGAGAAGATGAAAACAAGCATGAGAAGCATGGCCACTACAACTCAAACAAGCAATTCAACAAACACATAGAGTGCTCAACATGTGACTAGTAACAAAGATTCCACCTTTTCCCTTAATCAAACCCTAATTACCCATAATCCACACTTAATCCCCCTACTAACCCCACAAAGAGTCTACTCACTCATAATCAAACTAACAATAACAATGATAAGAGAAATCAACGTAAACAACAAAACATTCATTATGAAATAACAAGAACAATGAACAATATGTAAAGATTAAAACTTGAAAGATTAACAAAGATTAAGAGAAAAGAGATTATACCAACTAACAAGAGGATAAAAAGATGAGAACTTGCATCAATAAGAACACCCAAAAATCTCCACCAAAAGTTGTCAAGGATTGATGGATTCTTCAAGAGATCCTTAATATAAGATTAACTAACTAAATTAATCAAGGATTAACAAAAGTTTAAGGAAAGATTAAGCTAATGAGAGGAGGAACTAAATCTAGGGTTTAGAATAATGTAGAGAGGTCTAAGATAATGTGTGTTAATGTAAACAATACAAGGGAGGAGTATTTATATGGTTACAAGGGTGAAAGAGGAGAAAAGAAAGTCACGCGGCTACAGCATGCCCGTCCCGACCGAGACGGTTCATGGTCTCGGCCCGCAAGGCTGGTCCCGACCGAGACGGTTCTTGGTCTTGGCCGGGAAGGCTCAAC
Source organism: Agrostemma githago (assembly GCA_958450325.1). NCBI lineage: Eukaryota > Viridiplantae > Streptophyta > Magnoliopsida > Caryophyllales > Caryophyllaceae > Agrostemma > Agrostemma githago. Next base: position 34,001,175 of record OY288252.1, read on the forward strand.
CAGTAGCCTACTCATTTATGCACTCCTTCCCGACCGAGAAGGCACTTGGTCTCGACCGGGAAGGCTCCTGTAGGCCTCCAATATGATCTCTAAGGTCCCTCCTTGCTTCTCATGGGCTTCTCATCGATTCTCGGGGCTCGGGATCGAGTCTAAGGGGCTCGGGAATGGGTCCCAAGGTCTCGGGATCGAATCCAAGGCACCGAGTGATCGTTCCTTCTCTTCGTTGGCTCCAAAAGTGTAGGAAACGAGTCGGAATCATTCCAATTCTCCATGAATGGTCTTGGGAACCTAAAACGAGCTAGAAGAAGTATAAGTTGCCCAGAAATCGCACCAAAAAGCGATTTCACAAGGGAAAACGGGACCAAACACAACAAATTAGGCACTACAAACTACAATTTTCAGAGGAAAATAAACAAACACACAAACTATGGAGAAACAAACTAAGGAAAGAGAAAAACAAACAAACATGAAAAACTACACTAACATAAAGAAAGACAAGACAAACAATTGATTAACAAGAAACTAAAAACAAAACTAATTAATGGTGAAAGGGAGAGGAAAGAAACTACCAACAATGGAGAGACTAAAGGAAAAGATGAAGATTAACATAAAAGATAGAATCTTGGAAGAAATAATACAAGAACTTGTCACCAATCCTTGCAAAATTCTTCAATCTTCAACATAAAGCACAAATCTTCAACTAATTTAAGAACTTGATTGAGAAATGGAGTGGAATTAATCTAATAGTAATAAGATCTACTAAGTTGTTGGAGATTTTTACTAAGGAGGCTTACTACAACAACTACTACTACTATTAAGGAGATCCTCTACCCTACTCTTAATCTAAAGAGGCACACTTAAGGCTCAAGTTGAAATGAAACCCTAGGTTTAGTATATATAATAATCCTTAATGGGTCACACAATATTAAGGCCCATAATCCAATTACTCTTCTTTTAAGCTAGACCTTCACCATTTGCATCTTGATGGGGCAAAACTTCACCTTGCGGTTGACGAGCTGACACCATCGGATAAAATTTCACCCGGTGAGACTTCCTTCTCATTTTACGATTTTTGGCGCTTTTCTCCATCAGGCGGAATTTCACCCAGTCGTTTCGCCCGGTGGTGAGTGTCCACGAAAATCTTCGGGAGGTGGAAAATGTCGTCGTGCGAAACTTCGCCCGGTGGTGACTCATCGGGTGAATATTCACCCGGTGATCCTTCCGCCTCTTTTCCGGTCTCTTTCTTTGTCGATCAATTGGATTACTTGAACTTTCAGTTGTGTGCTTTGCTCTTTGGACTGTATCTCTCTCTTTCAAGCTCATAGAAGCTCGGTTACATTTTTGGTCGAAAATCCTATCAAAATAGA